>CM076577.1:1350781306-1351165742 GCA_034641835.2 Pinus albicaulis | reverse complement strand
GACTGAATGGGTTTCAAATCCCATTCCCGTAGATAAAAATCAAGGAACGATTCGAGTTTGCATCGATTTCAGAGACCTAAATAAAGCATGTCCTAAAGATAATTACCCCACACCATTTATCGATCAGATCATTGACGAGTGTGCCGGTAATGAGATTTTCTCCTTCATGGACGGTTTCTCCGGATATAATCAGATTACTATCTGTCCTGAAGATCAACATAAGACTGCCTTTATTTGTCCCTGGGGTACATTTGCATACAAGAAGATGCCTTTTGGTCTTAAAAATGTTGGGGCTACCTTTCAGCGGGCCATGTCATATGCCTTCCATGACATCAAAAATATTATTGAGGCGTATTTGGATGATTTAGCTGCTCATTCTTGAAAGAGGATGGATCATCCTGCTCACCTCCGGCAAATATTTGAACGATGTCGGTTCTATAAGATTAGATTGAATCCGAGCAAGTGCGTTTTCGTGGTTACATCCGGTCGGTTATTGGGATTCATTGTGTCCAAGGAAGGGATTAGGGTAGATCCCTTCAAGGTTGAGGCAATACTTTGGTTGCCTCCCCCGTCCTCTATCCGTCAGCTTCAATGTCTACAAGGAAAGTCTAATTTTCTTCGGAGATTTATCGTAAATTATGCTGAAGTTACAAAGGGATTTATGAGATTGTTGAAGAAGGGAGTTCCATTTCTTTGGGATGACTTCGCTCAACGCTCATTCGATGCTTTGAAAAAAGCATTGAACTCTGCTCCTTTATTGAGTCCACCTGATTATAGCAGGGATTTTCTTTTGTATCTGGCGGCAGCAAAATCTACCATCGGTATGGTTCTGGTTCAGGAGGATGATGCTCTTGCAGAGCATGTTATATACTACCTTATTCGAGGTTTGGTAGGACCTGAACTCCGGTACACTCTGATAGAAAAGTTAGCTTTAGCAGCAGTTCATGTTGTGCAGCGACTCCGGCATTACATTATTCTTTGCAAAACTTATGTTTTGGCAGCAGCCAATCCATTTCAGTTTGTCCTCAGTAGGCGAGTGATTGGGGGGAAATACAATAGATGGATTGTGATTTTACAGGAATTTGATCTTGAGTTTATGTTTGCCAAGTCCAAGAAATCATTGGTTTTCGCGGAATTGATCTCTGAGTTGCCCTGTGGGGAAGAGATGATCTATGATGAATCCTTTCCGGATCAAAATTTGTTTCTTATCTCTTCACAGGATCCTTGGTACGGAGATATCATTGTGTATCTCCAGACTGCGAAGTTTCCCTCTAATTTTTCGAAAGATGAGGGTCGTAAGTTGCGTCACTTGGCCAAGAATTATTTGATTATTGGTGATGCTTTATACCGTCGAGGGGTTGATTCAATCCTAAGATGCTGCTTAACTCTCGAAGAATCTAAGGCTGTGCTGAATGATTCCCATAGTGGAGCTTGTGGGGGTCATATATCTGGGCTTGCTACAACCCAAAAAATCTTGCGTTCTGGGTACTTTTGGCCCTCGATTTTCAAGGATTGTATCGAATCAGTCAAAAAGTGTCATCAGTGTCAAGTCTATACTCAAAAAATACGTGCTCATCCAGCTCCGCTTTTTCCAGTCATTACTGTCGATCCCTTTACAAAGTGGGGTATTGATTATACTACTTGTAACCCACCTTCGGCTAAAGGTCACAAGTACATTATTGTAGCAGTAAACTACTTTACGAAGTGGGTCGAGGCTATGCCTACTTTTGGGAATGATGGTGAGACTGCAGCTCTTTTTCTTTTCAACCAGGTTATTGCTCGTTTTGGTATTCCTAGAGAGATTGTCATTGATCATGGCAGTCATTTTCAGAATAGCATGATGGCTGAGTTGGCTCTAAAATTGGGTTTCCGGCAGGAGCATTCATCTCCATATTATCCTCAAGCCAATGGGCAAGTGGAAGCCGTGAATAAATCCTTGAAGACAATTCTTCAAAGGACAATTGATAAACATAGATCCAACTGGCATATTATGCTATATCCTACACTTTGGGCATACAGGACGTCAGTGAAAACTGCAACTGGCTTTACTCCATTTCAGCTAGTGCACGGGGTGGAATCCATATTTCCTATTGAATGCGAGATTCCTTCTCTTAAGTTAGCTGTTGAACTTCTTCCTGACACTTCTAGTCTTGAAGAATGGCTCCTTCATCTGGAACATCTCGATGAGCAGCGTCGGGATGCCGCCACGATGAATGAAGCGCATAAAAATCGAGTTAAAGTTTAGTACGATAAGGCGGTCAAACCCAGGGTTTTTTCGGAAGGTGACCTTGTTTTGGTCTATGCCCAAGAAAAAGATGCCCTGGGGGCAGGAAATTTTAAGTCTATGTGGTATGGCCCCTATATCGTTAAAAAAGTCCTTAAGAAAGGAGCGTATACCTTGGTTGATTTCGAAGGGAACGAGTTGCCGGAGCCCCGAAATGGGCTCTATTTGAAGAAGTATTATGCCTAGGCTTTGGCCTGGCATGTTGCTTTTGTATATAGTAGTTTTGTTTTGTACATATCTGGTTGATTTTCGATCTTTGATGAGTTGGTGATGTTTTTGATCTGCTTTGGTAGGTTGTGTCGGATGTCATGAGTCATTTTGGTTTCGCCGATGGTGCTAGTAGACACACCCGGAACTTAGCTTCCGCGACTTGGGTGCTTCATTATCCTTCCGGTCAGCTGTTAGTATCAAGAGGGGTCTGCATTGGTCCTGCTTCCAATAATATAGCAGAATACACTGCAGTTGTTTATCTACTCTCAGAGGCAATATCTTTGGGTGTTGATTCGTTGGTAGTTTTCTTGGACTCTCAGCTGGTGGTGTCGCAGTTGAACAATACTTATTGGGTTCGAGATCCATTTTTATTACGATTGTTCTTGAGGGTACGTTTGTTACAAAGATCATTTCAATTTTTAACTTTCATTCATATTCCTCGAGCTGAAAATTGGTTGGCAGACTCATTAGCTAATCAGGCACTGGATTGGCATATTAATCATTCCATACAATAAAATTTAATCATCAAAAATATCATACATTTGATACATTTATTACATCACATCAAATATCTCTGTATATATATCATCAAAGTGTTCAAAAAACTTTACAAAATTTGGATCCATAAGGACATACAAAACTTGGGCTTATGCCCGATCATGTTCAGTCTCAAAAAAGAATATACAGTCATCTAATACATAATATCTATCTACTCCTGAGGTCCCTGCCCAGAAGTCGTGTTCCTATAGAACGTGACTGCGGTGGCAACTCGGTGGAATAACCGTACCCAGTCTCGGGGCACTCCTACCACTCGTCTCTGGATGGCTTCCGGCAGATCTTCCACGGCAGCCATAGGTATTTGGCGGGTTAACCCCTCCAAGTTCCTCTGTACATCCTGGAGGGTCCTATCTGAATCCACTGTATCTGCTTCGCCCCTGCGACGCTTGTGGCGCGGGAAACCCTCAGGTCGAACTGGTCCAATATCTGTATCATGATCATGTTTACATTGTCAGTCATTATGAATCCAATCAAAAACATGTTTATTTTTTCATACATATTTGAAAAAATCAAAAAAAATTATATAAGTAAATTTTTTTTGCAAACTTACCGACTGTGCCCCATGCTGTGCCTAGTGGAAGAACAAGATCTGGATCTCCACGAAAGTCCATCCCGGCATAGGGATAGTCGTCCACAATGATGATTTGTTCTCCCCACCAAAGGAAGAACTCATCATCCCAAGTGGTCCGGGGAACTTCACTTCCCCCTAATCTCTTCATCATGTCCGCCCAATGGGCAATTCTTGGGTCTCTCGGGCTGCTGATGGTAGAGATAACTCTGGGTCTCAATGCTGGTATCTTCTCAAAGAAGAATGTCATCAAAATAGTACTATATCCAAAGTGTTTGGTCTTTGCTTGGCGGATTGAGGTCAACTGTTGCTTCATGTTTAGTAATAGGGCTGTGCACCAATCATACACATGAGTCAAGCATTCCACTACTATGCTCATTTGCGTCCTGGACGCCTGATGTAGGGAGGCATATCCTGCCACTCTGCCAATGGTGAAAAGGAGGATTTTCATGTGCAAATCCCTTAAATCTTTAATCGCGATCTGAGTTCCAACTTTCTTGGAACCCTCTACGCAATACACGTGGACATAATCTTCCACGGTTAGCCCTCCCAGGGGCTTCCCGTGCAAGTCTACTGGTTCCCCCCTCCGGGAGAGTCCAGTGATAAAGTATATGTCTTCCACTTCAATGTGTACTGGCATCTGATCTATCATAAAGAAGTCCTCTTCCGGTTCCCAGTAATTGACGAGCATTTCTAGCAACCGAACATTGCTTTTCATATTTGGCGTTTTGAAAAATTTGAACAATCCGCAATTCTGAAGAATATTTTGCGATGCTCGATCTTGCATGACCTCTTGATCAATTGCACTGTGTTCACGCTCTCTCCATGAGATTGTCATCCTGTCAAAATTCAACAAATCCTTCATTAGCCACACATTTTTTCATTTGGGCTTGCGCATACGTGGCTTTCTTTATGCACAGTCGCGTGTATATGCGACTTTCCTGTTACCAAACCGCGTATGCGCAAACCCGCGTTTTTTAGAAAGGGTTTCTATGGTGAAAATCACTAAATTTTAATTTGTAAATGGAAAAAATGATTTGCAAGGATGATTGAGGAGCTTACTTGAAAAATTCGGTGCGATTCGACGGTCGGTTGTTCCTGATTTGACGAAAGAATTTTTTTGCTCCAGAGCACTTTTTCCAGATCAGCAATATAATAATGAACCAAATATGAGGTAATTTGTCTATTTATGCCTAAAAAGTTGAAAATTTTCGCAAAAAATTGTTATGCTTATTTTTTCGATCTATCTTAAGCTGCATAACACGGATGCTTGAAAGTTCCCAGTTTGGTATGTTTTCAGGTACATTTTGATGAATTTGAGATTTTTCCCGTTTTTGATCCATGATTACCGACTCGTCACGGCAGGTATATGATCTTCACTGGCATATAGGTTAGGGAAATCAATTTCCGTTGCATCTTGCATACTAGCCTTCATACTGATCACTTGCCATAGGGTCGATCCCATCAGGTCATTACTATTACACCCATTTCACTCGCCGATTATTTAATCATGACTTGGTGGTAGAGCCTTCCTTTACATGGGCTTCCTAGTTAGTTCATCACTATCACTTGTTGCCCATGCTGCATTTTATGTAGGCTCGGGAGTCCTCTTTAGTCCCTCCAGGACTTATGTGTTGAAGCTTCATTCTTCTTCTTCCTCACTATCATTTTTTTTGGCTTTTACCCTAGAGGCTCCTTGGTGTCGTTAAGTTGTATTACTGCATTGCATATTGGCTACTTGTTTATCCTGGCCTTTAGCCGGCTTCATTTGGACTCAGTGTTTAAGCCAAATTTTGACCTTGACTATTTGTACAAGTTAACCATTGCATGCACTTAGCTATCGCGACTTGACACCCTTTTACCCATGGATGGAACATTCCTTTGAGTATCGCTTACCAGTTTCCGCCACCTTGCATTGAGCATAGGATTGTTCCAGTCCCAGGAACTAGTGCATCTGATTTTTGATACTCGTTCTATCCATTGTACCATAACATTCTTTTATTCTTTTTCAGGCTTATTATATGAAAAAGACAAAAAAATCAAATATAACAAAAAGAGCGGGAACGGGATGTATCTTCGTTATTTTGATGGCAGTACAGAGTCAGTTTGTCGCCCTTGAACAAAGCACATATACTTATATATATTTCCTTCATTTCGGATGGTTCTAGTTTTGACCTAGGTTCCGCCTTTACCATGTTTCACTTGTCAGTTCTCCCCCGGTTGGTTATCTCTTCCAGTCATATGGAGAGTTTGTTTTGCCTCCTGCAAGACAGACTTATACAGTGTCACTTTTTACTGCCATGGTCATCACAGAGTCGTGCTTTTGTTCAAGGGAAGTCTAGCCTGAGTCGACCATTCTGCGGTGTCTCTTGACTCATTATTCAGTCGGCCTTCCCGGTCTTGTCAGTATCACGTTCTATCACATCAGATGTTTTGGTCTTCTGCTCGTGCTGGTTTGAGAAGGTCCCCATTGACTTCTTGCTGGCGGGTTTGTCTCTTATCGACTACGACGCATTGCTCTGAGAGCAAACCTAGAGCCGCACCCTAGCCCTATTTCCATCATTGATAGGTGACCTTGTGCTCAGCATTTGATCATCATTATGGGTCTTTGACTGAGTGGTTTCCCCTGTGTTCGACGTTAGCATACATTATCACACTTGGGATTCGTGCAGTACCTTGATTTCCATTTGACCCTATTGGTGGATATCTCGCCTCTGTGTCAGCTTTCATTATTGGTTGGTTCAGAGGGTTTCTTCCGTGCACTAGCTTCATCTTGTGCATGTCGGAAATGTACTTCAGTTTGGTTCCATCACTCTACTTCGTCCGATTACTTCCAAATCTTGGCCTGCGTGTTACACTCGCACTGGACTGATGTGGGATTCCTTAATGCCTTCCTTCCAGCAGATCTTTTCCCATCAACTCTGACTCATTGCTCTGGGAATAAGGTCTAGATTCTTTTTGTCAGTACCTTAGGGTTTGCAGTCATCAGTGGCAGACTCTTCGCTATCAACAGTGGGGATTCATCATTGCCTCCTGATTGGTAGATTCTTTCAAGTGTTCGACTTCAACTCATTTATTCGCACTTGTTAGATTGTACTAGGGCACCTTGACGCTCATTTTCATTATTGGTGGGTTGTCTCGCGTTGGTTAACGGTATACATCATTGATCGGTAATCCAACGATTTCTCACATGGTCGACTTCAGCTCATTTATTCCCATTGTGTAGAATTGTGCCATAGTGATCGGTGAAGACCTCGGGTTGCATCAACATTTCTCGGTTCAATTTTGACAGTCCATTCAGTTTCTGCCAGTGATGCTGTCCACCCTTATATGTTGCAGTTCAGTACAATAGCATCCTATATGTTGGCTCTCGAGTTGCGTGATAGTACCGTTTGTTCCACCCCTTATGATTTGGTACTTGGAGATTCAGTTACTTATTTGATCATACATCCAGTTGCAGCATCCTTGATCAGCTTTTTATATGTGATACTTGGACATTGATTCAGACTTATACTTCTGGGCCATGCTCAGATGATTCATTATGTACTTTCAGTTCAGTTATACTTGTATACATGTTGGATCTATTCAGTACTTTCTATATGATGTATTTTTGACTGAGCATGGGTATGCCCGCCTCAGCATGAGTTGACTCTCTGTTTTCTTTCATTGGTTTTTGGCAGGCTGAAATCTGGTGAAGTCCTCTCTTGTCCTTGCGAAGTTCTTTCTATGTGTATAATACATTTCAGCCATCATGTACCCCTTCTGACCTCATATATTAGGGGGCATCTATTATAGCATCATTTATCACCTTCATATGATTCATAATTGCTTTTATGGCTTTGGGCACCCATTCCTACAGACTTGGAAAAAATTCACTAAAAAACAATGTTAAATTCCCCATACGCGATTATGCCCAGACTTTTCCGCGTGTATACGCGATTCCACATGTAATTTCCTGCGTATACCATTAAAATAATTAAAAAATATATAAAAAATCCCTATTTTCGGGCTGGGTTGATGGTTACTCTAGTAGTTCAACCACCCCAGCACGTGGCCAACTGTTTCCAACTGTTGAAACTACTTTGAGGGAGCATATAAGCCCCTCATGTGCATGGCCTAAGGGAGAGAGAGAAATTATTGATATTATACTCTGTTGGTATTCCCTATCCAAGTCTGAATTCCCGTGCCTCCTGCACTTCCTAGTTCATTACAGGAAACCCTTGTTTCCTGGAGATGCTCATCTCTTTATATGTCATCTCGTATGCACCAGTTTGGAAGGAATCTTAGCGAGGCAAGGGTGGGACGGATCCAGACGACGGTCTGCTCGAATATTGTGGAAGGATTCAGGTGATCTCTCCACTTGTTATTTCTATACATGCTATTTATAATACAGAAGAACCATCTTGTTCCCGAAATATACGTGTTAGTGTCTGCTTGCATATATGATAATTGTTATTTAAGCATTTATTATGGTTTATCTAATGTTTCATATGGATTTCACTAACATTTATAGTAGATATATGCTGTACAACCAGTTCTTCGTGCTTGTTTCTTCTTGTTTTTCAGGTTAAGAAGGAGGAAGGGTTGCTGGGGGTTTGGACCCCGTGGGATCTGCTTCAACCGTAGGACCTACGGGTAACTTTCTCGATCTACTCTATTTAGTTTTTCATGAACATGTATGGTTGTGTGAGTCCTTCTTAAGTAGCATGCCCTGCTCTGTGGAGGTTTAAACCCAACAAACCTCTAGGGCGATTTTCCCCGAAACAACTACAACAATAGTAGTTCTTCACAAGCTGGAAATGGAGGAAATTAAATAGAGGTTGGTATGGATGATTACTTAAGGGATATGACTACCATGGAGACAATGTTGTTAGATGCATTCCAAAACGATGAACAACTAGGGGATGATGCTCATAGCGCCGACACCTTTTTCGAAAGCCTTAAATTCTCCTCCACCACCCCTCTCTTTGGACCTAGTAGTTAGTCAAAGTCTACCCAGTTGGGGACAACGATGTGAATGTACAGCTTGAAAGAAAATTTTGGCTTGTCGAATGCATGTTTCTCAGAGCTTTTGAGGTAAGTTACCATAAAGTACTCCCTTATATAAATTTGAAATATAATCAGTACACTGCAATGAACATTACAAACGGTAAATTTTATGAACGTTAATAATTATATGAACATTAATGTACATTTATTAATATATTTTCCATGATCACCAACTACATGTTATTCAAAGATAAGGTTCTTCCAAGTGATAATGTCTTGCCCGATAGCTGCGAAGAGGCAAAGAAATTGTTGAAAATTTTGGGTGTTGACTACATATCATATCATGCTTGTCCAAATGATTGTATTCTATATAGAGGAGAATATGTAGACAAAGAGATGTGTTTGAAATGTGGGCATGATAGGTATGATAAATAAAAAAAGAAGGGAAAATCACATACTGGTCCTCATTTTAAGATATTGAGGCACATGCCTATAATCCCAAGGATTCAAAGGCTCTTTCATTGCAAAGAATTACCTATGTTACAGGGATGGCATGCCTCACACATAAGTGAGTTGGGAGTTATGTGAATCCCAACTGATTCAATAGCCATGAAGCATATAGAGGATACATGGCCCGAAAAATTCAAGGATGAAGTACAAAGTCTACGACTTAGCATAGTGATGGATGGCATCAACCGATAGTCCATCCAGAACACCAAATATTCTATTTGGCTTGTAGTAGTGATCAATAACAATATCCCCCCATGGTTGTTTGCGAAGAATGAACATCTTATGTTGGCTCTCATAGTCCCTAGTAGAAGACAAGTGAAGAATATGGATGTCTACTTACAACCACTGGTATATGAATTGAAGGAATTATGGGATGGGATAAATGTATACGATGTATTAAGACCCATCACAATAGAGAGGAGTTTTACGTTGTATGGCATATGTGCTTGCATGACACATGATTATCCATGCTTAGGAGTTTGCTCTGGTAAATTGCATGTTTAATTTATTGATTTGTTTATATACGTAACAATATTATTTCACATATTAGTTATTTAATTTGTTGTAATATTTGTTGTAATATTCATGATATTATTTAACATGCCATGCATATTAATTAATGTATACAAATATAATCTCACAGGTCTTGGAACAAAAGGGTATTTTGGATGTAAATGTTGTGGACCTTCTCTGAAAGCTAGATGGTCCAAGGACCTACAAAAGCCAGTGTATGATTGCTCCAGGGTATGCCTACTAGAAGAACACCATTACAGAAGAGCAACATCCACTTTCAATGGTAAATGAGAGAGAACCCAAAGGCCTCCAATAATGACACCACCTGAATGGCTTAGAGCATATGAGAGAGAGAAGGAGAAGGAGTTCATAGAAATGTTCGATTCAAATGGGGAGCCTATGTTCGATGATACAGATTTCTTCGACACCTATGTTGAGAAATTTCCCATTGGGATGAAAAGGAAATCTATCTTTTATGACCTCCCATATTGGGAGCATCTTAAGATTACCCACTTATTAGATCCCATGCATATATTTAAAAATGTTTCATCTTCTTTATGGAGGCACATATCATCGAAACAAAGTGATGAATTGGCTGTTAGGAAAGATATTATTACTTCAAAAACTAAATAGAAACATTGGCCAAGATGATTAGAAAGTATGGGATCAGAGGCAGGCGCTGGTCCCTCTACATCATGGGTTTTCAAAGAAGGTGTTGTCCCATGGATTTTAAAAAAAGATGGTCTATCTTTGGCAAAGGAAGTTATAATGGGTGTGAGGGTGCCAACTTCATACGGGTCTTCACTATGACACTGCTTCACAATGGATGACCATTTGTTGGGGTTGAAATCGCATGACCATTTGAATCTTCTAAGAGTACGTATAATATCAAAAGCATGATTTAATTATTTGTTATATTAATAAATTTTATCCTATGCAGGGATCATAAAACATAACTAATTTTGTATATTATTGCACGTGTTTATAACTTTGCAGTGTCATTCTCATTTTTTCGTGCATGGGTGAGTGAAACATGAATTCCCTCAAGACTTAAGATGTGCCATATCTAATTTATTTGCATTTTTACGTTGGATCACGTTAAAGGATATTCATGTCTCTAGCATTCCATGGTGGCATCAAGAGATAGTTGAGATTGTTTGTATATTTGAGAAGGAATTGTCAACGAGTTTCATGGACTTATAGGTTCATCTTCTAATCCACCTAGTAGATGAGGTTGAATTAGTTGGGGTGGTTTTTTGTCGTTGGATTTTCTTCTTAGAGAAGTACATGAAGAAATTGAAAGGTTTTATTCGACAAAGGGAAAAGGCCAAGGGGTCTATGGCAGAGGGGTACATATCGTATGAGTCTTTCTATTATGCCAGTGATTACATCAAGCAGATCGACAACAGACCAAGTGTGGTGATTTGGGACGGTGAAAGGGATGAAGACAAAAGAGAAGGGAGTTTCTCCAAACGAGTGGGAAAAAGTGCTTGATAAAGAGTAAGCGACTTATAATTTTTCAAATTTACAAAAAGTAATCAATATTCATGTTGAACTTTGATATAATGTATATTTTAATCTCTAAGTACTATCTAATGTTGGTTTTATTTCATCAACAAATGTAGAAATTGAAGCAATCAATAAATTCGTTCTTTACAATTCTGAAGCGACACAACCGTGGGTCGCATTGTACGAACAAAAGAGGATGAAATGGGATAGTGATAGGAAAGAATTTAGACGGTTGAATGGTAGAAGTGTGCCTTATCTCGATCATTTAAAAGAAAATATTCCAAAAATATGCCCCAGCAGTTGGGTTGCTTACCAAGTCATAGAGAAATACGGTGCTACCAGTTGTTACCCGCGTGCTGAAGAGGATGCACTAAACATAGGGATTGGGTGCAACAACTCGGTAATAATATTTTTAATTTATATGTAAATATGAAACTTATATTAAGACATCTACATTTCATATTTTAACTGTTGGGTTATTATAAGACACATGACACTATGATTTTTTAAACTTTTTTATAATAGGTACATTTGTTCCCATCTATGTGGGCATATGGACACCATTTTCGCCGATGCTGGAAACATCACACAAGACTGTGGAGTGGAAGTCGAGTTCAATCAATCTATTCAATCTAGCTACCGTGATCAAAACCTAATACGAGGGACGTTAGGTTACGTCGAAAAGATACAAGAGATCATTGAAGTGGATTTCTCTTCTTTCCAATTTGTTATTTTTAGGTGCAAGTGGTGGGACACCTTTGATCAGAATAATGTAAAGGAAGATTGCAATAGTAGGTTGATATGTATCAACTCTAGAAAGATGTGGGATGAAGCTAAGGAGCCCTATGTTTTTCCTAAACACTGCAACCAGGTGCCTTTTTACCCAGATGTGTTGGATAGGGATTGGTGTTTTGTATTGACACATGACCCTAGATCAAAACATATTTTTGAGAACAATAGTGTTATCATGCCATACAAGCTGGAAGATAATGAGGGTGATCATGAGAACCGAGAGTGATATGGTACATGTGTTATTTCATCAATATTTATACTTTTTAAGATGGGTTTTTCGAAACATTATAATATGCATTTTGAATTAATTAGTAATTTGCATTATGTTAATGTTAAAATCAATAATTAACTTTATAAGTTACAATTATGTTGATCTCAAAAACAATGGCGTACTGTATAAATTAGTTCTTTTTTTTTGTATCTAAGATCAAAATAAAATAATGATAATTCTAAAGTACATGAATTTATTTGCATTATTTTCTAAACTTTATTAAGTTACAATAAATCATATTATTCTAGATTTATTATTTTACAATTATTTAAAATTTACAAATGTACAAATTTAAAATTTTTAATAAATTCATTTCACATTAATACAATTAAAATTTTACAAATATTTTACATACAATTACAATTACAATTTTAGAATTTTACATACAATTACAATTTTACAATTACAATCAATTCACAGTAATACAATTAAAATTTTACAAATATTTTACATACAATTAGAATTAGAATTACAAATACAATTTTACGATTTCACGTACAATTACAACTACATTTTTCGAATTTTACATATATACACTTACAATTTTACAAATTAAAAAATTACAATTACAATTACAATTTTACAATTTTACACATATACCATTACAATTACAATTTTAAAATTTTACATACAATTAGAATTACAAATATTACAATTTTACAATATCATGATCATTTAGTATTAAATTAATTAGTAAACATCATGTTCATGATAACCATCGTACAAACATCTGACTAAAAAACACATTCAAAATCGCTAACATCATCGTGATCATGATCATCTAACAAAACACAATTAACATTATATATTCACATCATCACAACAAAAAAATAAAATATATATATCTCATGTCAAATAACTCATGCTATCATCACATATATATTAAATGCAGATATCTAACATGACCTAAAAATATACATATCATGATGATCACCAACATCTAAATTAAGTACAACTGCAACATGAACATAAAATACATGGACCATATATATATATATACAATGTTAAAAATATACAACTGTAATATAAATGTCATGGATCCACTGGTGGTAGTACAACATCAATATCAGTACTAGTGGAGGCCTGCTCAGTCAATGGTGCAGCCTCGACGGTTGATGGTCCACCCTGCTCATGATCATGAGTACTAATGGATGCTGCAGGCTGCTGACTAGACGTGGCCGATGGTCCAGCCTCATCTCCATGATGATTGCTGCTGGATGCTAGTGGAGGCTCATGCTCATCTGATGCAGCGCGAGGTGAGCGATCATGAGATGAAGAGTCACTGCTCATGGACTGTCCATCACCTGTTGCATCTCGACAATGCCTATAATGTTCAAAAATCCTTCTTAGTCGTGTAAAAGTTGTCGTAACTCTGACGACATGTCGCATTAGGCTGTACATGTCACGTGGCATGCCTCTCCACATATGTAATAGCCTATCATCGGCCTCTATGTTTCTGTAATGAGCGGGCTTGATGCCTACCTCAACAATCAATGCACTGAGTTGGTCTCCCAACTCCATCCAGTATCTAGCATCAAGTCGATCGCGCCTAGCACCGACCTCCTGATCATCCTTGACATCTGGCATGCTCTAATCATCACCGGGATCCACACCTGGATCATGTGGTATTGGTGTTGGGCATCTCCTCGCCATCAAAAGAGCCAATGTCTGTTAAATATGTACAAGTACACAACAATAATTAGACAATTTCATTACACAATTTAATAAAAACTAAGAACATGCTAGAATAAATTTAAATATATAAAACAGTAATATTACCTCTATCATCTGGTGGCTCATCAGCTGTGATGAGGATGTTGGCACACCCTCGCTAATCCAAACCCAAATAAGGACAAGGGACCATAATGAAAGGATGCTCATCAACACTGGCTAGCAAATCCTGTGCATCCTGTGATATCCTCACGAAAAACTCAGTTTCGCCCCTCTTGGGCATCATCTTCCCCCACATGTGCATACGTGCCTCAAATGTCATCCTAAGAGGCTGTCGAAGAAAAGTAGACCTTGTCTCTGAAAACCTATCAAAAAATGAACAAAAAAGCTCTAAAGCAAAAGGGAAGTTCACCCTCCCTTGTGCATGAGAATGAGATCTATCTAAGGCTGTACAGAACTATCGCAAAAAAATGGTAGACCACCTGACAAGTTGTGGCTTATATACCAAAGAATCAACATAATATAGAAGCGGGAAACTAATGCATTGCCCGTCACTGGTGTTGTGCGAAATGGTGAAAATGATAACTGAGAGACACTACACCTCCTCCCTACCAAATGCACCAATACATAAGTGACCTCCAACAACCCAAAAATTTGTAGGAGACAGTACATTTTATCCAATGTATCTCTGGGAGTAAACTGAATGACTCCCTACTACACAGCTAGCCAGAATCTCTAGGAACGAGGGAAAATCCACCCCTCTCCTCGATAGCCCTGTAATGACCTATATACCCTCCTCAGTGGGCATGTACCACTGGTTGATACCAACCTGGAAAACCTGTTGCTGGGCATTCCACCTTCGGATAAGATGTCTAAAAAACAAACTATGGCCCTTTAGGGAAGTAGCCTCCTCATAGAATTTGAGGCCTACCTGCCTTAGGAGCCCCTGCGTAGTTTTTGTAATAGGGCGAGGGTACGCATTTCTCTCCCTCTCTCGTGCCTCCCACAGGTGAACCATGTTATACTACTCCGCCTGTTGTTGTTTTTGTTCTCCCTCTTCTCTCCTTTCACGTCTCTGAATCATTGACATATTAAACACAATTTTTTTATTAAATGAGACATGTATTTAGAAATATACATATATATATTTATTTTAAAACAAAATAAAAAACAGTCGGTGTGCCAAAAACATAGTCACACACCTGTCTCGTTGCGTCTTTCTATGGAGCGCACCGGCCTCGATGCAACTAATAATATTAAGCACCCCAAGGATGGTGCTCCAAAAGAATTTATAGCGCATCGTTGAGTATGTACGGTGTTAGGAGGGCAGTGCACTGACGAAACTCTATGCCCTGGGGTGTATAGTTAAGTCAGTGGACCGACCTCCTGCCATTGTGACATAGTGAACGGTGTGGGCTTTTACAAGGCTGCACCGTTGACCCAGGTGAAACATGGAAAGCCATGCGCTGAAAAACATAGCCATCCCAACACTGCTATTTTGGTCAACGCACTGCGTCGCAGCTATTCCACTAGGTCAATGGTGTGGCCGGATAACCGATCGCACCACACTTTTAAAAATAAAATAAAATAACACGATGCACCTTCGGTACCACCCCAGAACCAGTGTAGATACCGTTAGCACCAATTTACCAGGCCGCACCGTTGACAATGTGGAATAGTAGCAACATGGTACATTGATAACATTACCAGCCCCAGGGCTGATAATTCGGTCAACGCACCATGTTGTCACTATTCCACATTGTCGATGGTGCGGCCTGATAGATGACTGCACCACACTTTTTATTTTTATTTTAAATAACACCGTGCGCCTATTGGTACTGCCTCGGAATGGGTGCGGATACCATTAGCACCAGTTATGGTGTGGCCTATAAATTTACAGGCAGCACCACTAACCGGTGCAAGCCGAACAGCTCGAGCGCATCACACAACAATTTTTTTTTTTCCTTTTAAATGGTTAATTTTAAGGTTATTTGAAATTCCAATCCACTAAAAGGCTTAATTATGGAAAAACAAGAAAAATACCTGTACATTTGCTTGTTGAGGAGGCATATTGGTTGTATAATTTGCAAAATAAAATTTGTCCATCGTTTTGCAAAATTCAAGCTGGAGATTGGTGGGCAATGCACAGAAGTAGTGCATGCAATGAGTGCAATGGGAGCATCGATGTTAGGGCGGCCCGGACAAGGATAAATTGCACCGGTGCTTGAGAGCTCTGTAGCACTGAAAAAAGTGAAAAATGTAGTTTTTCGGCCATATTTTTTTTTTATTTAACCCCGTTCCAGTGTGCGGGATTTTATAGGCACATTGGTGCGTTTTCTTCATTCCGCACTGGGCAGTTTCTATTTTCGCGTGCCTTTTATGAGGCATCGGTGCGGATGGTTTGTAAAGCATGGGTGTGCTACAATAATACAACGCACTAGGAGGGTTTGTACGAAGCGCACAGTGTCCATTGTGCCAATGTTTTGTGTGGTTTTTTTGCTGTAATGTTTTGTTATTTAACCCCCTTCCGGTGCACGGGGTTTTATGGACGTACCGGTGCGTTTTCGTCATTCCGCGCCGGGTGGTTTCTATTTTCATGCTCTTTCTATGAGGCATTGGTGCGGGTGCTTTGTAACGCACCGAGGCGCTACAGTAATAAAATGCACCGGGCAGGTGTGCACAGAGCGCACGGTGTTCGGTGTGCCAATGTTTTGTGTGGTTTTTTGGCCGTAATTTTTTTTATTTAACCCCGTTCCGGTGCGTGGGTTTTATGGTCACACTAGTACGTTTTTTTCATTCCGCGTCGGGCAATTTTTTTTTTTGCATGCTTTTTATGAGGCACCGGTGCGGATGCTCTATAAAGCACCAAGGCGCTATAGTAATAAAACGCACCGGGCAGGTGTGTATGGAGCACACAGTGTCTGGTGTGCCAATGTTTTGTGCAATTTTTTGGCCATAATTTTTTTTTATTTAACCCCACTCTGGTGCGCGGGTTTTATGGGAGCACCGATGCATTTTCGTCATTTAGCGTTGGGCGGTTTCTATTTTTGCGCAATTTTTATGAGGCAACAGTGCAGATGCTCTGTAACGCACTGGGGTGCTACAATAATAAAACGCACCGAGTGGGTGTGTACAGAGCGCACGATGTCCGGTGTGCTAATGTTTTGTGTGGTTTTTTGGCTATAGTTTTTTTTATTATTTAACCTCGTTCCGGTGCACGAGGTTTATGGGCACACCGGTGCGTTTTCGTCATTTCGCGCTGGGCAGTTTTTGTTTTCACGCGATTTTTATGTGGCACCAATGCAGTTGCTCTGTAAAGCACTGGGGTGCTATAGTAATAAAATGCATCGGGCAGGTGTGTACGAAGTGCACGGTGTCTGGTGTGCTAATTTTTTATGCAGTTTTTTGGCCGTAATTTTTTTATTTAACCCTATTCCAGTGTGTGGGTTTTATGGGAGCATCGGTGCATTTTCTTCATTCCGCACTAGGTGGTTTCTGTTTTCACGTGCTTTTTATGAGGCACCAATGCGGATGTGTTGTAAAGGGTCGGTGCACTACAAAAATGAAACGCACCGGGTGGGTGTGTACAGAGTGCACAGTGTCCGGTGTGCCAATGTTTTGTGCACATCAATGCTTTCTTGTGTTGAACACACCAGTGTGTTTTATGGTGATAAGCACACCGTACGAAATACATCTGCAAACACCTCTGCTCGCCAACCTCCTCTAGTAACCTCCACTAGAAACAAATGTCTAAGGTATTTTTATAAGGGGTTCCTCAAAAACATCTGCTAGAGGGTCTTTTCCTTGTAGTGTCTGGAGTGTGCTTTTTATGGTCCCGGAAAGTGACTTCCACCACTCCGAGGATTGCGTGCATTTCGGGTCAAAAGGTGCGCAAAGGTGCTCTTCTCAAAGATTTTTGCACACAAAAGCATTTATGACTTGCTCAAATTTTATTTTTCCTTAGACCTTAGAGATTTTTAAATACTTTCCAGATTCTCTCATGTCTCTCAGCCCTGTAAATCCTTTTGCCTAACATTAAATAATGTCGTCTTTGCTTGTATGATTTTCTAATGTTAACAGGTGTGTTTAGTACAAGGGTGTACAAAATGCACTGGTGCTTGGTAGGAGTGATTGCTGGCCTACAAGAAATTTCACAAGGCAAAATTGGATTGTTAGATTGCTAGTGAAGTATCATAACATGCAAAAAAACTAGTTATAAAACATAGCATACTACAAAAAAGGGAGGAAGCAAGAAACAAAAAATACACATATAACACAAGCTCAATAGCGAGTAAATGAACTATTAATACCAATGGAGAAAGAATCCCCTTTTATTAGCCGCTGGTGGTAGAAAGAGGTAGAACGCTAAAACACTTGTAGTGAGTCCTTAGAGCTATGGAGCTCTAATACTCAAAGAAAATAAAGCTCTTCCCTTAATTTGTTTGCAAGCCTCTCTCTTCTCCTCGAATGAGTGATCGGATAACGGACAACTAATGCACTTCGGGATTGGTATGTTGGATGGCCAAAAAATGAATCCCTTCACTCCTTTGTTGCTTCGACAACACACTGATGGTTTTCTCATGGGAAATTTGGCCAACATAACAATTTTTTCTAAATTGTTCTTCTCATGGTGGTATTTTATAGGAAAAATTCAAATCTTCTTCCCTCTCTTTGTCTAATTGTGGATAGTAACCCAAGAGAGGTGGTTGATTTGATTGTGTGCTCACTTGAGGTCTCAAGGTGGCTCTAAGTGGTTGTCATTGGGCGGCCTCAAGTGTAGAATATTCTTCCTAAAGTGTGCAAAGTGGTCCCGGATGGTAACCTTCCACCATACTCAGAATCACATGACTTATTGAGGGATAGTTGCGGAGACTTGCAATACTATCAAAGAAAAGGGTGCGTGGAGCACTTTGTGCTAGTGTATTTTGTGCGCGACATAATAATTTTTCCTTTTGACCTTAGAGAAAGTTAAATTTTATAAATTTTGTAATGTTTTTCCACCGTGTAAATCCTTATTCTTGACATTTCATGATGTCATAGAATTATTTCGATATTAATCACATGCAATGGAACATTGTCGATGCTTTTTGAACCAACCAGTGTGGTTCATCATCAGGATTAGGTGATGAGGAACCACACTGGTTGATTCGAAACGCGTTGAAAATGTTCCATTGCATGTGATTACTACCGAAAGAATTCTATAACTTGTAACGATGGATCACAAAAGCCAAAGTTAAAAAATTTCATGATGTCATTTGATTTTTTGATTTTCTAGTGATAACATGTTGTTTTGTTTTTCTTTCATTGTTTATGTAGCATGCTATGTTCCCATTTAACTTAGCTTATTACATGTTGAACTTGTTACCCCAACATTTGACAAACCACTTTGACCTGTGACTTGTATGTAGGTAAGCAACCTCCCTACTAAGAAAAGTGTATTTTGTTCACCCATGCACCGAATACACTACCACAATTACATGGTTGAGTATGCCCTTCTTGAGGGGAAAGACATTGAGGCTTTGAAAATACTTTGGAACAAGAATAGATTTCAGTATCATGGTGAATCCTCATATCCAACCTATTCCTTAACTATGTTACATATCATGTAGAAATTATATAGCATATGCATGTATATATATAGCTTCTCCTGATCTAACAATATTTATCTTCTTGCTAAATACAGAATTCTTCCACTGTTAATATTTTGCGGAAATTTAAAACTCAATTGCAAACACATGAAGAAATAAAAATAATCGCACATAACACAATTTTTTAACAGGAAATCCTGAAGCTAAAAACCCCAACTATCATATATTATGTATCATGGAGATCATGTAAAAATCTCACACAAATATTAGTACATCAAGCTCTTAGAACAATACAATTGTCACACACTAACATGAAGAAATCTAAAAATCCATGCACTGATTTCTTGCCACCTGATATCCTGCCTCCACTGTGCAATCCCTGCTGAAGAATACCCTTGACTGAATTCTAATTGGCATTGCCTTGACTGCACAATCCTCATTGGAAACTCCAATGTGTGTCAGATTCATTGAATGCATCACTATAGTAACAACGGATAGTCCATCTCACCCTTTCACCTATCTCTCCACTGGGTCTCCACTGGAACTGACATGCACTGTAGTTAACTGTTGTTTCTGTTTAGTTGTTAGTGAGTTAATAGTTGTGAATTAATTAAATAAGTAATTCACTTAACTCTCATTAGTGTATCATTCAATTAGACTAGATACATCTAGCTCAACTAAGTTTAACTCCAATAACTGAGTTAAACTAAATAACAACTCCTATAACTACTCTTCCAACTCTGTCATAACTTTTCTGCTTCAGTTCTAACTCAGTCCTCCATGCATGAGCCACCAGTAAACTCTAGGAATTGCATAATTCCTTCAACCCACTGATTTTCCAAATCTGCATACTAAAATAAAGTGCTCCAAGAGAATAAGTTGATATTTAGAGTCTGATTATTATTAAGGGCTAATAATATTCGACACATCTATTTTTAGATCGACGATCTACAAATAGACTTCGCCCAATCTTCTAAAAATAGAATTTCATCTATTTTTCCAACTTGACCAACCATCCACAAATAGCATCCCGCAACTTCTGAAATATGATCATCATGTCTAAAAATAGACTTGCACCTAAAAATAGCCTACGGGCCCACTTAGTGAAGGTGACTGATTTTCACTAAGATTCATCATCTTGTTGAATCTCAACACTCCCTCTCAACAAGATAGGTATTATCCTTCACCCCGATCCTGCCTCTATGGTGTTCGAACTTTCTCCTGTCGAGTGCCTTCCTCAGAATGTTTGCATCTTGATCTTTTGTAGGAATGTAGTGAAGCAACATGATCTTCCGTTGCACACAATATCTAATATGATGATACTAGATATCAATATGTTTATATCTATAATGAAACATAGGATTAATCTAGAGTTTAATGCAACTCTGATTATCACAATATATAATTGTAGGATCTAAATGTGAACCGAACAAACCGACTAGGATCTTCCCCATCCAAATAGCCTCACATGCAGCTTGACTTGCTGACATGTATTCTGCTTCTACTAGACTGAGTGCCATGAATCTTTGTTTCCTAATATACCAAGAAACTGTTGTAGATCCGATATTGAAAAACCCTCCTGATGTTCTCTTTCTATCTGAGCTGCCTACCCAATCTGCATCCGTGAAGCCATGCAACTTCACCTCATCCGTCTGTCTGTACCATAAGCCATACTTAGATGTGCCCCTGAGATATATCAGGACATGCTTGCCTGCCTTCCAAAAGAGCTTGGTAGGCTTAACCATCACTTGTGAAAGCTGGTTCACTGCATAGCATATGTCTGGTCTTGTATTAACTAAATACCTGAGCGAACCCACCAACTGTCGATAAACAGTGGCATCCACTACCTCTACTAATGTAGCATCCTCTTTCCTCCAATTTCCTGGAAGAGGAGTGTCAATAGGCTTGCATCCTTGCATGTGAAACTTCTCAAGTATCTCCCGAGCATACTTTCCTTGAGACACAAACAGTTCACCTTCCCGCTGCCATATTTCCAATCCAAGGAAATAATGAAGGAGGCCTAAATCCTTCATCTCAAACACCTTTGAAAAATCTGCCTTGCATGAGTGTATCAACTGCTCATCACCCATTAGTATTAAATCATCAACATAAAGAACAATGATTAAAAGCTTATCCTCCACCACAATTTGGTACAGGTTTTCATCTACCTCACTCTTGGTGAAGCCAAGTCCAGTGAAATAGCTATTGATCCGTGTGTACCAAGCACATGGTGCTTGCTTCAGCCCATATAGCGCTCTTTTGAGCCTGCACACATGCGACTCGCTGTTGAAGATTTTGAATCCTTCAGGCTGCTCAATAGACACTTCTTCCTCAATGATCCCATTAAGGAACACAGTCTTCACATCCATCTGATGAATGTGCCAACCCATCTATGATGAGAGAGTAAGGATGGTCCTTATGGAAGAATACCATGCGATAGGTGCAAAGGTTTCTTCATAATCAATCCCCTCAATTTGTGAGAAGCCCCGGGCAACAAATCTTGCCTTATACTTCTCGACGCTCCCATCAACAACTTGCTTTACCTTGTAGATCCATCTTGATCCTATAATTGATTTACCCACCAGCCTTGAAACAATCTCCCATGCACTGTTTATGACAATGGAGTCATACTCCTCCACCATGGCATCTACCCATGTGGGCCCCTACATCGCTTCTTCAAAAGAAGATGGCTTTGTCATGATACACTTGTTCATGAGAGCCATGTATCGAGTAAATGGGTCAGGTGACTATCTTTGTTTGCGATGTGATGTAGGTACTCCTACATTTTGTGCAGCATCAAGCTTCAGTCTCTCAGATTTTGTGGTACGCTTTCTTCCTGTTCTGATGTTTGGTTCTGCATGAGTGGACTCCTCCACTCCATGAATCTCCTCCTGTGGTTGATCCACATCTAGAGGCTCATATTTGGGAACAAGAAGTTCCTCCTCTGCATGCAAGTGTAGCTCCCTCTCAAGCGATAACTTCATAGCCTTCACGTCATTGAATTTAATATCCTGTTGCACCACAGTCATTTGACTGTTTGGAAAATACACACGATAATTATGGGGTGTTTCTATGTACCCCAAAAATATCCCAACTTCTGATGTTGGCTCCAGCTTCTTCCTGGCGTCCTTTGTCCCATGAATGTAAACAGATGAGCCAAAAATATTCAAATGAGAAATATCAGGCTTGTTACCAATAAAAGCTTCTTCAAGTGTACTCATGCCAAGTACTCTATGAGGAAAATGGTTTTGCACATAAACCGCAGTGTTGCATGCTTCCGCCCACAAGTGCATCGGTAGGCCATGGTCATGCAGCATAGCTCGTGTATCACCCATGATCATTCTATTCTTCCTCTTCATGACCCCATTCTGCTGTGGGTTATGAGGCGCGATGAGTTCTCTTTGAATTCCTTCTTTGCTACAGAATTCTTTGAATTCATTCGAGATATATTCACCACCATTATCGCTCCGTAGAGCCTTCACTTGCTTCCCTGACTCCTTCTCCACCAATTCTTTAAACTCACATAACTTTGAGAATGTTTTTCTCTTCTTCTGCATGAATAAGATCCAGCATCTACGAGAATATTCATCAAAAAATATAACATAATGCTTGTGTTTTTCTGTTGAAGCAACTGAGAAAGGTCCACACACGTCTGTGTGAATTCTCTCCAGGATCACTAAAGCATGGTTCTCCTTCTCATGAAAGGTGGTATTCAAAAATTTACCCATAGTACATCCCTTGCATTGATATGACTGCACAAGAGTACCGTTGAGAATTCCAGTATAAATCTACTGCAAAATCTTCAAGGCGCCATGGTGAAGATGGCCCAATCTCCTGTGCCATAATTCGCCCTCATCCTGGCTCACCACTTCTTCTGCTTTGCCCATCATTACAGCGCAACCATCTACCTCTAGCTTCTAGATATTCTTAACTCGAATCCATATCCTCTTGGTTTGAATCGTTGTTTTATGTCGCAGGAAATATTTTCCATCGCTAAAAACAACGTCATAACCTATGTCTTCCAACATTGCGACCGAGACCAAGTTCTTCTTTAGACCTGGAACATGCATAACATCTTTCAACAAAAATGGATTACTTGACTCCCTCTCAAAGGTAATGGTGTCAATTCCAGTCGCATTGTATCGACCATCGTTTCCCATCTCTATATGCATTTGGAGATCCTTCTCCTCCAAGTCACTAAACAACTCCTTATCTCTCGTCATATAGAAAGATGCACCACTATCAAGATACTACACCAATCCCATTGAGCTTGAAACCAAGCATGCGATCAAAGAGAAATCATGTTCAAATTTCGAGGCTAAGGCCTCACCCACTACAGCTCCAACAACATTATTGTTATTCTTCTTCTGTGGGAAGTTAGTGGTGAAATTCCCATGTTCGTGACAGTGAAAACACTTCACCTTGGAAAAATCCTGCTTCTTGCCTTTAGCCTCATATTTTGAAGGGAATTTATTCCCCTTCCCTTTCCTTGCTTTGGTAGCCAAAGTGAAATTCTCTTCATCTTCATTCTTCGATGAAGAGCCATCCATCATACTTCACCTTATCTCCTCCTGCACAAGATCCGACCAAAGTCGATCCCAACCCGGCAGTTTCTCCTGTCCATTGATAGAGTCTTCGTAGCTATGCCAACTCTTTGGAAGCCAAAGGAGAGACAAGCTCACAAAGTCATCATAATCAATAGTAATCCCCACACTTCCTAGTTCATCCCTACAGTGGACAAACTTTGTGAGATATTTTGGAATACTGTCGCCCTTCTCCATTTTTATTTTTCTAAGCTTATCTTTCAGCGCCAACTTCCTCTGGTCATTGCTGCTTTGGAAAAAAAATTTCAAAGGCTTCCACATTGAAAATGGAGTGGCTTTCCTGTGAAGGCTGGACATAATATGGTCCTTCACACATTCCAACATAATTCTTCTTGTCTTTGCTACCTTCTTTTGCCATGCATCAAGTAATACAACATCACTAGAACCAGGCTTAGGAACATCGCTATCAATGAAATCCTTCAGTCCATTATCTTCCAGCACTGCCTGCATCCTATCCTTCCAGGCTATGTAATTTGAGCTGCCCTCAAGGGCATACTCCAATATCAACCCATTGAAATACATTTCAATGTATACTCAACTGTCGCACCAAGAAATTTCTGCAGCAAATTTGAATTGTCCACTAGCACAAACTCAACAATTCTTCACGATTGCAATCTTCAAGAATTAACACTGCGCTTTGATATCATGTAGAAATTATATAAAATATGCATGTATATATCCAAATTCTCCTGATATAAAAATATTTATCTTCTTGCTAAATACAAAATCCTTCCATTTTTAATCTTTTGCGGAAATTTAAAATTCAATTGCAAACACTTGAAGCAATAAAAATAATCACACTTAACACAGTTGTTTAACGGGAAACCATGAAGCTAAAAACCCCAAATATCATATATTATGTATCATGGATATCATGTAAAAATCTCATACAAATCTTAGTACAATACAATCGTCACACACTAACATGAAGAAATCTTCAAATCCATGCACTGGTTTCTTGCCACCCGATAGCTTGCCTCCACTGCGCAATCCATGTTGAAGAAGACCACTGAATGAATTCGAATTGGCCTTGCCTTGACTATGCAATCCTCATTGGAAACTCCAATGTGTGTCAGATGCATTGAATGCATCACTATAGTCACAACGATAGTCCATCTCAGCCTTTCACCTATCTCTCCACTGGGTCTCCACTAGAACTGACATGCACTATAGTTAACTATTGTTTCTGTTCAGTTGTTAGTGAGTTAATAGTTGTGACTTAACTAACTAGTTAATTCACTTAACTCTCACTACTGTATAATTCAGTTAGACTAGATGCAACTAGCTCAATTGATTTTAACTCCAATAACTGAGTTAAACTAAATAACAACTCCTATAACTACTCTTCCAACTCCGTCATAACTTTTCCACTTCAGTTATAATTGAGTCCTCCATGCATGAGCCACCAGTAAACCCTAGGAATTTTGTAATTCCTTCATCCCAGTGATTTTCCAAATCTATATACTAAAATAAAGTGCTCTAATAGAATAAGTTGATATTTAGAGTTTGATTATTATTAAGGGATAATAATAATCGACACATCTATTTTTAGATCGACGATCTATAAATAGACTTCGCCCAATCTTCTAAAAGTAGAATTTCATATATTTTTCCAACTTGACCAACCATGCACAAATAACATCTTGCAACTTCTGAAATATGATCATCATGTCTAAAACTAGACATAGTCTAAAAATAGACTTGCACTTAAAAATAGCCTGCGGACCCACTTAGTGAAGGTGACTGATTTTCACTAAGCTTCATCATCTTGTTGAATCTCAACATGTCAACCATATCTTTGCATGCGGACATGAAAAAAGGTAATTTGTGGGGTGATTTTGGGCCATGGAAATGGTATGAATCTTCCCCTAATTTCCTTAGTTAATGTTATGTTTTTCAAGTACTTTATCCTTAGTTTGGAATAATTCGAGAAGAAAAGCATAATGAAAATTAGTTAATAGTATTGTAATTAATTTAGGTATTTTAGATATTATAAAGATTTAATTTAAGTAAATTGGTGTGCAGATTGATTTGATGAAGTGATCATTATTCTCTCAGAATAATGAAGAGCACTCTTGAACATGATATTGCCTTAATTCTGGCAGAGACAACTCAAGGCACGTGCATGGTCGAGAAGGATAGTTGAAGAAACTGCTAATTACTATTCGAATATTTTACAGTTAGGATGAGAAATCCTTAGAAACTTTCGATTATCAGGACAAATCCATTATTATTTTTCTAATGTAATATATATGACTGAAGTAAAAAGAAACAAGGGATGGAAAATCTTGACGTTACTTTTCATTGTAAAATTTTGAACAACAATCAGACTTTGAACTTTCACATATCATTCTGTAAATTATTTTGAAATTAATGAAATTGAAGAAGATTCTACTTTAGTTTTCTTGCATTGAATTTCTCAAGTGCTTCCAGAGACCTTGGGCCCATTCCTTGGAGGATCTACTATTTGTTTTGTATCATTATTATTCGGTTACCTATTATATTGGTATTAGTTGTATTATTGATTAGTTGTCTCTTTCTTATAGAAGATAATTGATTGAGCTTTACACCTTGTAATTTTGTTACGTATTTCCTAAAATTGTTGATTGAATTGTGTGAGTTAGTTACATGAGTTTAAAGGTTTGATTTTGTAAGTTTCATAAGTTACTTCATAAAATCGAAACTTCAGAGTAATATTGTGATTAAGTAAGTTTTCCTTATGCATATGAATTTTTGAAGTATTCTTGAATAGATAAAGTAACATTTTATTTAGAATAGATTTATTTTATGAATCTTAGAACTGAAACAATAGAAAGTAACTATTTGTTGTTATGAAAAATTCACTTCTATAATGATTGGATGAGATTTAGTACTTCAGTTAATTCTTTTGTAGTCATTTCCTTGCACACTTTGGCAATATAAAACTCTATCCTTGCATATATTTTGTCGATAGCCTTGAAATAAAAGATGAATCCCAGATTGATAATATTAATGAAGGTAGGATTAAGTTGATTTTTAGGATTCATCATAGTGCCCGACAAATAGCGCAACTATAAACCACTCTTTGTGCTGCTCATCAAAGATCTGAAAGATGTTTTGGCTTAATAGAAACTTGAATCTTTGATCTACTTCCAAAATAGACTCAGTTACCAATTGCTTGATCTCTTTTATCTATGTAATGCATTGTGACTAGGACTTCGACTTTTTAAATTAAGCATTTAGCATTGCCTTAGTCTAATCCAACATAGCATTTTGATGCATCACAAATTACTTCATATACCAAGACAGTGCTCTGTCTTGCAACGCTATGAAAAGTTGAGCTTTATTCATATTCTCATTAGTGAATTGTTGCGATCTCCACACCACTTCTGCAACAAAAAAATAAATTCTTGGGCTCATCTGATCCCTAGCCCTTAAAAACATGCATCTTCACTACCTGAGCCATGCTAAACAGGGGAGGTGGATGTGGAAGTGGAGAAACAGTATGGAGATGGGGATGGGGTGTGATGGGAGTGGCAGGTTGGGGAATCCTAGAGGTGCCCAGATGATCTCCAAATTCTATTAATGCACTTCGAGGGGTCGCAGGGTTGCTTTTCCCTTATTCGCTCTCAGAACCAAAAAATGAATTGTACTCAGTTTCAATGTACTTATCACGATCTACTCTAAATATTTTAACACTTCGCCTAGATCCAAATTTTCTACCTCCAAAAATAAATCTGATTGCATTTATAATGCACCTTTTTCACATAACAACATATTAATCTAGAGCTTCAATAAATTTAAGTACTTACCTCACGAGCCTTTGAAAAAAATTCTCTCAGATTCATTATAGGATACAGATGTATTTATCGTGAACTCAGTAATGAAGCCTCCAATAATACTATCGATCCAATAATAGACAACCCTTGAGATATTTTTTCCTGTCTCCTTGAGTCGCTTAATCAAATATGGGTTCCACGAAGTAGGCTCTTTGTTGAAATAGTTCATATTATCAGCTAATATGTACAACCACTCATGTAACTCATTAGCAAATGATGAGAAAAATATCTCGTGTTGAACTGTGAAAATATATTTTTTCAACCACTTTTCAGTTAACAGGCGCAGATTTATGTTTTCTTGAATTTCAAACTCTCGTTCTTTCATATCTATCTAGTCTTGAATCTCTTTTCTAGTTGGATGCCACATCCACATATCCTTCAATCAGATCTTGGTCCCAACAACAAAACCATTTATTGGCTTAAGGGGGCCTAGACCCAATTTTAGATATGGCTGTGAAAATAAACAAAGCCTAATATTACCAACCCTTTCGGCAACGATCTACTACGTAGACTAAATTCTCACCTGGGGCAACATTAGGGGATGCTAGAACTAGGATTCTACATCTAGAGGGACTATGGAGTGTGGATTTAGGGCTTATTTTCTCTTAATACTTATTCAGAGCTTTGCAGAACCAATATGCTTAATATACAGTCATTTTTTAACAATTCTACTTAACTGTATTGTGCATTGCATGTTTCTACTTTAACATGCATTAATCATCATTAATAACCATATTCAAGTATGTGCAATGAAAATATAGATAACTACCATGATCTAGCACAGATTATCATAAAACATAGATAATGAAAGAATATAAGTAAAATACTCATATTTGTCTTCAAATTCTTCTTTTATTAGCTCAGATCTTCTCAGTACAACACTTATCGCCCCACACACTTAGTTGTAGACTTTCTAAGGTCTCCATGCACTCAGCTATTGGAGCCTTTGATTTCGCACAAAACAAAAGAATAAAAACTTTAATATTTATGACACCAGATCCAAAAATAGAAGAAAAGAGAGATCAACGCCTTAGAAATCAGCTACTTCGAGGGGGAAACCTCCTTTACATTACATAAATGAACAATTCTTGGATGATTCAAGTGGAAAAACCTCCTTCTATATATAAGAGTCCACGGGGTCACAATATAATCCTAGCCGACCTAACAATAATAATCTAAGGGCCAACAATAGCAATGGTGGGGTTTTATGGGGCACAATAATAACAATATGGGGACTACAGGGGTACAAAAATAACTGTAGGGGGCTACACTGCAACAATAAGGGAATACACGAGTAATATAGGGACCTAACATGCCCCTCTCCTTCAAAAAAGTGTTTTCCTCAACGCTTGAGTATCTCTGGATTATTTTGTATAAAATTCCCATCCTTCCATGTGGAATATTCAATGAGTAAGTTTTTCCACTTGATGATATACTCTGAAATTGATCGATTTTGTAGATGTCGAGTTCTTGTTTATGTGACTGCTTCAAGTTCCAATATAATTTTTCCTTCCTCATCAAGTTCTAGCAAAATTGTTTGAACTATAATTTTTTCACCTATAACCTTCTTTAAGCATGAAACATAGAAAACTTGGGGCACTTGGGAAGAAGTAGCAGGCTCCAATTTGTATGCCATAGTACCAATCTTTTGCAACACCTTGTAAGGACCATAGTACACTGGTGATAATCTATTATCCTTCTTAGCATTCTTGAGTGACATTTGTTTGTATGGGTGTAGTCGTAAAAATACCCAGTCTCCTACATCAAAAATTCTCTCACTGCGATGTTTATCTCCCTTTTGCTTCATTCGATTTTGTGCCAAATTTAGGTTATCCTTTAAGAGTTGGAGAAATTGTTGTTGATGCTCGATGTGATCTTCCATTGATTGAACCTTAGAATTTTCTCTTAAATATTATGTGATGGATGGTGGATGATATCCATAAAGTGCTATAAATGGGGTAATTTTTTCTACAGTATGGAAGGAAGTGTTATACCACCATGAAGCTAGAGGTAACCACTTGACCCATTGTGTTTTTTTATTAGATAAAAAACAACGAAGATATCCTTCCAATTTTTTTTCACTATCTCAATTTTACCATCGAATTGAGGATGATAAGATGAGCTATGGGCTAGTTGAGTACTTAAACAAGAAAATAATTCCATCCAAAAATTTCTAGTGAAAATGGGATCTCTGCCACTTACGATAATCTTTGGGTTTCCATGTAGCTTTTGAATTGTTTCCATAAATGCAATACCAATTGTACTTGATTTAAATGGATGAGATAATGCACAAAAGTCTGCATACTTGGTAGGTCTATCAACTGCCACCATGATGACACTCTTTCCTTCAAACTTAGGTAAACCTATGAAAAAATCCATTGAAACCTCCTCCCAATGTTGACTTGGAATGGGTAAAGGTTGTAGAAAACCTGTGGTCTTAATTGTCTCAACTTTATTTTGTTGGCAAAGAAAATATTCTACCACAAGCTTTTGAATATCATATTTAAGGCCATCCCAAAAAAAATCTTTCTTCACCTTGTAGTAAGTTTTTAACAATCTTGAGTGTCCTCCAATGGGAGAGGTGTGCATTTCCAAAAAAATGTTTTGTTTTATTTGGGAATTATTACAAAGATATAAGCGATATTTGTGCCATAAGGAAAAAAATTTCCAACTAAATGTATCAGATGTACTGGGATCTTGTTGCAACTTTTGAATGAGTGTCCACACTTCTTCATTCTTCCATTCCTCCCTTGCTTCGGTTATCCAATCTGGTTGGATAATAGAAATGGCACAAAGTAATGCTTCCACCTCCTCATACTTTATTGAGAGTGCATCTGCAACAACATTTAACCTCCCTTTTTTGTAGATGATTTCAAAGTCATAATCCAACATTTTTGTGACCCCTTTTTTGTTGCTCTTCTGAAGATAGTCTTTGTTCCAACATTTCCTTATGATAAATAGCTTTCTGTAAATACTTTCCTTTGATTGGATGACTTTAAATGGGTCTTCCTTCTTGCATTAAACAACACCAATTCCATTTCCTAAGGCATCACATTCCATAATAAAGGTTTTTGTGAAGTCTTGCACAACTAAGACTAGTGCTAGGCACATTGCCTCTTTAAGATGTACAAAGGCCTTATTTGCTTCAGGAGTCCATGAAAATGAATATTTCTTCAATATTGTTGTTAGAGGTGCTTCTTTTCTCCCATAATTCTTTAAAAAAATGAGATAATACCCTTTTAACCCAATAAATCCTCGTAATTTCTTTATGGTTGTGGGGACTTTCCATTCCTTAATGGATTTAATTTTGTTAGAGTCTACCTTAACACCCTCCTGAGATACAATATGACCTAGATATTCCACCTATTGTACTCCAAATAAAAATTTGGAGGGTTTTTCATATAGTTGTTTCTCCTCCAATAGTTTGAGCACCTTGTTAACATGTTAAGCATGATCCTTCCAAGACTGACTGTAGAATCGTATATCATCAAAAAATACTAACACAAATTTTCTAAGGAAGGGTTTAAAAATGGAACTCATCAACCCCTGGAATGTAGAAGGTGCATTGGTAAGGCCAAAAGGCATGAACACAAATTCATAATGACCCCCATGAGCTCGAAATTTTGTTTTTGGAATATCTTCAGTATTCATTCTAATTTGATGATATCCTGAATGAAGATCCAACTTGGTAAAATAAATTGCTCCATGTAATTCATCCAATAATTCATCAATCACATGATTTATCTTTAATAGTGACCTTATTGAGCTCCCTATAATCCAGAAATATGTGCCATGATCCATCCTTATTGTGCACCAATACTATTGGAGTAGAGAAAGAACTTTGACTAGGTTGAATTATACCAGCCTCTAACATTTATGCAATCATATGTTCAATTTCACTCTTTTGGACATAAGGATATCTATAAGGCCTGATGTTCGGAGGAACACTTCCTAGAATAAAATGAATATCATGATCATGATCGCGAATAGGTGGGAGTTATTTTGGCTTTTCAAACACCTTGGAATGAATGTCCAAGACTTTTTGGAGATCTGGAGAAATAGATGATTTTGATGTTGGAACTTCTAGTGAGCATAATTATGTAATTATGCCTCATTGTTCTTTCTTCAGAAGATTTGTCATGAAATTAGAGATGATTTTCATTCTCATCTTCCCTCTGATACCCCGTAATTCAAATTCCTTTCCTTCCAAAAAAAAATTCAAGAAAATTTCTTGAAAATTAAAAGCTATTGTCCCCAACGATTGTAACCATTGTACTCCTAGTACAACATCATCACCTCTCATTGGAATGGAAAGCATTGGACCATTCAATACATATTCCCCCATGGTTAGCTTGATATTATGGAATTTTCCAGAGCAATTTATACTCCCTCCATTTGCAACCATCACTTGACACTCTGATGCTGGGTATAGGAAGCAATTCAATTCATTGGCTACCTTACAATGAATAAAATTATGGGTACTACCTGAATCAATCAACACTATTACCTTTTTATTCTTGATATGTCCTTATATCTTGAGAGTTTGAGGAGTGGTAATTCATACCAATGCATTATACGATATATTCAGACTCATTTCTTCTTTTGTTAGGTTTGGTTCCAGGTGTATATCCTCTTCTTTTGAAGTTTCTTTTTCATTTTATTCCTCCTCTTCACAACCTATGTAAAATAATTTCTTCTCCACACACTTACGACCTTTAGTGTATTTTCTATCACAACTGTAGAAAATACCTTTTTCTCTTTTTTTATTCCAATTTTTGTGGTGTCAACCTTGTAGGTTGTGGAAGTCTAGGAGTAGCAACCCTTCCATATTTATAGATGTTAGTGGTAGGCTTCCTTGTGACCATAAATTTACTTTCAATTTTTCTTGTCAACCTGAATGATTTCTCCAATGAATCAGGTTCCCAAAGGTGATTCTCATGTTAGATGTTATCCTTTAAATTCCCCATGAAGACATCAATATTGTGTTCTCTAGAAATCAGTTACCCTTATATTCAATTTTTGAAATTCCTCAATGTGCTCCATCATTGAACCCTTTTGTTTGAGATTTATCAATTGGCTAAAGAAGGTGCTGCTATTTGTATCCTCATAATGTGCTATCATTTACTCTGTAAAAATTGACAAAGTGACAATTTTTTTACGAGATAAAAGCCATCGATACCATACAAATGTAAGTTCTTATAAATGTAAAGTTGCAATGCATACCTTTGGTGTGTTTTGCACATTATGGAGATCAAAATATTGCTCCATATATAGTGTCCATGTTATGGGATCCTAGACATCAAACATCCTCATATCCATCTTCAGAATATGGTGGGTCTTCAATCCAACTTTAGAGTTTATGAAATCACAATTAACATTTATTTTGTTCTCATCATGATTTTCCTGTACTACCTTTTCGCCAGTAGGAATCATTTCTTGTATCAACCTTGTCAAAACTTCCTTAAAACCTTCCATGTCTACTTTTATATCATTCCATACCATCCATCTTAGCTTCCATACCTTTCTTCAAGCCATCCATCTTGGCTTCCACTCCATTCTTCAAAACTTTCATTTCATTTGTTTTTTCTCTTTGCGAGAGCGAAATTTGGTGCACTTTCGCTTGTAATTTTGATATATCATGTTGCACGTATTCCTCTTCATGAATCATAGTAGAGCCTCTTGAGGTATTAATGGGTGTTTTATTATTTTTAGGGGGAATTTTAGAATCCAATACTGATACGTATGCTTCAATATGCCCTTGGAATCACTTCAAACCAATTTTCCAAACAAGACTTATGAAATTTGAAGAAAAATACACACATTTTTCTTGCTTTTGAGGAGCTTGATATTGAAACTAATGTATATTTGTAATTTCAAATCCCCAGGATTTAAGATTTGGTCCTGTAATATCCCTCTGAGTCTTCTTTCCAGTGCCATGGGACTGACTTGATTTGCATTCTTCAAGACAAAGTTATTCAAAATCTCCCACAATAACCTAATTATGGACTCGTTTAGTAGAGTGAACTTGTATGGCATGACACATGTCACTCTGTCTTCATTTGGCTCTGAAATTGATACAAATAAGACTACAGTCCGTGTAATTTTGGCCACATTTTAAATAATTCCAATCTAATTCTTAGAGAGAAAGTTATGACGATTTTCCCAAGGTCACCTCTTTGAGATGAAATTAGGGAGCCTTCAAAAAACCTAACTTCTAAAGATCATATCTCCGAAAATATTGCAAACCAAGATCTAAAATTTTTACATGAACTTCCTCATGATTTCTTCGCAAATTGGTTTTTTTTAGTGTCTGAACTGTTAGGCCTCTGTAATTTATTAGAGTGGCAAGACTAAATGTTGTAGAGACTACATCAAAAACAACTTTGGGATTCTAGGATCTAGCCCTCCTGAATCCAAAGAGGGATCTTTCTATAAGTGCAAAGATTGATTTATCTTTTAAGGTTTTAGTATGATATTAGGCTAGTTATTAAGAACAAAGGTTTTGTTTTTTTGGCTGGTCGGGTATGATCTTTAATTGAGTGGAAAGTCCTAAAAATGAAAGATATTCAGAGGGGTGAAGGTGTGAATAATCAAAAACAAGGTTCAGCTGATAGGATAGGTATGAAACAACACTTAATCCATTGGGCTATGGAGTCACAAAAGGTTTTAATTGTGCAACAATTTCAATAGTGGTCCAAGGGGCAAGTCATCTATATCAAAATATCCTTTAGATTAAATGATGAAATGGAACATTAAAAGTTTTGAGAAAGTGGAAAAAACCAATAATTTCAACAAGGATTTATCAACTTACCATACAAGAAAAGCTTTTTTAAGCAATTGTTTGAAACCAGCCAAAGGACGGGGCTAACCATAAACTTCTCTGGACAAGCTTGTACTAAAGCTAACTTATCAGACAAAAATCCAGTAATCTCACTATACTACTTTCAGAAGGGATGAAAACATATAAGAAAACAAAGTGTAGCTTAAGATCAAGTAAGATTCATTAAAATCTAGGCTTGATTTCAACATACTCTTAGGGAAACTTTCAAACAACCTTTGGAGAAAGAACTAGAAGACCGGGCAAACCATAAACTTTTCTAGTTTAACACTACTTAGCATGTAATGAAAATATCATTCAAGAACTTCCTTTCAAGTTTTTCACATCAAGACATGGACTAACCAACATTCCTTGAAAATGTTTACTCTTAATTTAAGTTATTCCCAAATATCACAATTAGCAGAAAACATATAGATAAAGCTTATCAATGAGAGTAGGGTACTTTAAAGATTAAATCCTAGCTCTATATTTGTTGTTCTTTATCAGAGAAAAATGGACAATTTTATGGAAAACATAAGAAGGAAAACAAGTACAATGAGAGGTACATCACCAATGGTATAGACCAGGATCCCATGAATCAACTTGTATATTGATGTAAATCCAGTTACATACTTCAAGTCCAATGTTTCAGTACAGCAACAACTTCTCTTCTTAGCCTAACTTATTTGATTACAAACAGAGCTTCAAAAGCCTCTGAAAATTATTTACATACAAAAATTTTCAAGCAACAAGTATTACATCAACAGTCCAACAACTCATCTTCTTTAGAAGTCTTTATAGGAGAAGGAGGAGGTGGAATGAAAGGAAGGGCAATCTGTTCAATTAATACAAGTTTTAATGCTTCTCTGTCTTTGAGGGGTTCAATAGAGAAGATTTCTGATATTTTCTCTGTATTAATTGGTTTTCATTAAGTATTTAGCTACTTGGCAGATTTTGTTGACTTTAAAACTCTTTAGGCAGGCTGGCAATAACTCTAGCTGTCTTTAAACAAAATATCACTATCTAGGCAATAACTATGCATTCCTTTGATTTACTGAGGCTGCAGGTGGCACTTTGGTAGCTGAAGAGGTTAAATAGCCTTTGATGTGGCAGTGGAGGCTTCCTTCGCCTGATATAACTCTTTTTTTTTTCCTTAAAACACTTTTAATTTTCTTTTGGTCTGTGTTTAGGCTTAATTAGCCTTGATATTCATCTTCAGGTCTTCATTCTTTAACATTTTCTTAATCTCTTTAACCTGTGGATTAAAACTTTGATCTTCACGCTTTGACTTTAATCACTTTATCGTTGATTCTTCATTCTGATACACTTTACTTCTTTGTTTTCGCAGGTGGCTTTTTTCCATTGGAGGGTTCCTATTAAACCCTAGATCGTGATCCAATTGATTTAAACTCGGATCTCAAACCTGGAATTCCCTTTCTTCTTTGATAAAAACCACATAATCGTCATTCTGGGTCGAATATGTCACCAAACTGTGACTATGGAATTTCTCGAAACAACCACCATTAAAACCCTGTAAAAAACACAAAATTCTGTTAAGAAACCCTGCAAATGTGGTAAACTGCATTATAGAGGTTTAATGGAGGTGGTGGAAACGCTTGAGGATGAAGAAATGTAGCGATGGAGGATGAAATCCTGGCAGAAAAAACTAATTAGGTTTAATTTTGAATTTAGTGCGAAATTGGAGAAGGGCAGTTTCGGAAAACCGATAGCGATTTTCGCATTTCATTTGGGGGGTAGGCAGTATTTTGCGAATGGAGTGTGATACGATACATCGGTCGACACGTGGCTATTCAATACCACCTATTTCGCAAAAAATTTTAGCGTTAAACCTTAGGTGCAAAAATGTTGCAATACGCAGCATCAACCGTTGGATCGAAGGCTCCAGATCCAATGGTGCGGAAAGAATGCGATATGAAAGGTGCGCGAGCGGGGGTTTTGGTGGAAGAAAAGTGGCAGCGTGTGAGTGGACAAGCGCTTTGTGGGGTGGGAGGTAGGTCCCAAGGGAGTCGGATTATCGGGTTTAATTCCGATCATCAAATATTTTTGATGGATGGTTAGGATTAAGATAGAACGCAGAGGTTTTGACAGTGATAAAGGGAAAGGTAGGTGAATGGGTGGAAATATGGGGACCCGATGGCCATTGATCTGCTTAGATCAATGGTCTAGATTCATTTTGAACCACAAAGTCGAGAAATAAAAAATAGAAGAAAGGTAAGGTTATGATGGGGTTTTTAGGCCTTTTAACACCCAATTGTGGGGCTTTAGGCCATATAAGGGAAGGGCTTTAAGGTTATAGGCTCTTGGTGGCTTAATAACTTATAATGCAAAAGACTACCATTTTTAGGCCTAAAACAGAGATTTTAAAGGCCAAATGGGGGTTCCAATAGATGAAAGAAGGGAATTTAAAACCAAATAGGGGGGAGATATAAGATTTTAAGAGGGTTTTGATGCTTTTGGAGGTTAAAATGAAGGTTAAATGGAGGTATTTTTTGAAGGGATTAAGGATGAAAATGGGGTTGATTATGAGTAAAAGGAGGAGTGAAATGATGAAAAATGGAGCCTCATGAGTAGTTTTTTCTTTTGGTAAACAACAGGTACTTTAGGATTAATAGTGAAACAACAGTGAAGATTAATACCAAGGATAAAGGACATCATAATACTTCAATAACTCACAATTTGGATATGAATTGTTTCTTGAATGCTAAAAAATATTTAGCCACCATTTGATATGACAAATTTTTATAGGTGGCTAACATGAACCTTTGTAGAAAAACATTTATAGCGAAACTGCCATGATGACCTATTTGAAGAAACGAATCCCTACAATCCAAAGCTCTTATACCAAATGTTATGAAACCAACTCCAAAAATAGAAGAAAAGAGAGATCAACACCTTAGAAATCAGCCACTTCGAGGGGGGAACCTCCTTTACATTACATAAATGAACAATTATTGGATGATTCAAATGAGAAAAACTCCTTCTATATATAGGAGTCCATGGGGTCACAATATAATCCTAGCCGACCTAACAATAATAATCTAAGGAACAACAATAAAAATAGTGGGGTTTTATGGGGCACAATAATAACAATATGGGGACTACAGGGGTACAAAAATAACAATAACGGGGCTACACTACAACAATAAGGGTCTACACTAGTAATATAGGGACCTAACATTAATTTAGATTTATCATTACATCCATATGAATTCTATATCTTAAGGGATATCCCTAGAATCCTTATATAGTTTTTCCCTTTTACAATACCATGGTCTGAAAACGATGTGTTAGCTCCCCGTAATTTGCTAGATTGATTGAGATATAAATGGACAGGGTAACATCAAACCAAGCTTTGGAATCCAAGGACCTAGCCTTCCTGGATTCAGAGAGGGATCTCTCTAGTAGGTGCAAAGATATGAATTTGTTTGCTGATTAGGATTGTTTTTAGGCTAGATGTTAAGTGCATGGTATTTTGATTGTTTTTTTTTGGTTGGGTATGATGCTCAGATGGATTTAGATAGAAAACATGGAAGATTGTTAAGTCATTTGTAAATGGAGTCAAAAAAGGTCATGATGAGTTCATCAGTGGTTTCAAAAGCTTCTACAGGACAATTTTAACTTGGTTGGTAGGTCTTTGAGGTTGTGGTGGATGATGAGATGAACATTAAACTTGAGAATAAAAGCTAGTGAAGGGCAGAACTGAATCCTTAATAAATTTTTGGACTAAGAGAGTTAGAAAATCATAGGCATGGAAAGAGAATCAAAGGCATAAGTGAAACCTAATCCTTTTGATTTCAAACTGAACACATATGATTATCCAAGACAAACATTCAAATGAAATTGTAGAAAGGTAAGAAACTTATTTAACTTTCATATATTTCATTATCAAGAGAAGAAAAACATTTAAGATGCACAAGTAGTTATAACCATAGAAGAAGAGAAAACTCTGAACATCTAAAGTTACAATTGTGAAGGTTCTTTGAAACAAATTTAGCTAGAAAAGGCAAAGAGCATGATTTAAACAGACTTCTTTGACAAACCTAGGCAAAGCTGGTTTAAAGAGTTGATTCTAAAACAAAGTATTTCAATGGAAACAACATGCAGGACTAGCCATAAATCATACTTGACACTAATTGATCTAAACCATTCAAGAAATGGACAATCTAATAACTTCTTAGAGACCAAGAGATGGATTCCCTAATATATCTCAATAGAAGAAAACATTAAGGCAGTGAAGCACAAACAAAAGTAAGGTTCCATCAAGAAATATTTCTTAATCTAAATTTTTTGTCCTACTGCAACATAGCAAGATGGAAAACATAATGGAAAACTCTAAAACATGAACATAAGAAACACTTCACCATCAACCAAGCTTATGGATCCTGCAAACAGTCTCTATCCATCAACAAGCAAACCAGGGCATGCATGAGCTTCAAGACATCAAATTGTCATAAAAAAATCCAAGAGACTATGTATTTTCTTTAGCATAAGTCATCAAAATCAAACCCAATACATAAGAGCCTCAGGCTCTATTTATGGAGCAAATGAGGAGGTGGAAACCCTAAGAGGCTTCGAGAAACCCTAATTTAACCATAAATGTCATAAATGTGCTTAATGACCATGCAAGGCGCAAGACACATAAGAGATAAGATAATAAATTAAAAACATCAAAACATAACTCCCAAATCAAATCAGGAGTGATTTGTCCAAAAAAAAAAAACATTAAAAAAACAATTTGTCATTAATCAATGTCATTTGTTGACTTTTTGGCTTATGTCAGTCTATTTGCATAGCGCCACTTTTGCAGAAAATAGGTTGTTTTGCAACTAGCTTTTGAACCACTTCCTGATGTCGGATTTGGCTCCGTGATAGCTCCTTTGAAAGCTTGAAGAGTCTAATTTCCAAAAATACTTGTGGGTTCCTAATATAGTCCCTGTAACCTTGTCAAAAATGCAAAAATTTCCAGCCTATCATTTGCGCAGTGCCAGGCCCAAAATAGGGGCAGAAAGGTGTTTTTTGAGGTGTTTTTGGACCTTTTGAGGGGTCAAAATAGCTCCAAATCCTCTGAAACTTTTTGTGGGTGATGTGCAGGTCATAAAAAATCAAAAAATTTCAAGCTGACCTTCAGAGGATGCCCCAAAGTTTTGCGGAGAGCTAGTGGCGCTGTGCAAAATAGGCCAAAATTTTACAAAAAACAAAATCTCTTTCAAATTTCCTCAAAATTGGTGTGAAGCCTCCTTAGATGTTTCTAGATAGTAGCTGAGAAATCTCACCCAAAATTACAAGGCTATCATGCTCTTTTGGGATTTTTAGCTTTTTTATCTCAAGGAGGGCTTCTTTGAGGTTGGCATTTGCAAGCCTACTCTTCCTTGCGTAATGTTTGATCATATTCTTTTGGAGGAAAAGGCCTCTCTTGATCTTCTTGAAGTACTTGTGTTCATTTTTATATTACTCGATGACACGCTGTACTATTTTAAAATCTTCCTCCCATTCTTTGATCTATGCATCTTTAGCTAGGAGCAGCATTTTAGTGGTCATCTCCTCATCCTGCTCATCACTATCTAGATCAATGAATTCAGGCCATTGGGTAGTTTTCTTTAGCCTCTTGCTCCTCACCTTTCTTGCTGCTCATTTCTTTCTATCTTCTTCTTTCCTTTGTCCACTCCTTTGATGGTTTGAGAAGAGATGTCCCCTTTCCTTTTTGAGGCAGCAAACACATCTCTTTGTCCTCTAAAGTATGTGCATATGTGAGGGATGGTGATGGAAGTTTTGAACATGTTTTCATCATTGCGTTGTCCCTCCTCTTGGCTTTGTTCTTTACTGAGGTCTTCCACTTGTTTATTTTTTGCATTATCACTTCGAGTTCCTTGATCCTCAGAAAACTGACTAGTGTCATGATAGTCTTGATAGTTGTCAAGACTGTCATGAAAATTTCCTTGGCTGCCTTGTACATCATGTTGACTCTCTTCTTCATCTTGCTCACTGCCTTGTGTTCTATCACTGTTTTGCCCATCACTTCCTATATCATCTCCCTCTTCTTCATGTATTTCTGTATTGGCCTCACTGACTTCTTCTTCCCCACTTTGATCACCATGTGATTCTTGATGTCCACTTCCTGTTTCACTTGATGCATCAAGAGAAGGAGAGGAAGAAATGTGTGCTTGTGGTGAGGGTATTTGTGCAAATGAGGAAGGCAAATTTGTTTGCAGAGGATGCTGTGGTTTAGAAAATAACTCATGGTTTATGAAAGCATCCCAAGGTACACCTTGTTGTTTGAGTTGATGTTCAACCACCATCTTGATCAGGGAATTGTGGAACAAGCTAGACATTTGTTGGGGAAAATTCCTCCTTTGAACAACATAACTCATTTTCACAATACTCCTATAGAGATAATAGGGTAGGTAAACTACCTTAACCCCTGTAAAATGCATAAGGAGTCTAAGATGATAGGTATAGACCCTAGAGTATCTCCCCTCAGAAGTGAAATACCTCATGATAGCCAACATCAAAGGTGCATATCTGTGTTTGAGATGTGAAAAAGGAAAAACAGTGATGCTGCCCTGTCTGTACCTCCTTTTGAGAAATAGAAAAAACAAATTTCTTTCCAGCTTACCATTTTTGAACCATTTCTCACCCATTGAGGGGATACCAGTGGCCTCAGATATGGACACTGTTGAAATCTCAAATTTAATCCCTGCAAGTTCTGAATGTTTGTTTTGCAAATTAAGGATGAGAAGCCTTGTAAGCTCGGGGTTACTCTTCACCTGTTTGATCCTCTCATAGAACTGAAAAAATATTGTGTTTTGGAATCATGACAATACCCTAGGAGAGGATGTGATAGCCACTGTATTCTGGGGTTCCAACCTCTTGACTTTCCCTCCCCTATGCTTTGTTTTTGGAGGTCTTTGATTGCTTTGACTATCACTAATTTGGGATTTTTGAGGCTTTTTTAGTGTTTCTTGCAACTCAAGGTTTCTAATCACAAATATAGCAATCAGCCTTAATTTCCTCCTCCACACTTTCTGCTGTTTTGATTTTAGTGTCAAAGGGTCACTACTTTCCTTGTCTTTGACATAGGGTTTCACCCTCCTAGGTTATCACTTTAACCATTTGAAACAATTTTTTTTTGTAAATTTGACTTGGGGATTGCAAAGAAAAACCACTTACCACTTATGTTTTAGACTTGGAGGCACCCTTGAAGAAGATTTTGTGCACTTGGGGGTATTTTGGCCTATTTGGCACCTCCCATAATTTTGCACAGCGCCTGGTGGCTGAACGCCCTTTTGCATAGTGCCGGGGTGTCGAGCACCTATTTGCGCAGCGCCTAGGCGTTGGATGCCTATTTGTGCAGTGATGGGGCAACAAAAAAAACTATGCACACGTTTCTGGGCGGGTCAGATGCCTTTTTGCATAGCAAAGAAGAAGGTTTTGCGTAGCGCAGTGTAGAAAAAAATGAGAAGGAAGACACTTTGCATTGCGCCGACTCTGACTTTGCGTAGCACCTCGATTTTGTGTAGCGCCTGACGAATTTTCCTAGAAATGGCCCAAAAACTCTGTTTTCTCTCCTTGGGGTTTTTCTCTCTTTTCAAAGTGCGGGAATGATTCACTCAAAGAATTCAAAAATCCTTAATGCCTTTGAAAAATAAAAATCAAAACATGAAACCCACTTTTGTAATGTTTAGTGTTTATTTGTCTTTTCTCATTGTGCCCCTTTTTTACTGTTTGGATTTGCAGGTGGCGTATTTGATCTATAACACTGCTTTTCTCTATTTTCTAGGGGTCTCTAGGGTTTCTCTTTAATATTACCAATATTTTTGAAGATATAAAGACTATCTCTGTCCATTTTTGAAGGAAAAGAGACTTGTCTTTGGATCCTTCATCATTTTATACAAACAGCAAGCCAATCCCTTTTTTTCCATTTTTCCCCTTTAAACTGATATCCCTTGTATACCCTCTCTAGTCTCTCAAAGCTTACTCATCACTTTGCAATAAAATTTAATGTGCATTTGATGGAATTTGCAGTGGATTTTGTCCTTGGTGGCCTTGGTGATGATTTCTTGCCTACCACCATTGTTTTGTGACTAACAAAAAAAATCCATTTTCTCCTTGAACACAAGCCTTTTGATGATCGATATTTTCACTGATTTACCATAAACTAATGGTGTTTATATTTGAATTAAGTTTTCTATGTCTTCTTATCAAAAAATGGTTTGAAGAAAAATTTCAAATGTACTTCCTTTCTTTTCCATCTTTGCTTCAGATTACTCTTCAAGGTATTTTTGCAGAAAGGTTTGGAGGTGATAGTTTATCCTTTGTATGTTTAGGTGCTGAAACAAAAGGCTGATTTTGGAGGTCCCTTTGACATCCTCTCTTCTTGTTCATGAAGGATAATTTTTATTCCACTACCTTGCATTTTTGCTAACGTAATGTCCTTTTGACTACTTTTGCAGAGATGTGACCAAAGAGCAACTGTCTCCTTGCAAGAGTCATGTCTTTAGGCATAAAAGTTATTTGACTGATCTCTTTGGTGAATCTAAGACAAAGTGACTTGTCCCCTTCTTTTGAATGTATTTATTTATATAGAGGAAGGAAAAGAATCTGTAGGGCACCAAATCCATCCTAAGATTTTGTGAAACCCTAGGTGATCTAGTGTAGGCCTTCTTGGACTTGGTTTTTTGGGCTGGGATCTAGACTTAGGGTTTACAAGTGTAAGACTGGATCCATGCCAATATTTGTATATTTGTGGGCCTAAGATGCAACACACCTACGTGACTATCTAAAGGCCCTGCAGAGACACCCATTTTTTTGAGAGCTGCTAAAGGAGGCACAACAAAGCTGCTCCGTTTGGCAAGTTTAGGAGGCGGTGGGGAATTGTGTAGGTAAGAAAAAATAGAGTTTTTGAGCCAAGGAGACAAGTTAGGTTAAAAAATGAATGGCTTGAGCCCCTGATGGATCTTCCGGGAGTATTGGGCCAGTCATGACTAGATAGGATAACAACATATTGGAAATTCTACCTTGAAGATAACGAAGGCAGTGAGATTTCTAGAACTCACAATGTTCTATAAAATTTGTTTCTAGAAATCTTGGGGTAATCATTTAGTCATCACCACATAAAAATTTATTGATGAATAAAACGATGGATGTAGCTCAAATTATACAAAATTATCACATCCCTTTACAAAATAATGGACTTTGACCCGCCCTAAAGCCCCCAAGACTCTTAATCATATGCACGTAATGTGCTTTGCACCTCAAAATGTGGGTTCTTTACACAAAAACTTTGACCTATGGGTACCCTATCCAACAAGCCCTCAACAAAAATATGTGACTCATCTCGAGTCACTCAGCCAATGTACCTTGAGTCTTTTCTTTGATGTTTCTCAATGCATCCTTCAACGACTAGATTGTCCCAGTGCACTGCTTCTTAGCTTCATGTACTTCGGTTAGCAGTTGTTGTATGGCCTGGCAATATTTTGAACAACTACCTTATGGGTCTTTCAGAGTGCTCTGAGCTACTTATCCACATTCTATGATAGATGATTGGCTTCTACTTCCCAAGGATGTATTTGGGAAATGATAATTTATTCCTTCCGCTGAAACTTATCAATCTGACCTTGCAAAAAAATGGACCTCTTGAAGACGGGAAAAGCACTATGCCGGAGTTAAGGTCCATCTTGTGACCTTTATCAATCTCTTATTGAAATACTGGAGCTTTTGTGAGATTTCAACTTCAATTTTATGGAAATGGGTGTCCTCCTGAAATGAGGCCCAAATTTCCATAGCATCACAAAAAATATGGCTGTAGTCGTTGATAGTGATTTCAATGCTCTCCATGGAATCCTTAATGTCTACTGCGCACTGCTCCCAGACCTCTGGTGGAGTAGCCAACTTTAATTGCATCTACATCTCAATGATCTTCATTCAGAGCTCAATATTTACCTTATCACCTTCATCCTTTGATTCCTTGACTTTCATCGCAAGCTTCTCAATATTTTCTTCCGGCACAACATCGGCTTCAATCTGCAGATCAAGTAGTTCACCGAAAACCTTGGTGATGGCTTCCTCCAATCATTTCCTATGAAAAACTGCCTCATCTCGTTCCTGCATGACCTACTAATTCTCCTCAGTCATACTCTTCCTCTCCTTCTTGGCATCCTGGATAACAAGCAAGAAGTGCTACTCACGGATCTATATTTCTTCTGTGATGCTTTGCTGGAAATTATTCAATGCTTTTAAAGGGAGTACAACAAGGTTAAATCTGATATTATGTCATTGCGATGCATGCACTTGATTTTTGGTAGTATCAAAATATAAGGCTCATACATGGATCTTTAGAGCTCAAATGTCAGTGGTAACTACCAACTTTGCATCTGCGGTACTCATACTTGCTGGTGCCCTGCTCGCTTAAAACATGCTCTCCTAGGCTACACTCTCTTGGATGGCACTTGTCTGAACCTGCAATTCCTTGAGGCCCTTCTAGACCTACACCAATACACCCTTGTATTGGTCCTAAATATTTCCCCAAAGATGCTCAATAACATATAAGACAGTATCACTAATCTTTAAGTATGAGGGGTTTCCACAGTGCATTATATTAGATATCATTTTTGGGACATCACTAATCGTTAAGTATCAGTAATATTTAAGTATGAGGGGTTTCCAAAGTGCATTATATTAGATATGATTTTTTGGATATCACTAATCTTGTTGAAGTCCCCCTCAGTGAGGACCAACAACTCAGCTCCATTGGACTTATCTGATTTCATCTTTTTCCGTGCACGTCTTTCCCCAAGTTTTTTCACCTCTTGAGAATGTAAGTGGCTTTAAGGCCTGATAGATCAACAAAAATTTTGGCACCACCTTAATCATCGCCTCCTCCTGTCTCTTAAGAATCCTTCTTTGTCTCTAGTTTTGCTTATTTCTTAGCTTCCTTATCAGTCTCAGAAGTGAATCTCTTGGGTTGCTTCCTAGTATCTAATTTCTTGCGAGTCTGTGGACCTAAGGTACCTTTATTTGTGCCATTTGTGCCTTCCTTCTCTATATTTGCCCCTTCTATGGATGGAGTTAATAAGTCACTTGGCCATTGAATGATAATGCAAGTGATGTCATCCTCGGTAGCCGAGTATAGAAGCTCATACCATACCTCTGCAAGGTCCTTCTTCGCACATATATGTACATGGTGAAAATATACCTTCAAATCAGTAATCTAACAATATTCTTCAAATATACTTGGTGATAGCTTTATATTCTAGCTAATCACCATGCACAAATTCATCTCAAAACCTACAAAAAAGAACTTATTCTCCATCTCCCTTGCTGGCTCCTTTGAATGCCAAAATGAGGCGTGTCTCTCTGCCTCACAGATGTCTGGGTCCACAGTGGGGAACTGTGACTCGTCTGGCTCATTCCACACCATTAGCACAATTAGGAGTAATAGCCATGAATAGTTGAATTTCTTACCATCCTCATATGCTTCCCTGCAATCATCTAAAATTTTCAGCATAAATACCTAGCCCAATTGAATTGGAATCCTTTGTTGCACTGTGCATCCAAAGATGTGATGAGTGTTGATACTTCCTTTTCATGACACTTCCATAAAATTTTACTAGCTAGAATATTTGTGGTGAAGCGCACAACTTGATTATTAATGGAACTTATTGCATACCCACATGTTCCTTTTATAAGGCCATAGTCCTTCTTCATCTTATCTGCCACCTTCTTGTCCCAATCCTTTTCGAAAAATGCGTCGACGAAGTTCAATCCTTGGCATGGTAGCGAAGTGATCCAACGGATCAACATCTCATCAATTGGGACTCACTCACCCAACCCAAGGCAGTCATCATGTACAAGGGCCAGTAGCTTCTACACATATATGGTATTGATATTGTTTTACCCAAAATGCGGAACATATATGATTTTCAAAAATCCCCCTTGTTGAAGTCATGGGACCCACATAAGTGGCTTTACCCTTATTACTCTAGCATCTTCATAGTAAAATAACTGTAGGTACCTTATTTACTCAAACTGTGGATATTTAATGTGATCGTTGAAATCTCAGTCTTCCATGCAGAGTTGTGGCACCTTTTCTAAGATATATCCCTAAACATGCACTTCTTTAGATATCAAGGGCATAAATATCTTAAATTTTACTGTGTCTGGGTCCTCCATGGGCTTAGCAGCTATCGGCTTCCGTGGTGGAATATAATGTGGAAACCTGGAGATAGGTTCCACAACCTCTGCATCGATGTCTTTGAATCCCTCAGGCAGAACATCTTCTTCTTAGAATTCTTCAACCTCTACCAATTGATTATGCATATCTTGTGTCACCTTAGTCCATTTCTCTTTGGAATTTTTCTTTCTGGGTGACAGTCAAATTGCAGCCTTCTTCGGCTTCTTCGGTTGCGATTCTCTGGTAGCGGTGTATTTTCTAGGTGACCTCGGCCCTATTACATTCATTGGTGGTGTAGTAGTGATTGTGTGTCCCATTCATGCCTTGATAAGTGCCTATTTAAGCACTTCAAAACTATAATATGACATGTAGCGGAATGCTCGACTCTCTCTCAGGTGAAAAATCACAAGTGTAATTCTTTGGGCGCAAAGTTTCTAAATGTGGAGCGGGGTGCTAGATTTATAACAAATTTGAAATTAAAACTCCATGATCCCTTTTATATTCGCCTCACAAATGCATATTTGGCGGCAGATTTTCCTAGATATGCTCATTAAATGCAACCCTCCCGGTCCTTTTAGTGGAAAAGTCCCTGTCAAATCAATTTTTCCTACTCCAATGGTCATATTCTGGATGAAATTCATTAGACCCCCATTTATGTCATTGTCCGTCCACTTATGACATGGTTCCCTCTAGCTGTGCCATCTTTCTGCATACTACACAACACTACTTATTCGATGAAGCCTTCCCTTGACAAAGTAGTTTACAGTCCCGTGCTCTCTTTCAACTGCATGTAACAGTAAGACTGTTCTCCATCCATATAGTCAATGTCAAGCCCCAGGGACAGAGTCGTCCCAGTATAACTTTAACCTGTTGACATTGACATGTCTAGGAAAAAACTCTCCATTCAACTTCCCAAGCTGAACTACACCACCATCAGTGATATTCCTGACGAGGTGTGGGCATAACCAATGCTTCTATAGCTTACCATGGAACTTCATGAACTTACTGTCGTATAGCAAAACTAAGTATCCATTCTTGAAAGTATTGTTCTTAATATTATTGTCATGTCAAGACTTTTCTCTCTCCTTCTGCAACTATTGGTGAAATCCAGCGTTGAACCAATCTTCTTTTAGCGCAAGAACTTGTTCCAATATTTCCTTCATAATATCATTGTCTGCAATATCTGTAACTATTGTGATTATGATACTAGGCATGATATACTCCATTGGAATCACTGCTTCCTGTCCATATACCAATCGAAACAAAGTCTAAACTATCAAATTTTTACAGGTAGTTCTGTATGCCCATAATACTACAAGAATTCACAAATCCCAATCATCCCTGTGACATTGCACACCTTAGTTAGAGCATTCTCCAAAATTTTGTTAAAAGCTTTGGCCATTCCATTTTCTTGTAGGTGATATGACATACTCTTCTGGTGATGCATTCGGAGCTCCATTGTCAATGCTTCAATAATGTTGTTCAAGAAATGTGTTCCTCTATCGTTCATCAAGATCTTCAGGTAGCCAAACCTTGAATTTTTTGTTTCAAAAATAAACTTTGTAGTCGTGTATGTGCTACAATTCTTCATCGGATGTGCCTCAGCCCATCTTGTGAGGTAATCCATCACATTAATAATGTATCAGACACCTTTTTTCTTCCCTGGTGGATCAATCAATCTCACAAAGTCGATCATGCATTTATAAATGCCTGCAAAGTGACTTGAGGATGCAAAATCATTTCATCCCTTCGAAATGGTCTTCCATTCCTCTGATATACATCATAAGTGATACAATACTCCTTTGAATCCTTATAGACTGTGGGCCACTAGAGTCCATCTCTTAGAATCTTCTGTGTGATGGCCTTTCCTGCATCATTTCCTCTCGCAAATCCACCATGTGCTTCAACCAAAATTTTGTGTCTCTTATGCTTAGGGACATACCTTCACAATATCTCATCAACCCCCATCTTATATAAATGTCTTGCAATCAAAGAAAAATCCGCTAACTTAACTACTAGCTCTTTCTTCTGCTATGTAGTATACTCTGTAGGTGAAACTCCTGTAGTTAGAAACTGAATTCTATCTACAAAATTCTCATCTACAGCCTGAATTGAAAATAGTTTTACATCATGTAACCCGTCCTAAATATTTTTTGGCTCTTTTCCTATCTCGATCCTATACAAATGATTAGGGCCTACATTCAAACATCTTGGCTTGACTATTACTTCAAAATAATACGCCTAGAATAGCAATAGGTATCTTCAAATATTCCCCCCCAACACAAGCTTGTTCACCAAGCATTTAAATGCAGAGTGCTTGATGAAAATTTTAAATTGTGCTCCTAATAAGTAGTGTCTAAATTTTTGCAGCACATAAGCCATAGCCAAACCTTCACACTCTGTTGTGGAATAATTTTTTTTTCCTTAGACAAATTCTTGCTCGCAAAATCTACAGGGTGATCAAGATGTCCTTCTTCGGGTTGCGCTAATACAACTCCCAAAGCTACGCAAGATGCATCAACATGTATGTGGAAATCCTTATTCTAGTCTAGAAAAACTAGAATCGGTGCAGTGATCATTTTCTCCTTCAACACATTGAGGCTCTTTTGAGAGTCATCATCCTAGCAAAATGTGACATCCTTCTTCAAAAGTTTTACCATCAGTGTAGTGATCTGCGCATATGCCTTTATTAAATTCCTATAATAACCTGTATGTCTGAGCATCATGCATAGCTGCTTCACATTATTTTGTGGCTGCAAATTGGTAATAACAACAATCTTCACAGGGTCTACCATCAATCCCTGTTTGAAAAAAACATGCCCCAGTAATATACCAAATGGCACATAGAAAATGCGTTTCTTCAAGTTCAGGGAGATTTGATACTTCTGATAGGTATCCAACATCAATCGTAGGCTAGAAACATGTTTCTTTAACAGTTCGAAGACTCTCCAATCATCAAAATAGACATCCATAAATTTATGGATATATTATTTAAACGTCATGACTACTGATGAGCTCCATCATTAGACATATTTGGAGGGGTTAACAATCACCTTTTTTCCTTCTTAGATATATTTTTCTTGCATTTTTATTATTATTTGGTTTTATTATACTAGTGTAGGTGGTGATTAAGGCTAACATACTCTGAGTACCTAATATGAGGTTGAGTGCAAAAAATAATAATTTATTAAGCATTTTTTATAAATATTTATCATAAAGACTTGGAGGAGACAACAAGGAGAAATTATAGGAGGATTCTCCACCCTAGATTCTCTCCATAAATTCGACATCCAAAGGCAGCCAAAGGATCCCAAGGATTCTCTCCAGCAATTCGAATTCCAGAGACAGCCAAGCAACTCAAAGAGGAGTGTACTCAATCTTTGTTTACTGGGAGTCAAGAGGACTCAATCACCATTTTCTAGGGAGTTGGTTATAGCTACCCTGTAGAATAAATAGAGCAGAGCTAGATCTAGGAAGAGCTAGCCAATACTAGTTGATTCCAGTCGGAACTTTATCGTAAGTTATTGAGCATTTTATTATTCCAGTGATCAAACTTTCAGAGATGTATGAAGTTATTCTTTTATGAAATGAGTAGACAAATTTCATTTTGCAGATTTAAGTTTCAGAGCTAGGCTCATGGGTTAGGGCCCAATCCATGTGCCTCAGCCTCTCTACTGTATTAGTTCTTTGCTTTCTGTCATTTCATTAGCTCTGCTTCTGATAATTTCATTTATGCTTCAATTTGTTGCTTGGAATTTACTTTCAGTTTGTTGTTGTAGTTTTCCATTTTCTTGTGAGTAGCAGAATAGAGGAAAAAATACAAAAGTTGTGGTCAAGCCTCCCCCTCTCATCTCTATCAATAGAGTTCGAGTAGGGTAGACCTTCCCACATGCCAAAAATTTCTTTCTATTTGAGTTTAGGGAAGAAACTGCATTACCATGTTTGTGTAATGCTCCCATTTAGCCTTAGCTAAGAGGAACATTCAATTTTGTTTTAATTTCTATTGCATGAATAAATGAATAAAGGAGGACATGTAAAACTCCTAAAAAGTCTAAATTAATCAATGCCCATGTGAACAAAGACAAATTAGGGCCATGTAAATAATCACTTGCAGGTATGAAAGAGGTTTGAGCTAAAGACTGGGTCAACCTTGACCAAATCAACAATGTTGTCTAGGTTCATTGCATTTCCAAAAGGGACATCACAGTTCTAGAAGGAAGCCTCTCATGTGAAAAGGGATAACTCATCAAGGTGGTTTAGGGTTTGAAAAATATTTCTCATCTTATAAAAGGATAAGGAAGGTTAGCAAGAGAAGGTTGTTGATTGATCATATTTCTGAGTATTTGTTTGCTTAGAGAAATACCATTCTCTGTTGTTCAGTGGAGGATTGTATTTGGAATTCTTATGCAAGGATTTCACCTCTTCCTTTGATAATTCTTGGAGGAGTGTTTGCTGAATTGAACCACTATCAGGCTTGAGGCCAAGCTCTACTTTCATTAGCAGCACTGATCCATTGAGGGTTTTGTTACTTCTACAAGCTGCAGCAAGTGGGAGTCTAGATCTGCAAAGATCTAGTGTATTTTTGGGAGCCTCTTCTCATGGAATGTGTCTTTTAACTTCCTGAAAGAGTGTCTCTTCTCCTTGTACTTAAGATTTGTAATTTTGTAGTGCTTATCTATGTCATTTGAGCTACAACGTTGTTCATCTAGATATACTGCGTTATTTTGGTGTGAGCTTCTTTATGGTGTTTTGCTCATAGTTTAGATTAGAGATCTCTAGTGTTGCGCTTTCCTTCCACTTGGTGATCCATGGATTAGCTTGTCGATCCATGTTCTGTTTATATCTAATCCATTGTAATGAAATTTTATGTTCAGAAATTTACTGCATCATTTTAGAGCTCTGCAACTTGTTTCTCAGATCTACTCTTATTTATGCATGCTTTTGTAAAAATTCCAAGGGGATCTTGAAGAGAAAAATATATATTTTCAAGATATGAAATAGATCTGATTTTTTGTCCATATATCTCCCCTAGATCTGATTTGTAACTTCCATCTACTGAAGCTCCTTAAAAATAATGCTGTTGAGTCATTTCTACAAATATACATGTGTTCTAGCTCTCTTTTCTGAAGATTTCTTGCTGTATTGACTCATACATTCTACTGTATAATGAAAGGGATTCATCATAATGTTTATTTTCTGCTGTATTACTGAAATATAAACCCCTTTTCTGATCTCCTCTGAATGCCTGATAAAACTGCGCAATTCCTGAAGCAGTGTTTGCATTTGGTTGTAGCCTTCCTCTTTGGGTGCTTTCTAGCTAGTCTAGTTTGCGGGAGATCTACTTAGTGTGTCTAAACTGATTTTTTTTTTATGAAATTCCATATATAAGTCCCATAACAAATAAATAGGAGGAAACAAGTCCCGATCTTTTTTTCTGTTGCACTTTTTTTCTTATACAACATTTTTCTTGAGCACATTGTTGATATTCCTGAAAAGGGATATTATAGTGGTATCAAAGATCCTTTATTGGCACAGCCTGTGCTTGCATTGGAGCACCAGTCATGCTGCATTTCGAGGAAGATGATCCTCTTACTGAGAGGGAGAGGAGGTACCAGAATAGAAGTCATAAGAAGTATTTCTACACTACTGATGACCCTGACAGGGGTCAAGACAAGGGGAAAGCCCCTGAAATTGTGAATGATAAGAAATTAGAGGAGTTTGAAAAAAATATTTTGGAGACCATGCAAGAATTTTCCAAGGAGATCAACAATATGAGGATGGACAGAATGAGGGAATCTCTTGGGAGATTTCATCAAGGAGAAAGTTCTGACATGTCTCATTATGGGACTGGTCAACCTATGAGCCTACCACAAGCTCCAAAAGCCTCACAACGCTCTACTATTCCTACGTTCTTGGCTATGGAGAATTAAGGAACACAGGATAAAACCTCCCTTGAAGGTTACTTTGTGGAGTATGACTCTCAGAGTTAGAGATTCAAGGATAACTTGACTTTCCAAGACTTTTTCCATCTCAAGGACTGGAGAAGACCATGGAAACAGTATAGAGATGGTGGTTTATTTCATGGGAGACACCACACTATGGGCAGATTATTTTTTCCCAAGTTTGATGGATCATCCTCTTGTTCTGCCAAAGCATGGGTGGAAAAGCTGAATATCTATTTGTAGTTGAAAAAAGTCCCTGAAGTTGAAGCCATCAAGATTACAATGCTGCACTTTGAGGGTGAAGCACACAATTGGTGGTTCCATGGGTTGTCTACATTGGGACACAACAATGTGTCTACTTATGCTGAGTTCACTAGAAGACTGGTGGAAGGGTTTGACCAGAAGGATCCCGAAGCACCCTTCATAAGCCTTGTAAAGCTGAAGCAAACAGGAGATGCAGAGGCTTATATCTCTGGGTTTCTGAGATTATCAGTCATGGTCCCTGATATATCTGTAGCAAGGAGAGTCTACATGTTCATTGATGGCCTAGAGGAACCTTTTCATGGGTTGGTTAAGTCTACCAAGCCCATCACTTTTCATGATGCCATTGAGAGATCTAGATATCTCCAAGATGCCTTGCCAAATGCAAAGGCAACTTTCCAAAGCAAAGCCCCTCACTCTTCTAAGGGGAAAGAAGGGAAATCTTCTCCTCCCAAGGAGAGCTCACTGAAGAAACCTCTTAACATTGATATCCGGAGGGAGTTGAGGGAAAAGAGATTGTGTTTCACCTGCCAAGATCCATGGGTACCGAGACATAGATGTGTTGCTAGAAGGGCACATTATATAGAAGTCTTCTCAGATTTTGAGGAGGAAGATGGGAATGATGGACCTAGGAGGGGTCACAACACTGCTGATGATGAGGAGGAAGATCAAACACCATCCAGAGATGAAGAGGGAGCCTTTTCTCCAACAAGTGGGGCTCTTGCCTCTTTGAGAGGAGTGCCTAAGTACTTGACCCTAAGATTACAAGGCTCAGTCATGAACGAGAGAGTGTCTATTCTGATTGACAGTGGGGCAACCCACAACTTTATTGATGCTCACCTTGTGCAAAGGAGAGGAATCCCCACTAACACTTTTGATAGGTTTTCTGTTTTGGTCCCAGGAGATAGAACCATGCAATGCATGCAATATGTTCCATCACTTTCTGTCACTCTGGGATCCTACACTTTGGTGGATGACTTATTTGTAGTTGACATACCATACACCAATATCATCTTGGGTGTCCAGTGGTTGATTACCTTGGGGAAGGTTACCACTGATTAGAAAGCCTTGCAGATGGAGTGGGTGTACTTCAAGAGTGGGAAACCACAAATAATTCAAGTCATGCACACTTATCCTTCACCTAATGTTTCCACACAAACAACAAAGATTGATTTGCGCAGTGGAAGAAAGGATCTCACAGTTCCTTCTCTCATGTTTATGAGGATGCTGCAAGAGAAATTCCTACCTCATGTTAAGCCACTTGGAATGTCATTAGATTCTGATCTTGTGGGGAAAGCCTCACAAAGTGCTGCTCAAAATATAGATCCAGCAAGGATTGGAGCAATGAAAGAGAAAGCTACAGCATTGTGGGAGGAAGGAAAGGGGAGGATCAACATTCCAACAAACAATTTTGGCATGTGTAATGTCGAAGAAGCGATCAGCAACAAGGAAAGAACTCCCATAGATGTATCAACAGTGCTGTCATTGTTGAGCTGTGTGGATCCATATTGGATATCTCAACTCCTTGTGGAGTACTCCAAATATCTTCACACCGAGATGATACTAGATGGCATGAAGCAAGAGGGAGACTATTTGGTCCATGAAGGGGTCATATATCATCTTGGTAGAGTATTCTTTTCTAAAGCCTTCAACTTAAGCAAGAGATATTATAAAGGGCAGATAAAGAGTTCCTTTCTAGCTATATGTAGTCAACAAATATTTACACCCTAATCATGAGGAGTTTTGATAGGGAGGGTATGAAAGAGGAACTACATCAACACTATGACTGGGAGGAACTACATCAGCACTTAAAAAAGTGCAGTAGTTATAAGGAGTTTGGGCAGCCAAAGTACTCCATGCACGAGTCATTTCAGCCATCTATTCCTTCTCTTAAAACAGGAGAAATGTCCATGCCCAACTCCATGTGTGTGGGAGACTTGAATGGTAAAGAATATGATCTTATGGAGCATGTTTATTTTTCTGATTTGAAATATTATCTTACCATATGTATGTAGGACATGGCTCCTACAAGGAGTGATATTACATGTAGATATCATGGCATTTGTGATGCCAATAAAAATTCTAAATCTGGTCACTCCCTTAAGGTGCAAAGGGAGATTCTCTTTCATGATGGGTGCTTCCCAAAGGCACCTAACTTGAATATCACTTTCAGCCATGTCAAAGTGACTCATGCAGCAAAGGTGTGGTGGGAGTACCACTTACCAAACTCAGATCTATTAAAGACAAGGAGTGCATTGCGCTGGTATCTTATGTGGGATTGTGACCCACCTCCTCAAGTGAAAATTTCAGTTTGCATATATGTAATTTTTCTTCCATACATAGATGATATATTGGTATTGTTTATGGGTTTGTATGGGAAAAGGGTGGGCAGTTTATATGTACCACACGGGATGGAACTTCAACTTGTATTTCATGATACATGTTTTAGATGTAACATTGATTCACCCGTGTTTATTTCTGTTGAGTTTTACACTCCTGAAGGGATGGACTATGCCCCTATTATGTTAGCATTGGAGGAGCAATTTTCGATGTATTGGCTTAATGAGCACTTGGTCCATGATGAAAACTTGATCCTTGATGGTGCCATCAATGGAGAAGGAGAAGAAATATAGCTCTTACCCTATCATTTTCTTGAGGACAAGCAACATTTTGGAGGGGAGGACTGTAATGTTCCCACTTAGCATTAGCTAAGAGGAACATTCAATTTTGTTTTAATTTCTATTGCTTGAATAAATGAATAAAGGAGGACATGTAAAACTCCTAAAAAGTCTGAATAAATCAATGCCCATGTGAACAAAGACAAACCAGGGCCATGTAAATAATCACTTGCAGGTGTGAAAGAGGTTTGAGCTAAAGACTTGGTCAACCTTGACCAAATCAACAGCGCTCTCTAGATTCATTGCATCTCCAAAAGGGATAGCGCAATTCTAGAAGGAAGCCTCTCATGTGAAAGGGCTAACTCATCAAGGTGGTTTAGGGTTTGTGAAATCTTTCTCATCTTATAAAAGGAAAAGGAGGGCAGCAAGAGAAGGTTGTTGATTGATCATATTTCTGAGTATTTGTTTGCTTATACAAATACCATTCTATGTTGTTTAGTGGAGGATTGTATTTGGAATTCCTATGCACGGATTTCACCTTTTCCTTTGAGGATTCTTGGAGGACTGTTTCCTGAATTGAACCACTATCAGGCTTGAGGCCAAGCTCTACTTTCATTATCAGAACTGATCCATTGAGGTTTTTGCTGCTTTTGCAAGCTGCAGCAAGTGGGAGTCTAGATCTACAAAGATATAGTGTATTTTTGGGATCCTTTTCTCATGGAATGTGTCTTTTAACTTCCTAAAAGAGTGTTTCTTCTCCTTGTACTTCAGATCTGCAATTTTGCAGTGGTTATTTATGTCATTTGAGCTACAACGTTGTTCATCTAGATAGACTGCATTATATTGGTGTGAGCTTCTTTATGGTGTTTTGCTCATAGTTTAGATCAAAGATCTCTGGTGCTGGGCTTGCCTTCCACTTGGTGATCCATGGATTAGCTTGCTGATCCATGTTCTATTTAGATCTGATCCATTGTAATGAAATGTTATGTTCAGAAATTTTCTGCAGCATTTTACAGCTCTGCAACTTGTTTCTCAGATCTACTCTTATTTATGCATGCTTTTGTAAAAATTCCAAGGGGATCTTGAAGAGAAAACTATCTAGTTTCCATAACTGAAATAGATTTGATGTTTTGTCTACAGATCTACCCTAGATCTGGGTTGTAACTTCCAGCTACTGAAGCTCCTTAAAAATAACGTTGTTGAGTCATTTCTACAAATATACATGTGTTCTAGCTCTCTTTTCTGAAGATTTCTTGTTGTATTGACTCATAAATTCTACTGTATAATGAAAGGGCTTCATCATAATGTTGATTTTTTGTTGTATTACTGAAATATAAACCCCCTTTATTTTCTCCTTTGAATACCTAATAAAATTGTGCAATTCATGAAGCAGTGTTTGCATTTGGCTGCAACCTTCCTCTTTGGGTGCTTTCTAGCTAGTCTAGTTTGTGGGAGATCTATTTAGTGTGTCTAAAATGATTTGTTTTTTATGAAATTCCATATATAAGTCCCATAAAGCATAAATAGGAGGAACCAACCCCTGATCTGCATTTTTTTTGCACACTTTTTTTATACAACATTTTTCTTGAGAACATTGTTGATATTCCTGAAAAGGGATATTACAGTCTGAGTCTCTCTTTCACTGTTGTTATCACACATTTTTTTCATCTTTCCATGCATGAATCCACAACTATGTTACACTTATGAGAATTTATGGTGAACCTCCATCCCCTCCTATTTTTCACTCATTTTCAACTGTTGCACCCACCTTTTCCCCTAACAACACTTAAACACTTCAGCCGCCTTATTCCTTTTTTTTTCTTATTCATGGTTGCCTTTACCTTTTTAATGCTATACGCTTGGAAAAACCATCGAAACTCGTCTTCTAACTTTCCTCCTCGAAATACCCGCTATCATACTTCACATTTCACACTTCGCATTGTTTTATCGTTCCTATTAATACTTACCGCTCTTCTTGCCGATCGCGATATTTCCACATCATATATTGCGGATTGCAACCCTTTTCCCATTTCCTTTCCCACTTACTGTAATTCTTGCATCACAATCACACTTCACAACTCTTTTCCTTTTTCTTTAAGACTTACTGCTCATCATTTCCAATTGCGATCTTGTGATCTCTCAAATCACACCATTACCATGTTTCCTTTACACTTACCTCTTGTTCTACTGATTGCGATATTGGCCCCGCCTCCACATCACCACTCCGCATCACAAATCGCAAATCACATTTCTTATTTCTTTCCTTAATGCTTACTGCTCAAATTTTGTGAATTTGTGATTGCGATATCGCATATCACAACTTTCGCCTCCATCACATCTCCACCATCACATATTTCCATTTATTTCCGCTCCAAAGCCATTTCTGCCATATTATAAGTTTTTAATCCTCTCTTTCCATTTGTGAGCCCTGTTTCATGCGCTAAGCCCTCAATTTGCCACTTTGGCACTTTTCTTCCCTCCAAGTTGCAAATCAACACATTTTAAAGTAGAATTAAGTCATGGATAGTTTAGTTGCATGGATATAAGCATGTTAGATAGACTATAGGATAAGTAGAGTACATTTAGCTAATTTTCGAAGTGTGGTTTAGAATTATTTTTCTTTCTGCCATTTATTTTCAGCAAGTTAAATTATTTCCCTTCCTGTATTTTCCTTTCTGCAAATTAAATTAGTTTCATTCTTATCTTTTCTTTTCAACAATTTAGTTTAGTTTCCTTTCTATCATTTCATTTCAGAAATTTACTTTCCAGTTCTTATGATAGTTTAAGAAATAACACCCTTTTGTAAACCAGAAGAGGATGAAATGAATAGAGTGCATCTGTTGTGCATATAGCTCTATCACTTCCAAGTTTGTACAAACCCTGGGTTGATAAAGTAAAGTAGGGTAGCCCCTGGGAGTTGTAGCACTCTTGGTGCAATACCAGGGCTCACCACTTTTTGGCAACGTTGCCGGGGAGGTGTCTAGTAGATGTTTTGAAATTTTTTTAGCATTCCTTTCTGCTTTCCTTTATTTTCATGTCATTTCAGAAATATTGAAAAAATACAAAAAGATCTTATTTTCATGCCTCGTAGGACTAGGAATACCCAAAGACAAATCTTACCTAAAACCCCCACATCACCTCCTAGCTGTTGATCAGTGGTTTTCATTGATGTCAACCCAAGTAGCACCAGGGGCTATCTCAATCTTGCATGGTAATTTTGACCTACCAAATTATTATATTATGGATCAAGAATATTTTTGATATTTTCTACTTGTTGAGATGTTTCCGTTATATATGGCACGCCACGTAATACTTCACAGTTTAATAGATATTCATGTTTGAAGTCAGTAACCCCAGTTAGTCGGCTAAAATGCCATGGGGTTGTTGCATGGATCATTGAAAATTCAATAATTAATAATTTTTAAGCTCCTAAAATCCCTCCCATGTTGACTTGTTGAAGTCCCTCTCAACCTAAGAATTTATATAAATTGTGATCCTCATCTCCTCCTCTTGTAGGGATTTCGCTACCTGAAACAAGTCATCGTGGAATTTTCACTCTAAATAGTTTTCTATGAAGGTTCAGAATCTGAAATATTTATGAGACAAACCCGAAATACTGAGGAAGATCCTGTAAAAATTTCAGATCAAGGTGCACAGCATTTTTGGAGATATGATATGTGGAAGTCACTATTTTTGGAGGTTCCTGAACTTCATCTCAAAGAAGTGATCTTGGGAAAATTTTCATAGCTCTCTCTCTGAGTATCAGATTGGAATTACGTAAAAAGTGGAAGATATTGCATGGAATTTAGTTTTTGCTGTATCAATTTCAGATCCAAATGAGGAAACAATGACACATGGCATGCCGTACAAGTTCTCTCTACTGAACCAGTCCATAATTAGGTCATTGTGAGAGATTGGGCATAAATCTCACTTTAAGAATCCAAATTGGGTCAAACCTATGGAATTGGAAAGAAGACTCAGAGGAATAATATAGAACTTAAAATCACATATTGGGGATCTAAAATAACATAGATACACTAGATACAATATCGAGATCCTAGAAGGCAAGAAAAATCTATATCATGTGTTGTCAAGGGCTACAAAGGACCAAAATTTCTAGGGAAGAAAATAAAAGAGAGGTGCAACAGAGGGTAGCATGACAATATCAGAAATCAAGGTGTAGAACAACAACAAGAAGTTCACCACATGAAGTCTTCAAGTGGGCAGCACTGCATACAATCATTATAAAGGTATCATTGTAAATGTATCATTGTAAAAATTGTACAAGTGTCTATGTGCCAAGAGTTGAAGAGGCAGCGTCCAGAGGTCTAGGATCATCATTAGGTGGTTGTGTCATAGTTGGGGTTATGTTCTAGTGTGTATTATTCTTCTAAATCATTATATATCACTGTAAAGTGGACCATTCTCCCTAGTACAGGAGTCCATTCTTCTTTTATTATTCTATAGGGTGGTAGGGTGGTTCTAGGCTGGTGCATGAAGTCACCAACATGTTCAAGCTTGTGAGAACTTCAGGGTGGTAGGATGGTGCTAGGGTGAGTTGAAGCTCATCGAGTGTTGGGGCAACTATTCAGTTGACTACTGAAGAATCTTGGGGGTTGGAGTGTCCATCCAGTGGGAGTTGGAGAAGAATGATTTTCTAAATTCTAGGAATTTGGAGCTTTATCTTCAATTGGAGTTGAATATTAAAGAATTATTAGAAAATAATTCAGGTGGTTTTTGTCCCGGAGAGGGTTTCCGCCTTAAAAATTGTGTGCAGTTGTGTTCCTTTTGTTTACTTCTATCATTGTACAAACACTGATAATAATTGAAGATTAAATAATGCTTTTAAATATTAATAATAATACTAATTGAAAGGAATATTGATTCACTTCCCCCCCCCGCCCCCCCCTTAATATTTCCAAAACTAGCCACCCTTCACTCTTCTTCAGTGGCAGTGAGATTGAATCCCCTATAGGAGAGCCTTCTGAATATTTTGAGGATCATATTGGGGAAGAAGAAGAAGACCTTGTTTCAACTGAGGGACCTACTTCACCTATCTTAACCATGGTGGGACCCAAAGAGCCTTTCCCATAAGAGAGGCAGATGGGGAAACTAAGATGAAAAATACAAGCCCCTCATCTCTTCCACACTTCCACAGACTTACCTCTGAGGACCATGACACATTCATGTTTTAATTTACTATTTTTTGTAGGATTTATGAATACACATCTGATGATCAGAAGTTGAAGCTATTCCCATCCACCCTTAAGGATGAAGCCTTTCACTGGTTCATGGGTCTGCTTAGGGATAACATCACTACCTGGGCACAAATAGAATATACCTTCAGTAGCAAGTACAAAGACTACTGTAGGTCCAAGGAAACTAAGGATGAGATATTTAGGATGAATCTAGGGCCTAACGAATCCCTAGAGGATTATGAAGAGAGGTTTCAATTGAACTATAAGAGAGCCAATTGTACTCTTGATCCCGACTCACTGAAACTTGTACTTATTTGATGGACCAATTAAGAGATTATAGAAACCTTGAACATGTTATCAGGAGGAGATATCTACAAAAAACCCTATGAAAAAATAAAAACTGTCTTCTGGAACCATTCTAGGGCATTTAGGAAGAAGGGCAGAGCTAGCCAAATTACATCCAATACCCATTCCTCTTCCACCTTCATAAAACATGAGATTGGAAACATGTTAGAGGACTTCTAGAGTGACATGATGCACACCTTTGCTTTGCAAATGGATACAATGCAGGTCAAAAGGAATCAAGAGGAAGGAGAGAGAGCCCTTTCCATATTTTGTCCTAGATGTACTAGGAAGCACCCAAGAAATGAATGTCCACTGAATGTCATAGAGGTTTTCTTAGTCTGTGAAGAGAATCATGCCACAGATAAGTGCCCCTCCTTACCTGGACTTAAATCTATATATCAAGGTGGGGAAAAAATTCTAGATCAACTCTATTTCATAAACTAGAGAAGGCCTTAAGGCCCTCGACCATATCAACAAGGTATGCAAGGTGCACCTTACTCTTACTATTACAACAATCAGAGTGCGCCCATGCAACCCTGGTTCACCCCCACTCCTCCATCCTAGTCTACACCTCCTACTTGTCCTTCCAACCCTTCATATCATCCTCAGCTAGTAAACCAACCATTTTAGCATTATGTTCCACAACAACCTCAGCGGGGAAATCCATTCCAAGGGTGGAGGCCTTAAAAATTAACCACCTACTCTAATTCCTCCACCCCAACCTCAACTTAAACTTACTCATGTTGATCCACCTAGGCTACTTATACCTTCACAACCCAATCGAAACCTGAACAAAAAATAGGCACAACATGCTCCCAGTGGAGAAACATCCCATCCAACTTATGTTGTGGAGATATAGGAGGTTAATATCAGGTCGAGAAGAGTACTCCCAGACAACCATCCCCCATACCCACTTGTAGAGGTTGAAGAGGAAAAGGAATAAGATAATACTTAGATCCAACAACCTCCTTTTCCCGAGTGCTTGATCCACCCTAGTCAACACACCCCAAAGGAGACTAAAATCCTAGGAGAATTGGAAAATTTGTGTGTAAAGATACCACTTATCCATGCCATTAAGGATTTCCTTATATACAATAAGCTCATCAAATAAAAGTTCTTCAAGAATTCTGAGAGAAGGAAGAGAGATATCCCCACCATCGATGTGGTAGGACAATTTTCTAACCTGACGTTGGGGAAGGTGATATTTCCAAAATACCTAGAGCCTAGTAGTCTAGTTGTTGATGTGCATATAGATGGTGTCATAGTCCCCAAAACTCTTATCGATCTAGGGGCTTCCATCAATATCATGACCAAGGAAACTATGTTGAAACCTAATCTTCAAGGGACTTTGAGGAAAAGCACAACATTTCTGCAACTTGCAGATCGGTCCACAGTAACTCCGGAAGGAATAGTTGAGGATGTTATGGTTACCATTGACTCTTGTGATTATCCTACATATTTCCTAGTATTACAACCGAAAAATAAGTTTAATGGTTATCCTCTCATCTTAGGGAGACCTTGGTTAGCCACTGCATATGCTTATATTAGTTGTCAGGCTGAAAACATGACTATCAAAAATGGGCCTTTGCCTAAACAACTAGTGTTATATACTCCAACCTAGCCTTCCATTGATCATGATCTCCATATATGGTTTGAGGATGGATAAGATGAGTTATATAACACTGCCCCTATGTGTACCATAGATGATATTCTTAAAGGGGGTAGCTTCATGAAGATGAACTCATCGACCATGCCATTCAAAACCAGTCCTCCACTAACACTCCTCTCGAAACCTTTGTCAAAGAGTCTGAAAGCCAACCTTGTATGGAAGTGCACTCAATTGAGACAACCTCTAAAAACACAAATTATATTGATTTTGGCCCATCCAAACCTCTGAAAATCAACCCAAACCTCTCGAATGAAGAAGAGAAGCAGCTATGCTAGCTTTTGAAAGAAAATCTTGAATAATGTGCTTGGGATTACAAGGACATGAAAGGGGTGCATCCTTCAGTATGTAGACATCAAATTTACATCAAAAAAGGATGAAAGCTTGTGAGACAACCCCAAAGAAGGATGAACCTGACTCTAAATAACATAGTCAAAGAAGAGCTATAGAAACTATTGGATGCAGGGTTCATTTTTTATATTTTTGGCAGTGAGTGGGTATCTCCTCTTGTCCTAGTCCCAAAGAAGAATTGGAAATGGTGAATTTGTTTTGATTATCGATAACTTAACAAATCCACAAAGAAATACCATTTCCCTTTGCCCTTTATAGAGCAAGTCTTGGATGGCCTTGCTGGGAAGAAGTTCTTTTCCTTCTTAGATGGGTTCAATGGGTACAATCAAATTCAAATCAACCCTGAAGACCAAGATAAGACTACTTTCACCTACCCTTGAGGTACCTTTGATTATAGAGTCCTAGCCTTTGGGTTATGCAATGCCCCAACCACCTTCCAAAGGGATCTCCTGAGCATCGTTTCTGAGTTAGTCCATGACTCTATTGAAATCTACATGGATGATTTCACACCATATGGGGATGACTTCGAAGAAGCTCTCTCCAATTTGGGTAAAATAATAAGAAGGTGCATTGAGATGCATCTCTCCTTGAGCCCAGAAATGTGTGAATTCCTGAAGAAATCAGGGGTTGTATTAGGACACTCCATATCCCAAGCAGGAATATAGGTAGACCCGAAAAAAATCACTATCATCAAAAGGGTACCTGCTCCTCAAAAGCAGAAAGATGTCAAGAGTTTCTTAGGCTTAGCTGGTTACTATAGAAGGTTCATCAAATATTTCAGCAAGATGGCTTTGCCATTATTTGGGTTATTGGCCAAGAATTCTAAGTTTATTTGGTTTGGCCCTTGTCAAGAGGCTTTTGAGCTCATTAAGCAATAGTTAGCTATTTCCCCCATCCTTCGAGGTCCAAATCGGACTCTCCCTTTGCAAATCCACACTGATGCATCCGACAAAGATGTAGGGGTAGAATTAGGACAATTAGAGGAAAAAATACCTTATGCCATTTATTTCATCAACAAGAATTTGTCAAAGGCTAAGCTGAATTATAATATTACTGAGAAGGATATGTTAGCCATTATCCATGCATTAAACAAATTCAGGTATTATGTCACTGGATATTAGACCTTTGTCCACACTGATCATGTAGCCATCAATTATTTAATGAAAAAACCATATGTAAATGCTAGGATAATTAGATGGTTGTTACTTTTGTAGCAATTTGATTTGACTATTGTTAATAAACCTAGAAAGGAAAATGTTGTTACATATTTTTTGTCCAGGTTAGTTCTCCCTGTAGGTGAAGAAGGAATCATGGATGACCAACTTCCAGATGAACACCTCTTTTCCATATCAGCACTCTCACCATGGTTTTCTGATATAGCCAACTAATTGGTTGTTGGAAAACTCCCTCCTAATATTTCATTCAGGGAGAGGAGAAAAATCATTAGAAAAAGTGCCCCTTTCACATGAATTGGGGGGAATATTTTCAAGCTGGGCCCTAATCAAATCCTAAGGAGATGTGTGAGGGAGGAAGAATTTTTTGATATCCTCTCTGAATGTCATGGCAGCCCATGTGGAGGCCACTTTGCTGCAAAGAGAACTGCTTACAAAGTTTTGCAGGCAGGATAATATTGGCCTACCCTTCATCAAGATTCTGGAAGATACAGCAGCAGGTGTGACCAGTGTCAGAGGATGGGGAAACCCACACAAAGGGATGAAATGCCTTTACACCCTCAGGTGGCTCTTGAGCCATTTGACAAGTGGGGCATGGACTTTTTTGGACCTATCGATCCACCATCCTGACAAAAGAAGTATATCATAGTCTGCAATGATTACTTGAAAAAGTGGGCTAAAGCAAAAGCAGTGAAGGTAGAAACCGAGGAGAAAGTAGAAAAATTTCTGAGGGATAATGTGTTTTACAAATTTGGATATCCCAAATAAATAGTCACTGATTAGGGAGCACAATTCACCTCTCACCTCATTGAGAATATTTTGAGGAAGCACAAGATTAAGCATAAAACTTCTACTGCCTATCACCCTCAGGTGAATGGCCAAGTAGAAGTAACTAACAGATCTTTAGAGAGCATCCTCACCAAGGTTGTGGGAAGCACCGGAAAATATTGCGCGGATAGATTGGTAGAAGCTACTTGGGTCTACAATACTACTTGGAAGACAACAATAGGGTTCACTCCTTATGAACTAGTCTATGGTAAGAAAGCTATACTTTTAGTTGAGTTTGAATTCAATACTTTAAGAATGGCAGCTGATTTAAATCTAGATCTATAAAATGCTCAAAAAGATAGGTTTCTAAAAATAAATGGATTGGATGAGTTCAGAATGCAAGATCTTCTTCTCACAGAGGTAGTTCAGCTGCAAAGGAAGGTATGTCATGACAGAAAATCAAAGAAAAGACCTTCCAAGAAGGAGATTGGGTGATTTTGTATGATTCAAGGTTTAAATATTTTAAAGGTAAGTTGATGACAAGATGTTTAGGACCTTACAAAGTGGAAAAATATTTTGATAATGGCGCAGTTCAAATCAGAACCATAGATGAGGAAGGAATCCCCTTGCTTGTCAATGGTCACAGAATTAAAATTTACAAGAAGCCTTTTTTAAAGGCAGATTTCATAAATTCAGTAAGCAGAGAGGTGTATGTGATGGGAAACTCCATAGTTTCTTACACCTCCTAAAAAAAAGGAAAAAAAAGAAAAAAGAATAAGCTTGTGGGTTGAAAACCTCGATGGAGGCAGCTCACTTGCTCAGATAGAGAGAGAGAATAAATATCCATGGGTGAAAACCTCTCTAAGGTGCCCACGGAAATTTTGTGGGCTGAAAACCTCCATGGAGGCAACCCAATTTCTTTCAAAAAAAAGGAAAGAGAAAAAGAACAACAAAAAAAAGAAAAAAAATACATTTGCATCTCTATGTTTTCTGTGTTTTTTGTTTTGCAGGTTGTTAATTGTTTCTGGAAACATAGGGAAGCATTCATATTTTTTTCTCTTCTTCTATCTTACCATCCATCCCATCATTCAATCCATTCATCTTCATGACTTCCTCCATCACCTCCATACACCACACTCCTCCATTCCTAAGCATAATGTAGCAAGAGAAGCAGCACACAAACATATTGCTACAAACATCACGAATGTAATATTCCAAAATGGAAAAGATAGGAATATAGAACATATGCAGCATTCCAAATAAATCAAAACAGAAACATAGCACTAAAATATGGAAAATGCTGGAAATATGTTGCAACTGGAAATTACATTAAGACATCATAATATATGAGCAGAAAACAACAGAGCCATATCATTATATATAACAGCAAATGAAATTACATAGTTCTAAAAAAGGAATGCACTCAAGCGACAAGATGGATGAAATACACTAAAGAAACCAAGCACTGGAAATGTTGTGTTGCTACTGCTACTACTGCTGGAAACTACTGCTATTGAGGAGAAGAACCATGCGTGGAGGGCTGTTATAGTGCTCAGAATGATCTATTCTTTTAACCGCGGATTCTACTCAAAAAAACCAGAAAAACGCAGAAATGGTTTGGCCAGATTTTAATTTTGGATTTTTGGCCTTTTTTGAGTTGCCCACTGTAATAGCTCATTAAAATTACACAATCATGGACTGGAACTGCACTGTAGGTGATAAAAACACTATGTCTTGTTGCCAAATGTGTCAATGATGCTCCAGGGCATTCTTTACTAGCCTCCAAAGAGAAATAAACCTCCCTCCAATGAGATCTAGCTCAGAAATCTCTCAAATCAAACCTCCACAACTTTTTCCCTACAACAGAAACAAAAATCCTCAATAGGAACTGCGTTGTACATTAAGAATGAAGTCTTGGACAAATGCCTGATATTGGAATGTAGTAAAAAACTCTTCCAAGATGCCTGTCAAGGAAAGAGGTGGGATTCCCGATCAGGAACACCCTGTGCTAAATAGCACTTGCAATCTTAACTAAACAACCAAAGAAATATATATTTCTAAGAAGATCATATATTCATAAATATAAACATCAAAATAATGAAATATGGCTACCATCCTCTTCCTTATATAAGTTGTGAGCTTCCAAACCCTAAGCCCCATCCAATAATGGCACTACTTCCATGCAAAGAGTCTCCATCTAAAACTGTGTTGCCTTTCATTGAATGCCACTACTCCATGACAACGCTGTTGATTTGGTCAAAGTTGACCTAGTCTTCATTCTCCAACCCCTTTTCACACCTAAGGGTCTTCAATCCATCATTTTATATGACCTCCATTCACACTAGGAGTGTCTTTATTCCTACTAAGGAGATTTATGGGTCTCCATACCCTCTTACTCCTCCAAATAAAAAGCAAATCAAAATTTTAATATTTCAATTAGTTGTATGCTAATTTAGGAATATTACAAGGAATTTCCTTAAAAAAAACAAAGTTTTTCATGGACTTCCAAGAAGAAAAGTTGTATAATAGAATCCAGGAGAATGATAATGCCACCCATGCCATCTCAAGCACCCCATGTGACATCCACAACACAGAGATACAACAAGAAAATATTAGCAGCTCACTCAGGAAGCTACTCATTCATCAAACTGCTCATTTAGATTACAGGAATATGTTGATGAACACATCATCTAAAAGGGCTTATCTCCAACCTCTAGCTCCTGCAACTGCCTTGGAAACAACAGGTAAACTCAGGTATAGCTTCTCACCCCTTGCTATGCATCCATAATATCAAGCAATAATTAATTTGCAGAATTAGAGTTTAAGGGGAAGAAAGGTGACCAGTTAACTCAACCACCACCATGATGTATGGTTGGAATAAAACTGGAAGTACATGGCACCTGGGCATGCAAAAGAAAAGAATTTAAATCAAGTGGATTATAGGATAACGAGGGGAGGAAACACACAGTCCATCATGAACTAACAAGAGAAGGAAACAACTATCTACAACAGAATTGGAGCTGAGCCAAGTTACAAAAACAATACTAAATTAGCTGTGTTATCTAATAAAAGGAGATGTTGTCTCATCTAAACCAGTAGATTGAAAATTTTTAAAGGGAAAGAGACCGATAGAAGCACACAACGCTTAAAGAAGAAGATCAAGAACAAAAAAAAACAAGAAGAATTAGAAGAAGAAGAGGAAGAACCAACAGAAACACGAAGAACCAGAAGAAGAAGAGGAAGAGAAAAAGGACCGAAGAAAAAAATAAGATATGACCATAGAAGTCATAGAGATAGCAGAAAGTGGGAGAGAAATAGACTCACAACACATCACCATATCCCCTCAATACAAAAATATAGTTGCCACCATAGCTCCTTTGAGCGCAAAGAGAAAAAGGCAGACCTCTAGGTATTCCAAAGATGACAAGAATCAGAGAGAACCATAAAATTCTCCCACAAGCCTGATTATCATTGAAGAATCACCAAGGGGGAATGAAATAATCGAAGAGATAATTCTGAAGGAGCAACTGCAAAAGGCACATGAAGAGAATGTAGCACTAAAGGAGCAATTGCAGTAAAAAGAGGAGCAAGTAGCCAGCATGGTGGAATTATGCATAGAAGCCCTTCAACACAGATTCCCCTCTGAATCATATGCTGTGTACCTCAAAGAAAAATGGGTTCTATTTCAAATCAAAACTCTAGCCTCCCATGGATCACTACCTTTCAAATATTATAAGAAATTCATGAATTTCTACAAGCAAGCTAACATGGTTGATCATGCAAAGATTGCAGAGTATTATGTGCATAACTTTGTGCTAAAAAATCTGGATATTTGGGACCCCAATCCTACAATGGGGGATATATAGTTAATGGCTCTAACATCTTGGATGGTCAATGAAGACACTAGAGTAAAATATATATGGAAGATAATGGGAAGAATAAATAAAGAACCCTTATATATCAGACCATAATTGTTCAGCACAAGAAGAGTCCTCCTTAACCATAGAGATATTTAAAGGGACTGTTGAGTCCCAAATCTGCATCTTTTCCATACACTTTTCTATACCTTTTTCACTCACCTAAACCTCCCAAATTGTCAATATCATGTGCAAAAGAGCATCTAACATGGTTTTTAATTATATTTTTGTGTTTGATATTTGATCTAGATTTTTTTCATTCAGCTGCGGAATCTTGCCACTTTCCGCAGCTGCTGCAACTTTCCGCAGCTATTTTGTGAAACTCTATGCTACAGGTGTCTACAAGGAAAACGAGCCACATGGGCAGGTCAGGAATGACGTGGACATGGTTCGTGTCCTATTGGTTCAAGAAAAATCATCCAAAGAAGCCGCGGTTAAAGGCGTCCACATGGAAGTCAGCCATGGAGTTTCATGTCGGCCGGACTCTGTTTCGTGTCACATGAAGATCCATACGGCCGTTTCTAAGCCTGCGGAGGATAAATCGACATCTGTACAGGGCTCCAGAGTCGAATTCAAGCATCCACCTCTCGTATATTTACTTTCCAACACGGCCATGCTCCTATATCCGTGGACGTAGTGGTCTACGTGCTCTCCACCAGCATGAACTTTAGGAGACAGTTATAGTTCGTTGTTATATATAATGCGTTTGCATACGCATATAGAGTTAGTTGATATTAGTGAATGTTAGTCTCTGTTATCTTTTGCCTTGTAGTGTGATTACGTTGCACTTGTGCCGTAACATTACCATTCTGTAATGACTGCTTTTTAATATAAGAAGACTCTGTTTTCCAACTTAATTCGTATTTGAGGACCGTTGCCAAGGCTGGTGTAGAGGGCCCCTGCTCAGCTAAGGTTTTGTGCATTAGTGTATAATTTTAATTTCATTTCATTGTGTCATAATCCATTCATATGTTCATATATTGCATTTGTTTCATTTCTGTTTATAAACTTCCATAATTTCCATTTCATTTCTGTCTTTCATGTTTTATGTTGATAATCACTGATCAGTGTTCTTGTTTCAGGTTATAGATAGGCAGCCCAGGCATTTTCATAGCTTTTTGACTAGTGACATGGAACTAACATTGTTCTGCTGCTAATTTTCTTTTCATAGCTTTTGTTTAATTTCGGTATTGCTTATCTGCTTCAATAGTTAAATTTAGATATACTAATCTTCTCATAGCATCTTCAGTTGCCTCCGAAAGCCACAGCTGGACTGATGGTGAGGGATTGTAGTATGAAATGTGTAGTTTAGTATTAGTTTCTTTTCTGCAAATTTAAATATATTAAGCTGCTCATAGCATCTTCAGTTGCCTCCGAAAACCACAGCTGGACTGATGGTGAGGGATTGTATTGTGAAATGTGTAGTTTAATATTAGTTTCTTTTCTGCAAATTTAGATATATTAAATCATGCATGACATCTTCAGTTGCCTCCGAAAGCCACAGCTGGACTGATGGTGAGGGATTGAATCATTAGTGTATGGTTTAGTATTAGTTTACTTTCTGCAAATTAAATATCAGTTACTCAAATTGTTTATGATTACTTCCGAAAATCATAGCTGGACTAATGATGAAGGATCAAAAGATAAATTGATGTAATCTGATTTAGATTTATTTTGTTGCAATTTTGAATTTCCTTAAGCATAGTTTCTTTTATGTTTAGTCGGCAGCAAGAATAGTTTAGTTTTCATGCTAACTAGTTCATTATTTTGATTAACTAGACTAGCAACACTTTTTCATTTCAGCAGCACATTTTCATTTCCTTTCAAGTCTTGTCATTGTAAATTTCAAATTTCTTTTTAAAATTTCAAGTTGGCAAATCATTATAGGGGATATCACTTCCTTGAACAAACATAACCAAACTTTTTTTCATCTTAGAATTTCCATTTCACCTTAGAAAACCAAAAACGACAAAAAGTTAAGAAATAGGTTATCTTGCACATATAGTGCGCCGCACTTCATCAGCTTACGATTCCCTGATTGACAAATTAAATGCAGCAATTTAGGACACACTAAATTGACCAAACATTTTGGCGCCGTTGCCGGGGAAGTGTAACTAGGTAACCAATTTCTTAAAAAAAAAACATAAAATCATAAAAGAAGGGAAAACTTGATAACTTCTTGAAGTATGCTCTCCTCTTGCACCTAGTGTGATCTGGAGGATCGGAAAAGAGAGTTATTGGTTTAGTAATTTCTTAAGTATGCTCTCTTCTTGCACCTAGTGTGATCTGGAAGATCAGAAAGAGAATTATTAGCCCAACTTTTTTTAAAATAAAAATAAAAAATGACATGCATAGAGCAAGAGATTCTAGGGGAAGGTTTATAGCTAAAGCCAAGAGTTCGATTTTCATAACTCCATCTTCTTCAAGGCATAGACCAGATTCACCACCATCTACCCCTAGCATTAAGATTTTTGGAAGTCAAGGAACAACTGAATTAGAGGATTCTCCTATACCACCTACTAAAACCCACTTAGAAAACAAAGAGACTTTCTCTCATCCTCCCTTGGTAGGAGAACTAGAGGACTATAAGGACTCTAAAGAAACTATCATGGAAGAGGAAGTAATAAATAGAGGTGGAGGTAGAAGAGGAGGAAACAATGGAGATAACAATGGTGAAGGAAATAATGGTAGAAATAGGGAAGGAGACAATTTGTTTGGATTCCCTATAGTTGATGAGGAAACTCATGCAACAATGAAAAATATCTCACCATCTGTTCTTCCTAACTTTTATGGATTGCGAAGTGAGGATCCTGAAACATTTCTGTTTGAGTTTGAAGTTGTATGCCGAACTTATGACTATATGGAAGACTCTCAAAAACTCAAACTGTTTCCTTCAACATTGAAGGGATCTGCTTTGAAATGGTTCATGGGATTAGCCACTCAATCTATTAGGACTTGGAATGATATGAAACAAACATTTTTGGATAGATACTTGGACTATTGCATGCCCACCAATCACAAGGATGAGGTATTCAAAATGATGCAAAAAGAAGATGAAAATTTGGAAGATTTACTTGAAAGATTTCAATACAACTTGAAAAGAGAAAATATGAGCAACTTAGATGATGAAACCTTGAAATCCCTCATATTAAAAGCCATTAGAGATGAATGGATAGATATTTTAAACATGATGGGGAAAGGAGACATTTCTCAACTTCCACTTCGTGACATAACAGAACTATGTGTCCATCTCTCAAGAGGAAAATCTAAAACAGGAAAAGGGCCTAAGGATCCTTCTCTTATTAGGGCTAACAAATCTGCAACTGGATCAGTAAGTAGGGCAGAGATTGGTAACATGCTTGATGAGTTTAAAACTGATATCTTAGGGAGCCTTAGTGAACAACTAGACACCCTTAAAATCCAAAACAAGCAGAAAGCAGAAACATATGCTTTAGCCATCTTTTGTCCAAAATGTAGAAAGAAACATGCTTTAAAGGAATGTCCCTTGGATGCAAAAGTTGTAGAAACATGTATGATTTGCTCAGAGAATCATGAGATCAAGGATTGTCCTTCCATTCCTGGACTCAAAGCTGTTTTTCAAGAAGACCCAAATTCAGTAGAATCTCTCTGTTTTGTCGCAAGGAGACCTTGGCAGGGACAACAATCTCAAGGGTTTAACAACCCTATGAATCTTCAAACCCCACCAAATTGGAATCCTTGGCAACAACCTTGGCCCCAACATCAAAATTTATATCAACCATGGGTACAAGGGATGCAAAATCCTTATGGGAGATTTGCTCAATTTTATCAATATCCTCCATCTTTTCAAAATCAACAAGCTCCACAACTTCCAAGCCCAAATCCACAACTTTCATTGCCATTTCCACAACAACAACCTTCTCAACAAGATACAAATCCTCAACTCATGCTCCCATACCAACAGAAGACAAATCAACTTCCAGCTCAGCCATTGCCAAATCCTAACAATAAGAATCCTCAAACTACTTATATGGTAGAAGGACAATAATTTCCTACCTATATGATTGTTCCTCTCAACGATGTACAACTCAGATCTGGTAGAGTTTTAGAAAAACCTTCTATAAATATTCAAGAGCAAGATACCTCTGAGGAGGACTCTCTTCAAGTCAATAAGGGTTCTGAGGAAGAATCTCTTCAAAATTCAAGCATGCAAAAAGAAAAATAAAAGTTAACACCCACAACTCCTATAGTTGAGCAACCAACATCTTCATCTACACCTCCTTTTCCTGAAAGACTACAAATTGATAAGGGGGTGGAGAAACAAATCTTGTTGCCTAACTATGACTTTCTAGATGAATTGAAGAATGTATGTATCAAGATTCCATTGCTACAAGCCATTCGAGAAATTCCTATTCTAGCAAAAACCATAAAGGAGTTGAGTTTCAAAAGACCGGGAAGGAAACTAAAAGACACAAGAAGAATCCACCTGGTAGGAAAGATTGCAGACATTATGATGGGAAAAATTACCATGCAGAAGTATGTAGATCCAGGAAGTCCAATTGTCAAGACACATATAAATGGGATAGAAATTCCAAACACATTGATTGACTTAGGGGCTGCTATCAGCATTATGAGTAGACAGACTATGGAACAGTTAAAACTTCCTAACCTTCTTTTTACACCTACTTTATTGCAACTTGCAGATCGATCGGTTATTAAACCAGATGGTGTATTAGAAGATATTTCAGTCTCCTTAGATTCTTGGGAATATCCGGTAGACTTTATGATTTTGACTCCCAAGAATAATCTAGGAGGACATCCAATTATCTTAGGAAGACCTTGGCTAGCCACAGCGGATGCTTTTATTAGTTGTAGATCTGGAGACATGTACATTTCTAATGGTAATTCGACAAAGAAATTCAATTTGTATCCTCCAGCAAGAGAAATCACAGAAATAGGAGACAATGAATGGGTCAATGATGAGAACACTATACAACCTGTCTTTACCATTTCTGAAATTAGTGAGGATAGTCAAATTCTGAACACATTAGAAAATTTTGAGATATCTTCAGAATATGACCCCACACAATTTCAGTTGGAATCTGACATAGAATATTTATCATCTAGACAAATGTCTCTTTACTCTATGGAAGAGTTTGGTAATTCTGCTATTGAGATTTTTCCAGAAAAAACATTGAATATCAACAAACATTTGGAGAAGTCACAACAAGAAGAACTAACCAGAATCTTGCAAAAACATTCTACTGCATTTGCATGGGAGTATACTGACATGAAGGGTATTGATCCTAATACTTGCATCCATCATATCTATATTGAGGAAAACAGTAGACCAATCAGACAACCTCAAAGAAGGATGAATCCAAATCTTAGGGAGATAGTGAAAGAAGAGCTCCAAAAACTTCTCAATATAAACTTCATTTATCCAATTTCAGATAGCCGATGGGTTTCTCCTTTGGTTATAGTACCTAAAAAGAATGGTAAATGGAGGGTATGCATTGATTACAGGGAATTGAACAAAGCAATTTTGAAGGATCACTTTCCTTTGCCTTTTATCGATCAGGTATTAGATACATTAGCAGGTAAAAAGTACTTTTCATTTTTGGATGGTTTTAGTGGCTATAATCAAATTCAGGTAGCACCTGAAGATCAAGATACGACCACATTTACTTGTCCATGGGGAACTTTTGCCTACCGAGTGCTTCCTTTTGGGTTATGTAATGCACCAGCAACATTCCAAAGAGCAGTACTAGGAATTTTTTCTGATCTAATCCATGATTGTGTAGAGGTTTATATGGATGATTTTACAGTTTATGGTAATTCCTTTGAAGAGGCATTAGAAAATTTGGAAAAAGTTATCATAAGATGTAAAGAAACAAACCTTTCATTAAGCCATGAAAAATGCTTTATGATGTTTACTGAAGGGATTGTTTTAGGACATCATATTTCAGGAGATGGGATTAAGGTTGATAGATCAAAAGTTGAAGTCATCTCCAAGTTACCTATTCCAAATTGTGAAAGAGATGTTAGAAGTTTTCTAGGATTTACTGGTTACTATAGAAGATTTATAGAAAACTTCACTAAAATTGCATCTCCACTCTTCAAATTGCTTACAAAAGATTGTGAATTTAAATGGGATCTTGATTGTCAATCAGCTTTTGAAACTTTGAAAACAAGAATATCTGAAGCACCTATCTTGAGAGGACCAAATTGGAAACTTCCTTTCCATATTTCTACAGATGCTTCAGATACAGCTCTTGGAGCTGTGTTGGGTCAAAAAAATTTAATTCCTTATGCCATTTATTACACCAGTAAAAATTTGACTCCCACAGAGTTGAATTATACTGTGACTGAAAAAGAGTTCTTAGCTGTTGTTCATGCAATTAATAAGTTTAGGCATTACATAACAGGCTATGAAACTTTTATTCATACTGACCATTCTGCAATTAGATATTTAATGAACAAACCTGTTACTAATGGCAGAGTGACAAGATGGCTTTTACCTTTGCAAGAATTCAATATTACTGTGTTGGATAGACCAGGAAAACATAATACAGTAGCTGATTTCTTGTCTAGGATTCAGAATACTAAAGAAGATTCTCCTGTAGAAGATAAATTTTCTGATGAATACTTGTTTGCAGTAACTATTAAGACCCCTTGGTATGCAGATATTGCTAACTATTTGGTTACAGGGAAACTACCTTCACATTTATTTCCAAGAGAAAAACGAAAAATTATTCAGGAGAGTTCAAGATATTCATGGATTTCTAACGAATTGTTTAAAACAAGGCCAGATCTTGTGATCAGAAGATGTGTCAAGGAAGATGAAATGCCTGATATTCTTAAGGCATGTCATGATGAACCATGCGGCGGACACTTTGCAGACAAAAGGACAGCCTATAAAATCCTCTCTTTAGGATATTATTGGCCTTCCTCTTCAAAGATGCAAAACAATATGTCAAAAGGTGTGACAGCTGCCAAAGAGTAGGGAAACCTACCCTTTCAAATGAAATGCCATTGCAAACACAGGTACTCATTGAACCCTTTGAAAAATGGGCTTTAGATTTCATTGGACCTATTAATCCACCATCCAAGCAAAAGAAGTATATATTTGTTTGTACTGATTATGTTACTAAATGGGTAGAAGCCAAAGCATTAGTATCTGCTACTGAAAATTCAGTTGTTCATTTTCTTTATGAGGATATTTTTACTCGCTTTGGTGTTCCAAGAGAAATTGTGACAGATCAGGGGAGCCAATTCACATCCAATTTGGTGGAGAAGTTGATGGAAGAATACAAAATCAAGCACGGAAGATCTACTCCTTACCATCCACAAGCAAATGGTCAAGTGGAGTCCACAAACAAAGTTCTTGAAAGTATCATCACCAAAACTGTTCATCTACATAGAAGAGATTGGGCGGAAAGGCTTCCAGAAGCCTTGTGGGCCTACAGAACTACATGGAGGAATACAACAGGACATTCTCCCTATGAACTTGTTTATGGGAAAGAAGTCTTGCTCCCCATTGAGTTCCAAGTCAAGACCTTCAAGATAGCAGTTCGGTTGGGGATGGACTTATCAGAAGCCCAAAAGCATAGAATGGAGCAGTTGAATGAGCTAGATGAGATCAGACAAGAAGCAATTCTAAGAACTGATCTAGTTCAATATCAAAGAACTAAATGGCATGAAAAATATATCAAAGAGAAGAAGTTTCAAGAAGGAGATTGGGCATTGTTATTTGACTCCAAGTTTAAAGATTTTCAAAGGAAATTTCAGACTCATTGGCTTGGGCCATATGAGATTGACAAAATCTTTAGCAATGGAGCTGTAAGAATCAAGACCATTGATGAGTTTCAAACTCCTCTTATTGTGAATGGCCATAGGTTGAAAGTTTATCATAAGCCACTCTCAAAAGAGGATTTTGTCAAAATGTTTCAAGAAAGTTCTGCAATCAGGCTGGTACAGAAGAATTCTTCTTCTCCACCAACCTAGTTCTTTTGTTCTTTTCAGTTAAAAAAAAAATAAAAAATAAAAAATAAAAAATAAAAAAATAAAAAAAATAAAAAAAATAATGGTATAAGCCTGAAAACCAATCATTGATTGGCAGTCTTATGCAGAAAATATAAGGTGAAAATCAGGAACACCTGACACTCTATATTTTCCAAAAAAAAAATCTCTCTTTCATTTCACAAGCTTTGTCACCACCCACTCCATTTCATTCCACTTCATTCCATTTCATTTCATTTCATTTCACTTCATTCCACTTCATTTCATTCCATTCCATCAATAAAAATCTTTTTCATGACCATTTCTATCTGGTCATTTGTCATTTGATCATTTCCATTCATCCAAGTAATAGCTGTGTCAGTTTCCGCAGCCAGAAGCAGATTCCGCAGCTACTACTCTGTTTTCAAAGAGAATGTACAGTCAGATGTTATTTCCATAATTAGAAAATAAAATTCAGGTGAGAGGATAAAAAATAAAGACATGGAGCATTCAAGACACCAATGGAGATCAATCAGTTGAAGACCAAGGGCAAAGGCAAAGATTCCAAAGGTATGAATAAAATTTATTTCAAATAGCATTGAAAAACACATTTTTATATAGTTCTGAACCATGAGCTCTATCCATTACGTGCAATGATTATATTGACAGTTCTGTAACCTTTCACGATCTCCATATTATCCTCTTGCATTCATTCACAAATGGTTTTATCATTAAAAGTCCGATTTTCACTCATGTTCCAATATCCCACCGGAGATAATGAGACGTATTTGATTTGACCAAGGACTCTTACAGCCGCATAAATTCATAACCGTTGATTGAAACGTGTTCATATTTATTGCGCAGCCACCAAAATTCAAAACGCTGTCGAATGTGTTATACTTTGTTAATCTCTTTGTCGTGTCTCTGCCGTGTTTACGAAACCCCACTCTGCTCATTCTCACTCCCGGATATCTACCCACTGTCTCACTCCATTTCGTTCCTTTTGCTCATTCTCACTCCCGGATATCTACCCACTGTCTCACTCCATTTCGTTCCTTTTGCTCATTCTCACTCCCGGATATCTACCCACAGTCTCACTCCATTCCGTTTATGGTGCTCATTCCCATTTTATGATACATCCCCACAACCATTGTGCTTGTTCCTGTGCATTCAACCATTCTATTTCCATTTGAAACCCTCACGAAGGAAAATTTGTGAAGAACAGAAAAGTGAAATGGGTAAATTGCTAAGAGCAGAGCCGGAAGGACCGAAGTTTATAGAGGGATATCCGCAAGTAAAAGAGATATTGAAGAAAGCAAAATGGCTGTGTTTTATCCAGAAATTCAGAGGTTATCACAAAGAAGTTACGAAAGCATTTGAAAGGTCATTTGATGGCTTGGAAGCAGAAATTGGAGACCTTAAGTTTGTGGTCAATGAAGCATCTATAGCAACAGCCACGGAACTTCTTCAGGAGGGGGAGCGTTGGTTTAAAAATAAAAGCATCAGTGATGAGGCATGGAGAACAATCTTACGAAACCAAGGTATGGATATAACTGTTTTTAAAAGAGGAATTCCTGTGCATGCATTAAAAGAGGAATGGGCTACTTTATTGCTAGTTGTTCAGAAATTCATTACATGTGAAGGCCGTTTTGGGTCCATGTATATGTACCATACCAGGCTATTGATGAATTTTCTAGAAAATCAAACTCTCGATCTCCCATATTTTCTATTCAATAGCTTGAAGAAAATGGCTGTGACTGTTCAGAAACACTTAGGAGATGTAGAGCCCCATCTATATCACCACGGCCTTATAAAAATTCTGATTGAAAAAGAGTTAAAGGAAAGAAAAGACACATGGGAACAATTCCTGGTTAGAAATTTCTTTGAGGAACCTCAGGAAATTCCTGAAGGTAGTTCAACAAGAAGGAGTAGAAGAAAAAGAATAAATGTTGAAACCCAAATTACTCCTACTCAGGAAATTCCTGCAGCTAGCACAGCAAGAAGAAGTAGGAGGAAAATAATAATTGATGAAATCCAAAATACTCCTACTACTACTATGGAAAGAGCTGATAGGGAAGAGAGACTGGTAAAAAGGAAGAAGAAGGAAATCAAGGGTAAGAAGCCAATAACACCAAAAGAGAAAGAAACTATTGAGGCTGTACATAAAACTCCTTCTTCTGAAGAAGAAGATCATCAAGTGCTATCAGAAAGATTAGTTTATCTTCAAAAACAGTCATCCATGCCCAAGAAGACAGAAAAAGGAAAACAAAAACAAAAGGATAGTGTACCACAGCGTGTAAGGAGAAGCAGCAGGCTTAAGGGGAAATTGAGAAAAAACGCAAATTAAGGGTCCTCATTTCATTGATTTGGGTGAGGAGACATCTGAACAGTCTCCAACTGACCATAGTCCATCTCAGCCAGTTAGTGAACCTGGTTCCTTTCATTCCCAATCAGACAATGAGCATACTCCATCTTATTCTCAGCAAAATATTGATGTAAGCCCTCCTCGGCCAGATTTTGAACATAACTCTCCTTTACAGCATTTTGGGGACAGCCCAATAAAAATGACACCTGAAATAGACCCCAAGCAGCAGGAAGTATATGACTATATATAATCTTTGGAAAAGGCAGCCACAGGTCCAAGTACTTCTTCCATTCAGCCTCATACATTGCAGGATGATTTAGTTCAATCACTAAAACAGGAAATTTTTGAGCTGGAGCTTTTAAATAAGCACATCAAAAATGAAAATGAGACATTGAAAGAACAAGGCAAACTGGACAAGATCATCCATGATAATACTATGTTACATTTGGGAATATGGAAGAAGAAGAATAAGAAATTAAAAAGGAAATGCCAGAAATTGAGCAGAGCACTTGTAAATATCAAATTTAGGTGCTTAATGAAGAAACCCAGAATGTTGGCAGTACCAAGGAAGAAGAGAAGAGGATTGGATGTGCTGGCTGAAGTGTCAAGGCACATGAACTGAATAAAGAGTATCAAAATTTTGGTTGCATGAGGACATGCAACACCTTCACAGTGGGGGTATGTTGAGTCCCAAATCTGCATCTTTTCCATACACTTTTCTATACCTTTTTCACTCACCTAAACCTCCCAAATTGTCAATATCATGTGCAAAAGAGCCTCTAACATGGTTTTTAATTATATTTTTGTGTTTGCTATTTGATCTAGATTTTGTTCATTCAGCTGCGGAATCTTGCCACTTTCCGCAGCTGCTGCAACTTTCCGCAGCTATTTTGTGAAACTCTATGCTACAGGTGTCTACAAGGAAAACGAACCTGGGTGGAGTCGGGAATGACGTGGACATGGTTCGTGTCCCATGAGATTCAAACAGCTCATCCCATAGAAGCGCGGTCAAAGGCGTTACATGGAAGTCAACCATGGAAGTTTCATGTCAGTGGGACTGCATTTCGTGTCACATGAAGATCCATCGGCCGTTTCAAACTGCGGAGGATAAATCGACATCTGTCTGGGGGCTCCCGGAAGTCGAATTCAAACATCCACACCTCTAAATGAGTTACTTTATTATACATGCACTCCTATATCCGTGGACGTAGTGGTCTACGTGCTCTCCACCAGCATGAACTTTAGGAGACAGTTATAGTTCGTTGTTATATATAATGCGTTTGCATACGCATATAGAGTTAGTCGATGTTAGTGAATGTTATTCTCTGTTATCTTTTATTAGTCTGCTCTGTAGTGTGATTACGCTGCACTTGTGCCGTAACATTACCATTCTGTAATGACTGCTTTTTAATATAAGAAGACTCTGTTTTCCAACTTAATTCGTATTTGAGGACCGTTGCCAAGGCTGGTGTAGAGGGCCCCTGCTCAGCTAATGTTTTGTGCATTAGTGTATAATTTTAATTTCATTTCATTGTGTCATAATCCATTCATATGTTCATACATTGCATTTGTTTCATTTCTGTTTATAAACTTCCATAATTTCCATTTCATTTTTGTCTTTCATGTTTTATGTTGATAATCACTGATCAGTGTTCTTGTTTCAGGTTATAGATAGGCAGCCCGGGCATTTTCATAGCTTTTTGACTAGTGACATGGAACTAACATTGTTCTGCTGCTAATTTGCTTTTCATAGCTTTTGTTTAATTTTAGTATTGCTTATCTGCTTCAATAGTTAAATTTAGATATACTAATCTGCTCATAGCATCTTCAGTTACCTCCGAAAGCCACAGCTGGACTAATGGTGAGGGATTGTATTATGAGATGTGTAGTTTAGTATTAGTTTCTTTTCTGAAAATTTAGATATATTAAGCTGCTCATAGCATCTTCAGTTGCCTCCGAAAGCCACAGCTGGACTGATGGTGAGGGATTGCATTATGAAATGTGTAGTTTAGTATTAGTTTCTTTTCTGCAAATTTAGATATATTAAATCATACATGACATCTTCGGTTGCCTCCGAAAGCCACAGCTGGACTGATGGTGAGGGATTGAATCATGAGTGTATGGTTTAGTATTAGTTTACTTTCTGCAAATTAAATATTAGTTACTCAAGTTGTTTATGATTACTTCCGAAAATCATAGCTGGACTAATGATGAAGGGTCAGAAGATAAATTGATGTAATCTGATTTAGATTTATTTTGTTGCAATTTTGAATTTCCTTAAGCATAGTTCTTTTGTGTTTAGTTGGCAGCAATAATAGTTTAGTTTTCATGCTCACTAGTTTATTGTTTTGATTTATTAGATTAGCAGCACCTTTTCATTTCAGCAGCACATTTTCATTTTCCTTTTTAAGTCTTGTCATTGTAAATTTCAAATTTCTTTTTAAAATTTCAAGTTGGTAAATCATTATAGGGGATATCACTTCCTTGAACAAACATAACCAAACTTGTGTTCATCTTAGAATTTCCATTTCACCTTAGAAAACCAAAAACGACAAAAAGTTAAGAAATAGGTTATCTTGCACATATAGTGCGCCGCACTTCATCAACTTACGATTCCCGGATTGAAAAATTAAATGCAGCAATTTAGGACACGCTAAATTGACCAAACAGGGACCCTGCACTGGTTTAAATCTACCTTCAAACTCAAAACCAGGTGATAAGCCACTTTGATGATCTATCTAGGTGGATAGACGATGAGTGCATTATGGCCAGCCAGAGGAGATGGAACAATGTAATATCCCAAAATAGGGAAAATCTACACCAATGGGAATATCTTAAGATATTCCAAAAGTGGAGCTACAACAATCCATGAAAATAATAATGAAAGAGCAGTTTTACATCAACTCAGAAAATGTAAGAAGAACATCTAGCCATATTATTAGTCTTATAGCAGCAAATATATACAAGATCTTGAGGAAAGAGTTACATAAGATAGGCAAAACTAGTCTCAAGAAACAAGTACATAAAATACAAGCCCACTGCTACACAGAAAAGTATACAAGGCTAGGAAAACATAGTTTTATTTAGAATAATTGTTGATGGAGTATGTCAATACATGGATATGGAATGATATAGCTCATACAATGTTGGGAATGAAGATATAAGCTCCCAAATACTATTTCAAGACAATCCTAGAAGGATTGGATGAAATATGAAAAACTGCAGAAATTCCAGAGTTGCAGTAGCAACTGCAACTCAGAAACTAGAACTGGATGGAGATGGCTAAAAATGATGCATTAGATAAATATACCTCCTCAAATGGATCTTCCAAGCGAAAGGATGATCCTATCACTGAAGATCTCACCCTCCAATAATCTTGCAGACCCTCACTGCAATTGCACACTGAAATAACGCAGTGTAGAGAAGGGATTGTGCTGTAGGAGAAAGGAAATATGTTGGCCAAGTGCCAAGATCTGTAATAGGCTCCAGAATATTCCTCACTGGTGTCCCAAAGGAAATAAAGCTTCCTCCTTTGAAAAACAATCCCCGGAAGTGGTTTTGTCAACCCTCCACTACAACACCCTGCAACACAACCCAGCTCTTTACAGAAACTGTGCTATAGCTGAAGGAGGTATCTTGGCCTCAAGCCTGGATGTGGAGAAATGAAGTGTAAGCTTCATCAAGAGGCCTCTCTTGAAAGGAGAAGGAATTCCTAAACAGAAAATCCTTGTGCTAAGCAGCACTGCAACTCTGCTAAACAACAAGAGAATGCAAAAAGTCTGAACAGACTAAGAAATCAATAATACATAACATGAATAAAAATGGCTACCTTGCCCTCCTATTAAACAAGTGAAAGCCCTCTCACCATGGGTCCCACTCATTAGGGTTTCCTTGACCAAATAATCTCTATTGAGGAGGTAAATCCCCTTTGTGGACAGAGGTGATCCCTACTAGCCCAGCAGGGGTCTAGCAACAATCATCAAATGTTACAGCGCAAGTTCCTAGTTACGAATAAAGAACCAAAGATGGAGGCCTACCTGGAATCCATTGCTATGATCCATAGAAGAGAGCATTCTCGTTCCTCAGCCTCGGCAGATCATGATCCTCCCACGATCTCCACAGATGGACACCTGCACATGCAAGAAACAACACGAATACAAGCATAAAATCTAGAATACACAACTATATATCAGTCAGAAAGGATATAACTCGTTATTAACATAAGTGAAAACAGAGTGGAACCATAACCGTAATCATTCATTAAATAACAATCGAAAGAGAGTACAACCAATGTTCTGACGTCGCGGTCTCCTTTGGATGGGTCTCCAGTCGTTCACGTCTCACAAAGCTCGCCAGGGAAAGGGAAAACCTCTCCAGAGTCTCTCGACGATAGTCTCCTTACTTGAGTCGGCCTTAAGGGAAGAAAGAGGGCTCTTACAGCACAAAGGCTCTTGGGAATTTGGAGATTCAAAGCTTGGGCACTTCAAGACTAGCTTGCCATGGAATTGAGCAGGCTTTTATAGATGGGGAAGGAGGGAGTTGGGATCCCTATTATTGTGGGATTGGCCCTATCAACAAGGAAGGTTCCATGGGAGGTGGCAAACCACTTCCTTTCCATGGAACTCCCGCAGCCAAACCTCCCAACTCAAGATAGGCAATGGTTTCTGAGTTTGTTGAAACACAACTTTCGCCATCTTTATTTAAAAAACACTCCTTAAATTGGCTGGCACGACTACTGCTCTGGGACAGAGCGCCAGTTGGCGCGGCCTCTTTGTAGGATTTTCCCCATTGGCGCGAGTGATGAACTGTCTGCCCGCGCCAATGCAAAAGGAGATGTTTTTATGATTTTTTGCAAGGAGATGTCTTTAGGGCAATTGAAGCTCATGCTTAGAGGATTGCATTGATGATGATTTCAAGGCATGACAATGTTCACAGGTCACAAAATGGGTCCTCCATTGTGCAGGACGGGGAATGGTAGGGACGGTGAAAAATTACTGTGTAACAATCTCCCTCCCATTCATACCGCATTATCTCTCCAAATGTTCTCCACCTCCTATCCCGACACTATTGACTTGGTCAAACTTGACCTTGTCCTTGTGCAAATGTACTCTTTCACACTTAAGGGTGTGAAATCCAACTCTTATGAATATCCCTTTTCACATTATGAGGAATTTTATTCATTTTTCTACAATGTATGGGCCTCCTTACCCATTTATTTATCTCCGAAGTGGTATGAGAAAAAATTAATATTCCAATTAGCTGCATGCTAATTTTGGAATATTACAGTCCTCCCCTCCCAAATGTTGCTTGTCCTCAAGAAATTGCAAGGATAGAACTGAGAAGCCTCCTCTTCTTCCCTTGTAGCATCCTCATACAATAAAATCCTCCAAGGATCAAGACATTGTCTCATCAAGATATCTCCAAGTTGTCCCTCCCAATCATGTAAGCTAGCTTTTGGTGTGTATACCAAATAGCTATCATCATGTAAAACATCCATGGAGGCAACAATGGACTGTCTAAAGGACTTCTTGAGGCATGAGGTTTGATATACATTGGGATCTACCATCCCCATATGAATCTCCCATCCCCAAGCTATGAACCATACAACATGAGCCACCATCCAAAATGGTAACTCATGCAAGTCATCCTCCACCTTGAGCTACTGCAATGTAGGTGGGCTGAAAATATGATCATGGTAGACAAGATAGCCTACCCCATGCTATCCTCCTCTCCACTTATGATAAGTGTAGAGTGTTTGCTAATCTTGGGCTACAATAATGTTGCCCTTCAGAGGCAAGATGAAGACTAGATCTTGAAAGATCTCTCCTCCAGCATTGTGAATCAAGCTGGCCCAAATCATCTCATATATGATGAATAGGACATGATCATCATATGGCATCCAAATGAGAAGATCAATGAAGGTTCCATATATTTATAGAAGGTACCAACAGTCTCCCAAGTGGTTACAACACAGTTTTTCTAACTGTTGCTTCATAAAATGGCATGGAAAGATGTTTCTTGAGAAATAGCTAGTTGTACATGTCAACACCTCTACTAGTGAATAGTAACCGGTTTGGTGAATCAACTCAGCATACATAAAATAATAATGAAACATTTTCCCAAGACTACATAAAAGATGGTTGTCTCCATCATAATAGTTGGTCCAAAGATGACCATTGAGTCCAAAGAGAAGCTTGCCCTCTTGTGGAGCAATGCACTGAATAGGAATGGTAAGAACACACAAATATTGTGTTAGATAATACATGTATGCAAAAGTAAAATTCTTACGATGAGCTGAAAGTAAGATGATATAGGGGTCTACGAATAAGTTCTCCATAGTGGTAGGACATACTCCTATGAAGAGGAATGTACAATGTGCTGCATGAAGGCCCTCCTTCTTATGCTTGGAAACCCAAGTTAAGAAGATCACACCTTGGTAATAGATTTCTCCATCCACTACTCCATCACTCTCATCTCCTCCTTGTCCACCAAGTGCATCATATGTGAAGTGATCCTGGGAACACTCCATCAATAAATCCTAGCTCCAAAGTGACAGCGTTGTTGGCCTATGAACATAAGCTCCTGTCATCTCCCACAATGGTGCCATATATAGCAAGATCCTTCTAAAGTGGAAGCACCTCTTGATCATATAAGGCTAAGGAGTAGCCCCCTTGCACCATGATAGTGCCATCTCCTACTCCTCCGTCATAAAAATCATGAGGTGAAGACATAATGATCATATTGTCATAATGCATCCACACTCCTTGCTTCCCAATGATGCAAGTATCCTGCCAAGTTCCTTCCTCCCTCATACCCTTTGAAAGAGGATATGTCTCAAGATGGCCAAACTCTTTTAAGAGTAGCCAACGCAGCCATGCCTCCTACTGCCCAGTGTCATAAATTTTCAAGTGGCTTACCAGCTTATTTCTCTCCATCCACACCCATTCATCCAAATGTGGGTGCCTCCCATCATGCTCAATCTTGGTACCCTTCACATGAAGGCTACCATCCTCCCAAATAAGATTTCTGTCTTTGCATTTCATGGGATATTGAAATGCAATATCCTCAATGACCAAGTTGATCCCATAAGGATCCAAATCGGTGGTAGGAAAAAACCTCCCATCATGATGTGTAAGGCTCATCAGGAAGTATCCAACACAAACATGAGATATTTTATCCATCCTAAGATGTCCTCCATCATATATATGTTCCCCTTTGGTTATGTATATGGGAAGGTCATTGGAATATTTCAACAATGGTTGGGTCCCCAATTCATCATTGCTACTAAATGACAACGTTTTTAATCTTTCCAGTGATGTACGTGCTATCTCATGCTCCAACTCAAGGATGAACATGTGGTTTTGTGTAAGTTTGTTTGGAACAATATTCGTCCTCTCCCCCAAGGTTTTAAACCTCAGCCTCAAGTGTGGTATACAACTCATCAATGGTATATGAGGATGATGGTTCCTCCCTTCCTTGAACAAGTCAAGGTGGCACAACGTAGTGGAAGTTCTTTGCTCTAAATATGCAGCATGCAATGGTATACAACCCTTCATAGAAATTTCTGAAACAATAAGAGATAAAAAATTATGCATACCTTTGTGAAGTTTGGAAGAATCTTGTATGGCTGCAAGAGTTTATTCCTCTAATGTGTTGGCTCCCCCAACTGCTGATGTGGAAGGCTGCTCTCCCAAGGTTGTGACAGTGTTGGCACAAGTCTCCTCCAATGATGGTGAGGGCTTCTTCTCCTCGGATCCATCTTTACCAAAATTTCTAATCAATCTTTGAGTAAACTCAGCAAAATTATGCACTCTTGCATCACCCAAATGGTTGAAACGCCAAATATTGGCCTCACCCTCAAGGTACATCACTGCAATTTCTACAGCTTCTCTCTCTACCACTGGATGTAGTAGGAAGAATGCATCAATTTTTCTTGCCCAGGCCCTTTTTGAAGATGATCCATCAAAAGTAGACAATAGAAACCTATTTCCCTTCATTATCCTTATGCTGCAAGGTCTCCTTTCTTCCTCCAGTTGAATGAACTGTGGGAAGGCTAGAGTCTCCTTGAAGGCTCTAAGTTGAGTCTTTTACTCAACAAGGTATTCAATTAGGATCTTGTGATCCAAGTTTCCTTCATATTTCTGCAATTTGTCCTCTCTTTCAAAAGGAAAGGGTATAGTCCCACTACTTCTTCTTTGCTTGACCTCCTTGTTGAGGTCCTTCCTCCTCCTGAAAAGAGATGAGAGAAGGCTCATTCTCTCCAAAAGTCTGATATTCTTCTTTTCTTCTGATTGCATAATGGATGAAACTCACTGGCTGAGCCAATATTATGCTTTGATACCACTGTAATATCCCAAAATGGGGAAAATCTACACCAATGGGAATATCTTAAGATATTCCAAAAGTGGAGCTACAACAATCCATGAACATAATAATGAAAGAGTAGTGTTACATCAACTCATAAAATGTAAGAATAACATATAGCCATATTATTAGGCTTATAGCAGCAAATATATACAAGATCTTGAGGAAAGAGTTACTCGAGATAGGCAAAATCAGCCTCAAGAAACAAGTACATAATATACAAGCCCACTGCTACACAGAAAAGTATACAAGGCTAGGACAGCGCAATTTTATTAAGAATAACTATTGTTGGAGTATTTAAATACATGGATATGGAATGATATAGCTCATACAATGTTGGGAGTGAATATCTAAGCTCCCAAATACTATTTCAAGACAATCCTGGAAGGATTTGGCTGAAATATTCAAAACTACAGAAATGCCGGAGTTGCATTAGTAGCTGCAACTCAAGAACTGGAACTAGATGGAGATGGATGAAGATGCTACATTAGATAACTATGCCTCCTCCAATGTATATTCCAAGTGAAAGGTTGATCCTATCACTGAAGATCTCACCCTCCAATAATCCTGTAGACCCTCACTGCAATTGCACACTGAAAATAACGTAGTCTAAAGAAGGGACTGCGATGTAGGAGAAATGAAATATTTTGGCCAAGTGCAAAGATATGAAATAGGCTCCAAAATGTTCCTCACTAGTGTCCCAAAGGAAATAAAGCTTCCTCCTTTGAAAAACAAGCCCCGGAAGTGGTGTTGTCAACCCTCCACTACAACACCCTGCAACACAACCCAGCTCTCAACAAAAACTGTGTTGTAGATGAAGGAGGTAGCTTGGAATCAAGCCTGAATGTGGAGAAATGAAGTGAAAGCTCCTTCAAGAGGCCTCTCTTGAAAGGAGAAGTAATTCCTAAATAGGAAATCCTTGTGCTAAGAAGCACTGCAACTCTGCTAAACAACAGGAGAATGCCCAAAGTCTAAACAGACCAAGAAATCAATAACACATAACATGAATAAAAATGGCTACCTTGCCCTCCTTTTAAACAAGTGAAAGCCCTCTCACGATGGGTCCCACTCATTAGGGTTTCCTTCACTAAAGAATCTCCCTCCCATTCATACTGCGTTGTCTCTCCAAGTGTTCTCCACCTCCTATCCCAGCATTCTTGACTTGGTCAAACTTGACCTTGTCCTTGTGCAAATACTATTTCACACTTGAGGGTGTGAAATCCAGCTCTTATGAATATCCCTTTTCACATTATGAGGGATTTTATTCATTTTTCTGCAATGTATGGGCCTCCTTACCCATTTATTTATCTCCTAAGTGATATGAGAAAAAATTAATATTCCAATTAGCTACAAGCTAATTTTGGAATATTACAAACAACCTCCCTCATAGCCTCAAGAATAGGGAGTACCATACTCCAGAAAGATTAAGGGGTGCATTGGAAAGGGCACCATTATACAAGAGGGCCATGCAGGCCAAAAATATCCAATGGTTGGGACTAAATCTCAGCCCACCTTTGCTGCTAGGGATGAATGATGAAGAGGACACAGATGCAAAAGATAGAGAATGGGGGAATGCATAAAAGAATAATGGTTTTTACCCACTTGGGGAAACTCCCACGCTTCATCCTTAGGAAATTAGGGGGGCTATCAAAGCCTTGAAGGAAATGCAAGAGGAGGATTAGTTGCTCAGAGGATGAGGAACCATTTAGTAAGGGGGTGATGATGAGATCCATCATTAGACATATTTGGAGGGGTTAACAATCATCTGTTTGCCTTCTTAGATCTCTTTTTCTTGCATTTTTATTATTATTTGGTTTTATGATGCTAGTATAGGTGGTGATTAAGGCTAACATACTCTGAGTAACTAATATGAGGTTGAGTGTAGAAAATCATGATTTATTAAGAATTTTTATAAATATTTTATCATAAATACTTGGAGGAGACAACAAGGAGAAATTACAAGAGGATTGTCCACCCTAGATTCTCTCCAACAATTAAAACTCCAAAGGTAGCCAAAGGATCCCAAGGATTCTCTCTAGCAATTTGAATTCCAGAGGAAACTAAGAAACTAAAAGAGGAGTGTACTCAATACTTGTTCACTGGGAGTCAAGAGGACTCAATCACCATTTTCTAGGGAGATGTTGGTAGCTACCCTGTAGAATAAATAGAGCAGAGCTAGAGCTAAGAAGAGTTAGCCAATACTAGTCGATTCCAGTTGGAACTCTGTTGCAAGTTATTGAGTTTTTTATTATTTCAGTGATCCAACTTTCAGAGATGTATGAAGTTATTATTTTATGAAATGAGTAGACGGATTTTATTTTACTGATTTAAGTTTCAGAGAGATAGGCTCGTGGGTTAGGGCCCAATCCATGTGCCTCAACCTCTCTGTTGTATTGGTTCTTTGCTTTCTGTCATTTCATTAGCTCCACTTCTGATAATTTCATTTATGCTTCAAGTTGGTGCTTAGTCTTTGCTTTTAGTTTGTTGGTGCTTAGTCTTTGTTGTTGTAGTTTTCCATTTGCTTGTGAGTATAAGAATATAGGAAAACAACAAAAGGTGTGGTCAAGCCTCCCCCTCTCATCTCTCTCTATAGATTTCAAGCAGGGTAGACCTTCCCATAGGGAAAAATTTTCTTTTTGTTTGAGTTTAGGGAAGACAATGCATTACTAGGTCAGAGTCTCTATTTTACTGTTCTTATCACACATTTTTGTCAGCTTTCTGTGCATGAATCTCCAGGTGTGTTACACTTCTGAGCAATCCTGGTGCGCCTCCATCCCCTCTTGTTTTCCACTCATTTTCAACTGCTCCACCTACCTTTTCCCCTAACAGAACTTAAACCCTTCAACCACCTTATTCCTTTGTTTTTATTATTCACGGTTGCCTTTACCTTTTTAATGCTAAACGCTTGAGAAAACCATCAAAACCCGTCTTCTACCTTTCCTCCTCGAAATACCCACTATCGTACTATGCATTTCACACTTCACAATGTTTACTTCGTTCCCATTAACACTTAGCACTCTTCTCACTGATCACAATATTGCAACATCGCATATCACGGATCACAACCTTTTTCATGTTTCCTTTCCCACTAACTACAATTCCCGCATTGCAATCACACTTTGCAATGCTTTTCCCTTTTCTTTAAGACTTACCGCTCACCATTGCCGATTGCGATCTTGAGACATCACAAATCGCACCATTCCCTTGTTACCTTTACACTTACTGCTGATTATGCCAATTATGATATCGGCCCTGCCTTCACGTCACCACTTTGCATCGCACATAAGAGATCACATTTCTTGTTTCTTTCCTTAACGCTTACCGCTCCAATTTTGCGAAGTTGCGATTGCGATATCGCATATCGCAACTTTTGCCTCCATTGCATCGTTGCCATTGCATATTTCCATTTACTTATTCTCTAAAGCCATTTATGCCATATTATAAGGTTTATAAGGTCTTATATTTCCATTTCTAAGCCTGTTTCATGCGCTAAGCCCTCAATTTTCCACTTTAGCCCTTTTCTTCCCTCCAAGCTGCAAATCAACCCCTTTTCAAGTAGAAATAAGTCATGGATAGTTTAGTTTCATGCATAGAAGCATGTTAGATAGACTATAGGATAAGTAGAGTGCATTTAGCTAATTTTCTAAGTTAAGTGTGGTTTAGAATTAGTTTCCTTTCTGCCATTTATTTTCAGCAAGTTAAATTAGTTTCCTTCCTTTCATTTCCTTTCTGAAAATTAACTTAGTTTCATTCTTGCCTTTTTATTTTCAGCAATTTAGTTTAGTTTCCTTTCTATCATTTCCTTTCAGAAATTTAGTTTAGTTTCCTTTCAGCAATTTACTTTTCAGTTCTCATCATAGTTTAAGAAATAAAACCCTTTTGTAAAGTAGAATAGGATGACATGAACAACGTGCATCTGCTATGCATATAGCACTGTCACCTCCAAGTTTGTAAAAACCTCAGGTTGATTAAATAAAGTAGGACAACCCCTGGTAGTTGCAACACTCTTGGTGCAATACCAGGGCTCACCAACTACGACTCTAGAAAATATTGTTGGCGCATTCTTCAATCCAAACAACATGATTGTATAGTGAAATGATCCCCATTCAGTGGAGAAGGTGGTCTTGCTCCCGTCTTCTGGAAAGATCCTAATATGATGGTACCCTAACCTAGATGTGAAAGAGTAGGCTTCCTGACCTCCAACATTCTCCAAAAATTCATCAGTTAATCAGGTTGGGAATGGATCATGCACACATGCATCATTCAAATTTCTTAAATCGACACAAATTATTATTTCTCCCTTTGTATTTTTCTCTTGAACTACCATAGGGCTCACCTAGTCAGACTCCTCTAAATTTTAAATAATTCAACATTGAGCATCTTCTCAAGCTCCTCCTTCAATTTCTCTTTATATTTTAGGTTCAGCCAATATTAGTGTTGTTTCACCGGCTTCACATCTTGATTTAGGGTGATTTTCATCACTCCTAGATCTTTGATAATTCCTTTTAATTCCAGGAAATTCGTAAAAAAAATCTTCTGGTATTCATGCAGTAACTCTGAAAAATTACTTACTGTATCATCATCCCAGTAATCTCCATTATTCGTGAACTTGGGCACCTCTTCTTAGCATATTTTTACCTACTGAGTCTTTACATGTTGCGTTATATCAGGTATCTCTAATTCAGGTTCTGCATCCTCGCATTGTCCTTCTAATTCAGGAATATTGACATTGCATGGATCCTCTTCTTCTTCATCAATCATCTTATAGAATTCTAATGCAAGTTACAATTGTGTAGCCCATGCAGGTTTTTCCCACATTGGAGGCTCATTAGGAATCCAAAAAATACCAACTTTCACATCCTAAAGAGTGTCATCAATACAATCCCAACCATCTCCGAAGCCAAATGTCAATAAGAATCCTTTAGTTAACTCATTGCAGTCTATGGTGCCATGGCGCAACTCCATTTCTAGATATGAGTTCTAAGTTATCACATCCAAAGTTTCGAAAAATATGTGAACCCATTCAATTTGAGATTCTTCAACCCATGCCTTAGTCCAACGAGAAAAATGCTCGTTGGGATCATCCTTACCTTTGTATTGTTTTGTGATTCTGGTGTTTACATAACCAAACTTTATCTTCATCAATCTGTGATATTCCTTCCATCCTCCTAAGTTTTCTTTGTGTGCACCCCACCATATGGCTTGAGTGGACCTTAAAGCGAAGTCCAAAGCTTCATATCGCTGAGCTTTGAGCACCTTCCTTTCAAATTCATAATGAAATAGGTTAACATCCCTAGTTACATCATAGTAGGGAAATTCACGTACCTATGATGCGACGCAACAAAACAAATTGGTAATTCTATTACACCGCTTGGTAGAAACTTCATGCAATCAGTTCTTCCAGTTCTCAAATTCTTTGTCAGAGTCTGAAACACATAAGTTATCTCATTCCTAGCTTAGCCTTCCATCAACATTGGGATTGATCCAATATTCGTCTTGCACAGTGATCTTATAGATATTGTTGATATATACATCACCATGTCATTCTAGATTGGTTATGTATATCACACTCCTTCACAAGGGTCCAAAGGAACAAAAACCCTGGTACCAATCTTATAAAACACCATATTCTTATTTTTCATATTGATTATGGCATCCATATCATAATCCCAATCGAATCCAAGAAAAGAATGATATCGATTGATATCATCAACAATATCAATGACTTGAAAGTCTGATAACACACTTGCACCATCAATGTATACAACACTACCATGCAATTAACCCATAGGAATAATTTTCTGTTGATTGGTCATTCTCAGCTAAATCGGTGACCATTATAGCTTTTGTTTCCCCATTCTTTCCCATGTATTCTTCATCAATACATTTGCATATAATCCTAGATCGATAATTACTTGATCCATTTCATAATCTCCTATCTGTGCAGTTAACTGCATTTCTTTTTTAGTTCTCTTCTTATTTCTCTATACCTTATTCATTGTGTGTTGTTCAGGTTATGGTTCTTCTTTGTCAGATTAGTCGTAAATCATATCTTGAAATATTTCCATAACTTTTTGATCCCTTAATAACTTCATAATTGTTTGCAAGAATGACTTCAGAATGGAGGGATCAAATTCCTTTTTTGCAGTGGCCTCTTTGGGTTTATTATTTTGTGGGATTAGATGTATATGCATCTTCGATGTCGAAGCTCCAGGATCCATAAGGCTCTTCTTCGCTTCCATGAAGGTTTCATTTTCGTGTTGTACATTGAAGCCAACATTCTTTCCCAGCCTTCCTGACCCATGTATCTACCATAGGCTTCTTTCCTTCAACTTTGTCTTCTCCTATACCTGCACTGCTTCTTGTAATTATGTTGAGATTTGAATCTTCTTTGCATGGTTCAACTCTCATCATCTTCAGGTTCTGGGCAAGATGCTGATTTTTCTTTTCCTGCATTTTAGCCAATAATACGAGACAATATTTGATCTAATGATCAAATTATCTACAATACTTACAAGAAGGCACAACGAGATTCTTGCAATCCCTGGAAAAATGTCCCGACTGACCACAATTATATCATATAATTTTTCCTCGACCTCGTCCAACGCCTCCTCCTTGGCTAAGGCCTCAACCTTGGAATCCTCTGCGTGCTGTAGGTGAACCATGATATTTGTGGCCTTCCACTTGAATTATGTGCACCCCAGCACTCTATTGCATCATTAAATCGTATTTGCGACAATTCTCGTCATCATGCCCAACCAAGTTATAGAAGTTACAAAATAATTACTTCGGCCACTGCACATACTTATGAGTAAATGATAGTAGTCAATCAGATGTTAGCGTGTAACCTAGCATAGACTACACCAGTCATTTGGTCCCACACTCAACCCAACACTTGTCTTGGGTTTCAACGGACTAGCCATCCCAGTACCCAAGTACTCTCTAAAAATAAGACATTGATCCTTATGGTGGCCCTTTTCCTTCCACTTATGCACCAGAATTTTGATTGCATATCATTCTAAAATTATTTTCCCTTCTTCAATTCTTGGAGTTCCATATGTAAGCTCGCCAATTCGGTCTAGATCTGCTAAACCCCAATATTGGTATCCGTTATTGGCGAAGATTCTAGTTTCATCACAATCTGCAATGCTTTAGCTTGGGTTATGATATTTTACTATGATAATGGCAGTATCATATGTGGCAATAGTGCAACAATAAACCACTCCTTTTGTTTCTCGTCATGGATATGAAATTTTATTTGGCTTCATAGAAACATGAATCTTTGAGCTACCTCCAAAACAGACTTAGTTACCAATTTCTTGATCTCTTTTATCTTTTTAATGCATTGTGGCTGCGACTTCGACTTTTTAAATTCAGCATTCAGCGCTACCTTGGTTTGATCTAACGTAGAATTTTTATGCATCGCATAATACTTCATATACCAAGACAATGCTTTGTCCTGTAGCACTGTGAAAATTTGAGCTTTAATCATATTATCATCAGTGACTTCTTGCGATCTCCACACCGCTTCTGCAACAAACCAAAATTTCTCGGGATCATATGATCCCTAGCCCTTAAAAATAGGCATCTTCACTACCTGAGCCATGTTAACTAGGGAGGTGGAGGTGGAGGTGGAGGCATAGGTGGAGTTGGAGCAACAGTATGGAGATGGGGATGGGGTGTGATGGGAGTAGCAGGTTTGGGAATCCCTGAGGTGCCTTGATGATCTCCAAATTCTATAGACGCACTTTAAGGGGTCGTAGGGTTGCTTTCTATTTCTTCGCTCTCAGACCCAAATAACCGACTATACTCAGTCTCAATGTAGTTATTGCAATCTACCCTAAATATTTTAACACTTCGCGTAGATCTGGATTTTCTTCCTCCAAACATCAATATGATTGCATTCACAATATACCCTTTTCACATAACAACATCTTAATCCAGAGCTTCAATGAGTTTAAGTACTTACCTCATGGACCTTAGAAAATTTTTCACTCGGCTTCACTGTAGGATATAGATGTATTGATCATGAACTCATTAATGAAGCCTTCAAAAATACTATCGATCCAATAATCGACAACCCTTGAGATCTTGTTGTTGCGTAGGTAAATCCTCTCTGTGGACAAAGACAATCCCTCTAGCCCTAGGTTGGGTCTAGAAACAAAAGGACATGCTGAAGTGTTGCTTCCTAGTTAATTAATGAACAAGAGACATGGTAGATCGACCTACCTAGAATCCAATGCTATCGTTGTTGCAGAAAAAGTAGTAGCCTCTCGCTCCTACCTTGGCAAATCACAATCCGTTCGTTGTTACGCCCGGATACCTGCACATAGAACAAGAAACAAGAACAACATATGAAATCATAGTTTCACTCACAAATATTAACTAGTCAAAGAGGGGTAAAGCTATCGCATTACACAAACATCATAAAACAATAGTGGAACCAAACAATAGTCATGTATATATAAGTAGAAGGAAGAGGTACAACTGATGCTTTGACGTCGCAGTCTCCTCCAGCAGGGTTCAGTCGAAGCGTGTCTCAGTACCTATCGAGGGAATCAGATAAAATGAGGACATGGATTCAAGCTATCCTCAATGTGGTTCCTTCTATCTATCTTCTCTAGTCATTCAACTATAGTATCAACTCTCCAAGCTCAGATATTCAGCCATTCAGCTAGTTTGTACTAAGAGAGATAGCTTCTTTTATAGAGGAAAAGGAGGAGGTTGGGATCCCTACAAAGGTGGGAGGGAGTCATATCCTTTAGGAGAGTTCTAAGGGAGGTGGAAAATACTAACTAAAGGAGGGAGTCCGTGGTTGTTTCAGTTCAACCACTCCCAATGACTCATCCTCGAGGTGATTGGAATAGAACCTCCGCCTCTATTTTTAAAAAAAATTCCATAAATAGCTTGGCATGGGTACTTAACCAGGACAGAGTGCCAACTGGCGTGGGATTAGTGTTAATTTTCCAGATCGGCACGGGAGTGTAACTAGCTACTCGCGCCAAGGCAAAAAAAATGGTTTTTAGAGTCTTGCTCAGGGAATTGTCAACAAGAGGAATGTTACTCTCATGTAAAGGAATGCAGTGATGGTTTTTTCAAGGTTTGACACTGCTTATTGGTCACTGAAACGACCCTCCACTGGGCGAGAAGGGGATTGCAGGGACAATGACAAAATTCTGTGTAACACTTGTTGTCTGTCTCCTTGAGTTGCTTAATCATCTCTGGGTTCCACGAAGTAGGCTCATTGTTGAAACATGTAATATTCTCAACTAATATAGAACTCATGTAACTCGTCAGCGAATGATGAGAAAAATATCTCGTGTTGATTTGTGAAAATGTATTTCTACAACCATTTTTTAGTTGATAGACGCAAATTTATGTCTTCTTGATTTGCAAACTCTCGTTCTTTCATATCTAGTATTTAATCTCTTTTCTAGTTGGATGCCACATCCACATATCCCTCAATCAGACCTCGATCCTGGTGAACCATTTGTTGGCTTAAGGGGGATAGGCACAAGTTCAGATATGGCTTTGTGAACCAACAAAACCCACGATTACCGGCCCTTTCAGCAGCAATCTACTGAGTATACTGAAGTCTCACCTTAGGCAATATTAGGGAATGCTAGAACCAAGCTTCTGTATCCAGAGGGACTATGGAATGTGAATTTGGGGCTTATCTTCTCTTAATACATATTCAGAGCTTCGCAAAACCAATATGCTTAATATAAAGTTTTTGTTCAACAATTCTACTTAACTATATTGTGCACTGTGCGTTTCTACTTTAGCATGCATTAATCATCATAAATAGCCATTTTCAACTCTTTGTGATGAAAATATAGATAAAAAAACCCGATCTAGCACAAATAATCATAAAACACAGATAATGAAAGAATATAAGTAAAATGCTCAGATATGTCTTCAAAGTCTTCTTTTATTAGCTCAGATCTTCTCAATACAACGCTCATCTCCCCGCGCACAGTTGCAGGGGCCTGCGCACTCAGTTTCATACTTTCTAATGTCTTTGCGCACTTAGTTGTAGTAACCTTCCCTTTTTCACAAAACAACATTTCTAATTCAGATTTAGCATTACATCCATATGCATTCTATATCTCAAGAGATATCCCTAGACTCCTTATATAGTTTTTCCCTTTTACAATACCGTGGTCCAAAAATCATGGGAAAAGCTCAAAGTATACAAAATTATCCCATCCCTTTATAAAATAAGGGACTTTGACCCACCCCAAAGCCCCTAAGACTCTTAATCATATGCGTGTAGCATGCTCCGCACCTCAAAATGTGGGTTCTTTACACAAAAAATTTGACCTAGGGTTACCTTGTCCAATAATGAGGCATGGGATCTGGTGGAGTTTTCGGCTACAAGGAAACCCATTGGAAGAAAAATGGATGATTAAGAATAAGATGAATACAGAAGGCAAGGTGGAGAAATACAAAGCTCGGTTGGTAGCAAAAGGTTATTCCCTAGTGTCAGGAATAGATTTTGGTGATATTTTTTCTCCTGTAACCAAGGTAATTTCTATTATATTACTTTTATCTCTTGTCATTGCATATGATTTTGAGGTTAGATCGATGTGAAGCAAAAATTTATTCATTGGGATATGGAAAAGGAGATCTACATGAAGAAACCCGAAGGCTTTGCAGTGAAGGATAAGAAATAAATGGTATGCAGGTTTAAAAAGTCTATATATGTGTTAAAACAATCACTAAGGATGTTGTATCAAAAATTTGATACATATATACGGGGACTTTGCTTCACTAGAAGAAAAGAGGATCACTGTGTGTATTTTAAATTTATTGGTGACTATGTTCTTTATTTGGTCATGTATGTGGATGATATGTTGCTATTTGGAAATGAAAAAGAAATTATCCATGATTTGAAGGCCCAATTGTTCTCCAAATTCGACATGAAGGATCTTGGTGCTGCAAACTATATTTTGGGCATGGAAATTAAATGAGATCAGACAAAGAGGAAGATTTGGTTAAACTAGAGGAATTATGTCAAGAAAATATTACAGAGGTTCAATATGTGGGATAATAAACCGGTGAAGGTTCCTATTCCTGTAGGTGTAAAGTTATTTGTTGGATAATGTCCCAAGACACAAGAAGAAGAAAATGACATGTCTCATGTTCCATATGCAAGTGCAGTGGGTAGCCTGATGTATGCAATGGTTTGTAATAGAGTAGACATTGCACATGTAGTGGGAGTATTGAGCAAGTTTATGTCAAAACCAGGGAAGGAGCATTGGACAACAGTGAAGCGGGTTTTCAGATATTTTCTTGGCACTAGTGATTATGGTTTTTGCTACCAAAGAATACCAGGATTGGACAGAATTTGGACATCCATAGCTTTGTTGATGTAGTCTTGGCTGGAGATCTCAATCAAAGAATATCTACAAGTGGGTATGTGTTTATCCTATTTGGAGGTGCAGTCAGTTGGATGAGTAAAAGAGATTTTGTAGTGGCTCTTTCAACTACAGAAGCAGAATAAATGGAAACCACTCATGCAAGCAAGGAAGAAGTTTGGTTATACATATTGTGTTCAAGTATCAGGTTGGTGCAGTGAGCTATAGCGATAGACTGTGATAGCCATAGTGCAATTTTCTTGGCTAAGAACCCTTCTTATCATTCAAAGACAAAGCACATTGATGTTCAGTATCACTTTGTGAGAGATATGGTTGAGGATAAAAAGGTGTTGCTGGTAAAGGTGGACACTTTGAATAATGTTACAAATGCAATGACAAAGTTTGTTAGCACTGAGAATTTCTCTTGGTGTAGAGAGACAATGAGCATTGCAGGGCTAGACCAATGACTAAGCTCTCTTTTGGTCCCTTATGGAAAGAAAACAACAAGTGGGAAAATGTTGGGTGTGTGTTATATTCTTTCTATGACTAGCTGTTAGCACAAAGCGGGGGGTAAGAGGGGGGGAAAGCGGGCCTGCTTCACTTACACCAGGCGCAGCAGGGGGGTCACAGGGGGGCACAACCCCCCATTTTCGGGGGGTGATAGCCCCATTGCATGAGGTTCGGGCATCGCCCCAAGAATTTTTTTTAGACCCTACATTAGGTGGATGGACCTAACTCCAATTTTGTGCATGGGTTTAGCACATGGCTTTGGCATGATGGTTTTCTGTCCATGGTATTTTGTAGATATGATTAAGGGAACTACGGTTATGTTCTAATCCAGGGTTAATGGATTGGTGCTTATGAATTCTTCGACATGTATATATTTGTATTATAACATTAAAAGGAATATAATGAAAAATCAAGCTGGTAGTCCCGATTTTGGGTTCCAAGGGAAAATCTTTGTGTATATATGTCTTATGTTTTATGCTCTCGCTATTGTTTATTTTCTATTTTTAGGAGTTCGTTTGCAGATAATTTATATACAGGGTTAAAACCGACAATTTTTTTGTAGATACTTGATTTTATATAATAATCTTGTTGTGATATGGTAGCATTATGATAAGATACAAACTCTTTTTGTTGGAACTTTGTCTTTTTTTCTATCAGCCAGCATATTTTGTTTCTTTTATGAGATTGAAACTAATTTTTTTTTTACAAATAATCTATTAGTGATGTATCTTAAATTTCAAAAGCAATATCAAATTTAACCATAAATTAATTAATTAATTAATTAAAAAATAATAATCTCCACAACCATTATTAATTAAGTTCTTAACACTCAGAGATTCTAATACACTAAATGAAGCCATGCTTAATCACCCTCAAAAGATACCTAGCACATATGCTACCAAACCATATAAATATGGATCTAGGGGTAATCTAGTTTAATAAAGCACCATTGTCTAATGTGATCCAAAATTAACCTCATAAAGTAACCTACCACATATGCGAGAAAATCATATAAAGATGATGTTGGGAATAATAAGCTTTAATAAAGCTATATAGTACACTGATAAAAAAAAATTGATATCTACAACCAAAAATCAAAGCCATGCCATTGGAAAAGAGTATTCTAACCATGCTTGTGAAAGAAGACTCGAACCTCGACCACTAAAACATGTCCAATTTATAAAAAAAAGTAGCATCCCAATTCCCGAACATATAAGCTTTGTGTGGAAAAGATTTAGTCATAAAGTGATTATTACTTACAGGATGTGATCCAAGGGGTAAGATTATACTAATTTTGATTATACTTCAACCAAATATGCCGTCGGGCGAAATGTTTACATTAAAGAAGAGAACCAAATATGCTTGGTGAAAAGTAGGCATTGTCTTGACCGAATTCGAATCATAAAAAATCATTATTAATTTTTTTTATAAGAGGAACGTCACTTGTTCCACAATTACACCACTGAAATGATTTTAATTTAAATTAATATTATATAAAATAATTATGTTATTAGTTTATATAAAATTGTTTATTTTTGAAATATTTTTATTTTTTACACTTATATAATATAATATGTGTTCGTTTTGATATAGAGTTTTTAAAATGTTAATTTAATTAATAATAATTATTAGGTAGATGGTAGAGATTTATCTCGTAGATAATTTTAAAATATTTTTAGTGGTAGTCACACATCAAAAATTGAGATTTATCTCAAAAATATTTATGTATTTTCTATTTTTTAATTAAATTGACTAATTTAAAAATAAATGTCATATCAACATGTATTTTTTTTGACATATAGTATTAATAAGTTATGATTTAGGCCAATGATATTGTAAAAAACTCTATTAGTAAATTAAGAATTTAGTGGTAAAATAAGTGTGAACTTGTTACATACTTTTTGAAATGTATGTATATTTAAGTCCTATATTAATTATTTTATAATAATAATAATAGACATTGTTTAAGGAGGTGACAATTTGACTTGGATGACAAATTTCTCTTTAGAATCCAAGTTTTTTTTTTCAAGAAATTTGACCGTGGGAGTATTTGAATCGTTTTTCGATGGTGGAAATGGATTTAGCACCATCAATAACCCCTTGAGAAATTAAAATTTTAAATATTGACAAGTGTAACCTGGATTTCCAAAAAAATTCACCTGATTTTGTCAAAATTGTGCTGGAATTTCCATTATTTTCCAAGTGAAAACTTTGCCTCCTTAGACTTCTCTTAATAATAATAATAATAATGTATAATTTAGCTAATTATGCAGATAGACGTGTTTATTTTGGAATAGGTCTTCCAAAATTTTAATTTAATTATCAATAATTACCTAGAATATTCTTAGTAGTATACACAAATCAAAGGTTGAGATTTATTTCCAAAGCAGCTACGTTTTTTTCCCTTTTAATTAAATTCATTAATTAAGTAAAATGTCACATGAACTAATGACATATGAAATGTGTTATGTGTTTTTGGGCAAGTACTATTGATAAACCATGATATTGACCCATGGTATTGTATCAAAGGATAAAGATATCTCCATGATAAAGTGTGGTGAATTTCCATGTTGTATTGACCCAATGTCTTGTTACATGTTTTTTCAAAATATATATATGTTTAATTTATATATTGATTCTTTTTATCAATAATAATAATAATAATAATATAGTTAGTTCCTCTGTTTTTTTAAATTTAGTAAAACTTGAGATGTATGATGAAGTAAGTGATTTGATGCATATCAACATTTACCAACCATTTAATTTATATGGCTACACTAGTTTTAATTATTTTTAAAATTTTGGCAATGTGAGATGTATCATGAGATAACTAATTTGTTGTTTATTGATTAAATTTGAATTTCATCTTATCTCATTCCTAGGCAAATTTATTCGACGAGGTTCACAAATCTCAAGCTAACAATGAACAAGCCAAGCATGTTGAAAAATGATTTTTAATAACCCTCTACATAGTTTAATTCAAAATATTCTCCTCCATATGAACAATTATGGAAATATACACTCTTTCAATCCAATCATAAACACTAATAATTTCATGAAATGAGTCTAAAATTCTATTAAAACATGTTTCGACTTTGTTATGAAATCAAAGGAAATTCAAAGAGCTATATAATAATAATAAATAAAACAATAAAACTCTAAAGGCTAAAACCTACTTGTTTTATAAAAAAAATCTTGGTTGCCTACACTAATAGGATGTTGTCTTGGAATGTAAAACTTAACAACGAGGGAGAGACCAATATGGATTAAGTTAGCTTTGGGAGGATACTCAAATCCATCTTGTTTTTTTTTTTGTAAGTCTAAAAATTCTATTGATCAAACAAAAACAAAATTACATCATTTTCCATTATGCATCATTTTATGGAATTATTTTCCATATAATAACGATATATAAGCATAGATGAATTGTACTAAGTCTAGAAAAGATGACATAAACTAAAAAAATCAACAATAAGAGAGATGAATCACCCAAATCGGGGCACATCCTCAAGGCATCCCTGTATTCCTTTCTTTTTTGAAATCTTGATCCAACCTTCTGAAGATAGTTTGATCAAAGTGATCTACATATTATCATTATGCATTAATAGAGATTCCTTATCAAATTCCCAAGAACGTGACTCATGAGCTCGTTTTAATATACCCAAATAAGCATTACTATTTGATATATTTGTGCTTGTTGAAGGATCATGGTTCATGCTAGAAGCCATTGAGCCTTTGACCATGTCCCCTTGATGGATTTCATCATCAACTTCTTCATCATCCTTTTCCAACGTAGAGGATGCCTTTCCATCCATAGGACGAGGGTTGCAAGGCTTCCAACTTTTAGGTATGGAATTTCAGATGTTTTGCTTTTGTTGAGAATTAAACATTGGGTAGGAATTCTATAAGTGACATGTTCGATAATGAAAGTGACAACGAAAATCAATATTATCATAATCCAAATCCTAAGTCCAATGAAGATAACCGATTTTTAAAATGATTTGATCTAGAAACCCTTCACTGATATTGATTTCAATGCAAATGTTTCCATAGGTATATACACCAAGTCACCCAAAAGAGGCATCATTAATAAGATACTGACCAAAAGTGTACTTGATGCCATCAAATTCTATGTAGTTCCACAAGTGAGCTGGAAAATTAGGAAGCCTAACCGATATTGACATCTTCATAATGACAATTGTTGAGGGGTCAAAATCTCGGAACCAAGGGGTAAAAACCGATCCAACATTGCCCCAAAACTAAGGCACTTAGATAATTATTTTTAGCAATATTCCAGTTCTACAAAGAACCCAATGAAGAATCCTCTTGAGTAGAAAATAACCTTCTAATCATAAGTCCATATAGTATGGATCCATTGGTAGAGATCAATTGTGCAGAGCCAAAAGCGAGAAGTCATGTTGTTAATTCACATAGAACATTAGTAATATTTTTCTTTTCTATTTATTTATATTTATCTTCCTAATTTTGATATATTAATTTTTTATTTATATAATACACATTTAAATTATATACATTTATATATTTATAAACAGTTATAATAGAAGTGTAATATTTCATTAAAATACAAAATTTTAATATATAAAAGAAGCATATGTAGATTCAAAAATATTTTAATCTTTAGATTATAATTATAATTATAATCATATATATATATATATATATATATATATGATTATAATTATAATTATAATCTAAAGATTAAAATATTTTTGAATCTACATATGCTTCTTTTATATATTAAAATTTTGTATTTTAATGAAATATTACACTTCTATTATAACTGTTTATAAATATATAAATGTATATAATTTAAATGTGTATTATATAAATATATATATATATATATATATATATATATATGAGTATGGTATGGTTGATTTTTATTTCTATAGTAAAAAAGAAGGAAAATAAGCATTCTCAAATCACTATAGTTTTGATCACTTAACAAGTCAAGAAGGTTGGTATTGTGGCAAAGCTTTTAGAAATGAGAATGGATGTGAGTAAGCGTTGGAAAAATCGAAGAGAAAGCTATTTTCATCTTCAACTCTCTTAGTATCACAAAGGTGACATAATCTTTCATCCCACGATGTTTTGAGAATTGACCAACACCTGCTTTCACTTCGAAGTTCATGAGAATTAGTTCTTAGCTTCACAATGTACATTTTATTCTTAGGACTCATTAAGACAAAACCATAATTTTTGTTAGAAATATTTTGGTTGATCACCTCTTTATAATACCTTAATTTCCTTTTTCCTTCTAAATTCTTATCGCCCCACAACTTATCCTTAAATTTGGTAGTATTTTTAATATTATATTTGATGAGAAAATATAGTGGGGTGTGAATCAATATTTTTAAAAATAAATCTTCCAAATTTTATATTCTGAAAAATATATGCTACTTTTAGTAAGATAACCTACATATGTACACTACTAGAGAGAAGGAAATGAGTGTATATCAATTTTATTGATATTTTATGTATTTTATCATATGATTATCCTTAATTGGTGCATCAAAATATTAATTGATTTTCAATATGCAGTAAAGAACATAAAGAAATAACAAAAAACACACACAGAACACCATAATTGTTTAGGTGGAAACCCAATGTGGGGGAAAACCACTGATATTGTTGTCTATGTCTTCTTTCTTATGATATAAAGAAAAATATTACATTTGTACTGATGCAGACTCTTATCAGTAGGTAGGAACTCACATGCAGAAGGCTACAACATTCTCTCGTTGTCTAGCACCCACTATAAGGGAGCTACAACCCCCTGAACTCTTTATCGACTCCTACTGGAAGGAGCCCCTACCCCCTTTCTGAAGGCTGCAACCCTCAACTCCTTGTGGACCACTTTTCAGAATATTTCAGACTAGATCCACCTATCAAACAATCATCACACAACCTATAGGCCACCTTTCATCAAATTTACAAACTAGACCCATATCATCAATCAACCCAAGAAAACTAAAGCACTAAATATGATACATTTTCACACTACAAATCAACTAAAATTATGAAGCCTCAAGTCATAAAATGCAAAACCCGACCAGAAACAACAAACATCGAATTCTATACACAACTAATCTAAATAAGACTTGTGTATATAAATTATTTTTTGTATAACACCAATGTACAAATCTTAGAATAGTGAACACTAAATTATTGATCATTGAACCATACATAAACCATTTCACCAGTTATAGATCACTGACCCAATCACAAAATTTTGAAACAATTATAGACCATAGGTGATATACCCAGTCAAAATTTTGTACCATTAAATTTGATCAATTCAACCAAATCACCTTAATCTTCACTATTAAACATATATACATCACCAAAAAACACCGAAACATCATCTAGACATCATCAACTGTAAACATCAATCATCAATTGAAACCCTAGTTTGTATACGTGACTTACAAAAGGAATACCAACATATGTACACACTTACCATCCACAACACCCACATACAAATCAACACATACTAAAAATTATTTTGCAGAATAAATGCGCACCCTACAAATATGGATCCTCATATGTACGCGACTATTACCTGCATACATATATGAAAAAATTTCGCTGCAAGCACGATTTCACTTTCCACCACCTTTACTTTCAATACTGCTGGCTTCTAAATAAATCATTTAGATCACAATATCACATTATCATCAATATTAGCTACTTATACATTTTCAACAAGTAAATCAATCAAGCATATATGTAAGCATATTTTAGATCTTTCATATCTAGGTCTTCTCCTTGCTCCCTAGTGCATACCTGTTTCAGATCAAATCATTCATAGGCAACCTAATACTTGGACACTTAACACTTTGATCACCATCTCCTTATATATATTTAGCCTTAGACAATAACTTAGGCAAATCTATTAGTAATTTCGTTAGTATTATTTGATGAGATCAAATAACCGTTGCCACAAACATTACTATGGGCCAATACCATGGTAAATACCCATGGTATTCAAATTACCATGGTGCATATTTTTTATGCGATTTTTATTCACAATACCCGCGTATAATTTCTCAAAATTTATCTTTAACATCCATCTATCTCTGAATTTAGATTTCTTTGTCCATATCATCTGTAGCATCTGTATCACTCTACATAAACATCCTGTTATCACAATGTTGACATATTTATCAAGTAGGTTTCCATCAAGGAAAACACATTAGCCATAATTCCAACAATCCTTATTCTCCAATATGATATCCTCTTTTATCCCATATTGGTTGAGCCAAGACATGGTATCCTTATGCCAACCTCGCTTAAGTTGTAGGTAGGTGCTTTTGGTAGATTTAGAAGCTATTTTAAGGTACCTATTAGCTTCCATGTTGTAAATATTCTTCTTATACATAAGATATCTAAACATAGCCATGTTTTCAATGTGGGAAAGGCTAGCTTCTATCAAGAGGATATGCTTTTGATTAGCTCAATCTTCCTCCACAATTCTCTAGATATATTGAAACCCTAAACCTCACATCAATATAATATAACAAGGGTGAAAAGAGTCTCAAAGAGGAACTTATTTTAACTCCATACCCAAAATCAATCGACTTACAATTATTTTATATTTATAATAAGATTTCCAACCTCCTATAATCCTTTTCTCAATGCTATAATTCTAGTTAAGTTGGTGATCAATTTCAATACTTAAATATTTGTATGAAGAAACCTTCTCCAAGTAATTATGATCATAAATGAAATTTTTTTAGTTGATCATTTTGGATTTAATTATCACTACTTTATTCTTGTCGATATTAACATGCATACCCATATTGGAGAAGTAATCATGAAGTATTCTAAGTTTCCTGTAGAGATCATCATGGATTTTGGCTAAAAGAATAATGTCATGAACATAAAGGAGAAGAGAAATGACCATACCATCAAGCTTGGGTCCATCACATCCTACAACTTCCAAACATTGTTCTAGCTTATCAATGTAAATTCCAAGAAAGGTAGGGGATAGGGGGAACCCTTGCTTAACTCTGAATTTTCATTTAATTTCTTCATACCAACCCTAGATGGTATTAATCTTGGAAATAACATTCATGTATAGCCTAGTCACAACAACCCTCAACCCTGGAGGAAGCATTATCTCTTCAAATCTCTCCCATATCTTATCCCGAGGAACTGCATCGAAATATTTTCTAAATCCAACAAAAAAATAGAATATATTTCTTTTATTATTGTGACATTCCTTAGCAATTATCCTAAGAGTAACAATATGGTCAATAGTCAAGTAATGTCTCCTAAAACACGTTTTCCATTTATCTCTTTTACCATGGCTTTCAAACTAGAGGCTAATCTTCTTTCCCAAAATGAGTCCATATAATTTGGATAAAATGTGGTTGATCATAATGGTCCTATATTTAGAGGGAATTTTTTAATCCCCACTTTTAAATATAGGCATGATAAGGCTTTGGATCCAAACCTTAGGGAAGTCATGCTTCACTGCCAAATTGAGGAGTTTGTGTATATGAGGTATGAGGATAGATCTTCCCATTCTGAAAATTCCAGCTTGGTAGTCTTCAATATCTCCAGCTTTCTTAAGATATATATCTCATTTCTTTAAGGGGATAACATTTTTTTTTTTTTCCGTTTTACAAACAAGAATATTCCTCCAAAACTTTCCAAAACATTCTAGGCTCAACTTTAGAAAGATGAATTCAAAAATATTTTATTGTTTAAATTTTGTTGTCATTTATTATTTTGAATATATATATATATATATATATATATATATATATATATATATATATATAATTCACACACTACACACTTAAATTATATAAATTTATATTTATATAAATTGTTTGTAAATATATAAATTTATATAATTTAAGTGTGTAGTGTGAATTATATATATATATATATATATATAGTTTTTTGCTATTTATTATTTTTGAATATGTATATGTGTTATTTGTTTACTTATACACCTAACTCATCGACGGAATAAATCAGTTTTTCTAGTTAATTTTAACTAAATCACTATACATATTTTTAAAACTTGAGTTTAATTTGTTTAATCTATAAAATTTGAGTCTCTTCAAGGATTTTTAGGAGGTTGAATCCATTTATGCATTCAAAAAATCATTTTAAATAACAAAAATAAATCACAATATTTCTCGAAATTGTATCACCAGATTCCGACAGTTATAATACAAATGTAATATTTCATATATATATATATATATATCTAGTTTTTTGTTATTTATTATTTTTGAATATGTATATGTGCTATTTGTTTACTTATACTATACATACACACTTAAATTAGGTGTAGTCTAACTCATTGACAGAATAGATTAGTTTTTCTCGTTAATTTTAACTAAATCACTATAGATATTTTTAAAACTTGAGTTTAATTTGTTTAATCTATCAAATTTGAGTCTCTTAGAGGATTTTTAGGGTGTTGAATCCATTTATGCATTCAAAAAATCATTTTAAACAACAAAAATAAATCACAATATTTCTTGAAATTGTATCACCACTGATAAAAAAAGATATTTCGTAAGTTAGAATACACCCTTAAGTTATATATACGTATATATTTATAATTATAATAGAAGTTTGATATTTCAATAAAATATAAAATTTAAATATATAAGAAAACATATGTAAATTAAACAAAAATATTACCTTTAAATTATATAAAGTGTTAGAGTAGAAGTGTATTATCTCAATAAGATAAAGATATGTGTGTGTGTGTGTGTGTGTGCGCACGTGTTATTTTTGAATATATGTGTGTGATGATTTTTTATTATTTTTGAATGTATGTGTGTGATAATTATTTATTTATACTATACACACTTAAATTATATAAATTTATATGTTTATAAATATTTGTAATAGAAGTGTAATATTTCAGTAAAATATATAAGTTACCTATATATTGTGGGTCAAAATTATTTTATTAATTCTTCATAATTTTATAGTGTATAAATATGAAAGCCCCTACTCTCCCAACTCACTCCTACTAGATTTTTTGGCTAGGGAACCGATGCAAAAACTAAGAGCAAATTGTCAATATTACATAGTAACCAAAAACAAAAATACCGTAACGACATGAACACATAGAGAATGAAAATACAAAAAAAAAACCATCATGGAGCATGAGGAAGAGTTGATGAACATCCTTCACCCGGTGCATCTGGAGGTCTAGGATCCCCATGAACGTGAAACTCTAAGCGAGCAAGGCACCCCTCCACTTGATCTAGCTAGTCATTTGTTTTCCTTTGACTCCTTCTCATTGACACCAAGCAGTCAAGGAGGTCCCATTGATTCTGCTGCAGGTTATTCATAAAAAAAATTACTTCATTACAATCATCGTGTCGTTGTTGCCTCATATCCTCCAACACCACAATGATGTTCCACATCTGAAGGTCCAAATATTCCATGGATGGTGGTTGGTTGACTCGGCTAGGAGATGGGACTCGATCATGAGAAATTTCCCCCTCAAACTCCACCCCTATACCCACATCCTTATATGTTTCTTCCACTAAAATGCCACAACCCATTGGCTCATCATGAGGGCCCAGCCCCCTTTGAGCCCATACCTTTTTCTTAAGAATCACTATAGGTGTGGTATACCACCCTAAATTAGGCTCTATTATGGCACAAGCTCGAGTTAAACACCAAAAATCTACCGAACGAGACCTACATTCAAAGTGTCACTCTTGACCCAAACAACCTTCCAAAACACATACATTGTCTGTCGACTCAACCACCACCTTATCGAGGCTACATTTCCACAAACATCCAAGAGGGGATCCCCTACACAGAGTAAACCATAATGACCTTCCAATTTATAAACCCAAAACTCCTAAAACCCATGGTTCAAAAGCATATAATCCCATGGACTAGTTCTAAACCATTTCGAAGTCCCTAAAGGGTGGGGTATAGAGTTAAGACTAAACCAACCCTCACCCAAAATTCGAGCAAAGCAAAAAAACTGAAAACCAAATATCAAAGAGAAAGAACTCACTAGGAATCCACCAAGAGTTCCAAAGTCTTTCCATTGATATCTATACATGAACCAAAGGATAAAAATTCCTTTCCATACTAGCGCAAACCAGTGAAATTGCAGGTGCCAATAGACTGTTTCCTTTAGATCATAAATTATGCGGCTAGGCTTCTCGACAGGACAATGCAACAATCCTCTCCAAGTGGAAAACACATACACCAAATTCACCAAATGAATGAGCATGCCTATTTTGTCAACCTATGAATACTCTGCCATGTTCTCTCCACCCATGCAATTGTGCAAAGCCTAAAACCAAAAACAACGAAACAAACCCACCACTAAGGATTTAAACCAAATTTCGCTCCTCTCAAAACTTCAATGCCTCCAACACTAGCTTTCATTGTCATCCGACGTATGATTTCCCCTTGTCATATGTGAAGGTCACATTTGTGCTTGATTGTGAAATTCAAAAAATGTTGTTCCTTCGCCCCCATAAAGGTCTCCATCTCACTATAAAATATTTCCATTAATTGATCCACCCAACTGGAGGGTATGGAAGAAGACCAACTCTAGGTGATAGAAATAATCTAGTCCTAATTCCCCCAACTAGCAAGTAGATCCTCTTTGCTATTCCTAGTTCCCAACAAATGGGTTGTGATAACATAAGGGAAGGAAAACACTAGGTATTGGATTCTATGGACTAGGAAATGTAACCACAAACTCTTTATAACCTTTTTAACTAGTGAGACATTAAGAAATTTTTGAGCCACTAATATTTCCAATAGTGAATCTATGTCAATATAAAGCCTTTAATATCCCCTCTTCGGATAGATTCAAACCATGCAATATGGTGGTAAAATTTTCCATGTTGTTACTTGTATTATTGTAATACCCAAAATAAAAACAAATAGGGCTTCCTTTGCCATCCATAAATAATCCCCCAAACTCCACTGACTAGGATTCCCTTTATATGCTTCGTCAAAATTCAATTTTATAAATCCTTTGGAGGAAGGGAGAAAACTAAACTACACTTCCGTAATCCATTAAAATTTTGAGTAGGACTGGGAGCTACTATATTTTTTGATATTTCCAAATCCTTAATATTTCCACTTCCAACCCTTTGGCCTTCCAATTTGTTTTATTTTTTAATATTCATTCTTGTTTGTTACTAAACGTAATCCTCAGTACTCCTGCATTTCTCGAAGATAATTCTATTGTGCTCATTATTGACATTATAAATTAAAAATCCCGGTGCCTAGAGATCTAGATCCTATTTATAATTTGTCGGGTTTTGAAAGAGAGCGGGTCTCCATACTTAAAAGGTTCCCCACAAACTATTGTGGGATCTATTTGTAGAAATTATATAACATGCATGTATATCTTGGATTCACTCGATCTAACAATGTACTAAAGTTAAATACTGAATCTCATCTACAAATATTTTGCGGAATTAAAAACACAATCGCTAATCACATGAACATGAAGAAATATTAATCACACACAACACAGATAATTTCCAGGGGAAAGATTACAGCTGAAAACCCCACTAGATTCTATTGTATATTAAGCATGAATCATGAAACAATTACATAGAAAACTCTTCTCACAAGAGCCCTCTAGCACTTAGCTAATTGTCCCACATTGTCATATGCAAAAATGACCAACACATAGCCAATTCTTAGCCTCCAGACAACCCACCTTGCTTGCGCAATCCTTGATGGTAAAGATCCCTAAAAGATAGGAATTATTTCCTGCCTTTACTGCGCAATTATCATAGGCACTCCAATGGGTGTTTGCCTGCATGTGTGCAAGCAGATAATCCTACAATTGATAGTCAACCTCCCTTTCACCTAGAACTCAACTGTGTCTCAACTGGATATGACATGCATGCAACTAATAATAGTAAATCCTCAGTTGCATGTGAGATCATTTATTGTGAATTAATTAATATTCAATTCACTAGATCTCTCACTAGTGTATCTTCAGTTACAATTATCAAAACTGAGTTTAACTCACTTAACTGAGTTAAACTGATTTACAACTTCCACCTGTTAGGGTCCTATATTTCATAGGATCTCAAGGTGACTGAGTTTATTCTATCTGTCAAATTTATTTTGTAAAATGATTTCCAATCTGCAAATAATTTTCAAAAAAGAAGAAGAAGGAAATAACATAAAAAAATCAAAAGAGGGTATATATTATAAATAAAAAAATATAATATGTGAACCCCATTAAAAATAAGAAAAATAATAAATTCTGAAATTATTGCACCTTCAAATTACACTACTGCTAGTTTAGCTTATTTATGAAAATAAATTGTGTGCAACTTGTTTAAAATGCCACAAATAGTTCAATAAAATTCAATAATATAGTTTAAGCATGATTGAATTATTTTTAAATTTCTTGTTTTTAGGCAGTGAAAAATAAATTTTCAAACTATTTAATCTTGACAGATTGATTAGTTAGATAGAAAATAAACATTGGTTCAATAGTTTAATCTGAACCAAGGGAGATGTTGTAACATCATTTGTTTTTTATAAGTTAGTATAAGTAGTTAAACAATTTTCAAAATGATAAGATAGGATATGGATGCAAAAGAATGAAAAAGTTAAAAATGTTAGGAAAATTATTATTTTTGTAGTCATCCTTGTCAATAAAATGTTAGGTGGTAGATACTCTAAATAAAGAAGGAAAAATAAAATGTTAGGGAAGCAAGAAAGAAAAATAAAGCTTCATTCTATTTTAAAATATTTGATTGGTTGCTTGTCTAAATGCGCCTATGGAAAATTTTATTTGTATGGTTTAAATACTCATTATTAACTTATATCTTAAAGTTTTAAACCATAGCTTATATCCCCACCATAATTTCATTTCATTCATTTCCCTTTATTGACATTTCCTTCCCCACTCATATATTTCCATATATTTCCATATATTTCCATACATTTCATTACAATCCCACACATTGAAAATCACTTTTCGCATAGGTCAAATCCCAAAAACCTTTGATTTTCGTCTCCTACAAACCTTTCGAAAGAAAATATGTGAAGAAGTGGGACCCATTCACCCGCCACACTCCCTTTTCATTTCATTTTCCTTTGAAAACATTAAACCTTACCTTTTCTGCCTTTTTCCATGATACTTTCTACTCTACCTTTCATCGTTATATCATTGTTTTACCTTTCGCTTTCTCGATTTACCTGATTGCGATTAAAGTGGGGTCATCCCTCCACGTCACCCTTTCTCCCCACCATCCATTACATATGGCAAAGATAAAATTTTGCTTTTCAACTAAACATTAACACTTACGATCACTGATTTTCGATGAGGTTGGCCCCACCATAGTAGCTCCACCCTCCACTTGAGGCCAGTTGAATCATAAACCTTACCTTACAACAGAAGCTTTCCGACTTGTGATTTCAATGTAGGTGGGTCCCTTTCCCCGCACTTCGCAAGTTTTATAATTTTAGCTCCGCGCTTATAAAAAATACTTAATATTTGCGATTTGTGGGCTATCGTTCAGTCCCACCTTACCTGCCACGTCACTCCACCCTCCCCACGCTTCTAACTTTGCATCATTTAGAGTTTAATTCCACTACTTATAGCTACACTTTAAAATGTGTGATTTGCGATGGCGTTAGTCCCACCTTTCCTCCACATCACCTCCCTCTTTGCATCGCATTGCCGATTACATTCTCATTTCTTAAAATTTAAAACATGTGAAGTGCGATGCCGACAGAGATGCGATGCAGCTTCAAAACTGAAACCTAAACATCGTCAGGTTCGATTATATGATTTTTTACACTATTTTGTTTAGAAAAGGGGTTAATCACGATAAAAAAGGATTCGGGTGGCAAAAAGATAGAAAGGTCGAGTCAAGCAGCAAAGGGCATTTAACACTTCGTTCATACAACAGACTTCGCTAGCACAACATTCAATCTACCAGCACATTTGTAAAATGTGGTTTACGTCCTAACTATCTGACTACATCAACACCTTCTTTGCATAACGCATTCCACCGAAGCTATAATTTTGTAATAGTTAGAGTTTTAAGTTCAAGTTTGTAAGAGATTGTTTTATTGTAATTTTTTTGTATAAATGCTTCAGTTTTGGAAGTATCAAAGGTCGAATGATTAAGATCATAATCATTACTATCTTTTGGAGTATTGTAAGCTTTTCCAAAGCACTGGAGCATCAATGATAATCATACCATTCATAGGATTCTTGTGGCTTAAATAATAGTGATGTGTTTCTTCTGTTATTTTGTTTCATTGTTATATTTCATTGTAATCATATGAATTCTAATTGTAAATATGAAAGCGTGATGAATAGGATTTACTTTTGAGTACCTTATTCAGGTTGCGTTTACAATCATATTTTTTTCCACTTAAAGCAAAATAAATAATTATTAATTTCTCTTTGGTTCTACTGAATCTTTTCATATTTTTTTCATAATCCATTTATAAATTTTAAAGATCCAATCAATATTCCTAGCTTTCACTGTGTTTATTCTGTGAAAATTTGATGCAACCATCCATTTTATTTCGACTCCATTGCCCAATAGACATTAATCCATTGAATACAATCAATTTTCAAAACCCAAAAACAAAAACCAAAGTACAATCATAACTAGCCCAAAAGCTTATCCAAACAAAGTTGGATCTTATAGAGAGATCCCTCTCTAAAACTGGCATGGCTAGATCCCAGTTTCCAAAGTTGGTTTGATGTTGGCCTATGTGATTAGTTCTCACAATATCTAGCAAATTACAAAATGCTAACATAGTGGCGACCATACTGGGGAATATAATTGAAATCAATCACAATTTCTTTTAAATTCAATCTTTGGTTAAATAATCACTGTATAAATATTTCATAGAGATTTCTATCGTTTGGTTTTTTGTAAATAAAGTGTGTAATTCCTAGTTCAAAAGACTGGTGTGAGATTATATTTTATAGTGTGCGCTTGGATTTTCAAAACTGGCTTCTAAGAGACCTTATACAAGATCCCATCCTGATCCCAAACCTCTTGAAATAGTGGATGATCCTCAAAGGATTAGAAAAAGAGCTAAGGATACTTCTCAAAAATCAGTCAAACAGAACTGTTCATTAGAAAGCCGAGGAAGTAATAATCCTCTCCCTGGAGCACAATCCCTCCCTAATAATCTTGAAACCTTACAAGATATAAAATTTGACTTAAAGTTTGAGCAAAGCTTGTTTAGAAGCAAATATCTAAATTGGGTAGATACATTAGTCATTGACCAATCTATTCTGCATCCAAATTCACCTAAAATTTTGCCTTCTTTGACAAAATCTGATCAAGAAATTGTCCATTATTTTAAGATCCTCAAATATTTGGTATCAGATTTCACTTCAACAATTACAGATGCCTATCTCCATAATTTTCTGCATTGAATATTGTTGCTTCATCTATTGAATCCCAAACAGTTCAACAAATATCTATGAGTCCAGCCTCTTCTAAAAATTCTATTACTTATCCTCTCATAACAACTCAAAATACTTTCATCTCCATCACCTCATCCATCCTCTCCTCTGCATATAGTTCATCCTTTGCCACCTCCTCCACCACTTATTAATCCACCACCTATTATTGTCAATCCTCCACCTCCATTCGTGGCTGCACGGTATTCTCCCTAGTTTCTTCCTAAAAATATAGGGGCTATGCCCCAAGATTATCAATTCAAAATACCCTATTTTGATAACACCCAACCCATTACTGCTCAACAACATGTAGACATAATGAATGATTTCTTTGATCACTATGATATCGATGCTGATGATGTTATGATGAGGTTATTCATTCAAACCCTTGGAGGTGAGGTTAGGAAATGGTTTAGAGCTTTACCAACTGCTTCCATCAATGATCTAGAAGTCCTACATCATCAATTTTTAGATAGATGGCAAGTTAAAAATAACCCCGTCCAAATTTTATCAGAATATGAAAATATAAAAAGAGATAATGGATATATTGTGCAGGATTATTGTGCTAGATTCAAATCCATTTATAATGCTATTCCTGCTTGCATAAAACCACCTTTCTAACCTCCAAGTAGATGGTAAGTTACAATAAGGAGCAGTCCCTCCTTTCTATGTCAGCTTGAACATACATGGTAAAATCCTACATAATGCTATGCTGGATTCAAGTGCTTCACACAACTTAATGCCCAAATATGTAATGGAAAAGTTAGGTCTTGACATCACTAGGCCTTACAAATATCTATACTCATTTGATTCAACTAAAGTGCAGTGTTTACGTCTCATCAAGGACCTATGTGTAAATTTGTCTCATATCCCAACCAAAAGCCTAGTTATGGACATTGTCGTAGAAGACATTCCTCATAAATAGGGCATGCTTTTATCACGTTATTGGGGAGAAAAGTTACAAAGAAACCTTCAAATAGATATGACCTATGCTACAATACTAGTATTTGGTCAGCAGAGAAGGTTGTATAGAGAAAATCTTATGAAATACCACATAATTACCCTCTATATTTTGTTCACACTTATTTGGATTCGTTCATATTATTCAACGATGTTGAAATTGAAGCACAATTTGCAAATAGCACTGATACACCTGAAAAGAGATATCAAAGCCTTAGAAATAAGCCACTTCGAGGGGGAAACCTCAAATACATTACATGAATGAACAATTATTGGATGATACAAATGACAAAACCTCCTATCTATATATAGGAGTCCATGGGGCCACAATGTAATCCTTGTGGGGCCACAATGTAATCCTAGCCGACCTAACAATAATAATGTAAGGGCACAATAATAACAGTATGGGGGTTACAGGGGTACAACAATTACAATATGGGGGTTACACTGACAACAATAAGGGACTATACTAGTAATATAGAGACTTAACATGCCCCTCTCCTTCAAACAAGTGTTGTCCTCAATGCTTGATTATTTCTTGATGCTTATGTATAAAATTCTCATCCTCCCATGTGGAAACTTCTGCAGGAAAGTTCTTCCACTTGCTGTGATATTCTGAAATTGATCGTACTTGTTGAGTTCTTGTTTCTGTGACTGCTTCATAACTTCTTTCGATGTGATGTTGATATTCCTGTTATTTCATTTGATTATGCACCAAAGTTAGGTTATCCTTTGAGAGTTGGAGAACTTGTTGTTGATGCTCAATGTGATCTTCCACTACTTTATCATCCATATTAGATTTCATTTTATCCTTCAAACCATCCAACTTAGCCTCCATTTATGATTTTAAACCATCTATGTCATCTTCGGTTTCTCTTCGTAAGATTGAAATTTGTTGCACTTGGCACCGTAATTTTGATATCTCATACTACAATTCTTCCTCTTCATGCGTCATAGTATAGATTTCTTTTTCTTGCTTTTTATAATCTCTATATTGAAACTAAATTATCTATGTAATTTCGGATCCTTAAGAACTAAAATTTGGCCTTGAGGTAGCCCTCTTAATCCTCTTTTGAATGCCACAAGTCTGACCTGATTTGGATTCTTCAAGACAAAGTTATTTCCAATCTCTCACAGTGACCTAATTATGGATTGGTTCAATAGAGCGAACTAATATGGCTTGCCACGTGTCACTGTTTTCTCCTTTGGCTCTGAAATTCATAGAAAGGACACTACAGTCCGTGTAATTCCAGCCACTTTTTACAGAATTCCAATCTGATGCTTAGAGAGAGAGTTATGAAGATTTTCCCATGATCACCTCTTTGAGATGAAATTTGGGAGCCTAAAAAAGACATAAATTCCACAGATCATATCTCCGAAAATATTGCGAACCAAGATCTAAAATTTTGCGACGATGTTCCTCAGGATTTCAGCTTCGCGCTCTAAAAATTTTGGCTTCTGAACCTTCGTAGATAAAATGTTATAGCGAAAATTTGGAGATGACCTATTTGGGTTAAATTTGGGAGCCTGCAAAAATACCTAACTTCCACAGATCATATCTCCGAAAATATTGTGGACCAAGCTTTGAAATTATGCGAAGATGTTCCTTAGGATTTTGGCTTCACACTCTACCATTTTTAGCTTCTGAACCTTCGTAGAAAAAAAGTTATAGCGAAAATTCCATGATGACCTGTTTGGAGCAATGAAACCTTAGAATCCAAAGCTCTAATACCAAATGTTGTGAAACCAGCTCCAAAAATAGAAGAAAAGAGATATCAACGCCTTAGAAATAAGCCACTTTGAGGGGGGAACCTCCAATACATTACATGAATGAAAAATTCTTGGATGATAAAAATGACAAAACCTCCTATCTATATATAGGAGTCCATGGGGCCACAATGTAATCCTTGTGGGGCCAAAATGTAATCCTAGCCGACCTAAAAATAATAATTTAAGGGTACAATCATAACAATATGGGGGTTACACTAACAACAATAAGGGACTATACTAGTAATATAGGGACTTAACATATGACCTATGCTACAATACCAGTCTTTGGTCAGCAGAGAAGGTTGATAGAGAAAATATCATGAAATATATAGTAAGAAGTCAAGAAAAACCTCATAATTATGCTCTATATTTTGTTCACACTAATTTGGATTCGTTCATATCGTTCAACAATGTTGAAATTGAAGCACAATTTGCAAATAGCACTGATACACCTGAAAACCCAACTCAAATCGAACAATTTCTGAGAATATTTATCCCTAATCTTGTTGAAATCCTTAGAAACATAACCAATATGCTCAAGAAATACTCTAAAATAAAATGGAGCATAGATACTAGGCAATATTTTGACATGGTAAAATAGGCATTAACTAAAGCACCATTGTTAATCAGTCCAGATTTTACTAAAGATTTTATAATCAATTCTTTTACTTTTGAGCACATTGTTGCAGCTGTTTTACTGCAGAAAAATGGTGAGGTATTTGAGTAGCCAATAGCCTTCCTCAACAAAGCTTTAAGAGATGCTTCTCTTAAGTACAACATCATGGAAAAAAAGGCTTTTTCACTAGTCAAAGAAAATAAATATTTTAGAGTTTACATTCTGCATTCACATATAATTTCTTATGTACCTAATGTTGTGGTAAAGGATATTTTAACATAGAATGGACTAGATGGTAAAAGAGGAAAATGGATTGCAGTTATTTTGGAATATGATCTAGAAATAAAACCTACCAAACTAATTAAAGGGCAAGGACTTGCACAACTTATGGTTGAGTCCAATTTTCAATATCTGGACATAAAATTGGTGGCAACTTTGGATGATAAAGAGGAGCACGCGACTCCACAAATTATTGAAGAATTTTTAAATTCTCCTTGGTATAAAAACCTGCTTTATGTATTGTTTAATTTAAATTCTCCTCCTGGTCTTACAAAAACTAAAGCTAGATTTTCGAAATTAAAGGCAGTAAAATTTTGCATCATTGATAATGTCCTTTATTGGAAAGATTCTGGTGGCCTATTACTCAAACGTTTGTTGAAGAATGATGCAAACAAGATTATGCATGATTTTCATGAAGGAGACTATGGTGGCCACCTGTATTGGAGGACTATTGCTAATAAAATTCTCAGGGCTGGTTTTTACCGGCCTACCTTTTTTTCTGATGTTCATAAGAAAATCAAAACCTACCACAAGTGTCAAATTTTTGAAGGTAAAAAGAAACTCTTACCCTTTCCTCTCAAACCCATTTCTGTTGAAATCCCATTCCAAAAATGGGGTTTGGATTTCATAGGTGAAATCCATCCTCCTTCCTTGGCCCAACACAAGTGGATTTTAACAACGACAGATTAATTTAATAAGTGGATAGAATCCAACCCTTCCAGAAATTCCATTGATGTTGTTATTACCAAGTTCCTTCAGACCAATATCCCTTCCAGATTTGGCTACCCGAGGAAAATCATCATTGACAATGCAACAACCTTTAAGTCCAAAAAGATGATTGAATTCTGTAATAAATATCATATTTATTTAGGACATTCAACAACCTATTACCCACAAGGTAATGGACTAGCTAAATCATCCAATAAGAGTCTGGTAAACATCATCAGAAAGTTATTAGAACATAATAAAATTCTTGGCATAATAAGTTAGTTAGTGCACTCTGGGCTGATAGGCTTACTACAAAGAATTCCATTGGTATGTTACGATACCAACTTGTCTATGGAATGGATGTTGTTTTTCCATCATCTCTAGCACTGCCAATGATGAAGATAATGCAGGAGTTACAAGTGGAACCAAATGATGTACTCAAAAGGATCCATCAAACCATTCAGTTGAAACAAACAAGAGAAGAGGTGTATAACAAAACACAACTCATCCAGGAAAATATCAAGAAAATATTTGGCAAAAGGACCAAGGCAGCTGATTTTTCTATTGGTGACAAGGTTTTAAAATGGGATGCAAGGAGAGAAGACAAAGGGAAGCATAAAATTTTTGATAATCTATGGAAGGGACCATATAATAAATGATTTTAGAGGTGATCATGCATTTTTTCTCACAGATATAGATGGAACAGAGTTACCTGGTGGTCCTGTAAATGGAAGGATGTTGAAGAATTATTTCTCCTAGTCTAAATATTCTTTTACATCATTGTAAATATCATAGTGAACATAGCTTGGATTGGATGTTTTGTTGAATAAGGTTGAAGCCCGCAAAGAAGGCCCTAAGCCATGGTCAACAGATCATCATAATATCTTTTGAAGCAGAAAAGGAATTGGATTAGAGATTGCTCAGATGTGCATATGGATAAGGATATTGATCACAAGTTCTTGAAACTTCAATGCATGAAAGTGCCATCCCCAATTGGAGCCACTGTTAGGGTCCTATATTTCATAGGATCTCAAGGTGACTGATTCATTCTATCTATCAAATTAATTTTGTAAAATTATTCCCAATCTGCAAATAATTCTAAAAAAAAAAAGAGGGAGATAACATAAAAAATCAAAATAGGGTATACGTTATAAATAAATAATAAAATATGTGAACCCCATCAAAAAGAAGAAAAATAATAAATTCTAAAAGTGTTGCACCTTCAAATGCCACTACTCTAAGTTTAGGTTATTTTTGAAAAACAATTGTGTGTAGCTTGTGGAATATTCCTAAATTAGAATGCAGCTAATAGGGATATTATTTTTTCTTTAAAAATCTATTTATATGAATAAATGTACAAAGGAGGTTAATCAAACTCCTAATGAAGAATAAATCAATGCCAAATATGAAAAAGGATAAATCTTGGCTATGTAAATAAGCAACCTTATATGTGAAAGGGGCTAATCATCTTGACTGGTTCAACTGTGACCAGATCCACAGCGTTGTATTGGAGGAGTGCTCATCAATGAGGCAAAGCGTAATTCTAGTTGAAGATCTCTTGTGTGAAAGGGAAGAATCCATTGAAAGAGGTTTAGGGTTTTTCACACTCTCATATTATAAAAGGAAGGGGAAGGAAACATAAGGGGTTGTTCATCATATGATCCTTGATATATTATCTATTTAGATCATATAGCTTTCTTGGATGTTTAGCCTAGATTGCAAATGTTGTTTAGCATGGGAATTTCCTGTTTAGGAGTTCCTCCTCTTCCCATGGAGTAGCTCTTGGGAGAGATTGTATTTCAAGGTCCACTATCTGGCTTGAAGGCCAAGCTTATCCTTTCAATTACAACTCAGATCATGTTGAGGGTTTGGTTTTCTTTGCAAACTGCAACAAGTGGAGATTAGATCTCTTCAGATCCAAGACATTTCAGTGCTCTTTTTCAGTGGAGGAGGTCTCTGTTGTATTTGAGGAAGTGTATTGGAGTGCATGAGCTTTATTTCTTGATGTTGGAATGTGGCCATCAACTAATTATCCCCTATAGTGCAGTTTCTACCTCATATATGTGTTATTCTTGAAGGTGGTGTTTCAGGGAGTTTGGGTGCACCATTTGGAGAGCTGGTTCCTGAGTGTTGGGGATCTTCCCTTATGAGCAGTATTGCTGCAGTCCTTTTTTGGGTAGTTTTCAAGCCTTACTAGGTGTGGGAGATCTGTTTAGCCCAGCTAGGAAGATTTTTTTATGATCTCCTCTTGGATTTAGGTCTTAGATACTCATATCTAAGGGATCCAAGGGCTGATTTCATATTCTGTAGCAGCCATTCCTGGAAAATGCGTTTTCCAGTCATGCCTTGCTGACAGTCCCCATTTTGGGATATTACAGTGGTATCAGAGCGGCTATCTTGGCACAGCATGTGCTTTGCTTATTGGAAAGCCAATATGTCTTTTCTTGGTGAAAAAAGACCAATGAAAAAATGTGGGTACATTGAAGACACAAAATAAAAGGGTAAGATCCCTTTAACTGGAAGTTTTCAAAGGGGAGAGTTCTCTAAAAATCTTTCTCAAGCTTTGAATGAGCTGAAAGAAGAAATCTGAGGAATGAGGAATGAGAGACAAGGATATATTTTAATATTTGCACATGAAGGAAGCCGTGGTGCTTCATATGATGGGTGTGATCATTCAGCCACATCATCAGATCTATAATGCTCTATCATCCACTTTTTGATGAAGAAAAAAAAGAAGGAAGGAGATGTGCCAAAGAGAGAGAGTCTTGGTGATTATTTGCAGGAGTATGAGGCTCAATCTAAGGAGTTCAAAGATCATCTAAACTTCCAAGGGTTTTGCAAGGTCAAGAAGGAAGGAAGAAGCAAGCAGCATGGTGTGAGTAGATTCTTCTTATCTACTTTTTATGGATCACCTAAATGCCCAGCTAGGGCTTGGGTGAAGGAGCTAGACACTTATGTGCAGCAACTTCAAGTCTCAGAAAAGGAAGCCATCAAATTAGCAGCGCTGCACCTTGAGGTTAAGGCTTATGCTTGGTGGTTGTTTAAGTCTTTTTCCTTAAAGAATGAAAATACATCTACCTATGCAACATTCATTAGAACAACAGTTGAAATGTTTGATGAAGGGTCTCATGGAACCCCTTCTGTGGAGTCTATCAAACCAAACCAAACAAAAATTTTGCATGGATTGGAAGGGTCCTTAAATTCAGTTCCATTTCAAAAGGATGGAGACTTGTATGATGTTTTGCCAAAGGCAAAGTCCCCATTGCATGAAGATCTTTCTCTTCAAGAGGAATACATGGATATTCCTCCTTCAAAGGAAGACCAAGATCTAAAGTCTCCTTTTGATGATGAGGCATTCTCAAATATGGAAGAGAAGGATGAAGATGATAATGCAGTCATGCCAAGAGTACATCTAGGACCTCATGAAGAGGAAGATGGAGCCCCTGCTCCAAGGATATAAATTCTTGCACTCTTGCAAGAAGTTCCAACGAATCTCACATATGGAGATTGTGGCACAATCCATGTGCAGCATGTGCCATCACCACCAAATGGTGAGATATTGAAGATAGAATCAGGAAAAGAGGAGGGCAAGCATCACATGATGAGGAGCATATACCCCTCTTCATTTCAGAAGTTTGATGCACAAAGAAGGCAAGATGATCTATGCAAGAAAGGCAAGGAAAAATCTATCCACACACATACACATCCTACTCTATGCCTTGATGTCTCTTTACATGGAGGCATTCCAATGGGAAGACCTCCTGATGGGAGGAAAACTAAAGTGTTCTCTCAACTATGGGTAGCATATGCTTACTTGATAAGGAGGGATGTTTGGGAGAAACTAGCACAATGCAGAGAATATTTCATGGATTCAAAAGAGAGATCAACAATTTTCTGAATTGGACATTGCCATCTTCCTCTCAGTTATTTACGCTGAAAAAGGGGAATTCAAGAGTCTATGATGGCATGGACATGATTTCATATGGAAAATCTATATCTTTGGGGCATCCAATGATATTTTCATTCACAAAGGAGACTTTTAAACATGAAAAAAGGATATCAACACTCTTGCATGCATGGGCTACATTGAGAAAGTTTTGGAAGACAAGGACTTTCCAAGGGGAGGTTGAATTCCATATACTTCAATCTTGTCTTGAGCAAGATCAGCTGAAAAAGAGGCAAAAAAATGAAGTTGATAGTACTCCAACATGTGAATTTGATATGAAGCATATCAAGGAGGAGAGCCATGTTGTGACAGGGTTTGCATTTCAGATTTCTACAACGTTGTCATTGTTGGGGAGCCTAGATCCAAATTGGGATTCCCAACTTCTGATGGAATACTCCAAGGACCTTTTCACATGTAAGGTTATTTATGGGAAAGTGATAGATGGGAGGTATAAAGTAGTTGAGGGAGTCATTTATTCCCATCATCAAATCTATTTTGCTAGAGACTCCAAACTTAAGGAGAAAATACTTAATGCAACCTATGAGATCCTGCTTTCAAAACCCACTGGTTTCATTAAAGCATATCATACTATCTTATATGGATTAATGTGGGAGAGCTTCAAAGAGGACATGCACTATTATATGAGTAAGTGCATGGATCATTTGCTGGTTGAGGAGGAACATAACTCTTGGGAAGAGTCATCATTACCACCTCCTTATTCATTTGCGTGTGAGAGGGAGCTCATCCATGAGCTACCTTGCTGATTTGAAACAAGTGTATGATAAACATTGTATTGCTGAACCTCATGATTTATTTATTATATACTTGCATTTTCTTAACACTCATGTGCAGGTCGTGGCTCCAAGAGGGGGCACTTTTTCTTATTGGTTTCATGAGCCACTTTGGGCCATGGAAAATGGTGATGTTGGCCATTTGTTGGGAGATATTGGAGAGATGATGCACTCTTCATGGTGTGATTCATTAACACCAACCATTATACACCTTCTCCAAACATGCAAGAAGGATGGGGCAGCAAACAAGTGTTGGGGAAAACACTTGCCATATCATATTATATGGCAGTTAGGAGTAAAACTGCGCTGGTTGCACATGAGGGACCATTATCCTTCTCCTTTATTGCATATGGAAGCTAGCATGACCTTAATTATGATCCCATATGCTGAAGATGTCCTTATCTTTGTTGGGAACATGGTTGGAGGAGAGACACATATGTTGGATGTGTCCTCGGGGAAAGAAATTTCCTACATTTTTTACACTACATGTTCTAAGGGGAGCATGTGAAACTATACGACCACTCTTTTAGATCACTTGTTTCCTTATTATGTAGACTATATGATTGATTGGAGCACTTGGAGAATGCCTCTCATGAGAAATTGGTAGGAGCTTTACTATGAATTACCAGGCTGGGAGGTGATTCATTTCATTTGGATGATAGCATGGAGGTGGGAGTCCTTCATTGATGATGAAATTCCCCATGTTTGTCATCACTTCTATCTTGTGGAGGCCATTGATCAACAAGGAGGTTTCCATATAGACCTTCCTTTCTTTCAGGATGAGAGCCATTTGGTTTATCTACCAAAGGCCAACTTTCACACTTGGGAGGAACCATTGGGAGACAGAATCATTGCAAAAAATATGAAGAAATGGTGGAGACTGTTAAAGAAGGAGGCCACAAGAAGAAGAGGGGAGATTTTAAAGCACCCTTGTAGTTTCTTGAGGACAAGCAACATTTGGGAGGGGAATACTGAAATATTCCTAAATTAGCATGCAACTAATAGGGATACTATTTTTTCTTTAAAAATCTATTTAGATGAATACATGTACAAAGGAGGTTAATCAAACTCCTAATGAAGAATAAATCAATGCCAAATATGAAAAAGGATAAATCTTGGCTATGTAAATAAGCACCCTTATGTGTGAAAGGGGCTAATCATCATGACTGGGTCAACTTTGACCAGATCCACAACGTTGTATTGGAGGAGTGCTCATCAATGAGGCACAATGTAATTCTAGTTGAAGATCTCTTTTGTGAAAGGGAAGAGTCCATTGAAAGAGGTTTAGGGTTTTGCACACTGTCATCTTATAAAAGGAAGGGGAATGTAGCATAAAGGGTTGTTCATCATATGATATTTGATATATTGTCTGTTTATACCATATATCTTTCTTGGTTGTTTAGCCTAGATTGCAAATGTTATTTAGCATGGGAATTTGCTATTTAGGATTTCCTCCTCTTCTGATGCAGTAGCTCCTGGGAGAGATTATATTGAAAGGTCCACTATATAGCTTGAAGGCCAATCTTCTCCTTTCAATTACAACTCAGATCCTGTTGAGGGTTTGGTTGTCTTTGCAAGCTGCAGCAAGTGGAGATTAGATCTCTTCAGATCCAAGACATTTCAGTGCTCTTTTTTCGTGGAGGAGGCCTCTAATATATTGGGGGAAGTGTATTGGAGTGCATGAGCTTCAGTTCTTGATCTTTTCATGTGGCCATCAGCTACCTATCAACTACATTGCAGTTTCTACCCCAGATCTATGTTATTCTTGTAGGTGGTGTTGCAGGGATTTTGGGTGCACCATTTGGAGAGCTGGTTCCTGAGTGTTGGGTATCTGCCCTTCACTTAGAGATCTATTGGAGGAGATATACACATTGTACCTTTCATATCTGATTTGGATATTCTGAATACTTTAGAATTTTTGAATCATCTTGTAGATCTGCATTCTTAGATCTCTGATATACTACTTATGCTTGGTGTAAACCCCAAAATTCCAAGGGAATCTGAAAGAGGAGCCTTTCTAGTGCATGGATCTGATATGGATCTGAATTTTTATGCACAGATCTGCTCTAGATCTGAAATTTAACCTATAGCAGTTTGCAACCTAATAAAATAACGTTGTCAAGGAAACTTTAGTCATTTATGTGGTTGCAGCCCCTCTTTTGAGGGAATTTCTTCTCTATTTGTATTGCATTTTCAACTGTGCATCTCATGGAATTCATTATAAAACTACTTTTTTGCAAATAATTTTGAAGGACATTTTATTGGGCCCCTGGTCTTGCTTTTCTAAAAATGCGTTATTTTCTGAGCAGTATTGCTGCAGTCCCTTGTTGGGTAGTTTTCAAGCCTTACTAGGTGTGGGAGATATGTTTAACCCACCTAGGAAGATTTGTTTCTGATATCATCTTGGATTTAGGTCTTAGATACTCAGATCTAAGGGATCCAAGGGTTGATATCATATTTTGTAGTAGACATTCCTGGAAAATTCATTTTCCAATCATGGCTTGCTGACAGTCCCCATTTTGAGATATTACAGTGGTATCAGAGCAGCTATCTTGGCACGGCCTATGCTTTGCTTATTAGAAAGCCAATATGTCATTTCATGGTGAGAAAATACCGATGAAGAAATGTGGGTACATTGAAGACACAAAATAAAATGGTAAGATCCCTTTAACTGGAAGTTTGCAAAGGGGATATTTCTCTAAAACTCTTTCTCAAGATTTGAATGAGCTGAAAGAAGAAATATAGGGAATGAAGAATGAGAGACAAGCAGTTATTTTAATATTTTCACATGAAGGAAGCCCCACTACTTCATATGATGGGTGTGAGAATTTAGCCACATCATCAACTCTACAACGCTCTATTAGCCACTTTTTCATGAAGAAGAAAAATAAGGAAGGAGATGTGCCAAAGAGAGAGAATCTTGGTGATTATTTGCAGGAGTATGAGGCTCAATATAAGGAGTTCAAAGATCACCTGAAATTCCAAGGGTTTTGCAAGGTCAATAAGGAAGGAAGAAGCAAGCAGCATGGTGTGAGTATATTCTTCTTATCTACTTTTTATGGATCACCTAAATGTCCAGCTAGGGCTTGGGTGAAGGAGGTAGACACCCATGTGTAACAACATCAAGACTCAGAAAAGGAAGCAATCAAAGTAGTAGCACTGCACCTTGAGGGTAATGCTTATGCTTGGTGTTTGTTTGAGTCTTTTTCCTGAAAGAATGTAAATACATCTACCTATGCAAGGTTCATTAGAAGAATAGTGGAGAGGTTTGATGAAGGGTCTCAAGGAACCCCTTCTATGGAGTCTATCAAACCAAACCAAACAAAAATTTTGCATGGATTAGAGGGGTCCTTAAATTCAGTTCCATTTCAAGGGGATGGAAACTTGTATAATGTTTTTCCAAAGGAAAAGTCCCCATTGCATGAAGATCTTTCTCTTCAAGAGGAAGGCATGGATATTCCTCCTTCAAAGGAAGACCAAGATCTAAGGTATCCTTTTGATGATGAGGCATTATCAACTATGGAAGAGAAGGCTGAAGATGATAATGTAGTCATGCCAAGAGCACATCTAGGACCTCATGAAGAGGAAGATGGAGCCCTTGCTCCAAGGAGAGAAACCATTTCACTCTTGCAAGAAGTTCCAAAGAATCTCACATATGGAGATTGTGGCACAATCCATGTGCAACATGTGCCATCACCATAAAATGGTGAGATCTTGAAGATAGAAGCAGGAAAAGAGGAGAGCAAGCATCACATGATGAGGAGCATATACCCCTCTCTATTTCAAAAGTTTGATGCACAAAGAAGGCAAGAGGATCTATGCAAGAAAGGCAAGGACAAATCTGTCCACACACATACACACCCTTCTCTATGCCTTGATGTCTCTTTACATGGAGGCATTCCAATGGGAAGACCTCCTAATGGGAGGAAAAATAAGTGTTCTCTCAACTATGGGTAGCATATTCTTACTTGACTAAGGAGGGAGCTTTTGGAGAAACTAGCACAACGCAGAGAATATTTCATGGATTCAAAAGAGAGATCAAAAATTTTCTGAATTGAACATTGCTATCTCCCTCTCAGTTATTTGCACTGAAAAAGCGAAATTCAGGAGTCTATGATGGCATGGACATGATTTCATATGGAAAATCGATATCTTTGGGGCAGAAAATGATATTTTCATTCGCAAAGGAGACTTCTGAACATGACAAAAGGATATCAACACTCTTGCATGCATGGGCTACATTGAGAAATTTTTGGAAGACAAGGATTTTTCAAGGGGAGGTTGACTTCCATATAATTCATTCTTGTCTTGAGCAAGATCAGCTACAAAAGAGGCAACAAAAGAAGTTGATAGTACTCGAACATGTGACTTTGATATCAAGCATATCAAGTAGGAGAGCCATGCTGTGACATGGTCTGTATTTCAGATTTCTACAACGCTGTCATTGTTGGGGAGCCTAGATCCAAATTGGGATTTCCAACTTCTGATGGAATACTCCAAGGACCTTTTCACATGTAAGGTTCTCGATGGGCAAGTGATAGATGGGAGGTATAAAGTAGTTGAGGGAGTCATTTATTCCCATCATCATATCTATTTGGCTAGAGACTCCAAGCTTAAGGAGAAACTACTTAATGTAGCCTATGAGATCCTGCTTTCAAAACCCACTGGTTTCATTAAAGCATATCATACTATCTTATATGGATTAATGTGGGAGAGCTTCAAAGAGGATATGCACTCTCATATGAGGAAGTGCATGGATCATTTGCTGGTTGAGGAGGAACATAACTCTTGGGAAGAGTTATCATCACCACCTCCTTATTCATTGAGTGTGAGAGGGAGCTCATCCATGAGCTACCTTGCTGATTTGAAACAAGTGTATGATAAACATTTTATTGCTGAACCTCATGATTTATTTATTATATACTTTCATTTTCTTAACACTCATGTGCAGGTCTTGGCTCCAAGAGGGGGCACTTTTTCTTATGGGCTTCATGAGCCACTTTGGGCCATGGACAATGGTGATGTTGACCATTCCTTGGGAGATATTGGAGAGATGATGCACTCTTCATGGTGTGATTCATTAACACCAACCATTATACACCTTCTCCAAGAATGCAAGAAGGATGGGGCAGCAAACAAGTATTGGGGAAAACACTTGTCATATCATATTCTATGGCAGTTAGGAGTAAAACTACGCTGGTTGCACATGAGGGACCATTGTCCTTCTCCTTTATTGCATATGGAATCTAGCATGACCTTAATTATGATCCCATATGATGAAGATGTTCTTATCTTTGTTGGGGACATGGTTGGAGGAGAGACACATATGTTGGATGTGTCCTTGGGGAAAGAATTTTTGTACATTTTTTACACTACATGTTCTAAGGGGAGCATGTGAAACTATATGGCTACTCTTGTAGATCACTTTTTTCTTTATGATGTGGACCATATGATTGATTGGATCACTTGGAGCATGCCTCTCATGAGCAATTGGGAGGAGCTTTACTATGAATTACCAGGCTAGGAGGTGATTCATTTCATTTGGATGATAGCATGGATGTGGGAGTCCTTCATTGATGATGAAATTCCCCATGTTTGTCATCACTTCTATCTTGAGGAGGCCATTGATCAGCAAGGAGGTTTCCATATAGACCTTCCTTTCTTTCAGGATGAGAACCATTTGGTTTATTTACCAAAGGCCAACTTGCACACTTGGGAGAAACCATTGGGAGAAAAAATTATTGCAGAAAATCTGAAGCAATGGTGGAGACTGTCGAAGAAGGAGGCCACAAGAAGAAGAGAGGAGATTTTGCAGCACCCTTGTAGTTGCTTGAGGACAAGCAAAATTTGGGAGGGGAAGAATGAAATATTCCTAATTTAGCATGCAGCTAATAGGGATATTATTTTTTCTTTAAAAATCTGTTTAGATGAATAAATGTACAAAAGAGGTTAATCAAACTCCTAATGAAGAATAAATCAATGCCAAATATGAAAAAGGATAATATTGGCTATGTAAATAAGCACCCTTATGTGTGAAAGGGTCTAATCATCATGACTAGGTCAACTCTGACCAGATCCACAATGTTGTATTGGAGTAGTGCTCATCAATGAGGCACAACGTAATTCTAGTTGAAGATCTCTTGTGTGAAAGGGAAGAGTCCTTTGAAAGAGGTTTAGGATTTTGCACACTCTCATCTTATAAAAGGAAGGGGAAGGAAACATAAGGGGTTGTTCATCATATGATATTTGATATATTGTGTGTTTAGACCATATAGATTTCTTGGCTATTTAGCCTAGATTTAAAATGTTGTTTGTCATGGGAATTTCCTATTTAGGAGTTCCTCCTCTTCCCATGGAGTAGCTCTTGGGAGAGATTGCATTGCAAGGTCCGCTATCTGGCTTGAAGGCCAAGCTTATCCTTTCAATTAAAATTCAGATCCTGTTGATGGTTTGGTTCTATTTGCAAGTTGCAGCAAGTGGAGATTAGATCTCTTCAGATCTAAGACATTTCAGTGCTCTTTTTCAATGGAGGAGGCCTTTGCTCTATTAGAGGAAGTTTTTTGGAGTGAATGAGCTTCAGTTCTTGATCTTGGCATGTGGACATCAGTTATCTATCCCCTATAGCATAGTTTCTACCACAGATCTGCGTTATTCTTGTAGGTGGTGTTGCGGGGAGTTTGGGTGCACCATTTGGAGAGCTAGTTCTCGCGTGTTGGGGATCTTCCCTTCACTTAGAGATCTATTGGAGGAGATTTACACATTGTACCTTTTAGATATGATATGGATATTCTGAATACTTTAGAATTTCTGAATCATCTTGCAGATCTACATTCTTAGATCTTAGATCTACTGCTTATGCTTGGTGTAAACCCCAAAATTCCAAGGGGATCTGAAAGAGGAGCCTTTCTAGTGCATGGATCTGATATGGATCTGAAATTTTATGCAAAAATCTGCTCTAGATCTGAAATTTAACCTACAGTAGTTTGTAGCCTAATAAAATAACACTTTCAAGGGAGATTCAGTCATTTATGTGGTTTCAGCCCCCCTTTTGAGGGCATTTCTTTTGTATTTGTATTGTATTTTCAGCTGTGCATCTCATGGACTTCATTATACAACTACTTTTCTGTTGTAAATACTTTTGAAGAACATTTTATTGGCCCTCTTCTCTTTCTTTTCTGAAACTGCGTTATTTTTTTAGCAGTATTGCTGCAGTCCCTTGTTGGGTAGTTTTCAAGCCTTACTAGGTGTGGGAGATTTGTTTAACCCACCTAGGAAGATTTGTTTCTAATCTCCTCTTGTATTTAGGTCTTAGATACTTGGTTCTAAGGGATCCAAGGTATTATTTCATATTCTGTAGCAGCCATTCCTAGAAAATGCGTTTCCCAGTCATGCCTTGCTGACAGTCCCCATTTTGGGATATTACAACTTGCTTAAAATGCCACAAATAGTTTAACAGAATTGAATCATACAGTTTAAGGATGATTGAATTAGGTTTAAATTTCCTGTTTTTAGGTAGTGAAAAATAAATTTTCGAACTTTTTAATCTTGACATATTGATTAGTTAGATATAAAATAAACATTGGTTCAATAGTTTAATCTGAACCAAGGGAGATGTTGTAACATCATTTGTTTTTGATAAGTTAGCATAAGTAGTTAAATCATTTTCAAAATGATACAAGATATGGATGCAAAAGAATGAAAAAGTTAAAAATGTTAGGAAAATAATTATTTTTGTAGGCATCCATGTCAATAAAATGTTAGGTGTTAGATTCTCTAAATAAAGAAGGAAAAATAAAATGTTAGGGAATAAAAAAAGAAGAAGAAAGCTTCATTTTGTTTTAAAATATTTGATTGGATGCTTGTCTATATGCGCCTATGGAAAAAGTTATTTGTATGGTTTAAATCCTCATTATTAACTTATATCTTAAATTTTTAGACCACAGCATATATCCCCACCATACTTTCATTTCATTCATTTTCATTTATTTACATTTCCTTCCCCGCTCATATATTTCCATACATTTCATTGCAATCGTGTACATTCAAAATCACTTTTCGCATAGGCCAAATCCCAAAATCCTTTGATTTTCGTCTCCTACAAACCTTTTGAAAGGAAATATGTGATTAAATGGGACCCATTCACCCACCACACTCACTTTTCATTTCATTTTTCTTTGAAAACATTAAACCTTACCTTTTCCGCCTTTTTCCGCTATATCTTTCTAGTTTACCTTTCATATTTATATCATTATTTTACCTTCTGCTTTATTGATTTCCCCGATTGCAATTAAAGTGGGGTCATCCCTCCGCGTCACCCTTTCTCCCCACCATCCATCGCATATTGGCAAAGATAACATTTCAAATTACAACTAAATCTTAACACTTGCGATTGTCGATTTGTGATGAGGTTGGCCCCACCATAGCAGCTCTTCCCCCCACTTCAGGTCACCTGAATCATAAACATTACCTTACCATAGAATCTTTCTGACTTATGATTGCGATGTAGGTGGGTCCCTCTCCCTGCACTTTGCAAGTTTTAGAATTTTACCTCTGCGCTTATAACTAAAACTTAAGATTTGCGATATGAAGGCTGCCGCTCGGGCCCACCTTACTTGCCACGTCACTCTACCCTCCATGCACTTCGCACTTTTCACCATTTAGAGCTTACTTCCATCGCTTATATCTAAACTTTAAAATGTGTGATTTGCGATGTTGTTGGTCCCACATTTCCTCCACTTCACCTCCCTCTTTGCATCACATCGTTGATTACATTATCATATCTTAAACTGTAAAACATCTGAAGTGAAATGCCGACATGGATGTGATGCAACTTTTGAACTAAAATCTAAATATTTTTAGGTCTGAGTATATGAGTTTTTACACAGTTTTGTTTAGAAAAATGGTTAATCACGGTAAAAAAGGATTCGGGTGGAAAAAAAATAGAAAGGTCAAGTCGGGCAGCAAAGAGCATTCAACACTCTGTTCATACAACAGACTTTGCCAGCACAACATTCAGTCTGCCAGCACATCAGTAAAATATGGTCTACGTCCTAACTGTCCCACTACATCAGCACCTGCTTTGCACAACGCATTCCATTGAAGTTATAATTTTTTAATAGATAGAGTCTTAAGTTCAAGCCTATTAGAGACTGTATTATTGTAATTTTTTGTATAAATACTTCAGTCTTGGAAGTATCAAAGGTTTATTGATTGAGCTCAGAATCATTACTATCTTTTGGAGAATTGTAAGCTTTTCCAAAGCATTGGAGCATCAATAATAATTAGACCATTCACAGGATTCTTGTGGCTTAAATACTGGTGTTGTTTTTCTTCTGTTATTTTGTTTCATTATTATCTTTCATTGTAATAATCTAAATTCTAATTGTAAAGCATAAAGCATGATGAATAGGATTTACTTTTGAGTACCTTATTCTGGCTGCGTTTACAATCATAATTTTTTCCACTGAAGGCCAAACTAAATAATTCTTAATTTCTCTTTCGTTCTGCTAAATATTTTCATATTTATGTCATAATCCATTTATACATTTGAAAGATCTAGTAAATATTCCTAGCTTTCCCTATGTTTACACTATGAAAATTTGATGCAACCATCCAGTTTATTTTGACTCCATTGCCCAATAGACATTAATGCATTGAATAGAATCAATTTTCCAAACCCAAAACCCAAAACCAAAGTACAATAATAACTAGCCTAAACACTTATCCAAAAAAAGTTAAATCTTATAGAGAGAGCCCTCTCTGAAACTGGCATGGATAGATCTCAGTTTCCAAAGTTGGTGTGATGTTGGCCTATGTAATTAGTTCTCACAATCTCTAGCAAATTACAGAATGCTAACAACACCAACTCATTAGGGGAAATTTGAGGTCTAAAATGCCTCCTAAGGAAATTATAAAATAATAGTGGAAATAATAAAATAAGATTTGATGACATCATCAAATTTTAGAGGGAAAAAAGAAAAATACTACTTTTTCAACTCATATTTTCAACTTATCTCCCAAATTTTTTACTCAAATTTTAAGCGAGAGTACTATTTGGATGCAAAATTTAATTCCTCATCCAAGGAGTACCCATATTGCATACTTTTGATGGGTCTTTCTACACGAAAAATGATAAATACATGAAAAATCTGATTGTAATCACACTTTTTTATGTATTTCTCATTTTTCGTGTAGCAGGGTCCATCGAAAGTATGAAACATGGGTACTCCTTAGATGAGGAATTAAATTTTACATCCAAAGAGTACTCCTGCTTGAAATTTGAATAAAAAATTTGGGAGATAAGTTGAAAATATGAGTTGAAAAAGTAGTTTTATTATTTTTTAATCATTTTACCCTTTTACTTAAAAAATGGTGAATCATCCACCATGGTTGACATCGTCATCTTGAATCCTATTGGTTCTTATAAAGTTGATTTTTGTTGTACATTTTCTTAGGAGGCCCATTTTAGACCTCAAAATTCCCCTAATGCATGCACCACTGTACTTCTAACTCTGTTACAACTATAATTACTCAGCATGCCTCACCAATAACCTCTAACTCAAAATCGACTAGATAAATGAATTGATCACTTTCATTTAACTCATTCAAGTCCACATTGAGAATAGTTTACAATTTAATGTCCATCTTAATTAAGGGATAATAAAAATAGGCATGCATCCAACAATAACATTGTGGCCCCACCCTAGTTTGGGTGCTGAATGCAACCAGGTGCCTAATGCACTAGGTGTGAGTGTTGAATCTCAACACTCCCTCTCAACAAGAAAGGGATTATCCTTCACCCTGATACTGTCTCTATGGTATTCGAATTTTCTCTTGGTGAGCGCCTTCGTTAGAATATCTACATAATGATCTTCTGTTGGAATGTACTGAAGCAACATGATCCTCCTCTGCACAAAATATCTAAGATGATGGTACCAGATATCTATATGCTTGGACCTATCATGAAACACATGATTAATTGAGAGTTTACTGCAAATCTGATTATCACAATGAATCATTATCGAATCCATCTGAGAACCAAGCAAACCAACCAATATCTTTCTCATCCAGATAGCCTCACATGCAACTTCACTTGCTTCCATGTATTCCTCTTCCGCTGCACTGAGTGCCACAGATTGTTGTTTCTTTCTTTACCAGGAAACTGTTGTTGATACAATGCTAAAGATCCCTCCTGATGTGCTCTTTCTGTCCAATTGACTCCCAACCCAATCTGCATCTGCGAAGCTATGCAACTTTGCTCCATCCATGAGTATGTACCATAGACCATACTCTGATGTGCCCCTCAGTTATCTCAGGACATGATTGCCCCCCTTCCAAAATAGCTTGGTAGGCTTAACCATAGCTTGACCCAGTTGGTTAACTGCGTAGCAAATGTTCGGTCTCATTTTCACTAGATACATTAGTGAACCCACTAACTGTCGATAGACAGTAGCATCCACTACCTCTCCAGAACTAACATCCTCTTTCCTCCAATTTACTGGAAGAGGAGTATCCATGGGTTTGCAACTATCCATGTTAAAATTACCCAATATCTCCATTGCATACTTGCCTTGAGACACAAAAATTTCACCATCCCACTGCCATATTTCCAATCCAACAAAATAATGAAGGAGGCCCATATCCTTCCTTTCGACCTACCTTGCAAGATCCTCCTTGCATGAGTGTATCAGCTGCTCATCACCAGTAAAAATTAGATCATCAACATAAAGAAAAATGATCAATAACTTACCATAAACCATAATTTGGTACAAGTTTACATCTTCTTCACTTTTGGTGAAGCCCAATCTAGTGAAATAGCTGTCTATTTGAGTGTACCAAGCACAGGGTGCTTGCTTCAGCCCATACAATGCTCTTTTGAGCCTGCACACATGTGAATCACTGGTGAAGATTTTGAAACCTTATGGCTGCTCTATGTACACCTCTTCCTTAATGATCTCATTGAGAAACATAGTTTTCACATCCAACTGATGAATGTGCCAACCCATCTGTGCTGAGAGTGAAAGTATGGATATTATGGAAGAGTACCTTGCGATAGGCCCAAAAGTCTCATCATAATCTATCCCCTCGATCTGTGAGAATCACCGGGCCATAAATTTTGCTTTGTATTTCAGCACACTCCCATCAACAACTTGCTTTACTATGTAGATCCATCTCGATCCAAACATTGATTTGTCGAAAGGTCTTGGGACTATCTCCCATGCAATGTTCTTGACAATGGAGTCACACTCCTCCAAAATTGCATCAACCCAAGTAGGCTATTGCACTACTTCTTGAAAGGAAGATGGTTCAGTCACAATACATTTTCTCATAAGATCCATGTATCCAGTAAATCATTCAGGAGACTTTGTTTGCACTCTGAAGTAGGGGCTCCTACATTCTGTGCAACATCAAGTCTCAACCTATCAGCTTTTGTGGTGTACCTTCTACCATTTCTAATGGATGGCTCTGCATGAGTGATTTCCTCCACTCCATGAACCTCCTCATGTGGCTGATCCACATCTTGAGACTCATCCTTGGGAACCAACAATTCCTCCTCTTCATGTAAGTCCAGTTCCCTCTCAAGGGACAATCGCATGGCTTTCTCCTCATCAAATTTGATATCCCGTTGCACAAAAGTCATTTTATTGTTTGGAAAAGACACGCAATAATTATGGGTGTTTCAGTGTACCCCACAAAAATCCCAGCCTCAACTGTTGGTTCCAGCTTCTTCCTGGTGTCCTTGGTCACATGCACATAAATAGATGAGCCAAAAATATTAAAGTGTGAAACATCATGTTTCTTACCAGTGAAAGCCTCTTCAGGTGTACTCATGCCAAATACTCTATGAGGACAATGGTTTTGCACATGTACGGCTGTAATGCATGCTTCCACCCACAAATGCATCGGTAGGCCTTGATCATGAAACATCTCTCATGATGCACCCACAATAGTTATTTTCTTCCTCTCCGCGACCCCATTCTGCTATGGGTTATGAGGTACTATGAGTTCTCTTCGAATTCCTTCTTTACTGCAGAAGTTATTAAATTCATTAGAGATGTATTCTCGACCATTATCACTCCTAAGAGCCTTCACTTACTTCCCCAACTATTTATCCACCAGTGCCTTAAATTCACAGAACTTAGAGAATGTTTGATCTTTCTTCTGCATGAATAATATGCAGCACTTACGAGAAAAGTCATGAACAAATATTACATAGAACTTATTTTTTGCTATTGAAGCAGCCGAGAAAGGACCAAACACGTCTGTGTGAACTCTCTCAAGGATCCCCGAAGCTCAATTTTCCTTCTTGTGAAGGGTGGCCATTACATATTTTCCCATATTATATCCCTTGCATGTGTCTGACTATGCAAGTGTACCCCTGGTAAGACCAGTATAAATATGTTGCATGACTTTCAAGGCTCCATAGTGAAGATGTCCCAATCGCCTGTGCCATAATTCGCCCTCATCTCGGCTCACCACTTGATCTGTCGTGCACATAATTTTTGCGCAGCCATCTACCTCCAGCTTGTAGAGATTCTTAACTCGAATCCCTATCTTCTTGGCTTGACCCATTGTTTTATGTTGCAGGAAATATTTTCCATCACTAAAAACAATGTCATAGCCTCTATCCTCCAACATTGTGACTGAGACCAAATTTTCTTCAGACCTGGTACATGAACTACATATTTTAATTGAAATGGTTTACCTAAATCCATTTGAAAGGTAATGGTACCAATCCTGGTAGCACTGTACCGTCCATCGTCACCCATCTCAATATGCATCTGGAGATCTTTCTCCTCCAAGTCACTGAAAAGTTCCTTATCTCCCATCATGTGAAAGGAAGCACCACTATCCAAATACCACATATATCCCAATGCACTGGACACCTTACATGCAATCAATGAGAAGTCAAGCTCAAATTTTGAGGCAAGGGCCTCACCAACTGCATATCCAACAACCTTCTTGTTCTTCTTATTTTGTGGATAGTTAGTAGCAAAATGCCCATGTTCGTGACAGTGAAAACACTTCACCTTGGACATGTCATGCTTCTTACTATTCTTGGACTCGGATTTTGAGTGGAATTTCTTCCCCTTCCCCTTGCTCGCATTGGCATCCAAAGCACAATCCTCTTCATCTCATTCTTAAATGAAGATCCATCTCTGGTGTTCCATCTGAACTCCTCCAGCACCAAATCTGACCGCAGTCTTTCCCAATTTGGAAATTTTTCCTTTCCATTGACAGAGTCCTGATAAATGTACCAACTCTTGGGAAGTCCTAGAGAGCCAAGATCACCAAAACATCATAAAAAATAGTTATTCCAATGCTCCCCAGTTCATCCCGACATTGGAAATTTTTTTTTATATATTTTGGAATGGTTTCGCCCTTTTCCATCTTGATCTTCCTGAGTTTATCTTTGAGTGCCACTTTCCTATGGTCGTTGGTACTTTTGAATAGATCCGTAGAATCCTTTGAAATTGCATATGGTGTGGCTTTCCCATGGAGGCTTGAGAAAATGTGGTCTCTTACTCCGTCCAACAAGATCCTCCTCACCTTTGCCACTTTCTTTTTCCATGCTGATAGATTTGTAGCATCTACAACATCGGGTTTAGGAACATATTTGTCAATTAATTCCTTCAACCCATTGTCTTCGAGTACTGCCTCCATCATTTCCTTCCAAGAAATTTAGTTCGAGCTTCCCTTGAGTGCATACTCTAACCTCAAGCCATTGAAAGTCATTTCGATCTTGAATCAGTTGTAGCACCAAGAAACTCTTTCTGCAAATTCAAATTTTATCCAGTCACAAACTCAACTCCTACTTCACTTTTGTAATTTCCTGTGCTCTGATACCATGTAGAAAATTTATAACAAAAATCTGATACCATGTATAAATTATACAACATGCATGTATATATTGGATTCACCCGATCTAACAATGTACTAAAGTTAAATACTAAATCACTTCTATAAATATTTTGTGGAATTAAAAACACAATTGCTAATCACATGAACATGAAGAAATATCATTGACACACAACACAAATAATTTCCCAAGGAAAGCTTACAGCTAAAAACCCCACTATATTCTATTGTATATTAAGCATGTATCATGAAACAATTACATACAAAACTCTTGTCACAAGAGCCCTCCAGTACTCAGCTAATTGTCTCATGCCGTGATATGCAAAACTAACCAACACATAGCCAATTCTCAGCCTCCAGAAAAACTACCTTGTTTGCACAATCCCTGATCATAAAGATCTCTAAAAGATAGGAATTATTACCTAACTTGACTATGCAAGTATCTTGGGCACTCCAATGGGTTTTTTCCTGCATGTGTGCAAGAAAATAATCCTACAACTGATAGTAAACCTCCCTTTCACCTAGAACTCAATTGGGTCTCCACTAGATTTGACATGCATGCAGCTAGTAATAGTAAATCCTCAGTTTCATATGAGATCACTGATTGAGAATTAATTAATATTTAATTCACTAGATCTCTCACTATTGTATCTTTAGATACAACTAGCACAACCAATTTTAACTCACATAACTGAGTTAAAATGATTTACAACTTGCACCAACTCATGCACCACTGCACTTTGAACTCTGTTACAACTAGAATTACTCTACATGCCTCACCAACAACCTCTAACTCAAAATACACTAGCTAACTGAATTTATCACTTTCAGTTAAATCATTCAAGTCCACATTGAGAATATATTACAGTTTAATGTCCATCTAAATTAAGGGATAATAAAAATGGACATGAACCCAAAAATAGCATTGTGGGCCCCACCCTAGTCTAGGTGCTTAATGCACTAGGCATGGGTGTTGAATCTTCGTGTTGAATCTCAACACTATTAAGGTGCCCAAATATGGATCTGATTTTGTTCCATATGATTTCCATTCGAAGATAAGTGTTTAGTGATTTATCCATTCTCTCATCTTACCCATGAAAGATTTGGAACAATGATGGTCCTTAAAATCCTTTTCACCACAATATATCCCAAGTCAGTGGTCGACAAAGTTCGATCAACCCTAATAAACTAACAACCTTTGACCATAAATTCCCCAATCTTTACACCAAAACCATTCTATGGGGATATTTTTTTTTATTGGACATAAGTCCATAGGATTATCATGAAAATACCTTGAGATTGAGAACCCCTTATCACCCTATATATGTCTCGCGTTACCTAGAATTTTCTTTCCTTTAAGATGACATCTAGGTTGTGCCATTATTGTTGGAGGATGTTGTGATTCCAATCATATTGATTCTTCCATTTCTTCCACCGATACCAAGGAACCATGACCTTCTATTAGTTTTATAATACTATCGCCCATGTCCTTGTAGTGTGATATTTAATACTTCTTAGCTTATATTTCTCTAGCTATGAAATTTAATGGCATGAGTCTTCCTAGAATTTATCCATGCCCCCATTTATTATTTCCAAAAACACATGGTCATGGATGAGTTAATTTTTTTCCTTTTCCAGATTCCAAATCAAATATCCCTTTAGGAATTCCTCGTGCCTAACTATCACTACATATCCCATCAATAGGTCCTCGGTTATATCTGTTTCTAAGGTCACCAGACCTCCATGTATCATTGCCACCATAATTTAGCACCCATAACTCCACTGGGTGTTTATGTATCTCTTAGCCTGATACCTCCTCCACTCCTTGGAATATACACCTTCTCCCAAGAAACTTAATTTTGTTTTATGGCCTGCTAGGCTCATTGCCACAAAAAAATCTAAAATTGGAAACAATGTCTTTTTATATAAATTTTGGTGTAGGGAGAACAAACAATTAGTAAAGGAGAAGGGCTTATAGCACCATTTTTAACAAGAAAATAAAATTAGGGAGATTTAAAGCTTTGAAATTCTAATTAGATATTCTTTGAGATATATTTTCCTTCATTTTCAAATAAAGGGAGACCTTTATCAAACTCACTGCTAAGAGGATACCCAAGTATTTGTTGGTAAAGTTCCAATATGGAATCCCAAGGATCTTTCCATATTCATTTGCACTAGTTTTGTTGTGTTGAATAATTACATGTATGATTTATATCCATTAATCAAGATACTAGAGGCTTCTTGGAAGTTTGAAATAATTTGATTAAGTTACCATATCTCCTTGATTGATGGTTCCCAAAACAACATGATAAAGTCTACAATGTATTGATGAGATATAGGTAGGTATCTCCCCCATAATCTCAGACCGTTAATAATACCATAGTTGATTTTCAATTTCATATATTTTCTGAGGCATTCGATGACCAAAATAAAAATAAAATGGGATAATGGATCACCCTATTTGAGGCTTTGTGAATCCGTGAAATTCCATAAAAAAAATCCATTAAACAAAATGGAGAAGAAGGGGAAAGATAAATGAGAAAATATCTAACAAACCTAATCATGGGAGAAACCAAAGGCATCTAGAATTATGAGTAGGTATTCCAAATTCATCCTATCATAAGCTTTGTAAAGACAAAATTGTGACTATCATTCCTGGCTTTCTACTCCTCTTCAATGAATTCACAACCTCATGAGTAGTAACGACGCCATCCATAATTTGATTCCCTTCAATCAAACCATATTTATTTGGACCAATGAGGTGATTTAATAATGGTTTGATCCTTTCAATAATTACTAAATAAATGATCTTATATATCACATTGCATAGAGAAATATTTATAAATTTGTTAGCTTCCTTGGATTGGTCCATTTTTGGAATCATTGTCTAGAAGGTAGCATTCAAACTTGACCACATGTGTTGAGAGCTTCGTGATTCCTCCACCTCTAAATGTCGGATCCCACCCTTTTTCTCCTCCAAATTCCTAACGAGATTAAAATATATTCCAGGAACCCAACCCTCTCCCTGAACTTAATGATGCATTTCCATTAAATTTTCCAAGAAACCCTCCTTTCCCCCTAGAACTAAGGGGCTATAAACCACCCAAAGCCAAACCCATTCCCTTGAACCAAGGAATCAAAAGTGTCCTAATAGAATTTTTGGGCTAGTGATCATTCATTGAAAGAGGCCCACTAAGGGTCCCATAACACTCTTGTTCCTATTGCAATACCTCGGGAATGAATTTCCATAGACCCACTCCCCTTATAGAATTGAATCATAATCAAATAGAGTGTGGCACTGTGGACTTTAGTCTCTTGTAGTAAAACTATCTCACATTTATATTTTTCAATTCTTGATCTCAGATGTCTTTTCTTACCCTTGTTGTTGAGGCTGCAAATATTCCAGGAGAATATATTCATGGATTAATCGAATATGGGAGGATAAAATATTTCTTTATCTTATTAATCTACCCAGAATTCAAAAGGATCTCTCCTATAGCCCGTAGGATTTCCTGTGTTCTTTGTGCCCTTTGTGGTTATGATCACTCGTGGTTTTTTCTTCGAATTTATGTAGTTAAGCCAACCCATTTTTTCTAGAGTTCATAGTAGATGAATCCCCTTTAGGTTTGGGGTTAAATTTCTAGCACTAACCATATAGATGAAGAAAAAGGTGGAGTTGCTCCGATGAGATCACCTGTGCTTCTACTTGTACCCATGAGCATGATATTATAGCATAATCTTTTCATTTGCACCCAGATTTTCTTAAAAATCCTATACCTCTAGAATAGAGGATGAGTTTTCCAGTAACTCTTTAATATTATAGTCTCCACATGGTTCCTCTGTGGGTTTTCATTTCACCATATTATCCCCTGCATAGACCTCAACATCCATTGGGTTTTCTTCAAAGGGACCTTCAACCTTCTCATGTGTTTCCTCTGGGCTCTCTTCCTATGTGAGGATTGAAAATGGATTTCCATACTAGGGGCCTTCGATGACCCTTCGTTCTTCTCCTGCTTTGGTTTCCCCATATTTTTTTCAATTTGTATACCTTTTATGCAAGAGACCTACTGAAATCCCTAATAATTCTAAGCCATAAAAGCTTGCTACTCAACAATCGTTATAATAAAATCTTTGATCAAGTTCCCATACTCATGAAAATGGTGGCACTTGAAAAGAACATGGTCATAGTTCAAGGGCCAGGGAAAATTTTAGGGGATAATATTTGTAGGTGGGCTAATTTTCCATGTTTTTTCAAAAAAAAGATTCACTAATTCCCATTTTTTTTCTAAAATGATTCACTCAAATTTTATAGTACACCATTAATTTACCTTAAAAATCACAAAAATATTATATTGACTAATATAAAATCACTGGAAATCTAAATATTTCTACAAAAATATCACAAAATATTTTTACTTTTTGCATACTAGGGACAAGTAAGATTTGCCAAGGTTTCTATTTTTTTTTTATAAACTTCCATCCTTAAATTTTTCACTTCCAAGGGTTGGGTGTAGATCTCATCGTGATACTCCAGATTTATTAAATCCAACAAGGGCTTTGATATGTTCATTTAGACGTAGATCTGAGCATAGGATGCATGCCTTATCCATTTTGTAATCTCCAATATTTTCAAAAAGTCAACAATGGAATTCCCAATCCCTTCTATGATGTTAGGTTCCTAAAAATATTTCAGAAGAGAGAAGAGGTGAAATCAGATTGGAGCTGCAAGGAATTTCTCCCTCTATGGGTTTTAACACTTGCCTAAATATCATGAATAGGCCCGCATTATTCATGAAATAAGGACCATCCTTGAAGACCCACTTATAGTCACTGAGATATTAAAAATTAATAATAAAGAAACCCTTTGATCTCAAGCTTGGCTAAATGGCACTGTAGGGTTTCCATTTCAACTGGATCCACTTGAAAATATAATTTTCTTTGGGCCAAATACCCATGAAATTATAGATCAATGCATGATCTTTCATGTAGTTCTGGAATTATTCCATCCTATTTTTTGGGAGCATGAACTTAGGATTTTTGGTAGCCTTTGGAAGGATTTCATATGAACTTGCCATTGGGCACCTAGAATAAGGTTGTATCCACTTCCTCCTTGTCCACAGAAAAACATGCACTTCCACTAGGCTTCATCGATGGTTCTTTAACAACATTCTTGTAGGAGAGGGTTTCCCCCCTCCGAATGGGGACACTCATGGAAAAAATTAGATGCACATGCTTACTACAATCTTCGAGGCTTGTCAGAACAAATTCATGAAGAACCTTTCGATCTTCAATGTGAAGACTATAGCTAGCATATAAACCCTAATGCGTAGATTATAAATATATAATATGCGCATTAGGGTTTTGTGTGTTAATTTTATATTTGTGGCCTTTGTGATAAGCATGAATTATTTTGTGACCTCAATGATATTTTGCATCTTGTGGTATTTTTGGGGATCACCAATTAAACTTTTGTTTATTATTCTACGACCTCAATGATATTATATGGTAGTGGTGATATTTTCGAATACATACTTCTACAATATCAGTGGATACATACTTCTACCATCGTGATGAGATTTTTATTTCTATAGTCTCATATAAGGTTTGGTGAATAAAAACATGGGAAAATATTATATCATATAGATTTTTCGTGAATTATAACATGGGCATATATTCTACCATAAAGGGGTTCGTAACAGAGGACCTAGGTTTTATTTTGTGAATTTATAACTAGTTGTTATAGGTCAATTTGGGCATAATTCCCAATGACCTGGTTAACTGGGCATCATCTCGAGGACCAATGACTAAGGGTATATCATCCCCTCTCATTTCAAGTTGCTATATGCCCTAAGACAAGAACAAGACAAATCAAGCATGAATTTCATCAAGAAAAGGTTTCCAAAGTTTGAAGCTTATAATATATCATATGAGAGCTCATCAACGCTGCCTCTAAAGGGACTAAGTGAGTTGCATATGCAGGTAGCCCCATGCAAAGCTGCTCTGCAAAGCACTTCCTGACATTCATAGGTGCATTGGTCACATTGGGAGTGAAATTCTCATTGTTCCGGAATCTCCACTTGGCTAGTGCCTTCTAGAAGAGTTCACATGCGTCAAGCTTCAAATCCGGGTGTCCATTTGAAATCTACAATATTGGGAACATGCCTTGCCTATTATTGGAAATTCATTGATTGTAAAACTACCTCAGCTTCTTTATAAATTGAACATAGATCTTAATGTTTGAGAAGGAAGAATTTGAGTAGAGAAATGTTGGTGGATTTTAATTTATGAGTTAGATTTGTGTAATAGATGATGGAGAGATTTATACTGTGATGAGGCTAGGAATGTTGCTAGAATGGTCACTTCAAATCAGTCACTAGGTTGTAACCTCTCCTTCTATCATCAATAAAGAATACAACTTACTTTTCCCTATATGCATCTGTATTGGCTATGATTTTCCATATTGTAAGATCTTAGTTGATGTATATGGTTTATGCTTTACTGATTTAGCAAACTAAATTGAATATACATCTGTATTATTTCTATCTTATAATGTTTAGTGTTCATTCTTGCAGGAAGCATTTTGCACAAACCGTTGGAATTTGAAGCTACAACGGAAGCGAAAGAAGGAACCATTTGGAAGTGTTTGGATTCTAAGTAAGCTTCTAATATATTCTGTGTGTCTGTTCTTAGTTAGGAGAAGAAGTTGTATAGCATTTAATCTGTTGTTCTAGATTATCACCTGTCTAGGGAAGCGTGTTTTATCCGTAATTCACAATTCTTTCCAACAAATTGGCGACTCCACTGTGGATAATTTCTCTTAGTTATACGTGTTTTAGCCTCTAATTTGCTCTGTTTATCCACCAAGTAGTTTTTATTCACAAATATCAAACTTTTTGAAATATTAATTTGCAAAATAAGTGTGTTAAACAATGGTGTTTTTCCTTATACACTGCGCTCAACGCACTCTTGGACAGGACACAGTGCTTTGCAGAGCACTGTCTCCCTTTCAAGCCTGCGTTGCAGAGCACTGTATCCCATTAGAGACTGTGTTGCCTCCTGAAACCATCCAGATTACCTTGAATTTGTCTTTGCAAATTGATTCTGTTTGTTTTTCGCTATGTTTTGAAAATTTTGAACCTCATATTGACCAGTGAATATATATATTTCTTCCTCTTTTGAAAGAAAACTTTTTCAATGTTTGTTTAAAATGTTTTTCTTTATCATTGACATATTTATTTCAAAGTATATTTACTGTCACATTAATCTCATCTGCTTTCGTAATAGGAAATTGTCATAAATTATTCATTTCCTGATAGGAGAAATTATTGTTAAATTCCTCATTTTTCCTTCAAAAGAGAAATTTTTGTTTGTATTCCTCATTTCTTGAAAGTAAAAAGAATTTGATTTGTTGGTTTAGTGCACTCAGTTTCTTTTTTGCATTCCTAAAATTAAAGGAACTGAAAAATAAAAACTTGCATTTTCATGTAGGATTATGTGTGTTTTGCAAAAGGAACAATTAGGAAATCTGTATTTAGTTTGTGCTCATTGATTTTTTTGCTCACAAATTGTTTGCTCTCTCCCCTTAGTAGCTAGGTTTTCATTGAAGAAACTAAAATTGAAAGATTGTTTATCATTCTTAGTTTGCATTTTAGGATTTTCCTATACATCATCGCAGTGAACCTTTGAAAGGAAAATTGTTAAGCAACATCAACATAAAATTTATCTAAATTTACCTAACAAAGCATTGGAACCATAATGATAACATTTAGAAGGTCTAGGCTAGAGATGTGTTCCAGCGTCATAAAACATAGCAGCTATCGTTAACTTGTCTGCGATACATTCCGAGTGTGATACCTCACTCCACGTACGTAAATATATCATATCTTTTCCACTTAATTTCAAGTATATCAGATGGTGTTATAGTACGATAAGTATAAAGGGGTGCTCTCACTATGCGGTTTCGCATCAGACAACGCTAATATGGACTTGGGCCTCCATGTACCTTTGAGTATATTTGGGAGGACAAATTTTAGGTGCTATCCATCCATAGTGAACCAAGTCAGTCGCCTTGTAAATTGTGATACACAAAACACAACATTTGGGGATATTGCCTGCCCGTAATTCTTGGTTCACCAGGAGGTATTATGTAGTTCACAGTTTCTTGGTAAACCCATTTCCCTAGCATTACCCTTTTATTTTGTTTATTTTATTTCGGTTAAAATAAATCAGTAATTGTTGAAGAACAAAAACCTTTCCCTCGTTATTCGCGTAGACTAGCGTTAAAACCACCTTTACCACTAGAAGTTACTTCTGGTAGGTGAAGGCGATCATGATCTGTCGAATCAAGTACAATTCATACCTATAGTGAAACATCATTTTCCAATAAACCAGAGTTAGCTCAAATTGTTTCTACACATCCCGGTTCGTCTACTGTTGTTGAAATAGAGTCTTCACAGCTACTCGTGGTCACGATCCATCCAATTAGTGAGACCATGCCTCCTGGAACCAACGTTGTTCAACCACAAATTGATCCAGATCCTATCTCTTCCTTTCCAGAACATCTAAATCCTGAATTCAAACAACTGGAAGATGTTCCTACCTTGGTCATCCCACAAATTTCTGTATCCATTGAAACTCCTATATCACACAGTCAACCGCTTGAAATATGCTTTGGGCCTAATGGTGAAATCCCTCCACCCGGTTTAATTATGATTGAAGAAATCCCACAAGATGATACACCTTTAACTCCAACCAATTTTGGGGAGGACATTTACCTGTACGAGTCTTTTTCTCAATCGACACCATCTTCTTTTGTTAATCCTGTTCCTTTTCAAACTCTCGTCGATTCAAAAGGGTATACATTTGGTCAAGTAACTGTTATCACAAAATATGACCCTGATAGGCTGCTGATCAAGTAGACTCTGAGTAACTATTTCAAACCAGAATTTTAGTTGAGGCTTAGCCTCCTCAATGTGAGAGGGCTCTCTCATAGGCTTAAGATTTTTAATTAAGGATTAGATGGCTAACTATAGGAATAAATTGGATATAAAGTGTATAACTGGTTGAATTACTGATCAAAAAACATCCATTGGGCTATGGAGTCAAAGTATGTTTCAAAAAAACATCAAAATTAGCTTAACATGGAAATCAGGGCATTTCAAAGTTTTAGATGTATCATCAAAACAGTAACACAGTGAATAAAACACAGTTTACAAACATATGAAGGAAATTAGAGAATTTTCCAATGAGTTCTAAGTAACACATGTTCATACCACTGAAAATAGGTAGATGAGGAAATCCATATGAAGATCAAACATCAAAAACTCTTTCTGAATCCTGGGTGGTAAAACCAATATCTGTATTAAGATGAAAACATACAATTTGCTATAGTAACATAGTTTGTCTGTTAGTGAAAATTGCCAACCTTTAGCAATTCGACTTCATGTCTCTTATAGAGTCATCATTACAATATTGGATTCCCTTATCCATCTTGAAGAGAATTCGAATTTCCAATATTGACACCTATCTGCTCCTAAAACAGACTCTTAATTACATCTGACAGTTAACTATCTCTTCTAAAAGTCCTAATACAACCTTATGTCTAAACAACCTTATCGAAGAATTAAATAATATCTCTGACAGTTGTTCCTCCATATCTTTGACCTTGATGATGCCTCTAATATTGTTATGCAATCATGCTGTTTCATGTCTTTTTTTCCCCAAAAAATAGGGAACATGTTTCCTGTAATTTATATTTTACCTTCATTGATGATATTCGAACCCTTTTGCTGGCAATGTTGAATTTTTAAGATAAGTGACCTGTGTTATCATTTCCATGGAACCATGTCTTTCCACCTATACAAAAGCTAAGCCTTTAAAAAAGTATATAGAGAGATGATATGGCTGTGCTACGAAAATAGCAACTATTTTCGTAGCACAGAATTTGTATCTTTGTAAACATCTCTCAACCATCCACTTTATTTTTCCTTGACACCTAAATTTTCATCTGTGAGCCCTTTCCATCCACCACCAGAAACAAAATTCAGAAATTAAGTGTTTTTACCTCTCAAAAACTTTATAAAATATTCAAAAATTCACCTACAATAGTTTCGTAGCATGCTACAAAACTGTTGTGTATGTCTTTTTTACATAGTTTTTTCACAATTCTTAGACTTTAAGAGTATTTAGACCTTTTAATGGTTTCCATGATGTCTATAGACCTTAACAACCAAAATAAGTCAACTTTGAAATGTCCTCAAAAAGTGATGTCCTTCCCAAAAACAAGACTGTATTAAGGATTTGTCACTTGCTGCTCTTGTTTTATCTCTGTTGTAGCTGACCTTTTGAATTTTTTAATTGAATTTCAAGATATTCAATCTGCCTCTTCAGTCTCCTATTGGTAGCCCTCAATTTAAAATTTATCATTCTCATAAATCTTGCCTCTTTGATTGCAGGGGCATTCTAGGTAAAGTACTGAGCTTCATTGCTGAATGTTTCAGTTTTGGAAACTCTTTCAACCTCCCACAGAGCCCTTATTCTGTTGAATTTTTTCTTCTCAACAACATGTCTTCTTGCTTTCTTCTTAATCTTAGCAATTTTAAGATTATCTAGTCTCAAATTTTATTTAATTTCTTCATAACTTATCTTTTCTCTTTGAGTGTTGAAAACTATGTTTCTATAACCTTCAGGCATAGGTGATGATAGGTCTATGGGATCTTCATAAACATTTGAAACTTCCCCCGCTTTATCTAACTCCATATACAACTCTTGCAACCTTTTTGATTTCCTAGTTAAAAGCCTTCTGGGCTTGAACACAAACTCTGAAATTTCATCATCAAAATACAACTTTTTGGAAGATTTCATCTTCTTAGATTTCGCTTCATCCAATCTTCTAAAGTTTTCCTGAACTAAAGGAGATTCTTCAATATCAATAGCCTATAAAATATCATTCAAACTACCCTTTAAACTTGGATTTTCTTCTGAAACCACTGTTTTTCCCCTTTCCTTTGCTATTTGACTTCTAGTCAATCTTTTCTAGGCTGATTTGCTGGTTGACTGTTCCTGTACTATTTCCTTAAATTTAGTTGTCCTCTTTTGTGTAGGTTGAGGGGTTTATTGAATAATCGCTGATTTTTTAATCTCTGGCTCTTTCACTTGCTTTCTAGGTTTCAACTTGAAAAATATTTTTGATCTTGTCTCTGCAGGGTCACTGGTTTCTGATGGTGACTTTTCTTTAGTCTTAGGGCTAACACCTATTCCTTGTGCTTCCACCCCAAATCCACACAAAAACAAAAATGTAGACCATTCTGTGTTTATCCTTTGAATTTCATGTAAAATTATCAATTTAACTAGACCATGATGGAAAAGTGAAGTTTCACAGTATTGAGCTTTCATTTTCACTTTATCTGCCATCTTAGCTAAACTTCGAAACAAGAAGAAAGGGAAATCCAAAGAAATCCTTCCAGTAAAATGCAACAAGAGTTTGAAATGATAAGAATACACTTTATGGTATCTTCCCTCACAGGTGAAATACCTTTGAATGTTGTAGAGTAGGTTGGCATAGGTGTTCTTGATGTAGCTTCTTGGCACTGCTTTAGTTAAATCTGTCTCTTCAAACCCTGGCTTCAGAAATATTTTACAAGGTTCTGTGTCAAACCTTTAGTTTTTGAACCATATTTATTCTCCCCTTGGAATCTCTATAACTAATGATATGATCTCAGGGGAAATTTTTAAGTTTAAGGGTCCAAATTTTGTATTTGAACCTGTGAAATGAAGAGAAAACTCTTTTGTCACTTGATTATGACCTCCCTGCAATTTTTCACAGAATTTCCAACATCCTGTCTTCTTGAGGGCCTCCTCAACTGATTTGTCCTTGGTTAGAGCCTTTATGCTTTCAGGCTCCGTCCATAAACCTGTGGTTATTTCTTTCCTTTGTCATCCTTTCCTTGAAATTCCTGTGTGCTTCTTGAAAACATGTAACCAACAACCTTGCTTGATTTCAGAGTAAACTGCCTCGCTTGATTAGAGACACTGCCTCACTTGAAAGTAATAATCAGCCGCTTGATGAATGAGAGAAGATTTGGTTTCTGCTTACCATGAGCTTACCATTCGGAAAAGGGTATGCATCATGTGTTTCTTGCATGAGACAATAAAACCAAAAACCAGCTCTTTTCAAATTTGAAATTGACTAAGATAAATGACCTCTAACGAATGGTTGCATGTGTGATAAAAGACTCATGGCTGACACCTAATCATGAAGGATTAACGAAATTTTGGTGGATTTGATAACTGACAAGACATGCTACGAATCCCTGATTTCGTAGCATGCCTAATGTAATTTCAGGGTTTTTCACTACGAAATAAGCAGTGTTTTCATAGCACAAAAAAAGTTTTTAACACTGTTTGCACTATGAAAACTTGGTTTCGTGGCTTAATCAAATTTTTTTTTTAAATGGTTAAAAAATTGACTCTCTAAACATGGTATGAGACTCTCAAGGTATGAACTAAGGTTGTTAGACTTTATTATGTGAATGAAAATGAGACTCTAACCATATCACTTAACCCCTAAAAACTTAAAATGACTTCACACCTATCTAAAAACCATGACTAGGAACAAAGAAAATTGTCCAAGTTTGGAAATTTTTTTTATAGTGATAATAGTGGCTCCACTTGGGATAGTGTACCCCTGTGGTACACTAAGAGCCCACAGCTCCGGTTCTATCCATTTTTTATAAAAACAGAAATTTGTGTTGACAAGCATCTTCTTCAAAATATTCGGGCCTTCACTTCGGGCTTAAGATCTTTGTTTCAGCTTGTCATTATTAGCAATAAAACTGACAAAGATGGAATATGTACAATGTCATGAGTGACTAATAAAACTTCAGCAAGCATAATGCTTTAGGAACTTTCCATTAACAGTCCCTTTAGCATATGATCCTCCATCAATTTCATGCAATATATAAGTTTTGTTCCCATGAAAACCAACAATCTTAAAAGGACCCTTCCATAAATTCTCAAACTTTCCATGCTTGCCGTTTTCCTCAATTTTGGCCTCCCATTTTAGCACTTTTTCTTGTAGCTGGAAACTGTCTTCTTTGATCTTCTTATCAAATGTTTTATTGATTATGTTTTGAACTTGCTGATGGCTGTCATATACTTCATTTCTCTTTTCTTGCAAGGCTATCAGCTGGTTGATCCTCCTCTGAATGGAATTTGGTTCCTCTTCAAGTCCTTGAATTAACTTCATGACTGGTACCCCAAGTGATGTCGGAAAAATAGCTTCAGCACCATATACAAGTTCATATGGCGAATTCCCAATTTACCTCTTTGTACAAATCCTATTAGCCCATAAGGCGTACTTCAGCTTTAAGTGCCAAGATTTTTTGTTCTCCTACAATACCTTTTTGATGATTCTTACAATGCTCTTATTTGATGATTCAACAAGACCATTCCCTTGCGGATAGTATGTTGTGGAGTGTCCAAGGTTGATATGGTATTGATAGCAGAAATTTATTATTTTCTTGGACTTAAATGCTTGAGCATTATCCGTTATAATCTTCATGGGACAGCCAAATCTAGATAATATATTATTCTCTAGAAAAGAAATATTTACAGAGTCATTAGCTTGCCTTGTTGGTATCGCCTCTATCCATTTGGTGAAGTATTCCATTGTTGTGAGAGTCCATCGATGCTACCTTGATGATGATGGATGTATCTCTCCAATAAATGCTAACCCCCACTGCTGAAAAGGACCTTCCACATAGATAGGAACCAAAGGTAGAGGTACAAGCTTCCTTCTTCCTTCAAAAATTTGGCATTCATGACATGCAACAATTCTTTTGTAAATGTATTTAAACATTGTTGGCCAAAAATATTCCACTCTTAGAATATTATTTGCTGTGGCCTTCCAATAAGGGTGTCCTCCGCAATCACCTTTATGAAATTCTTCAATGATTTTATCAGCCTCTTCTTCAAGTAAACAATTCCGCAAAATTCCTCCGGTATCTTTCCAAAACAGATTTCTATCATATACAAAATATCTCAAAGATTTCATCTTTACAAACCTTGATTTGGACGTTGTTAGGTCAGCGGGAGCTTTGTGATGTTGTAGAACAAAAACCACATCCTTATACCACTCTGAAGTGATGTATTTCTCTTCAATTTGAACCAATTCTTCCTCATCATCAGAAATTTCTGATATTTCTGCATTCAAATTTATGTCAAGACAGTCCAAATTTGATTGAGTCATTAGTTTCGTCAAGCCTTGTCCCTTCACCAACTTGGTTCATTTGATGTCTATATCATATTCCAGCAATTTGGTGATCCATTTTCCCCTCTTACCATCGGGATCTGCCTGAGTTAGAATGTCTTTTATCACAACACTTGGAACATATGCCACGATGTGAGAATGCAGAATATAAATTCTAAAATCTTTTATAGCTTTCACCAAAGCATAAGCCCATTTTTCTAGAATATTATAATTTAGCTCAGCATTTTCTAATGTTTTACTAAAGAAATAAATAGGTTGTTCAGTACCTTGCTTTCCTTTTTGTAGCAAAACTCCAGCAATTGTGTTTTCAAAAGAAAATGTAAAAACCAGAAATTCTTTGGAAAAATCTAGGCTGATGAGTATTGGTGCTTGTGTCAGTGCCTTCTTGATTTGCTCAAAATATTTTTTAGCTTCAACTTTCCATTTGATATCAAATCCTTTCTTTAAAATCCTTGTTCTATCTTTGACAATCTCAGCGAAGTTAGGAATGAATCAATTAAAATTCACCTTTCCAAGAAATGATTGAATCTCTTTCCTACTTCTTGGAAAATCTACCTTTTGAATTGCATTAAATCTATTAGGATCAATCCTCATTCCATCTTCATAAATGATATGACCAAGTAATTTGCCTGTAGTTAAAGAAAAGATGATTTTAGTAGGATTAAGAGAAATACCAAATCTTGTACATTTCAACAAAACCCTTTCTAATTGTTTCAAATGATCTTCTTCTTTATTTGAAAAGACTGTTATATAATCAAGATAAACAACCACCGACTTATCCTTTTCTTTAGAAAAAGCAATGTCCATTGCTCTTTGGAAAGTGGCTCCCACATTCATGAGACCAAAAGGAATCTTGGCGTACATGAATTTGCCCCATGGTGTTGTGAAGGTTGTTTTCTCCTGATCATCTGGATGCACAAGAATTTGGTTGTAACCTGAAAAACCATCAAGCATAGACATTCTTTGAGAACCAACAATATTTTGCAGAATTGAATCCATCTTGGGAAGAGGATAGTTGTCCTTTAGTGATGCTTTGTTCAAATTTCTGAAGTCAATACAAATTTTTATTTCTCCATTTTTCTTTCTAACCAGTACCAAATTTGCAAGCCAATTAGAGAATCTGATTGGGACAATGATTTTTGCATCAACAAGTTTCTTAATCTCCCTTTCAATCAATGGCATGAGAAGGGGGTTAATTCTCCTCAACTTTTGTTTGAATGGTTTCCCATTTTCTTTGATAGGAATAGTATGCTGAATAATGGAAGGATCATATTTCTTAAATCAACATAACTCCAAGAAAAAACATCAATAATTCTCTTCATCATCTCAATATATTTGAATTTCATATCAGCTAAAAGAAACTTTGAAATTTCAATCATTTTAGGTAAAGCTAATGTACCAAGATTACAGCTTTCTACTTCCTCTTCATCAACTTGTATCTTTGGTGATTTGAAAACATCATTATGATCAAACAACTTCTCAAGAGGAATAAGACTCTTTGGTATTGAATTATTCTTTAGTTTCAAAACTTTAGAATTTCTTTTTGATTCAACAAGCATGTTTTTTTGATCAACTTGAGTTCTTTCAAATTCTTCTTTCAACTCAAAAAAATTCCTAACCTGTTGATCATCTTCAAAAACTTTCCAATTGATGATATTGTCTGGTATAGCTAGTCTATGGCGAACTTCAATTTCATATTTTTCAATAGAATGTATAGGAATGATGAAGAGACTTGCAGAGATAGCAAGAGAAGTAGCAATGGAATTTTGATCTCTAGATTTCACTATGAAGGAAAAAACTTGAAAATTCTCCAACATGTCTAAAACTAAATTTTTTAAAGCTCTCATTCTTACATCCTTTGTTTTATAAACACCTTCAACTTGTCTAATAATCAATTGAGAATCTCCAAAAATGGAAATATTTCGGGCCTTCATTTTTTTAAGAAGATCTAGAACCAAAATCAAAGATTTATATTCAGCCATGTTGTCTGTGCAATCAAAATTCAGTTTGTAAGAGTAAAACTTACTCCCATCAGTTGGACTTGTAATCCAAATCCCTGCTCCTTCCCCCTCTTTTCCTGCTGATCCATCAAAGTACAATGACCACCATTCTTCCATCTGTTTGTCATTTACTTGTTGATTTTATGTTTGCTGATTTTCTGCTCTTATTTCTTCATCAACACTATCAGCTGACTCATTAAAAATAATGGCAGATCCAAGCTCAGTATCAAAGGCATAAATAAGAAAATTCCGAGGCTTATATTTCCTACTTACCATGTAAGCCATTATAGTCTCCCGATACAATCTCCTTTTTTCACCGAAAACTGGAATAGTGGCATAGGTAAGGTCCAACTACATTGTGCCTTTGATTTTTGCTGCCCATGATCTTGAAAATAGCATACCAAAATTTGGTGGAACATCAGCCACAAAAATTTCCATAAAAAATGTCTTTGTTGGGATTTGTGTTAGACCAACAACAACATCCTTGATTAGACCAATACATTGAACTCTTTTTGAATCAAAAGAAAATAAATCCTTATATGGTCTTGTGATTTGTAATCCCATCCTTTCCATGATTACTTTGGGAATAAGGTTATGTGAAGCCCATGAATCCAACATAGCATTATGTAAATTCATATCGTGAATACTAATCCTTACATAAAAAGGAGGAAACTCTTCATTTTTTTCATCTTCTATCCTTGGACCCAAATATATAGTAGGATTATCTTCTTGAACATTCAAAATATCAGTAGCTCCTGGTTGTGAGTTTCAAAACTTAACAATCTTGCTTCTATATTCATTTACTTTGAGAATGTTGCTAAATGGGACTGATATCTTAATATTTGAAATCTCATTCTCAAGGTTAAAAACAGAAACAAATTTTTCAACTTCTTTGATAAGAGGATGAAGTTGAGTATCTTTCTTACCAAGTGGAGTGTCCTTTTTACCTTCAGCAACCTTTGGGGTATCATTTCTAGCTTCAACAACCTTTTGAGCGTCTTTCTTAGGCTATTTTTTGTTTGCAATGATAGGTACATTTCTGTTTCTGAGATTATATTTCTTTTGCATCTCAAAAATGGCATGTTGATATCCCTTAAAATAATATGGTGATTCTCCTCCTTGATTAGCCAAATATGACTCATCATGCTCTTCCTTAGTCAAGAAAATTCCTGACATATCTTAATCAAGACAATGGATGGATTCTTCAGGAATTTCAGGCTCATCTTCTTCAACTACCAAATTCTGCTGAAAAGGAGGTCTCACTGGAGGATCAGGCTACTGATTTCTATTTTCTCTTGGCCTTTGTTGGTTCTGAGGTCTCCTGAAATGAGGATTTCTAAATTGAGGTTCATGTTGCATAGGAGGAGCCGAATTGTTTCCAAGAGCCAACCTATCCATCAACTTCTCCATGGTTTTCATCATTGAATCAAATTTATCTTCAGAAGTTGAAGTGGAAGGTTTCTCTTCTTCTTTCAATTTAGTTTTTCCCATTTTTGACTTCTTAGTAGCTATCATGTTTACCTCCACCTTAACTGCATCACTTTGAATTTCAGCAAGTGTAGGTGATTCTCTTTCTCTCAACAAGATAAAAAATTCATAATCAAATGCTTCAGCATATCTCATTTGTGCTAAGGCTTCCAAAGGTTTCAAATGAGCTGGAATTGAGTAAAAAACTTTATTAAATCTCTTTGAAAAGTTTTGGATAGACTCATCAATTTCCCTTCTAAGTTTGTTATATTCAGTAAGTGCTTGAATTGGATTGGTTCTATTTCCCCATTTCTTTAAAAATTTATCTTCAAACTCCTCCCAATTTCTAATGCTTCCTGGTGCAAGGGCTTTAAACCATTTTCTAACTTCACCAATAAAAATTTGTGCAAACAACCTTAATTTCACATCTTCATCATCAAATTCTTCCCTATCTATAAAATCATTGAATATATCTACATATTCCTCTGCTGTAATTTCTTCATCACTACCCCAAGTAGGGATCCTAGCAGCATATTTACTAGGAAGATCATGCAAAACAACAGGGAGTACAAGTGGTGAATACCTAGTAGGAGCAGCCATGCTTGAGGGATGAAAAGTAGTTTTAGGAATGACAGAAACAGAAGATGAAGAACTGATATGAGGAGGACTACTTGGTTTCTGCAAGCCACTAACAATTGAGCTCCAATTTGGAAGGGGAAAACCAACTTTGGATTTTAGTAAGACTTCAAAAGGGTCAAGTTCTTTAAGTTTATCTATATACTCTTTTTCTAACAACAGCTCAGAGGTAATAGCTTCCCAAAATTCCTCTTTTTCCTTTTGTGTTACTAGGGCTGAAGTGTCAATTCCTCTCTTTTGCAAGTCTAAGATAATATCAATGAATTCCTTTTCACTTTCTGATCTAAACAACACTTCATGAATTTTATCATCAACTCTTTTGTCTTCAGGACTTCTTAATATTTCAGAGGAGAAATATTTCGAATGAGATGGAGTACCTGATATTTTTGAAATTCTTTGACTGCCTATTGAAATAGTGTTTGGATTGTCCACAACGGTAGGTGGATTAGGATCAGGAATGCTCTGTGTATATCTCCTTCTAAAAGCCACCTTTAAACTTTGAAAATGTATGGAGTCACCAAGGTAGATTGAAGCCTTGAAAAAATTTCTGATCTCCTACTGCCTTCAGAAGTTCAGTTTCTTTATTTCGGGAATGAGTAATCTTCACGCTCTCGGTAGACGCACCAAAATATTATCAAAAAATCTAACCCTGATAGGCTGCTGATCAAGTAGACTTTGAGTAACTATTTCAAACCAGACTTTTAGTTGAGGCTTAGCCTCCTCAACCTGAGAGGGCTCTCTCAATAGGTTTAAGATTTTGAATTAAGGATTAGATGGCTAACTCTAGGAATAAATTGGATATAAAGTGTATAACTAGTTGAATTACTAATCAAAAAACATCTATTGGGATATGGAGTCAAATTATGTTTCAAAAAAACATCAAAATTAGCTTAACATGGAAATCAGGGCATTTCAGAGTTTTAGATGTATCATCAAAACAATAACACAATGAATAAAACACAGTTTACAAACATATGAAGGAAGCTAGAGCATTTTCCAATGAGTTCTAAATAACACATGTTCATACCACTGCAAATAGGTAGATAAGGAAAGCCATATGAAGATAAAACACCAAAATCTCTTTCTGAATCCTGAGTAGTAAATCCAATATCTGTATTAAGATGAAAACATACAATCTGCTATAGTAACATAGTTTTCTTGTTAATGAAAATTGCCAACATTTAGCAATCCGACTTCATGTCTCTTATAGAGTCATCATTACAATCTTGGATTCCCTTATCCATCTTGAAGAGAATTCAAATTTCTAAGATTGACACCTATCTGCTCCTAAAACAAACTCTTAATTACATCTAACAGTTAACTATCTCTTCTAAAAGTACTAATACAAATAGGATTAAAACTCCTTATTATGTCTAAACAACCTTATCTAAGACTTAAATAATATCTCTAACAATTTTTTCTCCATATCTTCGAACTTGATGATGCCTCTAATCTTGTTATGAAATCATGCTGGTTCATGTCTTATTTTCCCTACAAAACAAGGAACATGTTTCCTGTAATTTATCTTTTACCTTCATTGATGATCTTCGAACCCTTTTGTTGGCAATGTTGAATTTTTAAGATAAGTGACATGTGTTATCATTTCCATGGAACCATTTATTTCCACCAACAAAAAAACTAGGCCTTTGAAAAAGTATATAGAGAGATGATATGGCTGCGCTACGAAAATAGCAGCTGTTTTTGTAGCGCAGAATTTGTATCTTGGTAAAAATCTCTCAACCATCCACTTTATTTTTCCTTGACACCTGAAATTTTATCTGTGAGCCCTTTCCATGCACCAGCAGCAACAAAATTCGGAAACCAAGTTTTTTTACCTCTCAAAACCTTTATAAAAATATTCAAAAATGCACCTACAACAGTTTCGTAGCGCGCTACGAAACTGCTGTGTACGTCATTTTTACACACTTTTTTCACAATTCTCAGACTTTAAGAGTATTTACACCTTTTAATGATTTCCATGATGTCTATAGACCTTAAAAATCAAAATAAGTCAACTTTGAAATGTCCTCAAAAAGTGATGTCCTTGCCAAAAACAAGACTGTATTAAGGATTTGTCACTTACTGCTCTTGTTCTATCTCTGTTGTAGCTAACCTTCAGACTTTTTCAATTTAATTTCAAGATCTTCAATCTACCTCTTCATTCTCCTATTGGTAGCCCTCAATTTAACATTTATCATTCTCATAAATCTTGCCTCTTTGATTGCAGGGACAGTCCAGGTAAAGTACTGAGCTTGACTGCTGACTCTTTCAATTTTGGAAACTCTTTCAACCTCCCATAGAGCCCTTATTCTATTGAAGTTTGTCTTCTCAACAACATGTCTTATTGCTTTCTTCTTAAGCTTACCAATTTCAAGATTAGCTAGTCTCAACTTTTCGTTAATTTATTCATAACTACTCTTTTCTCTTTGAGTGTTGAAAACTCTGTTTCTATCACCTTCAAGCATAGGTGATGATAGGTCTATGGGCTCTTCATAAACATTTGAAACTTCCTTTGATTTATATAACTCTATATCCAACTCTTGCAACCTTTTTGATTTCCTAGTTAAAGGCCTTCTGGGCTTGAACACAAACTCTGAAATTTCATTATCAAAATCCACCTTTTTGGAAGATTTCATCTTCTTAGATTTCCCTTCATCCAATCTTATAAAGTCTGCCTGAACTAAAGGAGATTATTCAATATCAATAGCCTATAAAATATCATTCAAACTACCCTTTAAACCTGGATTTTCTTGTGAAACCACTATTTTTCCCCTTGCCTTTGCTATTTGACTTCTAGTCAATCTTTTTTGGGTTGATTTGCTGGTTGATTGTTCCTGTACTATTTCCTTAACTTTAGTTGTCCTCTTTTGTGCAGGTTGAGGGGTTTCTTGAATAATCACTGATGTTTTAATATCTGGCTCTTTCACTTGCTTTCTAGGTTTCAACTTGAAAAATATTTTTGATATTGTCTCTGCAGGGTCACTGTTTTTTGATGGTGACTTTTCTTTAGTCTTAGGGCTAACACCTGCTCCTTATGTTTCCACCCCAAATCCACAAAAAAAAAAATGTAGACCATTCTCTATTTATCCTCTGAAGTTCATGTAAAACTATAAATTTAACTAGACCATGATGGAAAAGTGAAGTTTCACAGTATTGAGCTTTCATTTTCTCTTTATCTGCCATCTTAGCTAAAATTTAAAACAAGAATAAAGGCAAATCCAAAGAAATCATTCCAGTAAAATGCAACAAAAGTTTGAAATGATAAGAATATAGTTTATGGTATCTTCCCTCATAGGTGAAATACCTTTGAATGTTGTAGAGTAGGTTGGCATATGTGTTCTTGATGTAGCTTCTTGGCACTGCTTTAGTTAAATCTGTCTCTTCAAACCCTGGCTTCAGAAATATTTTACAAGGTTCCATCTCAAACCTGAAATTTTTGAACCATCTTTCTTCTCCCCTTGGAATCTCTATCACTAATGATATGATCTCGAGGGAAATTGTTAAGTTTAAGATTCCAATTTTTGTATTTGAACTTGTGAAATGAAGAGCAAACTCTTTTGTCACTTGATTATGACCTCCCTGCATTTTTTCACAGAATTTCCAACATCTTGTCTTCTTGAAGGCCTCCTCAACTGATTTGTCCTTGGTTAGAGCCTCTATTCTTCCAGACTCCTTCCTTAAACATTGCCCTGACCTGTGGTTCTTTCTTTCCTCTGTCATCCTTTCCTTGAAATTCCTGTGTGCTTCTTGAAAACCTGTAACCAACAGCCTCACTTGATTTTAGAGTAAACTACCTCGCTTGATTAGAGACATTGCCTTGCTTGAAAGTAATAATTAGCCTCACTTGATGAATGAGAGAAGCTTTGGTTTCTACTTACCATGAGCTTACCATTCGGAAAAGGGTATGCATCATGTGTTTCTTGCACGAGACAATAAAACAAAAAAAAAACTCTTTTCAAATTTGAAAATGACTAAGATAAATGACCTCTAACGAATGCCATGATGGCTATGAATGGTTGCATGTGTGAGAAAAGACTCGTGGCTGACACCTAATCATGAATGATTAATATAATTTTTGGTGGATTTGATAACTGACAAGACATGCTAGCGTGCCTAATGTAATTTCAGGGTTTTGTGCTACAAAATGAGCAGAGTTTTTGTAGCGCAAAAGCAGTTTTTAACACTGTTTGCACTACGAAAACGTGGTTTCATGGCTTAATCAATTTTTTTTTAAATGGTTAAAAACTTGACTCTCTAAACATGGTATGAGACTCTCAAGGTATGAAATAACGTTGTTATACTTTATTATGTGAATGAAAATGAGACTGTAACCCTATCACTTAACCCCTAAAAACTTAAAATGACTTCACACCTATCTAAAAACAATGACTAGGAACAAAGAAAACTGTCTAAGTTTGGAATTTTTTTTTATAGTGATAACAGTAACCATGACTGAACCAACATATTTGGTTGGGCCATCTACTCCAATTACGTCAGCTCCCACCCTAGCTACCTCGTTGATTTTGACAACTTCACCAGAGTCATATTTTCATGGAGGCCCTTTGGTCCCATCAGGTTACAAATCATTATCTGGAATTTTCTCTGTTGCATATTCAAATCCATGGACTTTACCAATGTCATCATCTAGTATTTTAACTGGTAATCCTATAGTAAGTACTGCATGACTTGATTCATTATACACATCTTTAGGGCAATATCAAGCCGGTCCTTCTGGGTCTATTCCTTCAAGTACCATATCAACTGGAATCCTAGCATTCGAAGAACGATATTTTCCGTCTTATTATCCTCCTCATGCTGGGGGGAAACCTTTGGTCACCCAATATGACAGTACTTCATCATTTTTTGGTCAATATAATGTTGAAATGAATGTTTTTTAATGGTAGCCTACTCTGCCTATCCAACCACAAACGATTGTACACTCGTATCAACCAGTTCAACCTGTTACAATCACTTCATTACCACTTGTTAATACATATTTAACCCTGTTATAGAATAAAAATGTTGTACATCAACCTTATCAAGTGGGTCCTTTAACTCAATACCATCAAATTTTGGGTCCACAGACTCCAAATCCTTTGGTTAATTTACAACAACCTATATCTGGAATCATTTATTCACAAGCTATTCTACCATTTTATGGGATGTCACAACCGCAACCTGGTTATACATATCAACTGAATCCAAGTTATCCTAATTTGGGTTATAACATTGGTGGACAGACCCCTTGGCAACCTCAAGCGCAAATTCCTCAAACTTCTTTTCAACAAGGATCATATCCAGGTTTTGGTCAACATAATCCTCAAGCATTTGCTATGCAAAACAACCCCTATCTGGGTTACCAACAGTAGATTCTTATGCTTGTTCTCAAAGGCCTGTTGTTCAAGAAATTCCATCTTACCCTGGCTATGCTCAACCTGACCTTAATCGATAATTTCCCTTTGTTGCAACTTTAGAGCTACCAGATTTAAATCGGCTAACTAATGATCCAATTAATTATGGTTCTTGGTGGCCAGTGATACCTCATAAATTACCCTCGGATATTCCTAAGTTTAATGGAAACCCTAGAGAAGATCCGTCGACTCATGTTATGACTTATCATTTATGGTGTTCATCAAATTCTCTGAATGATAATTCTGTTTGACTACGTCTTTTCCAATGTACGCTCACAATTCCGGCTGTAAAATGGTACATTGAATTACCTAAAGCTTCTTTTGATAATTTCACAGCCCTAGCTATTGTATTTTTGACTCATTTCTAGTTACCCATTAGATATGAAACTGGAACGAAATTCTTGAAAAATTTCAAACAGACTAATTCTACTCACATCTTTGATCATATTCATGAGTGGCTTCGTCATTGTCGAATGGTTAAAACCTTTGTTCTAGATCAGCTCCTTGCTGAATGGTTCATTAAGTCCCTGTTACCATCCATAACTTAGGATGTGGCTAAGGGCAGCGACATCACATAAGGGAAATTTATCTCTCATGCCCAATATTTAGACTTGATTTATACTCAGTCTGACACACTCTATGAAAATATTCCTAACGCGCTGAGATCTAATTTCAATGTTCCCCCTTAATTAAAGGACTCTCATGCCGGAGACAGCTTGATAGGAACTGCAAGCACACACCACTCTACTACATCTGATCCTGCTCCTACTCTAGAAATTATTTCCGTGTCATTTGACAAAGGAAAAGGTGACAAGTAACCAGGATGTAAGAAAAAGGGGAAATATAAGTAAAAGAAAATTTCTAACCCACAGGAAATATCATCTGATCAATCATCTGGACCTCAAAAACCTTGTTATCCATGCATAATATATAATGAGGAACACTTTCTTAGGGATTTTCCTCACCATGCTAAAGTCTCAAAAACCTTCAAGACTTCCCATGCATCTGTTGTATTGACAAACCCATTTCCAAATCCAAACACTAATTTGTTCGCTATGGATCCAGCTCCTAGTTTCCAAGTGTTAATGTTATCTGTCACAAAACCTTTAACAAATATTTTTTTTTCAATGCTTAATAAATATTATGGTTGTCAGGCGACTGATCAACCTACTACCTCGACAACGAATCCATCTACAGAATCGGTACCACGTACTACTATTCCTGAATTGACAATCAAACCAACAAAGGGAGTAATTCATAAATCGACATATAATCCTCAAGCAAGAGCTACACAAAATTATAATATAGTTGAATATTTGGCTCAATCCCCTTAAGCTTTGTCTTCTCTTGAGGTATTACAAAATTTTCCCTCCCAAAAACAAGCTTTATTGTCGGATATTGATGGAATTGATCTGACTAATTCTGACCTTGTCGTCTTTAATCATATGAGCTATGTGCCACAATTACCAACAGAATTGCCAACCTCCATACAGGTAAATGTTCTCAATCACCTTGTTCATTGCACTATTATTGATGAGGGAGAAACTACATGAATTATGTCTCTAAATTGCTGGAAGTCACTTGGCTCGCCACGCTTATCACAATCATCAATGACGTTGAAGGAATTTGTTGGACATACATATAAACCTTGTGGTATTATTAATAACCTGCATGTTGAACTAGGGGGAAAAATAGTGAATATTGATATTGAGGTTGTTGATGGACCCCTTGAATATAATATTTTACTTGGAAGGCCATTAGTATATGCAATGAATGCAATTGTTTCTACATATTTTAGAATGATTTACTTTTCACATAAAGGTACAATCACAGTCATTAATCAAATATCATTATTTTCCTCTGCTTCGCAGGTAACTGGAAGCATTATGTTTGTTCACATACCCCAAATAGAATTTTAGAACATTGGTGTAGGAATCTCAAAAGGATTATACTCTTATGGGAACCTTTTCATTACCGCTGCCCACGATGTCAGCAGAAATTGCAAGTATAGAGACCTGCTACATGATCTCTTCCACTCTATCTAGCTTAAAAGAGAGTACGGGTGATTCTGATATTTCTACGTTGGATGAGTTTCTGCCACCCAGCCCTATTGAGCTTGCATAGCAATCAATCTAACTGGCTTGGGCGGCGAGTCCGATATCAGTGTCACTGAGTGTTTGGGTTGATCGTTCCTTAGATTTTGGTACTCCATCTGATCCATTTTCCTCAATGTTCTTGACAAATGAAAATATTTTGGAAGCCATGATGTCAGAAGGAGAACCATGGGAAGATTATCATCATCGTTCCCATCTTCCTAGTTATGAAGAAAATAATCTTAGTGAGCTATATCACCCATCCATCAAAATTTTCTTTTCGAATTATTTACCCATTAATGCAGTCGATTCTGAGCGAAATATGTCAAATATTGAAGAAACGATTTCTATCGATATTTTGACCAAACCTAGAATTGTAGAGAATATTCATGTTGGTGTATCTTGTTATCCATCAGAATTTGAATCATATCGCTCTCTATTTCGTGAATTTCGTGATGTATTTTCTTGGTCTTACGAGGAAATTCCAGACATAGATACTAGTATAGTTTAACACACTATTAATATGTATCTTGACGTCAAACCGATGTGTCAACGACTTCATCCTATTCATCCGAAGAAAGCCGCTGCCATCAAAGAAGAAGTTGAAAAACTTTTGCGTGTTGGTTTCATATACCCTATTCCGCTAACTGAGCGGGATTCCAATATCATTCCTCTTATGAAAAAACAAGGAACCATTAGAGTGTGCATCGATTATCAGGATGTTAATCATGCTTGTCCAAAAGACAACTATCCTACTCCGTTTATCGATAAGATTATTGACGATTGTGCTGGATGCAAAATCTTTTCATTCATGGATGGATTTTCCAGCTACAATCAAATCAATATCCACCCATATGATCAACATAAGACAACATTCATCTATCCCTGGGGCACATTCGCTTATAGGAAACTTTCGCTTGGTTTAAAGAACGCTGGGGCAACTTTTCAGAGAGCAGTGGATTATGCTTTCAATGAAATCAAGCACATTGTTCAACCGTATCTAGATGATTTACCAACACATTCACGGAATGAGACTGATCACTCAATGCATTTGAGAGCCATTTTCTTATGCTGCCGACACTACAAAATATGCCTCAATACACATAAATGTGTGTTTTTTGTTGGTTTTGGTCATTTGCTTGGATTCGTAGTCTCAAAAGAAGGAATTTGAATCGACCCTTTGAAGGTTCAGGCCATTCTTGATTTGCCTGTGCCATCAAACTTACTTCAGATATAGAAACTTCAAGGAAAGGCTAACTTCCTAAGAAGGTTCATTCCAAATTATGCCGAAATGGCTAAAGGATTTACTCGACTCTTGAAAAAGGGAGTTCCCTTCCATTGGGACCAAGTTGCGCAAGCTTTTTTTGATGTTGTCAAGAACACTCTTGTCCGAGCGTCATTAATGTATCCTCCTAATTATCAAAAATATTATTTCCTATATATCGTCATGGCCGAAACGACCATTGCTATGGTAATGGTCCAAGTAGAATATGGAATTGAACATCCGATCTATTATTTGAGTCGTAATCTCAATGATACGGAAGTTAAGTACTCATACGTAGAAAATATTGCCTTGGCAGCTGTTCAAGCTGTCCAAATATTTCGCCATTATATCCTGCTCTGAAAAAAAAATATAATTTCGGATTGCAACCCCATGAATTATATCTTATCATGTCAATTACTGGGGGGGGAATATTAAAAATGGATTGTCATTTTGCAGGAATTTGATTTGGAATTTATCAAATCCAAGTTAAAGAAGTCTTTAGTTTTGGCTGAGCTTCTCTGTGACCTTCCCTTTAATAGTACTACAACACATCAGAACCATCAATTCCAGATGAGTCTCAGTTTCTGATCGGATCATCTAATCCTTGGTATGGGGATTTTATCGTTTATCTCCAAACCCAAAATTTTCGACCTAATACCTCCCACTCTGAACAACGATGTATTCGATACCAAGACAAAAATTATTTGATCATCGGTGATACACTTTATCATCATGGTGTCGATACCATTTTAAGGAGGTGCCTCACTCATGAGGAGGCCAAAAAAGTGTTAAATGACTGTCATGGTAGGGCTTGTGGTGAAATTTATCTGGATATGCTACCGCGCAGAGGATACTCCACACCGGTTACTTTTGGCCTACTATTTTTCGATACCGCATCTTCGCGGTCAAAATTTGTTATGCATGTCAGATTTTTTATCATAAAATCCATAAACCGCCAGAGCCAATGCATCTTGTTGTCTCTATGGGACAATTTACAAAATGGGGTATTGACTTCATGACCTATAACCCTCGTTTGTCCTAGAGGCATGGTTATATTATTGTCACAGTCGACTATTTTACCAAATGGGCCAAAGCGATGCCTACATTCAACAACATAGGACAGAAAGTTGCATTTTTTTTCTTTAATCATGTTATTTCATAGTTTGGGGTCCCACAGGCTATAGTTACATATCATGGAAAGCATTTTTGCAACCACACGATGTCTGAATTGACTGCCAAGTTAGGATTTTCACATGATAATTCTACTCCTTGTTATCCACAATCAAATGGACAAGTTGAGGCTATCAACAAAATTCTTAAACAAATTCTTCAAAAAATGATAGGAGCTCGTAAAAGAAACTGGCATTTGATCCTGTACTCTGCCTTGTGGGCGTATCGAACCTCAGTGAGAAACACAACCGGATTTACTCCTTTTCAATTGGTGTATGGTCTGGAAGCTATCTTACCAATCCAATGCGAAATATCATCGTTAAAACTCATAATAGACTTGTTACCTAACACCTCAGAAGAAGAAGTGTGTCTCCTTAACCTCATCCATATTGATGAAACACGTTGTGAAGCCCAATTGGCCAACGAAGCACATAAGAGACGTATAAAGGTGGAATATGACAAAAATGTCCAGCCTCACATTTTCTTAGAGGGTGACTTGGTACTTCTTTACGATCAAGAAGTTGATGTAATAGGTACAGTAAAGTTTGAGCCATTATGGCATGGCCCCTATATTGTCAAAAGATTTTTTGCTAAGGGTGCCTATGAGTTAGTTGATTACAATGGAATTCCATTGGCACAGCCTAGAAATGGGTTGTATCTAAAATGTTACAATGCTTAATCATGAGCGTAGTAATTTTTTGTATTATATTGTATATATGTTGTTGATTTGCATTCACTAAATTTATTTTTATATTTTTCTTGACGTTAGTAATCTGCTTTACATTTCATCGTAGATGTCTAAATCTTCGAAACCATTTTTTGGATATGCTGATGGTGCTAGTCATAGTACGGAGAATCTATCCTCTACAGTGTGGGCCATTTTCACTCTGAATGATGAGTTAGTGAGTTTTCAAGGGATTTATATTTGTATATTTTGAGATTCAACGAGATGATGAGCTTAGTGAAAAGAGTCGCCTTCACTAAGTGGGCCCGTAGGCTATTTTTGGTGCAAGTCTATTTTTAGACTATGTCTATTTTTAGACATGATGATTATATTTCAGAAGTTGCAGGATGCTATTTGTGGATGGTTGATCAAGTTGGAAAAATAGATGAAATTCTATTTTTATAATATTGGGCGAAGTCTATTTATATATCGCTGATCTATAAATAGATGCATGTCGATTATTATTAGCTCTTAATAATAATCAGACACTAAACATCAAATTATTCTCTTGCAGAACTTTGTTTCAGTGCCCAGATGTGGCACATCAGTGGACTGAGGGAATTACGCAATTCCCAAGGTTTTACTGGAGCTAATGCAAGGAGGACTCAGTTAGAACTCAAGTGGCAGAGTTATGACATAGTTGTAAGAAGTAGTTATGGAGTTGTATTTAGTTAGACTCAGTTGAGCTAGTTGTATCTAGTCTAACTGAATGATACACTAGTGAGAGTGGAGTGAATTAATTAGTTAATTAATTCAAAAATAATAATTCATTAATCAAATAAACAATACAGCAGTCAACTACAGTGCATGGCAGTTTCAGTGGAGACCCAGTGCAGAGATAGGTGAAAGGGAAAGATAGACTATATGTTGTGACTATAGTAATGCATTGATTGCATCACACACACATTGGAGTTTCCAATGAGGATTTCACAGTCAAGTATGGGGTAATTCGAATTCATTTAGAGTTATTCTTCAACAGGGATTACGCAGTGGAGGTAGGCTAGCAGGAGGCAAAGATCGGTGCATGGATTTGCAAGATTGGTCCTGATTAGTGTATGACGATTGTACTGTACTGAGATCTTGTGATAAAATTTGTATGAGATTTTCATATGATCTCCATGATACATAATATATAGTTGGGGATTTCAGCTTCATGCTTTCTTGGTTAAAAACTGTGTTATGTGTGATTATTTTTATTTATGCTTTACATGTGTGTGCAATTAAATTTTCCGCAAAAGATTAACAAGTGGAATAGATTCAGTATCTTGCATAAATTTAAATAGTGTGAGATCAGGTGGATATAGGAAATATGAATGCTTAGTGCATATAATTTCTACATGGTATCGGAGCATTGTTGATTGAATATTTCAATTTTAAAGTGAGTTTGTCCTGGTGGACAATTTGAATTTGTTACAGAAGATTCTTGGTGCAAAAGTTGAGTATACATTGAAATGGATTTCAATGGGTTGCGATTGGAGTATGCCCTTGATGGGAGCTTGAATTACATAGCTTGGAAGGAAAATATGGAGGCAGTGCTAGAGGATAATGGACTGAAGGAGTTCATCGATATCGATGTACCTAAGCCGGAATCTAGCGATGCTGCATTACTTGATGCATGGCAAAAGAAAATGACAAAGACGAGAAGGATTTTGTTGGAAGGTGTGAAGGACCATATTGTATCTATCCTTCACATGAAAGCCACTCCATTATTAATTTGGAAGGCTTTGATATACTTATTCCAAAGAAGAAGTGACCAGAGGAAGTTGGCACTTAAAGACAAGCTCAGAAAAATAAAAATGGAGAAAGGCGACAGTATTCCAAAATACGTCACGAAGTTTTTCCGCTGCAAGGATGAAATTGGAAGTGTGGGGGTTAATATTGATGATGAAGACTTGGTGAGCTTGGCTCTCCTTGGGATTCCGAAGAGTTGGCATAGCTACGAAGAATCTGTCAATGGACGGGAGAAACTTTCGGGATGGGAGCAACTTTGGTCGAATCTTGTGCAGTGGTGGTGCGGGATGGTCTTCCATCAGCAGTCAAGATGAAGAAAATTTAGCACAACTAGACAGAAAGGGAAGGGGAAGAAACATCCTTCAAAATCCGATGCTAAAGGCAAGAAGCAGGATTTGTCCAAAGTGAAGTGTTTTCACTGTCACGAACATGGACATTTCGCCACTAACTGTCCACAGAAGAAGAAGAAAAATAAGGTTGCTGGATCTAGAGCTGGAGAGGCGTTAGCCTCATAATTTGAACTTGATTTCTCTTTGATCGCATGATTGGTTTCAGCGGTATGGGACAGTGTATCCTCAAATAGTGGTGTATGTCTTTTCACCTGTGAGGAGACAAAGAGTTTGTTTGAAATGTTGTCATTCCTAGTAGCGGCGAGCGCTCAAACAAAGGATCATTGATCACGAAGCAAACATGCAAGGAAGCGACGCAAGAAGAAGAACAGACAAGAAGCGCGACGGCGAAGCGTGTGTGGAGGCAACAAAGAAGCAAATGAAAGCGAGGAAGCGAATATATGAGCGGAACGTTATGCGAGAGAGACGACGAGAGGTAGAATGACGACGACGAGCGATGACGGTTATAAAATACCGAGAATCATACCCCAAGTCGGGCGTTACGCATATAATGCAGAACCATACTCCAGGAATCGCACCTTCCAACCGGCGCAGCAGAGGCAGAGATAGAGGCAGAGACAGAGGCAGAGAGCTGTTATAAAATTCCAGGAATCGCACTTTCCAACCGGCGCAGTAGAGGCAGAGACAGAGGCAGAGAGCTGTTATAAAATTCCGGGAATCGCACTCTCCAACCGGCATTATACATATAACTTATACAAACATTATTCCGGGAATCGCTTCACTCTAGCGGCAAAATATATATATAAACATATATATCAGTTATATACAAGCAGAGCACATATAACATATACAAACATAATTCTGGGAATTGCTTCACTCCAGCGGCAAAATATATATATCCATCACCTTACATATATGTGCAGCGCATCATATAAACAAAGGTCAAAGCATAAATATATACAAAAGGAGCGCTTTATTATAAGTTTCATATTATTAATCCCGAAAACAAAAGAACCAAAGGTCCAAGGCATATATATTATGGAGCGCATAAAACAAAGTTTTATAAGGTGGTACCCCTCCCCAATCGGATTGGAAATGTGAAGAGTCCAAAGGTGGAAGCGCATTGCAATCACCGATTGGCGATTTCCGATTGAATCGCAATCGAAGCACATTGGAGCTGCAATAGTTGAGTGATATCAATTCAGGCGATTGGCGATTTCCGATTGAATCGCAATCGAAGCACATTGGAGCTACAATAGTTGAGTGACATCAATTCAGGCGATTGGCGATTTCCGATTGAATCGAAATCGGAGCACATTGGAGCTGCAATAGTTGAGAGATATCAATTCAGGCGATTGGCGATATCCGATTGAATCGGATCGGACTGTGGAACAATTAACCGGTTTGGCATTCAAACATTGCGATTTGCGATCGCCGATTTTCATCGCATCGAAGCAGGTATTAAAAGGTATATATATATATATATATATATATATATATATATATTATGGCATTGTGTTGATTGCCGATTGTGATGATTGGAATCATATCGAATCGGAATCGGAGCAGGAGCGATAAATAGCAGTCGGAGAAGACTCATTGCATCGAGAAGTGTGTTAAGTGGGCCCAAAAGGAGTTCTTGTATGTTTAATATGCCTTCACTATATTATGCTGAGAATTGATTTAAAAAGGAAGTGTGTATGTATGCCGAGAGTTGAAATTACTTATATATATATAAAAGGGCGCTGTTATATATATATATATATATAACACTGTTGCGATAAGCCGTGTGGTCTGTAGACCCATGGGCCTTAGCTTAACGGGAGGGCGATTCTTAATATACAGTGACTATGATATATGTCTGTTCCGCTTGCAGAAAGTTCCACATCAACAAGACACTTGCTGCAAGTCAGCAGTCACGTATTTTTCTAAGAGGCACTGATATAAAAGCACTGTTTCACGTATGCAGCAAATACACCATAGCAGAGGACAGAAAAGCATACAGTCACAGAAAAGACAAATGCGCAGCAAACCAAGAGACAAAATAAGTGAGCTGGAATTCACATTGTAATTCGAATGTAAATGGTTTAATTGGTTTTATTGTTTGTGATGCATTGGCAAGTCTCCGAGAGAAAACAAACTCCCACTGTAATGTTCAAATTGACACCTACAGTTATAATTTCTGAGTAAGCTGATAAAAGGAGTGAGAAGGCAGAAGGCAAAGAGACATGACTTTCCATTTCGAATTCCAAGCAGAATACAGACAGTCATGTGAGGAAAACTATAAATAATATCATCTTGATATACAGAGAGAGTTTTTTTTAAGAGAGAAAGGGAGAGAGCATATATAGAGAGAGTGCAGAATATAGAAGGCAGAGAAGTTAAGAGAAGCTACAGAACAGAGCTGATATCTGAGGAAAATCAACAAGCATTCAGTTTCATAAATTGAGGAAGTTGGAGCTTCCCTATCAAGTTTGGGTTGTCGTGAATGAGGTTGGAGCCTTGAGTTGGTGCTGTGGCGAAGGGAGTTGGTGCTTCCTTGCAAGTTGTAGCTTGTAGAATTGAGGTAGGAGCCTCCTGTAGGTTGGTGCCTGCAAAAAAACAATGGTGAGAGGGAGTTGGAGCTTGCCTTTGCATCACAACAATAATAAGATGTGGTTTTCTCCCTTTACGGGTTTCCACTTATATCTGGTGTCTCTGTGCATGACATTTATGTATTGATCTGATATGTATCATTTTCTTAATACCTGCTGCTCTCAAATTAAGTCTACTGCTCTATTAAACTAATACTTTCAGATTACATTCTAAGATTACTCTCACATCAAATAGATTTTGAAATGAAGGTGTAAATAAGTTTATTGAAAAGTTTAAAAGATCAGGAATGTATTAAACTGATTCACCCCCCCCTCTCAGTTTAATTAGAGATTCAACAATTGGTATCAGAGCAGGTTCCTTTGTACAAGTCTAACAACTGAAAGGAGATCCTAGGTTCCCTAGATGGCTAGTAAAGAAGGATGCTCAACCAATAAAGCCCCTTTCTTCACTGGTGAAAATTATGCTTTCTGGAAAATCAGAATGAAGACATACATAATGTCACTAGGAGTAGAAGTCTGGGCTGCTGTGCAATTAGATTATGCCCCGAAGTCAAATGATACAGAGAAAGAAGCTAAAGAAAGCTTTGTAGCTAATGAAAAAGCCATGAATGCCATCCTGAATGGATTATGTGAAGCAGAGTTTATTAAATTAATGCACAAAGACACTGCCAAGAAAATATGGGATACTCTTGAAGACATACATGAGGGAGACCAGAAAGTAAAAACTGCCAAACTTCAAGTATATAGAGCCCAGTTTGAAAAATTAAAAATGAATGATGATGAAGATGTTGGCAGCTTATTCTTAAAAGTTGCAGAAATTGTTAAAAATATGAAAGCTCTTGGAGAAACCATACCAGAAAGTATAGTTGTGCAAAAGATTCTAAGATCACTCCCATCCAGATTTAATCCCAAGGTATCTGCAATAGAAGAGATAGCGGATTGGGAGACTCTGACCATGAATCGGATACTTGGAAATCTAACAGCCTATGAAATGAGGCTCCCACAGAAGAAGCCAAGTACAAGGGAAGCAACATTCAAAACAGAAAAGAAGAAAGAAGAAAAGGAATAAATATGCTCTTGCTCTGATGAAGAAGAAGCTAAATTTGTCAAGAAATTGGATAGAGGCTCAGGTAGATACAAAGGTAAACTTCCCTTCAAATGCTTTAACTGTGGAAGAGTTGGATATTATGCTGCTAAATGTCCTCACAAGAAAGTAAGAAGTCAAGCTCAAGAATCAGAGAAAGACACATCAAAGTCCTGGCAAAAAGGAAAGAAATCCAGCAGAAAATCCTTCTATGCTCAGCAAGACAACAGTGCATCTGAAGACTCAGATGAACCCTCAAGTGAAGAAGGAACCTCAGAATTTTTATTGATGGCCATAGAAGATCTTGAGGGACTCCTACTAGAAGATGAAGAAGAAGAAGGGGAAGTAGACCTTGAGGGGGAGCTAAGAAGTGCTCTGGAGGAGATTGACAGACTCAAACTAAAATGCAGAAAACAAAAAAGAGATTCTCCTAAAATGTGTGAAAGAAGAACAAAATTTAGAAGTCCTCATGCAGCTGAAGGTAAAGCTTGAAGAAGCCAAGAAGATAGAAGATATGTTACTTCAGCAAATCAAAGATAAATCTCGAGAACAAGAGAAGCTGGAAGAAGAAATTCTGTGTATGAGAAAGAAATTAGAAAATGCTCAACAAAAAGTTTCTATATACCCTTCTCAAACAACAAGCTCTATTAAGTTGAATGAAATTTTGGTTGCTCAAAGATCCCCTATGATAAAGACTGGAATAGACTACGAAGGAGAATCAAGTAAAGGAAAAGAAAAGGTTGACAGAGAGATTAATTTTGTAAAAGCAAAGAAGGATGAGGAAGTAGCTCAAATAATTCCTACAAAAGAAGAAATCTGCAATAAGAGAGACAGAGAGCAGAAGAAACCTCTAGTAACAAAGAATATAATGAATACTAAGATGGTAGAAAAAGAATCATATGCCCCTAAGTATATCAACTTTGGAAGTCATCAGAGGAAATTCTTCCTCCTATGAAGAATGCCACCTGCTATGTCTGCCACCAGCCAGGACACATTGCTACATATTTTTATGCAAGGAAGAGTAATTCAGACCTGCAAAAGATGCAAACAGTGAAGAGGCTATCACAAACAAACAAATGGAGAAAACAACCTTACATCAGGTATGCAAATAATTTCTATGGTTATTGTTTTTATTGTAAGGAATTTGGCCATAAAATTATTGAATGTAGAAAGTATAGACAAAGACTGATGTTCAATACCTCAAGGAGGTTGATGAGTCAAAGCAATTTTGTTCATGCTCACAAATCTGCAAAAACTATAATCAAATGTTCAAAAGGGGGCCTCGAGTGGATAAAGAAGGTGAATAAGCGTGACACAAGCTCTAGCGCTCGAATCTGAAAAGCGATTGGTACTTGGGCCGGTGTTGCTCCAAACACATGATTAGGCAGAAGCGGTTATAACTCTTGATGAAAAGAAATAAAGCAATGTTATTTTTGGTAATGATAAATCCGCGCAAGATCAAGGAAAAACAGTCGGCATAGACAATAGGAAAATCCCAAGAGGTACTATTTGTAGATGGGATGAAAGAAAATTTACTGAGTGTCAGTCAGATGTGTGACAAAGGCTGCGAAGTTTTTTTTAGAGCACAAGATTGTGAAGTCAGATCAGGCACAACAGGAAAGACTCTACTCAAAGGTGTTCGAACAGAGAGTAATGTGTACATAGTGAAAGAGGAGGATGAAGCTTGCCATCTTAGCAAACTCGAGGAGTCATGGTTATGGCATAGGAGATTGGGACATCTCAGCTTTGACCATATCATTAGACTGAGCAAGAAGAAAATTTATCGAACATGCCAGTGAAAACAAAGTTGCTGTGATCATCGATTGGGAAAGCAGGACTACTGCCACATCCTTTAAATCTAAAGAGGAGTTTTCAACAAGAACACCACTCCATCTTGTGCACATGGACCTGCTAGAACTAGGACACCAAGTGGAGAATCCTATTTCATGCTGATAATAGATGACTTCTCGAGGAATGACATGGGTTGCCTTTCTCAAAAATAAATGGAAGCATTGGCAAAATTTAAGATAAGCCGAGCATTGAGAAAATCAAAGCCCCGGATCTGAGCTAAAATGTATCGAGATCGGAACGAGGGAGGAGAATTCTGAGGATTATGACTTTGCAGACCTATGTAATGAAAATGGGATAAAGCAACAATTTACTATTGCAGGGACACCTCAGCAGAATGGAGTAGCAGAAAGGAAAAACAGATCTATTCAAAAAATTGCCAGAGCCATGATGCAAAAGAATAATATTGCTCAAACCTTCTAGGCAGAAGCAATGCACACAACAGTACATATCCTTAATAAATCTCACTTAAGGACAAGCAGTGACAAGACTCCCTATGAACTGTGGCATGGAAGCGCTTGATAAAACATTTCGAGTCTTTGGCGCAAGTGTTATAAAGATTAATGATGAAAACCTTGGGAAATTTGATGCAAGAGCGGATGAAGGGATTTTTCTAGGATATGCTTCCAAAAGCAAGAGATACGGGTGCTACAACAAGATCCTTCGGAAGATAGTTGAAAGTATTGATGTGAGATTTGATGAAGAACTTCCAAACAATGCAAGAAATACAGACTGCTGCAGTCCATCAGACAACCATGAAGAGGAAGACAAGGATGATGATGAAACAAGCAAGACCACAGATGATGCAGAGCTGAGCTCGAAAACCCCCTCAAGATACACTCAGAAGAATCATCCTGAAGATCAGATCATAGGAGACAAGAAGGTAGCTAACAGAACAAACAGAAGAAGTATACATAGCCATGTTATCACAAATAGAGCCAAAGAAATTTGAAGAAGCCCAGCCATTGATGTAGTGATACTGGGTAAAATCAATGAATGAAGAATTGGACCAAATTGAGAAGAACAATACCTGGGAACTAGTTCCTAGACCTATTGAGAAAATATCATTGGTTCAAAATGGGTATTCAAAAACAAAATGAATGAGCAAGGACAAGTAATCAGGAATAAAGCTAGGCTGGTCTGCAAAGGATACTCACAAATAGAAGGACTTGATTATGATGAAACATTTGCCCCTGTAGCCAGAATGGAAGCTATCAAAATGTTCCTGGCATTTGCATGCTATCAAGATTTCAAGGTATATCAAATGGATGTAAAATATTCTTTTCTTAATGGTGATCTAGAAGAAGAAGTGTACATGGAACAACCAGAAGGTTTCTCATTGACAGATAAAGAAGACTATGTATGTAAACTGAAAAAGGCCCTATATGGACTGAAACGGGCTCCTCGTGCTTGGCACTCAAGACTGGATAAATATTTGCAAATACAGGGTTTTAAAAGAGGTGGAGTAGACAACAATCTATACATAAAAGAACATGAAAATGAACTCCTAATTGTTTTTGTATATGTTGATGACATTATGTTTGGAAGCAACAGAGATGAGCTAGCAAAAGGATTTGCAGAAGAGATGAAATCAGAGTTTGAAATATCCATGATTGGAGAGCTCAGTTTCTACACAGGGTACCAAGTCGGCAAGAGAACACGGGAACATTCATTTATCAAGAAAATACGTAAAATAAATGCGAAAAAATTCAAAATGGAGGAGCACCAAACGGTAACCCCATGATCACGGGATGAAAATTTGTGTCTTGATGATAGGTGCACGAGATGTAGATCAAAACTCTACGAGATCCATGATAGGAAGCCCTCTTTGTACTTGACGGCTTCAAGACCATACATCATGCTAGCGGTAGGACTAGTGGCAAGATATCAAAGCGGCTTCCTAAACAAAACCACCATCTTACGCGGTAAAAGAACACAAGATAAGCACTGGCGCACAGTATGGACTTTGGTATCCTAAAAGCAAAAACTTCACTTTATCAGCATACACAGATGCATATTGGGCCCGCTGTATGGATGATAGGAAGAGTACAAGTGGAGGTGCATTCTATCTAGGAGAAAGCCTAGTTGCATGGCTAATCAAGAAACAAACATCCATCTCTCTGTCTACAGCTGAAGCCGAATATATAGCAGCAGCAGCATGTTGTACACAAGTCATGTGGATGAAGCAAACTCCTCAAGACATGAAGGTAAGCATTGATGAACCTATCTCTATCAAATGTGATAATACAAGTGCTATAAGCATATAAAAAAATCTTGTGTTTCATTCAAAAACTAAACATATCCCAATCAAGTATCATTTTCTACGAGAACAAGTAGCTCAGAATGTAGAAAAGTTGGAGTATGAGCCAACAAAAGAACATACAACAAATATATTTACCAAACCACTTGCTAGAGGACCATTTGAGTATTTGAGAGATAGACTAGGGGTAGTATCTGTAGATACTACTATCTGATATGAAGAGAAATCATAGTTTCAGGGGGAGAACAAAAAGCAGATATCATTCCGGGGAGAACGGCTAACGAGATAAGCATAAAACAAGTCCTGGGATCAGCATTATCAATATTATCGGCATTCATAAGCAACAAGAATCTTTCAATCGTAAAATGCAGCATCTCTGTCTGCAATATAGCACATATTATAGGCACTACAAATGAAACACAACATAGTCCAATTTCAGTAGAAGAGGACCTAAACGTAACTCAGAGAAAGGAAATACAATGACAGAACCCATACGGAGGGATGAGGAGTCATCCTTTGCCATTGATGTCAAAGGAGGAGGAAGAACAAATAGCAGGAGGAAGAGCAAGCAACAAGTGAAAGAGAAAGCAAACAGAGAAAGTGGATTGCCATCAATGCCAAAGGGGAGATCACAGCGATTGTCAGTTGATGGTAAAGGAGGCAAGCCGTCAAACAAAGGAGGCAACAATACAGACAGAAAAGGAGGCAGCGCTGCTGCAGACAGCAAGGAGGTGTGGGGCCACAGAGACAGGCAAAGGAGGGCAAAGAATACAATGGAGGCAAGAAAGAAGCAAATGAAGGTAGAGGAAGGAATATAAATAAAAGAGTTACATCGCAGACACAGAGGGAAGAGCCCACGTAATAAATAGAGGCAGCGGGCAGAAAGAAGCGATAAAATACCGAGAATCATACCCCAAGCCGGGTTTTACGCATATAATGCAGAACCATACTCCAGGAATCGCACTTTCCAACCGGCGCAGCAGAGGCAGAGACAGAGGCAGAGAGATGTTATAAAATTCCGGGAATCGCACGCTCCAACCGGCATTATACATATAACTTATACAAACATTATTCCGGGAATCGCTTCACTCCAGCGGCAAAATATATATATAAACATATATATCAGTTATATACAAGCAGAGCACATATAACATATACAAACATAATTCCGGGAATTGCTTCACTCCAGCGGAAAAATATATATATATATATATATATATATCCATCACCTTACATATATGTGCAGCGCATCATATAAACAAAGGTCAAAGCATAAATATATACAAAAGGAGCGCTTTATTATAAGTTTCATATTATTAATCCCGAAAACAAAAGAACCAAAGGTCCAAGGCATATATATTATGGAGCGCATAAAACAAATTTTTATAAGGTGGGACCCCTCCCCAATCGGATCAGAAATGTGAAGAGTCCAAAGGTGGAAGCGCATTGCAATTATGGATTGGCGATTTCCGATTGAATCGAAATCGGAGCACATTGGAGCTGCAATAGTTGAGTGATATAAATTCAATCGATTGGCGATTTCCGATTGAATCAAAATTGGAGCACATTGGAGCTGCAATAGTTGAGTGATATCAATTCAAGCGATTGGCGATTTCCGATTGAATCGAAATCAGAGCACATTGGAGCTGCAATAGTTGAGTGATATCAATTCAGGTGATTGGCGATATCCGATTGAATCGGATCGGACTGTGGAACAATTAACCGGTTTGGCATTCAAACATTGCGATTTGCGATCGCCGATTTGCATCGCATCGGAGCAGGTATTAAAAGGTATATATATATATATATATTATGGCATTGTGTTGATTGCCGATTGTGATGATTGGAATCATATCGAATCGGAATCGGAGCAGGAGCGATAAATAGCATTCGGAGAAGACTCATTGCATCGGGAAGTGTGTTAAGTGGGCCCAAAAGGAGTTCTTGTATGTTTAATATGTCTTCACTATATTATGCTGAGAATTGATTTAAAAAGGAAGTGTGTATGTATGCCGAGAGTTGAAACTACTTATTTGTATCTATGAAAGAGCGTTGTTATATGTATATATATATATATATATATATATATATATATATATATATATATATATATATATAACGCTGTTGCGATAAGCCGTGTGGTCTGTAGACCCACGGGCCTTAGCTTAACGGGAGGGCGATTCTTAATATACAGTGACTGTGATATATGTCCGTTACGCTTGCGGAAAGTTCCACATCAACAAGACACTTGCTGCAAGTCAGCAGTCACGTACTTTTCTAAGAGGCACTGATATAAAAGCACTGTTTCACATATGCAGCAAATACACCACAGCAGAGGACAGAAAAGCGTACAGTCACAGAAAAGACAAATGCGCAGCAAACAAAGAGACAAAATAAGTGAGCTAGAATTCACATTGTAATTCGAATGTAAATGGTTTAATTGGTTTTATTGTTTGTGATGCATTGGCAAGTCTCCGAGAGAAAACAAACTCCCACTGTAATGTTCAAATTGACACCTACAGTTATAATTTCTGAGTAAGCTGATAAAAGGAGTGAGAAGGCAGAAGGCAAAGAGACATGACTTTCCATTTCGAATTCCAAGCAGAATACAGACAGTCATGTGAGGAAATATATAAATAATATCATCTTGATATACAGAGAGAGTTTTTTTTAAGAGAGCAAGGGAGAGAGCATATATAGAGAGAGTGCAGAATATAAAAGGCAGAGAATATTAAGAGAAGCTAAAAAACAGAGCTAATATCTGAGGAAAATCAGCAAGCATTCAGTTTCATAAATTGAGGAAGTTGGAGCTTCCCTATCAAGTTGCAGCTTGATAGTCGTCAGTTGTAGCTGACTGAGGTTGGAGCCTCCTGTAGGTTGGTGCCTGCAGAAAACTGAAGGGAGTTGGTGCTTCCTTGCAAGTTGTAACTTGTAGAATTGAGGTAGGAGCCTCCTGTAGGTTGGTGCCTGCAGAAAAACAGTGGTGAGAGGGAGTTGGAGCTTGCCTTTGCATCACAACAATAATAAGATGTGGTTTTCTCCCTTTATGGGTTTCCACTTATATCTGGTGTCTCTGTGCATGATGTTTATGTATTGATCTGATATGTATCATTTGCTTAATACCTGCTGCTCTCAAATTAAGTCTACTGCTCTATTAAACTAATACTTTCAGATTACATTCTAAGATTACTCTCACATTAAATAGAGTTTGAAATGAAGGTGTAAATAAGTTTATTGAAAAGTTTAAAAGATAAGGAATGTATTAAACTGATTCACCCCCCCCTCTCAGTTTAATTAGAGATTCAACAGAGTTGTTTAGTGACTTGGAGGAGAAGGACCTCTAGATGCATATAGAGATGGGCGATGATGGTCGGTACAGTGCGAATGGCGTTGGGACCATTACCTTTGAGAGGGAGTTCAGTAATCCATTCTTTTTGAAGAATGTTATGCATGTTCTAGGTCTGAAGAAGAACTTGGTCTCAGTCGCAATGTTGGAAGACAAGGGTTGTGATGTTGTTTTTAGTGAGGGAAAAGCCTTCCTTCGACATAAAAAAATGGGTCAAACCAAGAAGATAGGGGTTCGAATTAAGAATCTCTACAAGTTGGAGGTATATGGCAGCACTGCAATGGTGAGCAAAGCAGAAGAAGTGGTGAGCCAGGATGAGGGTGAATTATGGAACAGGAGATTGGGCCATCTTCACCATGGCGCTTTGAAGATTTTGCATCAAATTTCTTCTAGACTTCCCAAGGGTACTCTTGGGCAGTCAGATCAGTGCAAGGGATGTACTATGGGTAAGTTTTTGAAGACCACCTTTCATTAGAAGGAGAATTGTGCTTCGATTATCTTGGAGAGAATTCACACAGACATGTGTGGACCATTCTCAGTTGCTTCAATAGCAAAACATAGGTATTATGTGATATTTATTGATGAATATTCTTGTAGATATTGGATCTTCTTCATGCAGAAGAAGAGTGAAACATTCTCAAAGTTTTGTGAGTTCAAGGCATTGGTGGAGAAGGAGTCGGGGAAGCAAGTGAAAGCTTTAAGGAGCGATAATGGTGGTGAATACATCTCAGGCGAATTCAAAGACTTCTGTAGAAAAGAAGGAATTCGAAGAGAAATCATAGCACCTCATAACCCATAGCAGAATGGGGTCGTGGAGAGGAAGAAAATAACGATCGTTGGTGCTGCACAAGCTATGCTTGAGAGGGAGCTAGACTTGCATTCAGTGAAGCAATTGCTTGTTCCGAAAGATGAGCCTCTGGATGTGGATCAGCCACAAGAGGAGATTCATGGAGTGGAGGAGTCCACTCATGCAGAACCAAACATCAGATAAGGCAAAAAGCGTACCACAGAAGCTGAGAGACTGAAGCTTGATGCAGCACAGAATGTAGGAGTCCCTACACCACAATGTAGATAGAGACAGTCACCTAACCAATTTATTCGATACATGGCTCTTATGAGCAAGTGTATTGTGACAGAGCCATCTTATTTGAAAGAAGCAGTGCAGGAGCCCACATGGGTAGATGCCAAGGTGGAGGAGTATGAGTCCATTTTCAGAAACAGTGCTTGGGATATTGTTCCAAGGTCGGTGGGAAAATTAGTTGTAGGATCAAGATGGATCTACAAGGTAAAGCAAGCTACTGATGGGAGTGTCGAGAAGTATAAGGCAATATTTGTTGCCCGGGGTTTCTCACATATTGACGGGATTGACTATGAAGAAACCTTTGCACCTGTCGCACGATATTCTTCCATACAGACCATCCTTTCTCTCTCAGCACAGATGGGTTGGCACATGCATCAGATGGATGTGAAGACTGTGTTCCTTAATGGGATCATTGAGGAAGAGGTGTACATTGAGCAGCCTGAAGGATTTGAGATCTTCAGAAGCGAGTCGCATGTGTGCAGGCTCAAAAGAATGATGTATGGGTTGAAACAAGCACCTCGTGCTTGGTACACTCGGATCGACATTTATTTCACTGGACTTGGCTTCACCAAGAGTGAGGCAGATGCAAACCTATACCAGATTGTGGTGGAGGGTAAGCTTTTAATCATTGTACTTTATGTTGATGATTTGATACTAACAGGTGATGAGCAGTTGATACACTCATGCAAGGCAGATCTTGAAAAGGAGTTTGAGATGAAGGATTTCGGCCTCCTTCATTATTTCCTTGGATTGGAAATATGGCAGCGGGAAGGTGAAATATTTTTTTCTCAAGGAAAGTATGCCTAGGAGATATTGGAGAAGTTTCACATGCAAGGTTGTAAGCCTATCGACACTCCTCTTCCATGAAATTGGAAGAAAGAGGATGCTACATTGGCAGACGTAGTGGATGCCACTGTTTATCAACGGTTGGTGGGTTTGCTCATGTATTTAGTCAATACAAGACCAGACATATGCTATGCAGTGAACCAGCTTTCACAAGCGATGGTTAGGCCTACCCAGCTCTTTTGGAAGGTAGGAAAGCATGTCTTGAGATATATCAGGGGCACATTTGAGTATGGTTTATGGTATGGATAGATGGATGAAGTGAAGCTGCATGGCTTCACAGATGCAGATTGGGTAGGAAGCCCAACAGACTGAAAGAGCACATTAGGGTGGATTTTCAGTATCGGATGTACGAAATTTTCTTGGTACAGCAGGAAACAAAGATCTGTGGGACTCAGTTCATCGGAAGCGGAATACATGGCAGCAAGTCAAGTTGCATGTGAGGCTATCTGGATGAGGAAGATCCTGGTTGGTTTTTTCGGTTCACAATTAGATCCCACAGTGATACATTGTGATAATCAGATTTGCATTAAACTCTTGGTTAATCTTGTGTTTCATGATAGATCTAAACATATTGATATCCGGTATCATCATATCAGAGATTGTGTGCAGCGGAAGATCATGTTGCTTCAGTACATTCCTATGGAGGATTAGGATGTAGATATTCTAATGAAGGTGCTCACCAGGAGAAAATTCGAATACCATAGAGGCAGGATTGGGGTGAAGGATAATCCCTATCTTGTTGAGATTCAACAAGATGATAAGCTTAGTGAAAAGAGTCACCTTCACTAAGTGGGCCCGCAGTCTATTTTTGGCGCAAGTCTATTTTTAGACATAATGATCATATTTCAGAAGTTGAAGGATGCTATTTTTGGATGGTTGATCAAGTTGGAAAAATAGATGAAATTCTATTTTTAGAATATTGGGCGAAAGTCTATTTATAGATCGCTGATCTAAAAATATATGCATGTCGATTATTATTTGCTCTTAATAATAATCAGAAACTAAACATCAACTTATTCTCTTGGAGCACTTTGTTTTAGTGCACAGATGTGGCACATCAGTGGAATGAGGGAATTATGCAATTCCCAAGGGTTTTTTAGGAGCTAATGCACGGAGGACTCAGTTAGAACTCAAGTGGTATAGTTATGACACAGTTGGAAGAAGTAGTTATGGAGTTATATTCAGTTTAACTCAGTTAGACTCAGTTGAGCTAGTTGTATCTAGTCTAACTAAATGATACACTAGTGAGAGTGGAGTGAGTTAATTAGTTAATTAATTCACAAATAATAACTCATAATCAACTGAACAATACAACAGTTAACTACAGTGCATGGCAGTTTCAGTGGAGACCCAGTGGAGAGATAGGTGAAAGGGAAAGATAGACTATCTGTTGTGACTATAGTGATGCATTGATTGCATCACACACACATTGGAGTTGCCAATGAGGATTGTGTAGTCAAGGATGGAGTAATTCGAATTCATTCAGAGCTATTCTTTAGCGGGGATTGCGCAGTGGAGGCAGGCTAGTAGGAGAAAAAGATCGGTGCATGGATTTGCAAGATTCGTCCTGATTAGTGTATGACAATTGTACTGTACTGAGAGCTTGTGATAAGCTTTGTATGAGATTGTCATATGATCTCCATGATACATAATATATAGTTGGGGTTTTCAGCTTCATGCTTTCCCATTTAAAAACTATGTTATGTACGATTATTTTTATTTATGCTTTACATGTGTGTGCAATTAAATTTTCCGCAAAAGATTAACAAGTGGAATAGATTTAGTATCTTGCATAAAGTTAAATAGTGTGAGATTAGGTGGATCTAGGACATATGCATGCTTAGTGCATATAATTTCTATAGTAGATCGACGAACAATATCGCTGAGTATAGCGCCTTGATCGAACATCTCTTTGATGCCATTTCATTTTGTATTAAGGTTAGACTCACAACTTGTGATATTACAACTCACTAGTATTTATACTGTTATAAATCCAACACTTCTTAGATTTTTCCTAAGAGTTCGACTTTTGGAAAGACATTTTGATTTTATTCAATATCATCACATTTCCAAAAATTTGAACACATTGACTGATTCATTAGCTAATCAATTTTTAGACAGACATTTTCAACATATGTAAAGAAAACATTCACATTATTGAATAGGATTGCACAATAAACATAGGAAAAACCCTGAAATCATATAGATAGATAGTTATAGGTTTTTACAAAATTTGTGCCCAAGACACATTGTTCATCATACCTCAAAATGTATGAAAAATGTCACAAGTAAACTAGTGGTGCTTGTGGTAACATGCTATAGATCTAGCTATCCTACCAAGTAACCACATCCAACGGTTAGGAACCCCAATAGTGTGTCATTGCAATTGCATAGGACGCTCCTCAATTTGGCAATCTGAAATCCCGAAGGTCAAACCTTCTATGTGTTGTTGAAGCTCAGTCAGAGTCTCAACCATATCAAGATCATGAAGGACTTCTCTCCTGACAACCCTCTCTACTGGTACATCTGCTTCGCACTCTGGTTCCACTACTGTTTTAACACGACAAACATCTACATTACATCAAACATTTATTTTAGTCTCAGGAAAACATAAAAATACAAAAAAAAATGTATAAAACTTAGGAAAATAAAAAAAACATTGTCAAAACATTCTTACCCATTACACCACACTGAGCACCTTCTGGTAATGCTAAATCTGGATCTCCTTGGAAATCAACACCTGGGTATGTTTACTCATCGATGCCAACAATATGTCGTCGAAACCAGGCAAATAATGCAGTAGAGAACACAACAGTCAATTGGCCTACATGCCGACCCATGATTTCTATCCATCTCTACATCCGAGGATCTCTAGGACTAGCTATATCTAGTGTCACATGTTGTGGCTGCATCAGTGGAATCTGTTCTAAAGCGAAAGATATAAGGATTGAACCATAACTGAAATTATTCTTCCTTCCTCCCTTTTCTTTATTTATTTGTTCCTTTATCTAAGATAGAACAACTTCAAACCATTTGAAGACTATTGTCTCCATACACTCTAGCACATACTGCATATACGATCTATTCGCTACATGTAGTGTAACGGTCACAACAAGTTTAGCGATCGTGAAAAGGATAGTTCTCAAAGGAAAATCTCTGACATCCTGGATATTTATTTTTCCATCTTTGCTAGGTTCTAACCCTAGATAGAAATACTACAGAATATAATCCCTCACTGTCTCTCCTCCAACGGTAGACCTTGAGAGTGAAATGGGCAAACCTCTCCTCAACAAACCTGTGAGAAAATACACATCCTCAACTGTTATGGGAACCACTTGGTTCTTAATATGAATTGACTCTATAGCCAAATCCCATGCTCGAACTAAGAACTCCAAGGGTTCTATTTTTTGCCTCATTCCCGACAACTTGAAGTACTTAAGCAGTCCATAATCTCGCAGGGCTCTTACTATACCTGGATTGTTTAAGGAAATCATATCCTATTCTTCATGTTCTCTTTCCCTCCATGTAATCATCCTTGGAATCTGATGGAAACCTCAAATACAACCATAAGATCCATTAGATTCAATTTATTGCAAAAAACTAGGTCAATTTTGTGCATAATGAGAAAATCAAAAACTTAGACTGTGCCCAACGCACTCCCTAACAAGAGATAGTGCATTGCATATGAAAGTACACTTCACTATACCTGCTATGCAATGCAAGTTTTGACATTCGGGGGTGTGTTTCCCTCTTTTTAGGCATAATTTACCCTAGGGACCTTAAAACCCTAAAAATTTGCAGAAATTGGAGATGAGATGAATATCAAAGGAAAGAGGAGTTTCATGGCACTAACTTGGATCAAACGGTGATGAAATCTGTCCACAGAAACGATCGCAATTAGCAGATGAAATTTGGGGGTAAAATCAGGTTCAAAGGTCCAAAATGTAAAAGGTAACTATGGAATGGTAAAAATGAATAGTGAAACTACTTTTAATAGTCATTTAATTACTTGCAAGTTAAATTTATTTCTATGACTAAAGTTTTATTATGTTTTTATCATGAAACATGTATTTTTTATCCATTTGATGTTGTTCTGAATAGGAAATACAACTGATAAATAGATTAGTCGTGCAGATTTATTCAAAGAATGACTTGACCACAAAGCATACTTTTTCTCCTTATTTCTCAAAGGAAAACCTCTGACATCCCAGATGTTTATTTTTCCATCTTTGCTAGGTTCTACCCCTGGATAGAAATACTGCAGAATATAATCCCTCACTGTCTCTCCTCCAACGATAGACCCTGAGAGTGAAATGGGTAAACCTCTCCTCGACAAACCTGTGGGAAAATACACATCCTCAACTTTTATGGGAACCATTTGGTTCTTAATATGAAATTCCTCTATGAATGGATCCCATGCTCGAACTATGAACTCCAAGAGTTCTATTTGTTGCCTCATTGCCGACAACTTGAAGTACTTAAGCAGTCCACAATCTAGCAGGGATCTTACTGTACCCGAATCGTTTAAGGAAATCATATCCTGTTATTCATATTCTATTTCCCTCCATGTAATATTCATTGTAATCTGATTGAAACCTGAAATACAACCATATGATCCATTAGATTCCATTCATTGAAAAAAACTAGGTCAATTTTGGGCATAATGAGAAAATCAAAAACTTAGACTCCGCCCAACACACTCCCTAACAAGAGACAGTGCATTGCATATGCAGGTACACTTCACTATAACTACTATGCAACACAGGTTTCGACATTCAGGGGTGTGTTGCCCTCTTTTTGGGCAAAATTTACCCTAGGGACCTTAAAACCCTAAAATTTTGTAGAAATTGGAGATGAAATGAATACCAAAGGAAAGAGGAGGTTCATGGCACTAATCTGGATCAAACGGCAACGAATTCCGTCCATAGAAATGATCACAATCAGCAGATGAATTTCGGGGGCAAAATCAGGTTCAGAGCTCAAAAATGCAAATGGTAACTATGGAATGGTAAAAATGAATAGTGAAACTACTTTTAATAGTCATTTAATTATTTTGCAAGTTAAATTTATAGCTATGAATATAGTTTTATTATGTTTTTATCATGAAACAGGTATATTTAATCCATTTTATGTTGTTCTGAACAAGAAATACAACTGATAAACAGATTAGTCATGCAAATTTATTCAAAGAATGACTTGACCACAAAGCATACTTTTTATCCTTATTTTTCGAGCTTTGTTAAAAATGAAAAAGGACTTGAAGTGCACTTTTACCTCTTTTTCGAGCTTCAATAACAACGAAAAAGGAACCCCTGGAGTCTTCTTTCAACTCTTTTTAGACTCAGATAATATGAAAATATTACCGAGCACTTATCTTTTCAAGCTCGTAAAAGCAAATGAATTGATATCTACTCAATATAAGTTTAACCCTTTTCTGGACTGAGATAGATATAATACCTTGGTTAAACATGACCAAAGAGGTTCTCTCAGATATTAATTTACACTTTTTGGGGTCTAAGTGACAAATTTATGAAAAAGTACTTATAGAGTTTTCTTTCATCCTCTTTTTCAAACTCTCTAAATATGAAAAAGAACAGGGCTATCACTATTGTTAAGCTCGTTAAAACATAAAATAGTGACGGGCTTGTCGATCATGGCAAGAATCGAGTTTCATTCATCGCTAGACTCGTTAAATTATTAAATAGCGACAATTTATTCACCCGAAGGGTTGAATTATAGATCAAGAAAATGTTATCCTCCTCAATCTTATTAAAAAATAAAGAGGTACTAGTTGACAAATGACCGGGGAAAATCTAGGAAAAGTGAGAAACATTTCTTTATGGTAGCAAGTCGCTCTTGAACATGACACTTCCTTCACTCCATGTCTATGACTGTTTGGGTTGGGTAATCATCTTCACGGTTCATTCATACCTATGGTTCATCATACCTTCACTTCGGTTTTGGGTCAATGCTGCTAACTCATCATAGTGTCACTGATATGTTCAAGAAAATTCATCTAGTGAATAAACTCATCCTTCTACAATACTCGTAAACCTTCATTATCATGACCATCAACCCTGAAAATTGCTATATCAAGTCATACCTTTGTCTCCAAAATTAGTAACTCCCGTTTCAAAATAAGGTGACTTCTTGTCGATGAAAAATCAATATCCAGGAAGTTCACTTAGAAACATCAGATTCCAGTACCATGAAGCTTGTTACAGCATCGAAAAGATCCTCACTTCTAGACATTTGACAGAAATATTTTGTTTGGTGTTCGACATCAAATCATCTATTCATGCCTTACGAAATGTATTGTAGTACCTTGAGGGCCATTTTCATTAATGGTGGTTCTCTCACGTTTGTTAACAGTTCACATCATTGGCTGGTAATCAAACGATGTCTTTCCATGTTCAACGACAAATCATATATTTGCATGGCTAGACTTGTACTTGAATGATCGAGTGAACGAGATAAGAAGACCCCGGATCTAGTTTCAGCCATCCGGGCTGCAATTGCAAGATTGTTGAACACATCATCTGTACGGTGACCTTACATATAGATCATCATCCGAACATGGGCCTATAGCTGTAGGAATATCTGCATTGGGAAACATTCCAATGTCAATGACTTTCTGAATTATGTAAATGTTATTAGATTGTTTATGTGTTGAACATGGGAATTCATACCCTCAGAAATTATGATCAAAGAGGATATATCATGATATAATGTATTTTAAGATTGATGCAGGTGACCACTTTGCTTCATCTCCATCCCATCACAGTGTAAACCATCTCAATCAAACATTTTTATTATTTTTACCTCATGCTTTAGGAGGGAATTTGTTATAGGTCAATTTGGGCATCATTCCCAATGACTTGGTTAACTGGGCATCATCTCCATGACCAATGACTAAGGGTCTATCATCCCTTATCATTTCAAGTTGCTATATTCCCTAAGACAAGAACAAGACAAATCAAGCATGAATTTCATCAAGCAAAGGTTTCCAAACTTTGAAGTTTATAATATATCATATGAGAGCTCATCAACACTGCCTCTAAAGGGACTAAGTGCATTGCATATGCAGGTAGCCCCATGCAAGGCTGCTCTGCAAAGCACTTCCCAACATTCACAACTGCGTTGGTCACATTGGGAGCAAAATTATCATTGTTCTGGAATCTCCACTTGGCTAGTGCCTTCTAGAAGAGTTCACATGTGTCAAGCTTCGAATCCAAGTGTCCATTTGACATATACAAGATTGGGAACATGTCTTGCCTATTATTGGAGTCATTGATTGTAAAACTACCTCAGCTTCTCTATAAATTGAACACAGATCTTAATGTTTGAGAAGGAAGAATTTAAGTAGAGAAATGCTGGTGGATTTTCAATTGAGAGTTAGATATGTGTAACAGCTACTGGAGAGATTTATACTGTGATGAGGCTAGGAATGTTACTGGAATGGTCACTCCAAATCATTGACTAGGTTGTAACCTCTCCTTCTATCATCAATAAAGAATACAGCTTAATTTTCCCTATATGCATATGTATTGGCTTTTATTTTCCATATTTTAAGATATTAGTTGATGTATATGGTTTATGATTTAATGATTTATAAAACTAACTTGAATAGACATCTATATTATTGCTATCTTCTGTTGTTTAGTGTTCATTCTTGCAGGAAGCATTTTGCACAAACTAGTGGAATTTGAAGCTACAACATAAGCAACAGAAGGAACCATTTGGAAGCGTTTGGATTCCAAGTAAGCTTCTAATATATTCTTTGTGTCTATTCTTAGTTAGGAGAAGAAGTCGTATAGTATTTAATCTGTTGTTCTAGATTATCACCTATCTAAGGAAGCGTATTTTATCCATAATTCACAATTCTGTCCAACACTAGTCTATAATTTAAGTTCAAGTTGTTTGTCAGGGTTAATGAGTGGCATTCATGATGAATTTTATTCCACAAATCTCCCATATGCACACATTATTTTTTACCTATTCTTATTTTTATTTCAAGTTCTATATTTGTTGAAATTATGAGTACTTCTCCCCATATATCTAAGATTCCATCTAGAAAAGGGAGGCTAACCAAAACCACCCTAGAGAGCCTTTGTGATCATATTCACTCCTTGGAAAAGCAAATATAAGAAAGAGAAAGGGAACATTAACTAGAATTATCTGCAATTCTTACTAAGTATAAACTTGAAATACCTAAAATGTTGATGGAAAATAAGTTAAAAATATCCACAAGGCTTGACAAAAATTACAAATCATTAGAAAAAAATGGTAATACTTGAGACTGAACTCCAAGGAATAAAAGATTGGGTGAAAGAAATTGAAAACAAAAAAAATCAATGGTTGAAGAAAATTTCACCTTGAGAGATGATATTAAAGAGTTAAAAGAAAAATTTAATAATAATTTGGCCCTAAGTAGCATATAGAATAAATTATATATCAACCCCATCAATGAGGAAATGAAAAAAATAATTTAACTAGACCATGAGTGCCATACAAAATACATGAACCTTATAATTGTTGGTATAAAAGAGTAGAATAATGAGAACACATTATAAATATTAAATAAACATTTGAAAACTAAGTCAAAAATTCAAAAAACTTTTCTTATAGAAGTGAAAAGGGTGGGAAAGATAATTGAGCATAAACATAGACACATATAGGTTAAAGTAATATGTAATGATTATAAACTAGATATAATTAGTGAATATCCAAGCATAAAAGGGTCGGGAATCTTTATAAATGAAGATATTTTCCAGAAGATAAATTTGGAATAAGGAAAGAGGTTCAGAAGGTAAAGGAGGCAAAAAAGCAAGGAAAATGGGTAATCAATAGAAATAGGAAATCTATTATCAGATATAGAGAACAAAATAAGAGTGATAAGTTGTTAGGTCCCTATAATACTAGTGTATCCCCCTGATTATTATTGTTAGTGTAGCCCCCTTATTTTTATTGTTGGGCCCATGTAGCCCCCATATTATTATTGTTATGTATACTTTGATTATATTGTGACCCCTTAGACTCCTATATATGCCAAGGAGGTATTGTCATTTGTATCATCAAATAATTGTTCATTTATATGATGTAAAGGAGGTTCCCCCTTGAAGAGGCTAATTTTCAATTTGTTGATCTATTGTTTCTTTGGTTTTGTTATCTGATTGCATAATATTTGGTATCAGAGCTTTGGATTCTAGGGTTTTGCTGCTTCAAACAAGTCATCCTAGATTTTTTCTATAACTTTTTTTTGTGAGGCTTAAAATGCTGAAATTTTGACCACATGGAACTGAAGACTTGGTGAGCATTTTATAAAAAATTTAGGTCTTTTTTTTCTATATTTTCTTATAAATGGTATGAATAAATTAGGTTTTCTACATGCTCCAAAATTCAGTCTCAAACAGATGACCTAGGGAAAATCTTCATAACTTTCTCTTCAAAAATAGGATTTGAATTTTGTAAAACATCACTGAAATTTCAAGGAATTTAGTTTTTCATATATTATTTTTAGGGATGAAGGCTGAAACAATTACATGTGGAATCCCATACAAATTTTCTCTACTAAAATAATCCATAATCATGTCACTGTGGGATATTTGGCATAACATTATCTTGAAGAATCCAATCTTGGTCTAACTTGTGGAATTCGAAAGAAGACTCAGAGGGATACCACAAGACATAATTTCATACATTGGGATTGCAAGATTACATAGACAAAACAATTTCAAGATATAGATCCTAAAAGAAAGAAAAAAGTGTGTATTTTTTTTAAAATTTTGCATAACTTTTTTTTGAAAAATTAGTTTGAAGTGATTCAAAGGGAATAGTGAAGCATAAATATCATTATTTGATTCCAAAATGCTTCGAAACAAAAAATTGAATACACCTAGTAAGAAACTATAAAGATCTACTATGACACATGAAGAAGAGGAAGAAATGCAACATGATATATCAAAATTACAAGACCAAGAGCAAAAAATTTCGTTGTCACAAAGAGTAACCAAAAATGAAATGGAAGCTAAGATGGATAGTTTAGAAGAAAAAATAAAAGGAAACATGGAAGGTTTGAAGGATGGTTTAAAATAAAACTTGCAACCTAGGATGGATTGTTTGAAGAATGATTTAAAAACAAACATGGAAGGTTTGAATGAAGGTTTGACAAAGTTGTTACAAGAAATGATTCCTAGTGGTGATAAGGTACTCCATGAAAATTAGGATGAGTACAAAAGGAATATGAAATATGATTTTAGAGACTCCAACATTGGGTTTAAGACCCACCACATTCCAAAGGTAGATATGAGGAAGTTTTATGTCAAGGATCTAGTACCATGGGTACTATATATGGAGAAATTATTTGATCTACATGATCTGTCACACACACAAAAGGTACACATTGCATTTTTAAATTTAGAAAAAAAATAGTTTGTGTTGTATTGATGCCTTTGTTATCATAAATCAATTTTCACTTGGAAATTTTTTGCAAAAGAATCGGCAGCACATTGATATTTAGCCAATTGATAAATCTAAAAAAAAAGGGTTTGATGGTTGAGCACATTGAGGACTCCCAAATATTTAACATCAAGGTAAATGATATTCTAGAGGAGCATAATATTGATGTCTTCACAAGGACTTTAAAGGACAACATCTAAAATTAGGTTCACAAAACTATGGAAACAAGGAAGTATACCACTAAAAACTATAAATATGGAAGTGTGTCTACTCATAGCCTCCCACAACCTACAAGGTTGACACCACAACAAGTGGAGGAAAAAATAGCAGAAAGTTTTTGTTACAGTTGTGATAGTAAATACACTAAGGGTCTTAGCTGTGTTGAGAATAAATTATTTTATATAAATTGTGAAGAGGAGGAATAAAATGAACTAGAAACATCAAAAGAATAGGATATACACTAGGAACCATCCCCGGAGAAAGAATACATGAATATAACCATATCTTGTAATGCATTGGAAGGAATTTCCACTCCTCAAAATCTCAAGATATAAGGATATGTCAAGAAAAAAGGTAATAGCATTGATTGGTTCTGGTAGTACCCATAATTTTATTCATTGTAAGATAACCAGGGAATTGAATTACTTTATGTATATAGCACCAGAGTGTCAAGTAATGGTTACAAATGGACGAACTATAAATTTCTCAAGGAAGTGTCATAATATCAGTATAACCATGGGGGGGTATTTATTTAATGGTTCAATTCTTTTCATTCCAATGGGTGGTGTTGATGTTGTATTAGGAATCCAACGATTACAATATTTAGGGATAATAAATTTTATTTTTCAAGATCTTTTCTTGAATTTTTCCTGGGAAGGAAATGAACTTTAATTAAGGGGTATCGCAGGGAAACCAGGGAAGATAATCGACTCTAATGGCATGATAAATCTTTTGAAGACAATACAAAGAGGTATAAACGCACAATTATGCTCACTATATGTTCAAACATTGAAATCATTTGTTTCTCAATATCTACAAAGAATATTGGATAATCATTCTAAGGTATTTGACACTCCCAAAGGCCTCCCACCTATTTGTGATCATGATCCTGCTATTCCCTTGATTCAAGGAAGTGTTCATCTAAACATCAGACCTTACAAATATCCCTATGCCCAAAAGAGTGAAATTGAATGTATGGTTGCATAAATGATAGATGCAGGTATAAGTCAACCTATCCAAAGTTGTTTCTTTCCTCTAGTAGCATTGGTAAACAAGAAGGATGGATCATGGCATATGTGTATAGATTGTAGGGATATCAACAAGCTCATTGTTAAAGATAAATTTCCCATTCGTGTCATTGATGAATGTATGGATGAATTACATGGAGAAATTTACTTCACCAAGTTGGATATTCATTTAGGATATCATCAAATTAGAATGAAGACTCAAGACATTCCAAAACAGACATCCAAAACTCATGAAGTTCATTATGAATTTTCAGTCATGCCTTTTGGCCTTATTAATACACCCTCCACATTTAAAATTTTGATGAATTCCATTTTCAGACCCTTTCTCAGAATATTTGTGTTAGTATTTTTTTATGATATACTAATATACAACAAGTCTTGGAAGGATCGTGTTCAACATGTTGATAGGGTGCTCAAACTATTGGAGGAGAAACAATTGTATGCAAAAACCTCCAAATGTTTCTTTGGGGTATAGGAGATGCAATATTTGGGTCATATTATATCTCATGAGGGTGCTAAGGTATATCGTAACAAAATTAAAGCCATAAAGGAATGGAAAATACCCACAATTATAATGCATACTCAAGGATTTGTTGGGTTTATAGGGTATTATCACAAGTTTGTTAAGAATTATGGGAAAATAGTAGCACCTTTAACAAAATTACTGAAGAATGATGGAATTTTTGGACTCCGGAAGCAAATAAGTCCTTTGAACATCTTAAATAAGAAATGTGCCAAGCTATGGTTTTAGCTACTTCACAAAAACCTTTATGGTGGAATGTGATGCCTCAAGAAAAGGAATTGGTGTTGTTTTAATGCATGAAGGAAGACCCATTTCTTTTGAAATAATCTAATCAAGGGAAAGTATTTACATAAACCTATTTATGGCAAGGAAAATTTGGCGATACTACATGCCCTGAAGCGATGGCGCCCTTACCTAATGAGAAGACATTTTAAGGTAAAAAATATCATGATAATCTTAAATACTTCTTGGAACAAATATTATCTTTAGAAGAGTAGCAACAATCAGTCACAAAGATGCTAGTTTATGACTTTGAAATCATATACAAAAAAGGGAATCAAAATTTTGTTTCGAATTCACTCTTAAGAAGGGAAGAGGATGTGGAATCATTTATCTATGCCATTTCAATTATCCAACCTAATTGGATAACTGAAGCAAGGGAGGAATGGAATAATGACGAAGAGGCATGGACGCTCATTCAAAAGTTGCAATCAGATCCTTGTACATAAAATACATCTATCTTGAAAAGGGACTCATTATGGTAAAAATATTTCTTACATCTACTTAAGAATTCCCAACTCAAACAAAATATTCTTTTGGAATCGCACACATCTCCTTTAGGAGGGAACTCATGATTTTTTTTAAAAATACCACAAGGTAAAGAAGGAATTTTTTGGGGATGGACTTAAATTTGATATTCAAAAGTTTGTGGAAGAATCTTTTGTTTGCCAACAAAATAAAGTTGAAACAATTAAGGCCCCAGTTATATTACAAAATTTAGCCATTACAAGTAAGCGTTGGGAGGAGGTTTCAATGGATTTTATCACAGGTTCACCCAAGTCCAAAGGAAAGAGTGTCATAATGGTGGTAGTTGATAGACTTACCAAGTATGCATACTTTTTTGCATTATCTCATCATTTTAAAGCCAATACAATTGCTACTACATTTATGGAAACAATTAAAAATCTACATGGAAACCCAAATATTATTGTAAGTGATGGAGATCACATTTTCAATTTTGAAATTTTGAAATTTTTATTTTCTTGTCTTAGTACTCAATTAGCTCATAGTTGATCTTATCATCCTCAATCTGACAGAAAAACTGAGATAGTGAAAAAATGTTTGGAAGGATATATTAGTTTCTTTGTATATAATAATCAAATACAATGGGTAAAGTGGTTACCTCTGGCTGAATGGTGGTATAATTCTTCCTTCCATACTGTAGTAAAAATGACCCCATTTATGGCACCTTATGGGTATCATCCACCGCCAATCACATGATATTGAAGACAAAATTTTAAGATTCAAGCAATGGAAGATCACATCGAACATTAACAAAATCTTCTCCATATCTTAAAAGATAACCTCACTCTAGTGTAAAATTGAATGAAACAACACGCATATCAACATCACAGTGAAACAAGTTTTGACATAGGTGACTAGGTATTTTTACGGCTATAACCATACAAAAAAATTTCCCTCAAGCAAGATAAGAAGAATAATAAATGATCACCCAAGTACTCTAGTCCTTATAAGGTATTGCAAAATATTGGTACTATGGCATAGAAATTGGGGTTGCCTTCATCTTCTCGAGTACATCCCATTTTCCATGTTTCATGCTTAAAAAAGGTTATTATTGACAAGCTCCTAATTCAAACAATATTTCTAGAAATTGAAAAGGAAGAAAAAATCATATTGGAACCTTAAGTAGTCACAGAAACAAGTACCTAAGAGTTACGGAAACGATGAATTTTAGAGTATCTCATTAAGTGGAAGAACTTGCCCATTGAATATTCCACATGTGAGGATGATAATTTTATACAGAAGCATCCAAAACTTCTCAAACGTTGAGGACGAAACTTTTTTGAAGTAGCGAGGAATGTTAGGTACCTTTAATACTAGTGTAACCCCCTTATTGTTATTTTTGTTCCCATGTAGCGCCCATATTATTATTGTTATGCCCCATAGAAGCCCACTATTGTTTTTTTTTTTTGACAGAAATAGTTATGTTTTGTATTAAAATTCTCAGCATAATTTCCCATTTACAAGTTTCCAACTTTTTCGGGATAGCTAACAAGCTTCCCCCATAACTAGTATCCATCCTTCTTTAGTTCAGACAAAATGGATCTTCCTGGATTTTTTGAGCCATTTCTTCAACAATATTTCCCCTAACTTAAAGATACAAACAAACTACTGAAGCAAGAAACAGTAAATCATAATTCACATCTATGGTATTGAGTCCCATCTTGACTTCTTGTTCCATACTAGTGTGCCTACTGGGAGCAAGACAAATCTATTTGCTTCCACATATGAATCTTTATTGTTGTTCCGAAAAAAATGAAAGAATCTCACCTTATGAAAGGAGATAGTAATATTTTTAATTCTCATCATCAACCTGAGTAATCAAAGATCCTTTGGACTTGAGTTCTCCACTAGCATTTTTATAATAGTTTGAGAGTCACCTATGATTTTTGCCTCTTTGATTTCATGTTGTTGCAAAATCTTGGGACCTTGTAGTAGTGCCATCCCTTCTGCTTGAGTATTGGTGTCCTGGCCTAGTCCCCAAGCAAATCTGTGCTCTGTTTGGCCCTCTATGTTCTTAATAATGCCTCCTACTCCTGCATTCCCCGAATTCCTTTTGCTGCTCCATCAAAGAACATTGAGTAGCAGGCCAAGTTCTTGTTCCAATTGCCAAAGTTGCCTTCAGATTTTCTAATCTTCCAATATTTTTTCTTTTCCTCTTTTAAGACTCTTCGAGAGTATTGTAATCCCAACATGTCACCCCACTCCAGCTCTTGAGAGGAGAGATTCTCATCTGATATAACTTCCACATGTTCATACAGAAATTCCTTAAGAGTACTTTTTATCTTAGTTGTGACAACCTGGGCATTATGTGTTTTTCCTTGGAAAATTATGCAATTTCGCTCCAACCAGATATTCTAGCAGAATAGTTTTGGGAGAATTATCCAGCCAGCTTTCAACCAAGCGTTATTTGGGAGGTGACCAGGGTATCAGTTGATCCAGCTAGAATGCAAGTAAAAAATGGTGGAAGGAAGAAACAATGCCTCAAACCAGAGCATCAGCACTTCTTTCCAGACCTCAGAAACGAAATTACAACCCAGCATTATATGCTATGTGTTCTCCTCAAACGATAAGCATAGAGAACAACGTGAAATCCCATGGAAGCCTTTCTTTCTGAGATTTTCAACTATAAGTATGCGGTTATGACAGAGCAGCCAATTAAACAAATCAATTTTTGGGATCGATTTCAGAGTCCAGAGCCCTTTCCAAAGCGTCGGATAGAGAGGGATGTATGAGATTGCACAGATCTGATTTTATCCTTGTGCCACTATGTATGCTCCAGATTTTGACCCCCATCCATGCTGATCGTGTTTCACAACACCTATTTGGGCCTTCCCTTTTAGTCTGTGGCACAGCTGCTACCATGCGTTCTCAAGCTCTTTGGGTAGCTCCGGCCTTTGCCAACCCCTCCATACATTCTCCTTCCAATGAGAAATGCTCCATAGAGAATTCAGACATGTGCTATTCATCCAGTCTTGCAGCTCCTGTAACTCATTAACCTCCTTAAGAGGTGCATCGTTCATTACTCTATCCTCCCAAATGTCAATAGATTTCCCATTCCCCAGAATCCAAAATAAGTTAACCTGTATTAGAGAGTGGGCTTGCATGCACAACTTGAATATTTGAGATCCATTTTTGGCTTGAGTAGGCCTGTCCAAGATTCTCTTCTTTGTCCTATAAAATATTTCTTCTAGAAGACCTGTTGTGCCCAGCCAGCCTTAGAGGCAACTTTCCTCCAAAGTATTTTGGCCCCCAAAGATAGATTTTGCTTTCTTAAATCTTTGAAGTTCAATCCACATTCCAAGATTGGTTTGGTGACTTTATCCCAATTGACGAGCAACATTATATTCCTATTTTTCTTTCCACCTTTCCAAAATGAATTTCTTATACAACTTTCCATTTTTTTTAGGACTCCAAGGGGGGAAAGCATAAGAGAGGCTTGGAAAATAGGGAGGTTGTTCAAGATAAATTTTGTAAGCACTGTTTTCCATGCTAGATTAAGCCAAGAGAACGCCCATGCTTCCATTTTGGATTTGAATTTGTCAAGGATGGGGATCCAATCCTTGCCTAAAGGATTTTTATAAAAAATTGGTAATCCAAGATATTTGAAAGAGTTCCATCGAATGGACCCAGCAAAACCCCAGCTTCTGGCAATTTCATTCATCTCACATTGAGTCACATTCCATCTAAATATGTGGCATTTTCCAACATTCAGACTATAGCCAGAGGCATCATAGAAATCATCCACGACCAATTTAAACTGCTTAGCAGTATGGATAGAAGCAACCCCCATAAGGAGTGTATCATCAACAAAGAGGGTGTGGTTTATCGCTTTAACCCCTCTTGAAATTTGGATTCCCATTATATCTTGGTCAAGCCTTAATTTTTCCAGTATAAAACTTAAGGCAGAGGCATAAAGAACAAACATCAAAGGAGAGAGAGGGCAGCCTTGCCTCAGCCCTCTCGAGGCTTTAAAAAAATCAACAGCTCTTCCATTTACCAACGGAGCAATCTAGGGCTCATAGAGACATGCTTTGATCCACCTAATGAATCCAGATCCAAAGCCAAATTTTTCAAATACTTTATAAAGAAAGGAATGGCTAACACTATCAAACGCATTTGCAGAGTTGAGTTTAGCAATCATACCATTTTCTCTCCTCATCAGGCTTGAATGACCCGCCTCCTAGACTAGAATTATGTTGTCCACTATTTTTCTTCCTTAAATGAATCCCCCTTGGTTCTCCGAAATGAGATCTGGAAGAAAACTCTTCAATCTACTAGCAATCACCTTCGTGATAATTTTATACCCAATATTACATAGAGAGATGGGTCAGAATCTACTAAAAGAGTTTTCCCCCTTTTCTTTGGGAGTAAGAGCTAGGAAAGTTGAGTTTGTATTACCCCCAATCTTCTTACAATCCCGAGATTTCATAACCATTCTATGCAAGTCTTTTTTAAAAATCTGCCAGCAAGCTTGACAAAAAAAATTTGTGAACCCATCTAGACCCGGGGCTTTTTCTGGATTCATGGCAAACAAAGCCTCCTTTATTTCCTTCTTGGTAACCTTAGCATCTAGATTCAGATTCATTCTATCAGTAATTTTAAACAGAATATCTTCTAGTAGTCTATCACTGCATCCCTGCTCCTCATCTTCATTGTAAAGGTTTTGGAAGTGAGTGTAAGAAGCCTTTTTGATACTTGGGAAGTCTCCATAATTTTGGTTTCCATATTTAATTTCTGTAATAGAATTGAACCCTCTCCTAGCTTGGGCTTGCTTGTGAAATAAAGTTGTGTTTTTGTCTCCATATTTCAGCAAGAGGCTTCTGAATTTTTGCCTCCAATATTCCTCCTCCTTTCTGCAAGCATTATGGAACTTGTGTTGTATGTCTTCCTCCATTTTTAGAGACTCCCTTGCTATTTCTGCTTCTTCCATCAAATTTTGATGGGATTCAAGAGCTGCTTGGGCTTTCTTCCTTTCTTCCTCTAGACTACGAATGTTTTTGGCCCAACCCTTTAACTTGATTTTTACCCTTCTCAACTTCTCCTCCCAAAAAAAAAATGGGGAACCCATGACTGGCTGCATCCAAATTTCCGAAACCCTCTCCATGAAGTCCTTTTGGTTTATCCATATAGGACAAAAGAAAAAGGGGATAGGGCTAAGATTTGTTTGGGAAGATAGAGTCGGCATTATCAGTTTATGGTATGAAGTGCTACTAGTAAGGATACTCATCTTAACATCTAGTCCCAAAAACAAAAAGGAGCTTTGAATGAGAAACCTGTCTAGTCTAGCAGCAATATGCCCAGGGCCTACTCTTTTATTTGTCCAAGTGTAGTTACCATGGCACAACTTGATGTCGATCAGATCCCATTCATGAATGAGATCCTCCATACATTCCTGGACCGCATCCCTCACAATACATCCTCCACACTTTTCTCCTTGGCTTAGTGTATTGTTAGATCTCCTGTAATAAGAATATTTTCCAGATCCTCCCCTTCTGCCATATTTCTCAGGGACTCCCAATAGTTTTATTTTTTCCTTGCCAATGTGTATGTTCCTTTTTCGCTATCAACCTGAACATGGAGGAGTTCCAGAGAGTTCCCAGACCTTGCGAGGCCCCTCTAGCTGAGACAGCCAATGTCCCTCCTTTCTTCCAAAATTTCTTGCTCCTTTGAAGGAATTCATTTTCCTCCAATTTTGTCTCCTGGACAAGCATTATGTCTGGATTTTCTGCCATATTTAGATTCCTCATGGCTTCTTATTTCTTCTTTATCCCCAAACCTCTGCAATTCCAGGAGATCACCTTCATTATTTGTTATTGTGAGAGTGTGGACCACCCTTGAGGCTCTTTCCCTGATTTCTTGCCATCTTTGAGTTTTTGACCAAGAGCTTTTCCAATGTAGGTTGGCTTCCTTATACTTTGTCTTTGTACATTTCTTTCTCTCTTTTTTTCCTTGGAGGACATTCTTCCCCTTGCCAACCTTATTACCGTGGATTGAGAGTCTCCTATCTCTCCTTCCTCTTCAGATTCTTCTGAGCCTTGAATTTCCACCTCGCTCGTTCTGTTCTTGTCTTTGGGTATTTCTATTTCTCCATACCCTTGCCTTGCATCCTTTGCCACTGTAGTCTCATTTTCTTCCTTGTCTTCCATCCTTGGAGTCTTCGTTACTGCCTTCTGAGGCAGATCCTTTTTAGGGATTTCTTTTGAGTCTTATCCAAGAGGCCCAAACATGTTCCCCGAATCATTTGTAGGAAGGGTTTACGGAGTAGCACTAGTGCCTTTGGGTTGATGCGCTTTGCCCTTTTCTTGACTTGTTGGCTTAGAATTATTGGGGTTTTCTTTGGGTCTCTTGGCCTGCTTCTAGCCTTCCTCTTTCTCCTTCTCCTCCTCACTCTTTTTTTGGAAATTTCTGGAAAAGTGCCTGTATTCATGACATCCTTGACATTTGAATGGGAGTTGTTCATAATCTAGATTTTGAATGTGAGACCAGCTTCCAACTTTAATTTTTATAGCTTCCGGTAACCCAACTTCAAGATCCACCTCCACATAGATGCGAGCATAGTCATATTGATATTTTTTGTTTGCCCTGTCAATGAATTTTCCCAAGGAGTCCCCTATGTGTTTAAGGGAGACCCAGTTCTAGCAGTGGATTGGGAGGTTGGGAAATCTCACCCAAACAGGCACAGCTAAAGGAATGTCCTCTATTGGGTTGAAATCCGGAGTCCACTTATTTAGATACATCCCTTGTGGCCCCATAAAGTATGACCCATTTCTAAGTATCAGGTCCTTATCCTATTTAGAGGAAAATTTGAATAAGAAATAGCCTCTGAATAGAAAATAGGATGTAACATTTTGATTTATCAGTGGCTTCTAGTTCTTAATCACCCAAGCTTCCATGGCTTTGGGGGACGACCACAAGTCGGTAAACTATCCAACAATCACACGCTATTTCATGGTTAGAGAAACCTAAATCGGACCGTCTAGTGGGAGGGAGACCTCTGGCATTTCTTCTAATCTTTTCAAAAATTTCGATGTTGCAGGCTTCTTCTTCCTGGGTAATGAGGCGATCAGAGAGCAGAATGCTTCTGCATCTGGAGAAAGAAAAGGAGGAGGAGGGGGAGGAGGGGAGGCCCTAGATGAGGCTGGCTCCTCCATGGCTGCGGGAGCCCTAGAGGTATCAACTCGAGGGTAGCAGAGAAGCGCAGCACAGCGAAATTTTTTTTTCGAGGAGAAAAATCAGAAGCCCAATATTGTTATTGTTGTGCATTTACATTATTATTATTATGTAGGCCCTGATTATATTGTGACCCGTTAGACCCTTATATGTAATAGGGAGGTCTTTTCATTTGTATCATCCAATAATTTTTCATTTATTTGATGTAAAGGAGGATTCCTCCTCGAAGATGCTAATTTTCAATTCATTGATCTATTATTTCTTTTTTTTTGTGATCTGGGAACAAACTGGATACTCTTCTAGAACTATCATTGTTTTCCATGGTGGAAAGGTCATATGTTAAGTTATATCCCAAGTGATATTGATATTATTTTCTTATTTTACACTTGGGATCATGATGAATCCAAGGTACCCAACATATATTGATTCATTCTTTGGTTGTCTTGGAACATGAAAAACTCTTGTATTGGTTTTTGTGGAATAACTTGTTATATAAAAAATAATTTCTCTCATTGGTGGGTGGTAGCACAAATGGGTAAAAGCATGTTGGAAATCCCTTGTGTATCCAAGTGATCGAAATTTTAGTTCCCCTAGACATGTATCACCAACTGAACTTAAAAAAAAAATTGTGTGTCTCCTTACATTTGGCTTCATAATATTGACCCACTAAATCAATACATTTGGATCAAAATTTATGACTCTAATGCCAATAGGATTTATCTCGAAATCCATTACTTTTCTCCTATCGACTCAACCTTCTATAAGAAAAACAACTTAGATATTTTATCCTCTTAAATACCATAGAAATACATATTCATAATCTAAGGAATGAAGGTAAAATCCTCTTGTTAGGTGACTTCAATGTTAGAACCATCACTAACCAAGCTACTCTCCTAAGTAATAAATCTCGCCCTAATCCCTCTGGCTAGATGAGGACTTTGACTTTGCTAGAAGATTCAAAATAAATTTTGAAGACATAATCAAGAGCTTATTTGGTGCAGAGCTGATAAAGATCTATAGTTGCCAAGACCTAATAATTTGAAATGGAATTAAGAAGTAGTCAACCTTCAGTGAAATGATTTGTATTCATGGGCTTGGAAATAGTTTTGTGGATTATGTGATATCTAATATCCCTATTTTCAACTGTATTATAAAATTTGACCTCCTAATGGACCACAAGCCGGATTTTGGCAATAGAGTTCTTACTTTAACTCTAAACCTTAACATTCACACCAACCACATCCAAGATATTTGTGAAAGTCAAAGACATGTTCATTTTGATAGAAGTAAAATTGATATCTTCTTAAAGGATTTAAATAGGTATTTAGATTGTTTAATGTATAATGTAACATTGATCATATCTACCACAATTTTACAACAACCCTTTCCACTACCATTAACAAGTTCTCTAATGAGGTTTCTTATAAAAGGAATAATAGAACTCCCAAGCCTTAGTATGATAATGATTGTAAAATTTCCAGGAAAGTGATTAGATATGCTCTAAATGAAACTCTAAAGGTTGAAAAAATAAATATCTACAAATATATTATGAAAAGGAAGAAAATATACTATATAAATAGGAGGCAATAACATCTACTTCACCTTTCTAAAGTTAAGCCTAGAAATTTTTGGAGGTAGATTCTTGTTCATAAAATGAAATAAAATAATTCAATCCCCTTAAATAATTGGGATATATACATTAAGAATTTTTATGATTCTCCTAATTCCTAGGCACCATCTTGAACACTGCTATGGAGGAGGATATCTTCTTTTTGGAATACATTGAGTTCAAGACTAAGCAACTCACTAATGGGAAAGCTAAGGATATTGAAGGCTATCAAGCCAAAATATTCAGATCGGAAGTTTTTTCCTTAATCCTCATATACACAAACTCCTCAATTTGTAAATGAACAAGGATACCCTAATCCTTGGATGGAGAGTCTTATAGTTACTGTATTTAAAAATAAGGATAAAATAATTCCCTCTAACTATGGGACCATTATCATTAGGAAAATTTTATCCAAGTTGTATGGAATCATTTTGGAAAATAAGATTAGCCTTTGGAATGAAAGCCATGGTAAAATAACCAAAGGGAAAATTGGATTTAGGAGGTAGCACTTAATTATAGACCTTCATGTTGCTCTTAGGATCATTGTAGAGGAATTCCACAATGATAAGACTAGTCTGTTTTGTTTTTTTGTTGACTTTATAAAATATTTCGACATAGATCCTTGGGATAAATATATGGAAGAGTATAGAAGAGATACGGGTTCCTCACAATCTGAGGGTTGTTGTGAATAGGCTATATGAGAATGTTATTTCCAAGATTAGGACCACTAAGGGTTGCTTAGAAGAAATTACATGCAATATCAGAGATAAAAAAGGGTGCTCTTTGTTAGGTGCTAGTTTTGTACATTTTTCCTACACTTATATTCCTTATTTTTCCTCATAACCATAACCAATGGGAGTATCTTTACCCCTTTTTCCTATCTATTTACCCTAACTTATGATGTTTCATCTTGCTTTCATTACTTTTCCAATTCACCAATTGTTATGATATATCATACATTTTTATGACTAATTGATGGTGAATGTTTGGAGAAGATCGATGGTCTTTGTGTTGTCTTTTTAGATGTCATTTATAGCACCAAAGGTCCCGGGCACAAATTTCATAGGAGCAGTTCAGAGGGTGTTGTTACAACAAAGTGATGTTGTTACACCTTGATGTTACAAACCCGCCGGAAAATTGTTGTTACAGACTTGTTGGCAAACTGCTGATACAGTTGTATCGTTGACTGATCTCATCAATAATTGTTGTTGATCTGTCCTCTGGTTGTTACAATACTGCTGTAATTCCATTACGATAGCTTTAGAAGTTTTTTAGCATTGTATTTTTGGTATAACAGCCTAAGGGCGGTTTTGATTGTAATCTTCTATCTTCTAGTTAGAACTTTATTAGGAAATGGTTATAACTATATTTGTTCTATTTCGATCAGCATGAGAATAATAATATTCTCATGACTGATCTATCCTTATATTTTCTGATGTAACCACTATATAGTTCTCGGCCCTAGAGGTCGAGAGGTTAGCGAAGAACAACATTCTTTTGGCTTTGTAATTGTGTTCAAATTAATACAATTCATCCTGATATTGTCATTACATAGGTTATTCTATTTAGATTTCATAAATTTCTTCCTTTACCTGCGCCCTACTAGGGAGGAAGGGCCCTCCTTCTTAGCATGGATTGCAATGATTAAAGTAGTTGTGTGTGTGTAATTGTATTTCAATTTATGTATCAGTAGAGTGCTATTGCTGCTACTCAGTTGAGAATATATGTGCTTCGATTTCAATATTTTATATGTTGTTACACATATGATATTAGAAACACTAGCTAGGTACTTGTTGTGTGGTGTGCCAGATAGATCAATTGAAGTGTGATTTCAATCTTGTAGATCCTTTTATTTCTGCATGAGTGATTTATTTCCACTTTAGCAACAATTTCTTTTCCTTGGAATTTATTTTGATTGGTGTATTAGTGCAGAAAGTGAAACTTTCATTAGAATAAACAGACGTCCCTGGATTGATAATTAAATGTGTGTTGTTCAGTCATTTAACAATGATTTATATAGCCCAACATTTTGGCGTCGTTTCCGGGGATGGAAGTGATGATTCAATAAATCAGAGTTGTTTCATAGAAGTGCAATTTCTGTGTGTTTTCATAGAGTGTATCTAACGACAAAATTTTCGGGCAGTAAGACGAGAGGTAATAACCTACGCAGTGCTCTAATAGACTTGAACAGGCTCACGAATGTCTTGTTGGGACACTTAGGAGGTTGAATTTCTAAGCATTTTGTTTTTTTCTTAGAGTGTCTCCAGTGACACAATTGACGGGTGGTAAGAGGAGAGGTAAGAACATGCACATCACTCTAACAAACCTGAGTGGGCTCACCAATGTCTTGATGGGATACTTAGGAATTAAATTTTGGGTGTTTTTTTAGGGTGCCTTTAGCTATACAGTCATTGGGCAGTAAGACGAGAGGTAATAACCTGTGCATTGCTCTAAAAACTTGGGCGAGCTCACTAGTGTAGAAATTGAAGCACTTATAGGATGAATTGATACGCATAGGGCCCATGTGTGTCAGTGGGACAACATCAACATCTACAAACACACCCCCACTCTATTGACTACATGAAAGACGGGTCGTAAGAAGGAAAATATGAGCGTAGATTTGGGAAGCAAAACATGATTTGGAGATCTGATTTCAAGGGAAGAAAAGGAATAGTCCATGTCATACAGAGATAATAGGAAGATAGGACCATAGAAATAAGATACCATATCAAGGCCTGGACCATCAGTGTTTTCTGTGTCTAGACCTCACCATCCTTCAAACAACATATCCACTCCTAATATCAAAACTCCAGATTCGAAATAGTAATGGAAAATCATTGATCAGGATCTGAGAATTGAAGAAAACAAAGAGACCAGTGGGGATCATCAGGGACCTGAGGAACAATGATCAGTTGATCATCAATTGGACACTGGTAATTTTGTTAAATATTTTATCCTGGAGTAGCCTGATCCTTCTATTTCTCAATCTCTAGTACACTCTGAGGTCAGTTCATCCCATCAGGAAGAATCAACCATGGGTGATGAGAATGTCAAGATAGACAACTATGTTACTTTTGAATTCCCAATAGTAGTAACATGGGATGAGGCTCCTATGAAGAATATCCCTTTATCATCCGCACCATCCTTTCAATGGATGGCTATTGAAGATCATGATAACTTTCTATTCGAATTAGAGGTGTTGTGTAGAGGTTATGACTACACTTCAGATGCGCAGAAGCTAAAATTATTCCCTGCTACTCTGAAAGGATTAGCATTAAGATGGTTTATGAGTCTATTGGGTGTTGGCACGATTCGAACCTGGAATGACATGCGAGCGGCTTTCCTCTTTAAGTATCAGGACTACTGTCGAACCAGGGACTTTAAGGATGAGATTTTTAGAATTGCACAGAAGGAGGAGGAAAGGTTGGAAGACTATCTGGAGCGATTTCACTACAATTTACAGAGGTCTAAAATCAATAATTTAGATCCAGAAATTATAAAGCCAATATTATTAAGAGGTTTAAGAGATGATTGTCTAGAGCATCTGAACATAATAGGAAAAGGAGACATATCACAAGAGACGTTTGATGAGATAATGAAGCTTTTCCTCCATAGCTCAAGAGGATCGGTCAAGGGAAGAGTTTCAGTTTGGGATCCGTCACCTCAGATACAGAAGTCCACAAGTGGAGGAGTAACTAGAGCAGAGATTGGGAACTTATTTGAGGATTTTAAAACCGACCTCCTTAGCACTCTTTCTACCCAGATAACTACGGTACAAGTCAAGAAAGCACAAGCATAAGCTGAAGCGTCCTTAGCAATATTTTGTCCCCGATGCAAAAAGAAACATTTGGAAAGAGAATGTGGACTGAATAGTGTCAACCTGTGCAACATATGTGAGTTGGCGCACTCTACGAATCAGTGTCTTGAGTTGCCCAGACTAAAGGTGGTACTTCAAGAATTAAGCAAGGATTTTCAATCTTCATATTTCATCGAATCAAAGAGACCATGGTAGCCGCGACCTACAAGTATGCCTTTAGATTTTATTCTTTTTATCCTTGGAATAATGTTTATAATAGTTAGCAATATTCATGGTAGTATCATACTCCTTCCTCAACACAATTTCCTTCACCATGGAACTAGTGGCCATCTCCTCCACCAATGCAATACCCTCCATCACAACCCAATCCTTGGGTTCAGAACTGAAGAAGAAATGGCCAAGGTCTAGTACCCCCTCCAATACCAATGCAACAACAATAGTTACAACTGCCTTCTATTCAAAATCCTACAAATTTTGTCTAACCCTAATTACCTGTACAACCTAACCCCTATCCAAATAATAAAAATAGCCCAGTGCATGGATGCTCCAGTTACCCTCCAGAATTATCTTATTACTCCTATCAGACTTAATGAGAATTGGCTTCGATCACAGAAAATAATAATATCTAAACATACCCCCATTATTACTGAAGAAACTGAATCACCCAGGAAGGATATGGATGATTCTAAGGCAGTTGTTACACATGTAATAGTTGATACAAAACCTGTTGTTACATCTATAACAGCCATCTCGGGAGGGTCTATTGTCCCTACAGTAGCCATTCCAAGTAAGGCTGGTACATCTGTGGTAGCTGACTCAGCTATTAGCATTCAGAATCCCCCATACCCTCAACGATTAACTGAAACCGGGTTGGCCTTACAACTTGAATCTGAATTCCTCAAGGAGATGCAATATTTGTATGTACGGATTCCACTGTTACAAGCCCTTAAATAAGTCCCTATCTACGCTAAATTAGTAAGGGATCTATGCATCAAAATACCTAGAAGGAAACCTAAAAATCATGCTACTATCCATGTCATGGGAAAATTGTTCGATATTATGATTGATTAGCCTTTGTTGACTAAATATAATGACCCAGGGAACCCTACAGTGATTGTCCATATTGACAATCATCCCATAACCAATACTTTGATTGATCTAGGGGAAATTATTAATGTTATTTATAAATACCTCTTCATCTCTCTAGGACTCCATGGACTTAGACCTACACCTACAGTGCTTGAATTAGCAGATAGGTCCCATGTCAAGGCTAAGGGAGTAATCGAAGATGTGGTTATCACTATGGATTCCTGGAATTATCTGGCTGACATTCTCATTTTACAAACCAAATCCAACCTGGGGGGGTCATCCTTTAATCTTCAGAAAATCGTGGCTAGCCACTACAGATGCATATATCATATGTAGGTCCAGATATATGGTGATCTCATATGGACAGGCCACTCAGAACCTGAACCTTTATCCCCCAGCAAAACCTCATATGGATTCGAGTAGTCCCTGGTGGGATGAATTTGCACCTGAATATGATCTTTCCCTACCTCTTCTCACGCTTGGAAAAGCACAATATTTGAGGATGAAACAAAGGATGATATCATTAATGGTTATATTAGTAATTCACTCCCTGTTTCCTCCATTAGATATTTCATAGAAGAAGGCAAGGAAGATGATGAAATTATTGAACATTTGAAAATATCTCCACTTACTATCAGCAGTCCCATTGAAATCGAACCTGGAAAATGTTTAAACATCAATCCTAACATGACTGCTGAACAAAACAGATTGTTGATATAGCTATTACAGAAATACAAAAAGGCATTTTCATGGGACTATATTGATATGCAAGGAATCCATCCTGGCCTATGCACTTGCCGCATTTTCCTTAAAGAGGATTGCAAACCAGTTAGACAACCTCAGTGCTAAATGAACCCTACACTTAAGGAGATAGTGAAAGAATAATTGCAGAAACTCCTTAATGCTAATTTCATCTACCCCATTTCCGACAGTCAGTGGGTTTTTCCGCTTGTCATAGTTCCAAAGAAGAATGGCAAATGGAGAGTCTATGTTTACTATAGAGAACTTAACAAGGCCACTCAAAAGGACCATTTTCCTTTACCATTCATTGATAAGGTCTTGGATACTCTTTCTGGAAAAAATATTTTCATTTCTAGATGGGTTTAGTTGTTATAATCAAATACAGACTGCCCCAAAAGACCAAGACAAGACAACCTTTACTTGTACATGGGGTACTTTTTCATATAGAGTCCTTCCCTTTGGCCTCTGTAATGCACCAGAAACCTTTCAAAGGGAAATATTAGGTATTTTTTCTGATATTTTCAATGACTGTCTTGCAATATTTATGGATGATTTTACACCCTATGGGGATGCCTTTGAGACAACATTAGCTAACTTGGAAAAAGTGTTGGAACATTGTGAACAAACTAATGTTGTTCTGAGAATGGAAAAATGCCACATGATGATGATTGAGGGAATTGTGATGGGACATTTCATTTTAGCAGATGGAATCAAGGTAGATCCTAAAAAAATTGAGGTAATCTCGAAAATCCCGACCCCTAAGACTCTGAAAGAGGTACGTAGTTTTTTGGGACATGCAGGATACTATAGGAGTTTTATAGAGAATTTTTCAAAGATTGCATCCCCTCTATTTTCATTACTTATGAAAGACGCAGAATTTGTGTGGACATGGAAGTGTGAGCAGGCCTTTTTAAAATTGAAGAACTATGTAACAACAACACCTGTTTTACGAGGACCAAACTGGGAATTTTCGTCTCATATTTCTATAGACGCATCTGACATAGTTGTGGGTGTTGTTTTGGGGCAGCTAGATGAGAAGAGACCTTATTCCATTTATTACATCAGAAATAAATTAACTCTAGCAGAGCTCAACTACATAGTTATTGAGAAGGAATTCCTAGCAGTAGTGCATGCTATCAACAAATTCTGGCACTACATCACCGGGTACCAAGTATTTGTACACACTGACCATACTGTAATTTTATTTTTAATGAACAAGCCTGTTACTAATGGTAGGGTTACATGATGGTTATTTTTGTTACAAGAATTGGATATTACTATTCTAGATAAACCTAGAAAAGATAATGTACTTGTTGATTTCCTTTCTAGATTAACTATAAGTAATGATTGCACTGCCACTCAGGATTCCTTTCCAGATGAGTATCTTTTTACCACTCTACGCAGTCACCATGGTATGCAGATATAGCCAATTACCTTGCTACAGGAAAATTCCCACGCCAATTTTCTTCCAAAGAAAGAAGGAGGATTATACAACATAGTGCTACCTACTCCTGGATAGAAGGTAATCTCTATCACACAGGGCTAGATTTTTAGATTAGGTGATGTGTTAGAGAAGATGACGTATTTGAGATCTTGAAGGCTTATCATGAGGAACCTTGTGGAGGACACTTTGCTGATAAGAGGACAGGACATAAAGTACTCTCAACAGGGTACTACTAGCCAACCATATTCCAGGATGCCAAGAAATTTGTGAAAGGATGTGATAGCTGCCAAAGGATGGGACAACCTCTGAAATCATGTCGTTACAACCTCGGAGAGTAATAGAATCATTTGAGAAATGGGCCTAGACTTTGTGGGGCAAATTAATCCTTCATCATAACAAAAAGCATACATATTGTTCTGCACCGATTATGTCACAAAATGGGTTGAAGCAAAGGCACTAACTAGAGCAACAAGGCAGGCTCTTTCAGATTTCTTGTTTCAAGATTTTTTTGTTCACTTCGGGATACCCACAGAGATCATGACAGATGGGGGTCCTCAGTTCACATCTCATTTGATCAAGAAGTTGGTTGAAAAGTATGTAATCCATCACAGAATCACAACACCATATCACCCACAAGTAAATGGTCAAGTAGAAAGCACCAATAAAGTCATTAAGGGAATCTTAACAAAGACACTAGCTAGCCACTGAAGAAACTGGGCCAAGAAACTTCCAGAGGTACGATGGGCTTACAGGACAACATGGAGGAATACTACAGGATTCTCACCATATGAATTGATGTATGGTAAGAATCCCTTATTTCCCATAGAATTTTAAATAAAGACATTAAGAAAAACATTGTAGGTCAATCTGGATTTGAGTACAACACAGACTCAAAGATTGAACTAGCTCAATGAGTTGGAAGAGAGATGGATGGTTGCCATTCAACAAACGGAGATCTTTCAGCAGCAAATATCTAGATGGCATGATGGGTTTATTAAGAAGAAAAATTTCTAGAAAGGAGATTGGGCTCTTTTGTATGATTCAAGGTTTAAAGATTTCAAAGGCAAGCTCTGAACCAGATGGCTAGGTCCTTATGAAGTGGATACGGTTTTTGACAATGGGACTATACAATTGGTCACCCTTGAAAGTGCTCAGACGCCATTACTGGTTAATGGGCACTGTCTAATGTTATATCATCAACCCGCTTTGAAGGAATCATTTGTCAACATTGTCGTGGACTCTGATCTTCATGTTATGACAACAGGGGAACATTCTTCTCTGCAGCCTTTAAAACTGAAATTCCAATAAGTGCAGCAGTTGAAAACCACCTTTTTGGCAGTTGTTACACCTGTTTAAAAATAAAAAATAAAAATAAAAAAGAGAACAAATAAATAATAAAATAAAAACAAAAACAAAAATAAATCTAACTGTGAAAACTCCTTTGCAGGGCACAGTCAGACAATCAGTAACAGGTGAAAAAAAATCTTGTGGTGGCTATTACACCTATGTTTTTCTTCCTAAAACATCATCTTCCCTTTCTGATTTATTTCACGAGATGATGGTATTCATGTAATTTTCTTTTCTATACCAATTTCTTCTGATTATTATGTTTTTTTGAGAATAATCTAAGGGTTGTCTTGGTTGTTACATATGTAACATATGATAGCCATGAATACTGTTTTTTTTTTATTATGATTCATTCCATAAACAACAATAACTGTGCCGGACAATAGCAATAACATGAGTGCTGCAAGCAGGATGCTGCCAATTCAAAGTCTCCCTCCATGCCACCTCAGGTATGTCATTGAAAAGGTAAACGTTGGCATTGATGTTTCAGTGATTAACTGGAAAAGTAATGATACTCCTGTGATAGCTATGTGCGGTCGTCACCATTAAGGTGAGGGAGGGGATATGACTTGAAATCATTACAAAAATTTGTAATCATAAATAGTTATTAAATCTGCATGCACCTAATCAATAACATAATTTCCAATGATGACCGAATCCAGTTGGAAAAGAGCATGTTTATGAAATCCCATTAATTTCCATAATGAGCCATTTATGAATATTAGTGTGAGGTACGATTTGGTAAATCCGTAAAATCCGTCACCTTCCATCAATATCCTTAATTGAAACCTTGCATATTCATTGTAAAATTGTCGATTGGGATAAGCAGAGATGTCGGGAAGTAGAGAATTCAGAGACACAGTGATGTTACAATGGGCTGAACAACAAAGAAGTGAATTCAGAAATGTTGTGATATTACAGTGTGGTTGAAGAACAAAAATCAAATTTAGAAACAAACAACAGAGATGTGTTGAGCAGCGGTTTGCATTTATCCATTTGAGATCTATCCATTGTATTTTCATTGCTAGTAGAGGGACAAAGGTAGTTTAATATAAAAATCAATGACCCCTCCTTGAAAGAAGACTTCCTAATGGGGGAAGAAAAACTAGAGAAGAAAGGGACAGGAATTGACAGATTGTCACTTTCTCATCCTTGGGAAGATGTTGCCCCGGGCTTAATTAAATATATCACTTGTGAGGGAAGATCCATGATAGTGTTCAACTATCACTTTCCTATGCTTAATCACCTGCGACACCAACAAAGAATCAATCTTCCATTCTATTTGTTAGGGAACATCAAGCATATGGCAGCAACAGTGAAAACAACAGCACACCTAGAGGCATGCGTGACTAATCACAGACTCATTAAGATAATTGTTTTGGATGCCCTAGGATAGTAAGGAAAATATTGGGAAGAATTAAAGCGAAAGAGGCCAATGACAAGCTGGGGGAAACAGACCATGACTTCAGGAGGAAGTTAGGCAGAGGTGGAAACCCAGACTTGGTCTGTTGGAGTTAGGGTTGGGAAAAAGCCTATTGATGAACCAATTGGGGAAAAAATACTGAAACAAAGAGTGAAGTTCAACATACCTGTAGAACCTTTTCCTACGGCTGAGAAGTAGATGGAAGAAGAAGTTTTAGAAGAAGAAATGCAACCCTCCTCATCAAGTAAGGATGAAACCAATGCCTTCTTTTTAGAAATTGAAAATCTAAGGAAGGAAAACAAGGAACTAAAGAGGAAATTATCTAAGGGGAAGGAAATCTAGGTGTCTGTATGCATGACATGTTTTCAATACTTAACAATAGTGGGATATAAAGCTCATAGAGAAAATATCATTCCAATGGAAATAGAAATTGAACAACAAGAGGTTGTTACACAAGAACCTGCTGATGATACTACTGTTACACAAGAACCAATAGTTAAAGCAGAGTCTCCTGTAATAATTGACCTAGAATCTGACCCACAAGAACCTATGGAGGCCACTCCTATTGTGGAAGAAAGAGCAATGAACACAGAGGATAATCTAGGTAAAAACAAAGGGGTTGACACACAAGAACCCACTGAGGAGGTTGTTGTTACACAAGAACCAGCAGCAGAGGTGGAACAAACCTATGTATTAGAGTCCGGTACACCCATTTTTCATGAAGATATTGAATGAAGGAGAACGCCGAGTCCCATTTCGGGATGGAGTTATGAGAAAATCCTGCTAATTTCTGAATTAAAAAAGTTGAAACAAGAAGCAATATCCCTTCGGGAGGGGAGGATTTCGCTAAAGGAGAATAAAAGAGAAATAGATACTTTACATGAAAGATGGATGAAAGAAGAATTTAAGAAAGGATGGGATAATTACAAGAAGAAGGAAATTCTGAAGAAACAGGAAGAAAAGTTGTTGTTGTTATAGTAGCAGGTTGAGGACCTCACCATAGACAAGCAAAAACTTCATGACCTTGCCCACAACTTGCTGGGTTGTATGCGGCCTTCTCCATCCTATCCTATTTTTCTGTGGGAATTCTACTTCTTGTTTCAATTGAAATCCATTATGGAGGATACAACTTATTTATGTTCTTCCACTCGTACATTTCTATATGTTTTCCATGCCTCCGATTTTGATGAGCAAAGCTTGTTGTGTGATTTATTATTACATAATATTACTTGTGAACATGTGAATATGCAGATGGTTGTGACAGTATTCTCCTATATGGGAGATCTTCAATGGAGGGTGTTTGTGTCCTTCATGAAAAATTATATTGAATTTCATCTGGCCATTAAATCTATGGTGACTAATGAGGAGAAGAAAACATTGTGGGTTCAGCAGAACCAGGACGGGATGCTGAGTTGAGAGGAGAATTCATGAGAATGCCAAGTACCCCTGGGATTAAATAACCAACTGCCACTTATAGAAGAAGAATTGTGAACTTCTGCCTCAATCAATTCTCAATGACGAAGAGCCGAGCTTTGATAGGGTGCCTGAAATGCACAGAAGCCAGTAGTGCTGAGCTATTGAAGGGGGATCCATTCTCATTCTAGAATTTCATGGTGGTTGTTACACATGTACTAGCCTACACACAGATTGTACAATCCCTTGGTGCTTTGTGGCTGGGATTGAGGTTCAAGTTTCCTTTGATATGGTTTCCCATTGAGGATTACCAAATCAATTATGAATTGAGTAAGTATGAGTCAGAATCCTAGGTACGACAGTTGGTGGCCAATTAGGGATATAGGTCTACAGATGAAGACACAGCTGGTGCTTATGATCTCACCGACCTGTACCGAAGATACTCCGATGAGAGATGAGTTTGCATGAGGACATGCAATTAGTTCAGTTGGGGGGAGATGTTGGGTGCTAGTTTTATACATTTTTCCTACAATTATCCTCCTTATTTTTCCTCATAACCATAACCAATGGGAGTTTCTTTACCCCTTTTTCCTATCTTTTTACCGTAACTTGTGTTGTTTCACCTTTCCTTCGTTACTTTTCCAACTCACCAATTATTATGATATATCATACCTTTTTATCACTAATTGATGGTGAATGTTTGGAGAATATCGATGGTATTTATGTTTTCTTTTTAGATGTCATTTATAGCACCAAAGGTCCTGAGCATGAAGTTCACAAGAGCAGTTAAGAGGGTGCTGTTACAACAAAGCGATGTTGTTACACCTTGTTGTTATAGACCCGTCGACAAATTGCTGTTACACTCTGTTGTTATAGAATTGTTGGAAAATTGCTGATATAGTTGTACCATTGACTGATCTTATCAATAATTGTTTCTAATATGTCCTCTGCCCATTACACTACAGTTGTGATTCCATTACGATAGTTGTAGAAGTTTTTTAGCATCGTGTTTTTTGGATAACAACCTAAGGGCAGTTTTGATCGTAATCTTTTATTTTCTAGTCAGAACTTTATTAGGAAGTGGTTATAAATATATGTGTTCTATTTCGATCAGCGTGAGAATCATAATATTCTCATGACTGATCTATCCCTGGATTTTCTGATGTAACCACTATATATTTCTCGGCCCTAGAGGTCGAGAGGTTAGCGGAGAACATCATTATTTTGTCTCTATAATTGTGTTCAGATTAATACAAATCATCATATTATTTCTGTTACATGCGTTATTCTATTTAGTTTCCGTAAATTTCTTCCTCTACCTACGCCCTGGTAGGGAGGAAGGGCCCTCCTTCTTAGTATGGATTGCAGTGATTAAAGTAGTTGTGTGCATGTAAATGTATTTCAGTTTATGTATCAGTAGAGTGATGTTGTTTTTGTTCAGCTAAGAATATATCTGCTTTTATTTCAATATTTTATATGTTGTTACACATATGATATTAGAAACAACAGCTGGGTACTTGTTTTGTGGTGTTCCAGATAGATCAATTGAAGTGTGATTTCAATCTTGTAGATCCTTTTATTTTTGCATGAGTGATTTATTTTCAGCATTTGATTTAGCAATGATTTATTTTCTTTGGAATTGCTTCTGATTGGTGTATTAAAACAGACAACGCAACTGTCATTGGAATAAATAGAGGTCCCTGGATTGACAATTAAATGTGTGTTTTTTAGTCATTTAACAGTGATTTATATAGCTCAACAATATTTATCCCTACCCTTTTTGGAATTTACATTGATAAGTTAGAATGTATTTTAGAATTTGCAAAATTTTATGGCATTAAGCTCAATAGTATGTTCATTACTATTCTCCTTTATACCGATGATATTGTTATTTTAGCTTGGATCCAAGATGATCTCGACAAGAAACTTAGAATCCTCCACTATTACTGCTCCAAGATGGGTATGACTATCAATAAAAACAAAACTAAAGTGTTGATAATTAAATCCAAAAATATCAACTATGATAACTTCATTTATGGTAAAAAAATACTTGGACAAAGTTTCTTGGTAAAAATATATGGGAATCGACATTCACCATCAGCTCAATTGGAGTTATAAAATTGATAAAATGATAGTTAGAGGTTGGAAAGCTTATTATGAGATTGGAAAAATTGTGAGTTGACATTGTTTTTGGGGTGGAGTACAAAAAGGTTCCTTTTTGATACTCTCGTCACCCTTGTTATTCTATATGGATGTGATGCTTGGGGTTTCAATATATCTAGAGAATCATGGAGGAAGATTTAGCTAATCCAAAATTAATTTATAATATACAACCTCGAGATTAAAGGAAATACTCCTTACCCTATCCTATTGATTGAATCTATCCTTTTCCCCATTGAAATCATGCCTATGACTCAATATTTCATGTATAATAAGAAGTTATGAAACATGGAAACCAATAGTTTTCATAAAATTTCTCGTAATTATAGCCAAAACCCCCACCTCTCACTCAAGCATGGCTAACATAAGGATGCCCAATCTTGGTTGGACCATTTGGGGGTAAAGGAGGAGATCATATTGAAGAATAAGGATAATATTAAAAATAATATTACTTTTTCCAACAATGTGGGATACTAATAACATACAAGGGTTCTCCTCGATGTGAATTCCAAATTAGACCTCACGTCATTTGCAGTAGGATCCCCATCTAGAGTATCGACCTGACCACCATAACACAAAGGTTCACCTTGGTTTCAACAGATAACATAAGATATTATATACATAGACCTTGAATAAGAAAGTAAGTTGACATTGTGAAACACCTATTGCAATGTGTAAAGGGATACTTTCATGAGCAGGATACAAGAGTGAGTCTCTGGAAGGAAGTAATAGTAATAACCTAAGAGGGACACACGAGAGTATGAAAATATTCGTTAGAAAAATTGTGATCATTAAAGTGAATAAAACACACATTCAACGAGATGAGTAAAAAAGCCACTTAAATAGTTCTATTTCTCTAGTACATATGAACACAACATATATCATAAACATCCCAAAAATAGTCCTAAAATATTTACAATACATGCATGAAAATGTGTTGGCTCATTAAGTTTCAATTAGGTGAAAGATCCAAGTACACCATTACAATGATGAGGCACTTGTTCCAGCAGTGGAACATTAAGTAACTTATTTCTTCTCCAAAGAATATTTTTCTATCCTATGCCAAGTAGAGAAGCCAAGACTAGCTCTCCAAATCTTAAGCCTCCAAAATCCCCTTACTTGAGTTATGAGGTTCTATTATAACAAGAGGAATGATGTTTCATTTCCCTTTGAATCTTGGTTTTCCCTCATGACTCTTGGACTTATATGTGTACTTTGGACTTATAAACAACTCTTGAACTTCTAAATAACCTTTGGACTTCTCTATGTGACTTATGAACTTCCATACAATTATTTCATCCATATATGACTATGTGACCCTTCATATTCTCCATATGACTCTTAGACTTCCACACATTCTCATTTTCTTGAGAAATATATCGTTAAATTTGACATGATGATGTGGAAATAAACATGAAAAAATATGAAATAGTGATGACACTTGTAGAAGTTACAACTTGACAATGATGACATGGACTTCATGAGAGGTGGAAATGCCAAACTGTCTTCCTTGCTTCTTCATTTTTCATTCTTGATGGTAGATATGATCTATGCTTCATATTCATGGAATATTTTGTTTATTATTCATCTTCACCCTCCAAAGTGTCTTGGATCGATATCAGAATCCTCTAAGTCATCATACAATTTCTTCTTTATGTCTTGGTCCATGATCTGCTTCATGTCCCCATGATAGATCTCTTTTGTTATTCTTCTCCACAGGTGTTTATTTATGCTTTCTCCTTGCCATATACTTTGAGCATTACCTTTTCATGGTAGAAAGGTACTCCTTCCAATGAAAATCATTCATGAAAGGTGAAATCAGTCTTAAAAGCACCTATTTTATCACTACCTAGCTCATGGAATGATCACCTCACGATATGCCTATTAGAGGGTTAAAAGAATGAGGGTTGATTAGGAGGGTGCAATTAAACACATCAACCACTTAGGAAGGATCCATTGTTCATTTTCCTGTGCCATGCACTATGAAGAGGATCTCTCCTTGCTCCAACACAGTGGGGAAGGTTGAACAAGGAATGATGAAGGCTTCATGCTTCAAAACTATACCATGCACCCTAGAAGGAAAGAGACTAAGACTTGAAAGAATTGTTTACCCCCTTAAGGATTCCCTATTTCACCATGTGCTAAATAGGAAGGGTATAAGCAAGCCTTGAGTGCAAATCACATAAGGGAAGAGGGAAGGATGAAGGCTTCAACCTTCATGGCTATGCAATGCATTGCAAGGAAGAGGATGCCTCTTGGAAAGCACAGTTTGGTTTGTCAAAGGCTCACTATCTCTTCAGTATGTTCCATGCACTAAGGAATAATTTTCAAGGAAAATTCTTGAGTGTAGAGAACATTGGGGAAGGAATAAGGGTGAACGATTTATCCTTTAGGACTGCACCATGCGCCCTTATGTTATGAAAATAGCTCCAAAAATAGAAGAAAAGAGGGATCAACACCTTAGAAATAAGTCACTTCAAATGAGAAACCTCCTTTACATTACATAAATGAACAATTCTTGGATGATACAAATGAAAAAACCTCCTTTCTATATATAGGAGTCCATGGGGTCACAATATAATCCTAGCCGACCTAACAATAGTAATGTAAGGGCACAATAATAACAATATGGGGGTTATAGGGGTACAACAATAACAATAAGGGGGCTACACTAACAACAATAAGGGACTACACTAGTAATATAGGAACCTAAAATGCCCCTCTCATTCAAAAAGGTGTTGTCCTCAACACTTGAGTAGATCTATATGCTTTTGTATAAAATTCTCATCCTCCCATGTAGAATCTTCAATGGGTAAGTTCTTCCATTTGAGGAGATACTCTGAAATTGATCGATTTCATAGCTGTCGAGTTCTTGTTTCCATGATAGCTTCTGGTTCCAATATTTTTTTTCATTCCTTATCAAGTTTTGGCAATATTGTTTGAACTGGAAGTTTGTCACCTATAACCTTCTTTAAGAATGAAACATAGAAAATTGGATGCACTCGAGAAGAAGCAGAAAGATCCATTTTTTATTCCATAGTACCAATCATTTGCAACACCTTATAAGGACCATAATAATTTGGCAATAATTTATTATGCTTCTTAGCTTGCTTGAGGGACATTTGTTTGTATGGTTGTAGTCATTAAAATTCCCAATCTCCTACATCAAACTTCTCTCGTTGCGATGTTGATATGCCTATTGTTTCATTCGATTTTGTGCCAAAATTAGGTTATCATTTAAGAGTTGGAGAAGTTGTTGTTGATGCTCAATGTGATATTCCACTGCTTGAACCTTATAATTTTCTCTTAAAGATGATGTAATGGACGATGGATGATATCTATAAAGTGCCATAAATGGGTCATTTTTGTTGTAGTATGGAAGGAAGTGTTATACCACCATTGAGCCAGAGGTAACCAATTGACCCATTGTGCTTGTTTATCGAATATAAAACAATGAAGATATCCTTCCAAACATTTTTTCACTATCTTAGTTTTACCATTGGATTGAGGATGATAATATGAGCTATGAGCTAGTTGAGTACCCAAACAAGAAAATAATTTTGTCCAAAAATTTCCAGTAAAAATGGGATCTTTGTCGCTTACAATAATATTTGGGTTTCCATGTAGCTTTTAATTGTTTCCATAAATGCAGTAGCAACTGTACTTTCTTTAAATGGATGAGATAATGCACAAAAGTGTGCATACTTGGTAAGTCTATCAACTACCACCATGATGACACTCTTTCCTTCAAACTTAGGTAAACTTGTGATAAAATCCATTGAAATCTACTCCCAAAGTTGACTTGGAATGGATAAAGGTTGTATAAGACCTGAGGTCTAATTTTATCAAATTTATTTTTCTGGAAAACAAAAATTACACCACAAAATTTTGAATATCATATTTAAGGCCATTCCAAAAAAAATCTTTCTTCACCCCGTGGTAAGTCTTTAAAAATCCTTAGTGTCCTCCTAAGGGAGAAGTGTGCAATTACAAAAGAATCTTTTTTTTTTGTTGGGAATTCTTACAAATATATAAGTGATCTTTGTACCATAACTATTCATTTTTCCAACTAAATGTATCATATGTACTAGGATCTTGCTACAACTTTTTAATGAGTGTCCACACTTCTTCGTCCTTTTTCCATTCATCCCTTCCTTTGGTTATCCAATCTGGTTGGATAATAGAAATGGCACAAATTAATTCTTCCACCTCTTCATCCGTTATTGAGAGTGCATCTGCAACAACATTTAGCCTCCCCTTTTTGTAGATGATTTCAAAGTCATAACCCAACATCTTTGTGACCCTTTTTTGCTATTCTTCTAAAGATAGTCTTTGTTCCAAAAATTATTTAAGACTATCATGATTAGTTTTTACCTTAAAGTGTCTTCCCATTAGGTAAGGTTTCCATTTATTTATTGCATTTAGTATTTCCAACATTTCCTTCTCATAAATAGCATTCTGTAAATACTTTCCTTTGATCGGATGACTTTCAAATGCAACGGGTCTTCCTTCTTGAATTCAAACAACAAAAATTCCATTTCTTGAGGCATCACATTCCACAATAAAGGTTTTTTTCAAGTTGGAGTAGCTAAGACTGGTGATAGGCACATTGCCTCTTTAAGATTTTCAAAGGCCTTAGTTGCTTCAAGAGTCCATGAAAATGCATCTTTATTCAATAATGTTGTTAGAGGTGCTTCTATTCTCCCACAATTCTTAACAAACTTGCAATAATACCCTACTAACCTGAGAAATCCTGGTAACTTCTTTATGGTAGTGGAGATTTTCCATTCCTTAATAGCTTTAATTTTGTTAGTTTCTACCTTAACACCCTTTTGATATACAATATGACCCAAATATTCCACCTCTTGTACTTCAAAGAAACATTTGGAGGTTTTTGCATATAATTGTTTCTCCTCCAATAGTTTGAGCACCCTGTCAACATGTTGAACATGATCCTTCCAAGACCTATTGTAGATTAGTATATCATCAAAAAATATTGACAAAAATTTTCTAAGGAAGGGTTTGAAAATGGAATTCATCAAACCTTGAAATGTAGAAGGTGCATTGGTAATGGAAAAAGGCATGACCAAAAATTCATAATGACCCTCATGAGTTCGAAATGTTGTTTTCAGAATATCTTCAATCTTCATTCTATTTTGATGATATACTAAACAAAGATCCAACTTGGTAAAATAAATTGCTTCATGTAATCATCCAATAATTCATCAATCATAGGAATGGGAAATTTATATTTAATAGTGAGTTGATTGAGTTCCCTTTAATCTGGACACATGCGCCATTATCCATCCTTCTTATGCACCAATACTATTAGAGCAGAGAAAGAAATTTGACTTGGTTGAATTATACCAACCTCTAACATTTTGCAATCATACGTTCAATTTCGCTCTTTGGACATAAGGATATCTATGAGACATGATGTTTGGAGGAACACTTCGTGGAAATGAATATCATGATCATGATTGAGAATAGGTGGGAGTCCTTTGGGATTTTCAAAAACCTTGGAATCATTGTCCAAGACTTTTTGGAGATCTTAAGAAATATATGATTTTGATGTTCGAATTTATAGTGAGCATAATGTAGGTTTTAACCCTATACAGAAATTATCTACAAATGAATCTTTAAAACATAAAATAAACAATAGCGAGAGCATAAAACATAAAACAGATAAACACTAATATTTTCCCATGGATCCCAAATCGAGATGACCAGCTTGATTTTTCATTATATTCCTTTTAGTGTTACAACACATATATATACATGCCGAAGCATACATAAACCCCAATCCATTAACCCTGGAATAGAACATAACCGTAGTTCCCTTGACCGGATCTACAAAATTGTAGGTTTTAACCATGTACATAAATTATCTGCAAACGAATCTTAAAATAGAAAATAAACAATAGTGAGAGCATAAAACATAAAACAGATAAACACAGATATTTTCCCCTGGATCCCAAATCGGGATGACCAACTTGATTTTTCATTATATTCCTTTTAGTGTTACAACACATATATATGCATGTCGAAGCTAGGGGCCGAAAACCATCATACCCCAAAACCATGTGCAAACCCATGCAAAAAACTATGGGCGGATCCACGCGTGATTAGTTGTGGAAAGAATATAACACATACCCAACATTATCCCACTTGTTGTTTTCTTTCCGCAAGGGGCCATAGGAGAGTTTAGTCATTAGCCCAGTTTTGCAACACCCATTGTTTCTCTACACCAAGAGAACTTCTGAGTGATTACAGACTTCATTAATGCATCTGCAACATTCTTCAAAGTGTCCACCTTTACCACCAACACCCTTTTAGCCTCAACCATATCTCTCAAAAAGTGATATTGAACATCAATGTGCTTTGTCTTTGAATGATAAGCAGGGTTCTTAGCCAAGAAAATTGCGCTTTGGCTATCACAATCTATCATTATAGCTTGCTGCACCAACCCCATACTTGAACACAATATCTACAACCAAAATTCTTCCTTGCTTACATGAGTGGCTACTATACATTCAACCTCTGTAGTTGAAAGAGCCACTACAAACTATCTTTTATTCATCCAACTGATTGCACCTCCACATAGGCTAAACACATACCCACTTGTAGATATTCTTTGGTCCAGATCTACCGCCTAGTCTGCATCAACAAAACCATGAATTTCCAAAACTCTTTCCAATCTTGGTCTTCCCTGGTAGCACAAGCCATAATCACTAGTGCCACATAAATATCTGAAAACCCGCTTCACTGCTGTCCAATGCTCCTTCCCTGGGTTTGACATAAATTTTCTCAATACTCCCACTGCATGTGCAATGTCTGGTCTAGTACAGACCATTGCATACATCAGGCTACCCACCGCACTTGCATATAGAACACGGGACATATCCTCCTCTTCTTCTTGTGTCTTGGGACACTGTTCAACAGACAACTTTGTACCTACAGGAATCAGAACATTCACCAGTTTACTATCCTGCATATTAAACCTCTGCAATATATTCTTGACATACTTCCTTTGGTTTAACCAGAGCTTCCTCTTTTCCTGATCTCTCTTAATTTCCATGCAAAAAATATAGTTTGCAGCACCAAGATCCTTCGTGTTGAATTTGGAGAACAGTTGGGTCTTCAAATCTTGGATAATTTCTTTGTCATTTCCAATCAACAACATATCATCCACATACAAGATTAAATAAATAACATGATCACCAATTAATTTAAAATAAAAACAGTGATCCTCCCTACTTCTGGTGAAGCCAAGTCCTCGTATATAGGTATCAAATTTCTGACGCCACATCCTTGGTGACTGTTTTAACCCATACAGAGAATTCTTTAACATGAATACTAGTTCTTTCTTCACCTTCACCATAAAGCCTTCATGTTGTTTCATGTAGATCTCTTCTTCCAGATCCCCGTGATGAAATTTTGTCTTCACATCCATCTGTTCTACCTCAAAATCAAATGCAGCAGCAACAATTAAAAGTAATATAATAGAATTAACTTTGGCAACATGAGAAAAAATATCACCAAAATCAATTCCCGGAATTTAGGAATAACCTTATGCTACCAACCAAGCTTTGTATTTCTCCACCTTGCCTTCTACATTCATCTTCTTCTTAAACACCCATTTGCTCCCAATGGGCTTCCTTCCAGTTGGCAACTCCACCAGATCCTATGCCTCATTTTTATGCAAGGATGCCATTTCATCAACCACGGTCTCCTTCTAGAGTTTTCCATCCTCTGAATCTATTGCCTTCCTGGTAGTACTAGGATCATCATAAGTTATAGTTAAAGAAAAATTTGAACAGAAAGTAGATGGATTATACCTTTCTGGTTGTCTTCTTTCCCGATCTGATCTTCTCACAGCTGGAGTTTGTGGCTCTTCCTCGTCTGAGTCTTCTTCTGTTGTAGAGTCTGATTCATCCTCCTTTAGCTCAAACTCTATCTTCTCAGGTTCCTTTGGTAGGAATTCATGTTTAACAACATCTTTCACCTCTCTAAACACCACATCTTGGCTGTACACAACCTTCCTTTTTTTTGGGTTCCAAAGCTTGTAACCCTTTAAACCATCCTTATACCCAATAAAGATGCACCTTTTAGATTTATTATACAACTTGGTTCTTTTATCCTTTGGAAAATGTACATATGCATCACATCCAAATACCCTCAGATTTGAAAGAGAGGTTTTCTTAACAGTCCATACCTCATGTGGATTCTTATCCTCCAACACTGATGAAGGTGATCTATTAACCAAGTAACATGCAGTCTCCACTGCCTTTGCCCAGAATTCTTGTCCTAACTCGGTACCATTGAGCATACTTCTTGCCTTTTCCATCAGCATTTTGTTCATTATTTCTGCAACTCCATTTTGCTGAGGTGTGTATGGAGTAGTCTTCTGTCATGCTATACCACACTTCTTATAGAACTCTTCAAATTCCTTCTTGCAGAACTCCCCACCATTATTTTTCCTCAGCACCTTTATATTTTTCTCTGTCTGGTTTTCCACTAGAGCCTTAAATTCTTTAAATATGTTAAAGACTTCAAATTTCTTCCTCAAGAAATATATCCATGTATTCCCTGAGAATTCATCTATGAATGAAACATACTACACAGACTTACCCAGTGATGGAACCGACACAGGTCCAAACACATAACTGCACACAATCTCTAATATCTTGTTCGCCCTCTTAGCACCAAAAGGAAATCTCACCCGATTCTGCTTCCCATATACACAATGTTCATAGAAATTGAAATCCAGAGAGCTATTAGACATACCTTCTACCATACCATTTCCATGCAGTATCCGAAGGCCCTTCTCACCAATATGTCCAAGCCTTTGATGCCATAGCATGGCATTTTCTCCAGAGACTGTTAGGCTTTCCGCTCCACTTTCGGGAACCACAGAACTATTGCACCCAGCAGTAACAGTGCTACCCTGAAGCTTGTACAGAGTTCCAATCCGAACTCCTCACATTAATACCAGTGCTCCCCAAACCATCTTACAGATATCTTTCTCAAACACTGTTTTTACACCTGCATCATCCATCTTGCTTATAGAAATAAAATTTATGGCCAATGCAGGAATGTGAAGAACACCAGGAATTGTTCTAATCCTTCCACCTTGCAGCGTCAGCTTGAATTTTCCACGTCTGATGATTTTGGCCTTCCTATCATCACCTAAGAAGACATCACCGCCACCATATTTCTCATACTTGCAGAACCACTCCCTACGGGGAGTGAAGTGAAGGGATGCACCCGAGTCAGTTAACCATGACTCATGATCTACATGTGTATTTGAAGAAGAAGCCAAATACACATCCCCACCTTCATCTGAGGTGTTTTTTGCCTCTGTAGAAGGAGCATCATTAGATCCCTTTCCTTTCTCAGGAGCTTTAGATTTGCAGTCCTTTTTGTAGTGCCCTTCCTTTTACATTTTCCGGCGATGTGCGAACAAACTTTCTTAGAATTTAGATCTCCCTCTAGATTTATATCTCCCACTCGAAACCTTATTCTTGTTTCTGTTCTGGGACCTTCCTCGTACAGATAAGGCATCTCCATTCTGACCCTCCATATTTCTCCGTCTCATTTCCTCTGATAGTAAGGCTGAGACAATGTCTTCAAAATTCAATGTAGTTGTATTGTTACCTATTGTAATAACCAGACTATTCCATGAGTCTGGTAGAGAACAAAACAATCTAATGCACTTATCTTCATCTAATATTTTAATATCAATAGATGACAGCTGACTTACCATAGTATTGAAGGCGTTCGATTGCTCAATCACTGAGTCTCCATCCTTCATCCTCAGGTTATAAAAATTTTTCCACAGGAACAATTTATTCACCAGAGACTTAGATTGGTACAAAGTCCCTGGCTTGTCCCACAAGTTCTTCACCATAGCTTCCCCAGATACATTCAACAATACTGAATTTGAGACACATAATCGTATTGTGCTCTTTTCCTTCCGATCTAGATTTTTCCAGTCTTCATCTGAGATTTCCGTTGGTTTAGTACTCGGATCTACTGCGATCCATTGATCTTTATCCACCAACATATCCTCCATCTTGAAATTCCACAACTCAAAACTCTGGCCATTAAATTTCTCGATCTCTATCTTTCCACCACTCGCCATCTTCTTTCACCGGAAGAATCAATCTTGCAAATCTCCCATTGAACAGGGTCTACCTCATGCCCGAGCAAAAAACCCCTCAGCAGCAAAGGTGTCCCCTTGAAGCTGAAACTGCTTTAATACCAAATGTAGGTTTTAACCCTGTACAGAAATTATCTGCAAATGAATCTTAAAATAGAAAATAAACAATAACGAGAGCACAAAACATAAAACAGATAAAAACAAATATTTTCCCTTAGATCCCAAATCGGGACAACAAACTTTCTTTTTCATTATATTCCTTTTAGTGTTACAACACATATATATACATGCTGAAGAATACATAAACCCCAATCCATTAACCCTGAATTAGAACATAATCGTAGTTCCCTTGACCAGATCTACAAAATACCGGGGTCGAAAACCATCATACCCCAAAACCATGTGCAAACCCATGCACAAAACCATGGGCAGATCACCCCTCTTGTGACCCCCCCCGTGCGTGATTGGTCGTGGAATGAATATAACACATACCCAACAAAAATACCAAGGGCCAAAATCCATCATGCCCCAAAACCATGTGAAAACCCATTGTACTCAACATCAACACCTCCCATTGGAATGGACAGAATTGGAATATTCAATACATACTCCCCCATGGTTAGCTTGATATTATGGAATTCTCTAGAGAAAGTTATAGTTCCTCCATTTGCAACCATCACTTGACATTCTGGTGCTAGGTATAGAAATCAATTCAATTCCTTTTCTACCTTACAATGAATAAAATTATGGGTACTACTCGAGTCAATCAACGCTATTACATGTTTCTTCTTGATATGTCCTTCTATCTTGAGAGTTTGAGTGGTAATTCTTTCCAATGAATTATAGCATATGGTCGGACTCATTTATTCTTTCTATAGGGTTGGTTTTTGGTATATATCCTCTTCTTTTGAATTTTCTTGCTCATTTTATTCCTCCTCTTCACAATCTATGTAAAATAATTTCTTCTCAGTACACTTATAACCTTTAGTGTATTTGCTATCACAACTGTAGAAAATCCCTTCTGCTATTTTTTCTTCCAATTTTTTTGGTGCCAAAATTGTAGGTTGTGGAAGTCTAGGAGTAGCAACACTTCCATATTTATATATGTCCATGGTAGGATTCCCTGTCACCATAATTTTACATTCATTTTTTTCTTGCCAGACACTCATAATTTTACCAGGACTATGCATGTGTGAGAAAGTGACTTTGACAAGTATAAACTAAGAAGAAGAATTAAACATAGCAAAAAACATAAATTAACCATGAAGGGATTATGGAACAAAAAATTTTAAGATCATCAGTAGGCTCCAAAATTTAAGTGTAGGAAATTTTTTGGAGGGTGTTGATCGCAACGTCAACACTTAGCAACACACTGGTAGAACTCAAACTTCTTTGCTTAGGTTTAATTCTCTAACTGAAAGGTCTCATTATTTCAGTAATTATTGGTTTTCCAAATATATTACCCCAACTTGGCCACTTATCATGGCTAAATATATACTCCCCTCTATTCTTTACTTAACTTGAAACACATCAATATAAGGCTAGGCATGCCTCAACTATTTCGATAAGGGAGAAGGATAGTAAGTATACTGAGATTTTAAGAACATTACCTTGTGTTGCTTCATTGCTAGCTAGCCTGAAAATACCTTGACGAAGTCACCTCAAGACAACACAAGCATCGCTTTGCTTCCATCAGGCCTAGACAGTACCCTAACAAAGTTTATTTCTTCACCTCTATGTGTAGGAAGCCTTTCTCTTCTTTTACCCTTTATTTTTTTTATTTACAGAATTGTGCTTAGAAACTTATTTATTTACTGGAGCGAAAGAGGGATACCAAATTAATGAAATCAGGAGAGGTTTTTCATTTTTTAATGGATTTGAAATATAACTGATGTTATATGCATGTTTAAAGTTTGTTTTCCTTTCCCTTATCTTCTTAGTTAAGTCAATAGGTTGAAAAAAAATTCAATACAAGGTTGAGTTAAGAATGAAGCTTCTAATAAAGATATGGGCTTCATAGTTGGGCCAAGCCTCTTTTTCTGGAACAAATAATATTTTTTATTCATGTATCATCTACTCTTAAAGATATGTAAACCCAAGATAGAGAAGAGGCAATAGATAATAAAAGCATTGGTCATCATCACAACTTCCCTTTTCAAGTTTTTGCATATCGTCTTTTGAGCCAACAAGAGCATATTTCATGCAAAGTCTTAAAAACATGACACAAAGGAAAAGACATAACAAAAAAAATAAGAAATGAAAAAAATAAAAGTGATATGTAAAGCAACTTTCGAAACAAAAAACAAGAAAACAAAACACATGCAGAAACTAGATGGACAACAGGACAATGGGTGGATGCAATTCAAGGGAAACTAAATGCAACTATACCTACTCCTAACCTAACTAGATAGAATGTTAGTGTCAAATTTAATGAAATTCTAATGTAACCACCATTGTTCTTGATATGTAATCACAAATATGGAGGCAATTAAAATCGATGCATAATAATTTGCAATGGAAAATATTATAACTTTAATATATTGCACAAAAAATAGAAGGTATTTCTTAAAGGAAAAAATATGTGTCATATCACTTGACTTTACCCAACCTACCACCTTACCTTCTTGATGAAAACCATAATCAAACAAATATTTATGGTTACCTATTAATGTAATTGCACTTATATTATATTCCTTAGCACACATCAAGAGAGATCATAAATTGATTTTAGCAAATGGACTTGCTATGTAAGAAGCTTCTAATGGATGATAGATTGGATTATGAAATTCAAAACAATACTCTTGAATATTATGAAATCCTTTATAGAAATAACTTTCAATTAATGGCATGGAATCAGGATGAGAATCTTGCGAGGGAAATAAATCTAATCATATTCAGAAATCTTGTCAACATAGTGAGGACCTGACATAACCATTGGCGGAGGTTGAAGTGCCTTCATTGCTTGAAAAGTGTCTAAATATTGAGATGATAAACCATAAATATCAGTTGATATAAAACAACCATCATTATATATACTAATGGGAAATTTTTTGTTTGAATTACAATTTTGAGAACAAGAACCATGATCATATGGAACAATTAAGGCATAACATTCTCGATTTGGAGACAACAAACATATGTCAGTTTGAACATAGTTACAAATTATTTGAATACTATAATAATCTTCCTCACATATGGAATGTAGAAAACCATTTCCTTTTGACGAGTTAGAAATTGTGCTAGCATCATAATCATTGAAATAATTAAAAGGAATGTTAGTATAGAAAATGTGTGACACCAATCTATATATATAATGGGTCAAAAAGAGGAACTTGATTCACCAAATAATCAAAGCATTTACTAACACTCAAGAGAATATCTGGTACCAAAATGAAAATGATTAGCATCATAATATCCATGAGAAATATTAAGATTTTATTACTATCAAAAGTATTTGATAGGGATGAATCCTTTGACCAATGATAATCTTTAGAATGATCAACTTCGCAGCTTAACTCATCCTTGAAAGGTATGCATTCCAAACCCAATTTTGATACAAGATATTTTCATGAAGAGGAATCAATTGAAAAATGACTTTGAATATGATCAAGAACCAAACCTTGAAAGTTTAAAAAAAATATCTGTAATACCACATAACTTTCAAGAAGGTATTTACATCCAATGAAACCATACAAATAAAATAATTGTGTGATAAAATCCATATCTAACTTAGTTCATGGATCTTACCATAGTAACGAGAAATTGACATTGCCATTAATGAAATTTGAAGTGTCTTGACTTCTTGACAAGTACTGAAACTTTGAAAGATTTTGGAATCACAGTTTGAAAATTGAATTAGATCATGCATAGTGTGTGGACAACTGCTACTAGTAATTGCAATAATATCATTACTATAAATATGGTAACCACCTACATTATTGATTTGATCATCCTTTGCATATTTAAAAGAAATATTAATCAAGTAATAATATTATTCTAATTGAGCATCCAAGGATGAATAGATGGAATGAATTTCTTGAGTAACCTAAATAGGATAATTTTGTTAGTAACTTGAATAGGAGAGTTTTCTTCGTGCAAAATTGGAAATCACAAGAAACGAAAAAGGATACTTGATAACTTGATTAACCTCTTCATCATTACCCTGTGGAAACTCAAAATTCAACTTATTGGGTGGTAGATACAAACAAAAAGACATAGAATCAATAGGACACAAGGAATAAGGAGTTGAGGGAGAAGCTTTCATGGGAAAATATTCTTTTACCAAAACAGATTCAAGATCTAGATCTTTCAAAACACAATTTTCTTGAGAAACCGAAATATAAAATGGTGCACTTGGGAAGCCATCATTACATACAATAATGAAGTCAGAATCGTCAGGATGATGGCCGTACAACACTTTTGGTTGATTATACAAACCAATTTCATTTGATTTTTTACTGAGGTTCCTAGATTCAAAATCAACCAAGGATGGAAGAAAATAATCTTGACATGGAGGATTTTGGAAAAGAGAAGAAAGATAAAAATAATCCTCAACTTCTTATCATGTACTTGTGAATAGTGACAACCTTGCACTTGATCACTGTCTAGAATCAAAAATTGAAAATCAGGTAGATCAAGTGGCAAGGAATCATGAGAAAGAGATGATGTTGGATGACAAGAATTCAAATTAGGTTCAATACCAAGGTTATGAGTGTAAATATCATCCTGAGGAATGGAAGGACTATTCCTCGCCATAGGCTTCATGAAATATCCCAAGGTTTCCTCCATTAGATTTAGATCATGAGAAATGCTTGAAGGTTGAAGAGGTGGATCAACGATTTGATTTGTAGATTTCCCAACTTCAACATTATCACACAGAGGAACCTAAATTGATATTGGAAAAAGAGGAGTATAAGGAACAAAAGGAGCAGTAGGTTCCTCCTTTGAGATTGTATGTGTCTCAAAGTTTACAAAATTTGGGGAAATGGGAACATATGGTGGTTTGGATTCAAATAGATCTGAACCAATTGTTCAAAAATTTTCTTAAATAAATCCCAATCCATATATTCCTTAGGAAAATCACAACATAAGTGAAGGAATTTTTTAGTAAAATATTCATTTGATTCATTAGGCTCCATTCTAAGTTGATTTATTCTTTAGAAACATCTTAGTAATCATACCTATCTAAATGTTTATGAAGCCCCTGAAGGAATTGATGAAAATAGTGGATAGATGCAGATGGTAAGGTATGACACCATCGATTAACATGACCTTCAAGAGTGAGGGTAAATAGAATACAAAAAACATCTTCATAATCTATTTCATGAGATTTACAAAATCCAAGAAAATAATTTTTGTCTTTAGATAAAAAATGTACCACCCTTACTGTTAAACATTAATTGAGACAAGACATGAACAATTTACATGGCGATTGAAATTTTTCCAGGAGATAGGTTAGAAAAACACTCCAAGATTATGTTTTTTGAAAGATTCATTTAAGATAAGAGATTAAAAACAAAATCAACGGGAAAAACTTGTCATATGGCCCTTTTTCTGGTGCCAGAATGTTAACGATGCTAGATACGGATAACATATAGAGGGGCTCCCCGACGTGAAGTCTCAATTAGACCTCACACTGTTTGGAGTAGGAGCCCCATCTGGAGTATCAACCCGGAAAGCATAACACAATGGTTCACCTTGGTTTCAAAGAATAACATAATATATTATATACATATACCTTGAACAAGCATGTAATATGGCATTGTGAAACATTGATCGCAATGTGTGAAAGGAAAACTTCACGAGTGGGATATGAGAGTGAGTCTCTAAAAGTAAGTAATAGTACTAACCTAAGAGAGACACATGGGAGCATGAAAATATTCTTTAGAAAAATATTTCACATAATGATTATTAAACTAAATGAAACACACATTCAATGAGATGAGTACCAAAGCCACCAAAATAGTTCAATTTATCTAGTATATATGAACACAACATATACCATAAAAATCCCAAGAATAGTTCAAAAAAATTTATGATACATGCATGAAAATGTGTTGGCTCATTAAGTTTAAATTAGGTGAAAGATCCAAGTACATGGTTACAATGATGAGGCACTATAATGTTCCAAATCTGGAATTTCTACAACAATGAGAATACCATAAGGTATTATAGAGTTGGATATTCATAAATATTCCTTATAACAGATTTCAAATAACATATCCTTCAATAAAATATGCATCAGAAAATTTATATAGTATTTTATAAAGCAAAAGGCGGGGAAAAGTGATGATTTAGGCCCTAAAATGAATGTATTCAGATATCTGCGTAAAAATAAAATGGGAAAGTAGTTTGATATAATATATAGGGTTATGAGGGACTCCCATGTCAAATTTCAGCAAAAATGAATGCGTTTGGCTATGTTAAACAGTTCCTCCCTTCCTAACTAGGCTAGAAAACCCTGATTTCCCATGATCTAGAGTATGCAGAAATTTATTGAAGCACAAGAGCGTAATTTACTGAATTTTTTAGCTGAAATAGGGTCTGAAAATTGATAAATCAGATCTCATACATTTTACAGAAGAAAGGATGAGACAATACAGGAGAAATCCTCAGAAAAGAGGTGCTACAACCATGATAAAAGATTGCATAACCATGAGAGCGTTATTTTTAGGGCTGAAGCAGTGGTTTATTAATTATTCAGATCTATATCAGATTTTTACATAAAAATTTGGATCCAATATGGATCCATGTACAAGAAATGCTGATCTATACATCCCCATTGGGGTTTTGCTCAAAACATGAAGCACTAGAAGTAGATCTGAGATCTAAGAATGCAGATCTGCAGAATGACTCAGAAAATTTTGGATATTAAAATGGTACAGAACATCATATATGAAACAAAAATGGATTGGATGGCCAATCCATGGATCACCACAGTGGAAGGAAGAATCCCAACACCAGAGATCTCTTCTCCAAAATGCAAGCAAAACACCCTCAATTGTAGATTTGCAAATAACGTTGTCTAGGGAAGGAAAAACGTGTTGTAGCCTTTGAGAATGGAATGGCCTGATGCCAAGGTGTATATATGAAGCACAATTAGAAAATGAACTCTTCCAGGAGGTTAAAAGACACACTCACTGAGAAGAGCCACTACTATCATCTAGATCTGAGCAGATCTAGATCTCCACTTGTTGCAAATCACAAGGACAGCTCAACCCACAATAGGAGCAGCACTGTAAATGTAAGGTGAAGCTTGTCCCAAGCCTGATAGTGGACAAGTTAGAACAATTCTCCTCCAAGAGCTACTCAAGGAAGGAGGTGGGATTCCTGAACTGGAAGTCCCAACAAGGGATGTTTAAGCAGACAAACCTTCACAAATAATGATCTTCAAAAACCCTCTCATGTTTCTCTCCTCCTCCTTTTATAATATTGGATTCTTGGTAAATCCCTAAACCACTTCATTGGTTTAGCCATTTTCACATTTAGAATCTCTTTCTAGAACTGCGCTATCCCTCAAGGAGGTTCAATGCATCTAGACTACGTTGTTGACTTGGTCAAAGATGACCCCTTCTTGTGATTTAAACCCATTCACACCTACAAGATGTAGTTTACATAGCCCAGATATGTCTCTGTTCACATAGGCATTTATTTATTCTTAGTTTTCAGGAGTTTTACATGTCCTCCTTTACAATTTATTCATCAATCATGAAATGCAAAAATAAACAAGGAAAAATTAATATTCCAATTAGCTGCAGCTAATTTAGGAATATTACAGTCTCCCCCTCCCAAATGTTGCTTGTCCTCAAGCAACTGCAAGGGTGCTGCAAAATCTCCCCTCCTTCTCTTGTGGCCTCCTCATCCAATAGTCTCCCCCAATGCTCTAAATTTTCTGCAATAGTACTACTCTCCAATGGTATTGTCTCCTCCCAAGAATACAAGTTTTCTTTTGGTGAATGAACCAAATAGTTGTCATCATGAAGTAGTGGGAGATACATAGAAAGAATCATATGTAGTCCATTGGCATTCTCAAGGCATGAGAGATGGTGAATAGTGGGTGCTTCAACCCCCATGAGAAACTTCAATCTCCATGCTGTCATCCAAACAAAATGAGCCATCTTTGGTAGCTCAAAGAAATAGTTACCAATCCCCACCATATGTAATGTGTAGGGGCACCATGGCTGAAAATGAGAGATAATAATACTCAAATCATGCTATCTCTTCCTCCATTTATGATAAATATGGAGCTGGTGATCCCGGGTTGCAATAATATAGTCTTCATGAAGCCAAAAGAGACTTGGAACTTCATGATTCCCTTCATGGATTCTAGTGAGCCTCCCTGCCCAATCTTCCATGCATATAGTGAATAGAGGATCTTCACCATGTGTGCTCCAAAAGAAACATGGACTAAGTGTCATATGACATATTGGATGGTGACAATAGTCCCTCCTTTGAGACCAGCGTTGTCCTTCATCTTGCTGCCTCAAATCATAGTACAGTAAGCGGCCATCCCACCACCTTCTTGTTGCAAAAAGCTTCTTCAAAGCTTGGAAATAGTAGAGGATAATAGGTGTTGGCTGAATATGATTCAAGCAACACATGTCTTGCTGCAAATTCTCCCAAGTGAGAGAATTATTCCAATGACATAAGCCCAACATATGGCTCCTTGCATAAAAAAACAAAGGATATGACGTAGCAGCCATACAATGTGCTATCCTCCTCTTGAAGCATGAATGAATATGGGAGATTTCATTCCCAAAGGACACACTCAACCAATGTGTCATCCCTCCTCTCATGTTCCCAACAAAGATCAGAGCATAATCATCATTATGATATAAATAAGCTCTCTTATACCTCCTCATGAGAGAGTTACATTTTTCCCCAAACCCAAGTACATACATGATCATGAAATACATTCCAAAAAAAATTACATGTACATACATGAGACTCATCCCAATCACAAGCAAATATATGGACATGAAATTTGACATGGGATGTCCGAAATCTCTTCTTGTCAACCAAAGAAACCACGCCTTCTTATTCTTATGCATCCTTTCATTGAGATACAAGGCATGAGACAAGAAAATATCAAACCTTGGGTAGTACCCATACTCACCCAATAGCAACTAGCATAGGACATCTCCTACTTGCATAAAATTCAGATGTGGTAAGTGGTCTCCCCACCACTTACTTGCTGCCCATAACATATCTCCATTGCTGAAAGTGGAAGATATATTTGGTGCCTTAGGAAAGCACCCATCATGATGCAATCTCCCTTAGTCTATCAAGGGAGTGGCCATGTTCAGAAATAGTTTTGGCCCAAAGTTGGCCATGAATTTTATAAGATATGACACTCCTCCTTGGAGTCATGGCATGGATATATAATGTAAAAGAATGCATACAATCAGAAAATATAACATGATTTGCATAATTATTCTCTTCACCAATAGTCCTCCTCCAACAAGTGGAGAGGTGCACAGATCTATCTCCTTCCTCATGAGGAGAAAGAGAGGGTTGAACTAACTCTTCCATAGAGTTATATTGCTGCTCCATAATGTGAGACATGCATATTTGGTAATTCTTATATAATTTTTCTTCAAAGCCTTCCCACTTGAATCCATTTGAGATAATATGGTGTGTTTTAATGAAAACAGTGGGGGTACAAAGCAAGATATCATTGACAACACCTAGTAGTTGGTCTTTGAGTCTTGACTCTTTAGTCAAATAGATTTGATCATGAAAGTAAATGACTCCATCAACCACCTTATACCTCCTATATTTCCTTTGTCCATCAAGAACCTTACATGTGAAGAGGTTCTTGGAATATTCTACCAAGAGTTGGGATTCCCAATAGGAATCAAGGATTCTCAACAAAGACAATGTTGTAGAGTTATGAAATGAAGTAGCCATCCCCTAATTTTCTTTCTTTTTATGGAGAAATATCATTTGCTGCCCCAAATTTATGGAGTGTCCTTTTGACACCATGCTGATGTCATAATAGGTCTTTGACTTCTCTTTTATCAGCGCAAATAGATGAGTGAGACATAGAAAAATGAATTTCAGGAAATTTTTTAGCTCTCCTTGAAATATATCAATAGATTCTTAGTGTTGTGGTAGCTCCCTTCAAGGCTCCCTCCTTAGCCAATTTTGTCACTGATGCACAAAGTTGAGAGAACACTTTATTCTTCTTCTCATCAGGGGGTCTCCCTCTTGAAATTCCTCCATGTAAAGAGACATCAAGATCTGAAGTAGACTACATAAATGGTTGGACTGATGTGTCCCTTTCCTTGCTACATAGTTCAATCTCATTCTCATGAATAGAAACCCCTTGAAATAAACAAGGGTGCATGCTCCTCATCATTGGATGCTGGTCCATCCTTCCTCCTCTTGCTTGGAGTAAGGTATCACTACTCAATAAGGTTGTCACATAATGTTCCTTGGGAATCACTTGCAAAGATACATAAGCTCTTTCCCTTGGAACAATAACTTCATCTCCATCCCCATGTGGTAATTGGTCTTATTTTGAAGTGACGACATTGCTACTGCCTTCTAGCTCTTCCTTCTCATCAATATTTGAGAACACCTCACTATCAACAAGAGACCTTGGATCTTGGTCTTCTTTTGAAAGGGGAATCTCCATGACTTCTTTTTTAGAAGAAATCTCTTCATACAATGGGGATATTGCCCTTGTCAAGGTATCACACAAGTTTTCATCCCCTCCAACAGAAATCTGAAGTGGAGCTTTCATAGTAGTTCTTTCCAACTCATGCAATGGTTTTGCATGCTCATTCTTTGCTAACTCTTTCATAGATTTTTTAGCTTACCTCTCATAAAATCTCTTCACCATTCTCCTAATGAACTTAGCATAAGTGAAAATATTTGCATTCTTCAAAGAAAAAGTTTCAAATAACCACCAAGCATAAGATTTACCTTTAAGATGCAGTGCTGCTACCTTAAGGGCTTCTTCTTCTGAAACTTGATGTATATCTAGATATGAATCTATCTGATCTATCCATTCTTCAGTTGTGCATATGGAGGATCCATCAAAGTTAGGCAGAAAGAATCTACCTCTTCTCCTTCTATTGTTGGCTCTTCTCTCCTCCTTGAGCTGGCAGAACTCTTGGAAGCTCAAGTGCTCCTTTATTTCCTAGGATTTAGATTCATACTCCTGAAGATAATCACTCAAAGTCTCCTCCTTTGGTGCATCTTCCTCCTCTTGAAACCATCTAGGAGTTTCACCGCAACTCTTCATCTGCTTAACCTCCCGGGGGAGGTCCTTTATGGATCTAAAAGTTTATGAGAGTAATATAATATTCTTCATAATTATAATCTCCTTCTATCCTCTTGGGCTGAGACTCACAGGCTGAGCCAAGAAAGATGCTCTTATACCACTGTAATGTTCCAAATCTGGAATTTCTACAACAATGAGAATACCCTAAGGAATTTTAGAGTTGTATATGCAGAAATATGCCTTATAAAATATTTCCAATGACATATCCTTCAATAAAATATGCAGCAGAAACTTTATACAGCGTTTTATAAAGAAAAAGGTGGGGAAAAGTGATGATTTATGCCCTAAAACGAATGTATTCAGATATCTGCGTAAAATTAATATGGGAAAGTGGTTGGATATGATATCTAGGGTTATTAGGGACTCCCATGTCAAATTTAAGCAAAAAAAAATGTGTTTTTATATGTTAAACAGTTCCTCCCTTCCTAAATAGGCTAGAAAACCCTGATTTCCCATGACCTGGAGTATGCAGAAATTTACTGAAGCACAAGAGCATAATTTATTGAAGGTTTTAGCTGAAATAGGGTATGAAAATTGATAAATCAGATCTCATACATTTTACAAAAGAAAGGATGATACAATACAGGAGAAATCCTCAGAAAAGAGGTGCTACAACCATGATAAAAGACTGCATAACCATGATAGCGTTATTTTTATGGCTGAAGCAGTAGTTTATTAATTCTTCAGATATATATCAGATCTGTACATAAAAATTTATATCCAATACATATCCATGTACAAGAAAGGCTGATATATACATCCCCATTGGGGTCTTTCTCAAAACATGAAGCACCGGAAGTAGATCTGAGATCTAAGAATGCAGATCTGCAGAATGATTTAGAAATTTCTGACTATTACAATGGTACATAATATCATATCTAAAACAAACATGGATTGGATGGCCAATCCATGGATCACCACAGTGGAAGGAAGAATCCCAACACCAGAGATCTCTTCTCCAAAATGCAAGCAAAACACCTTGCAGTTGTAGATCTAGAAATAACGCTATCTAGGGAAGGAAACAATGTTATAGCCTCTGATAATGGAATGGCCTGATGCCAAGGTGTAGATCTGAAGCACAATCAGAAAATGAACTCTTCCAGGAGGTTAAAAGACACACTCACTGAGAAGAGCCACTGCTATCATCTTGATCTGAGAAGATCTAGATCTCCACTTGCTGAAACTCACAAGGAAAACTCAACCCACAATAGGATTAGCACTGTAAATGTAAGTTGAAGCTTGGCCCAAGCCTGATAGTGGAAATGTTAGAACAATTATCCTCCAAGAGCTACTCAAGGAAGGAGGTGATATTCCTGAATAGGAAGTCCCAACAAGGGATGTCTAAGCAGACAGAACTTCAGAAATAATGATCTTCAACAACCCTCTCATGTTTCTCTCCTCCTCCTTTTATAATATTGGAGTCTTGGTAAATCCCTAAACCACTTCATTGGTTTAGCCTTTTTCACATTTAGAATCTATTTCTAGAACTGCATTGTCCCTCAAGGAGGTTCAATGCATCAAAAGTGCGATGTTGACTTGATCAAAGATGACCCCTTGTTGTGATTTAAACCCATTCACACCTGCAAGATGTAGTTTACATAGCCCAGATATGTATCTCTTCACATAGGCATTGATTTACTTTTAGTTTTCAAGATTTTTACATGTCCTCCTTTACAATTTATTCATCAATCATGAAATGCAAAAATAAACAAGGAAAAATTAATATTCCAATTAGCTGTAGCTAATTTAGGAATATTACAGGCACTAGTTCCAATGGTGGAGTATTAAGTCACTTCTTGCTTCTATAAAAATATATTTCTATCATATGCCAAGTAGAGAATCCAAGACTAGCTATCCAAAGCTTAAACCTCCAAAATCCCCTTACCTAAGTTATGAGGTAGCTTTTATAACAAGAAGAATGACCTTTCATCTCCCCTTGACTCTTAGTTTTCCCTCATGAATCTTGGACTTATAATGTGTCATTTGGACTTCTAAATAACTCTTGAACTTCTAAATGACCTTTGGACTTCTCTATGTGACTTTTGAACTTCTATACTACTCTTTTTTCCATATATGACTATGTGACTCTTCATATTACACAAATGACTCTTATACTTTCGTACATTACATTTTCACATTTTCTTGAGAAATACTTCATCACATTCCACATGAAGATGTGGCACGAAACATGGACACGTTTGACATAGTGATGACACTTTTACAAGTTACAACTTGACAACAATGACAAGTGTTAGCACAATTATATGATAAGTCATGACTCTATTTAAAAAAAATAAAAATTTATGATAGACATTGCAAATTTCAAAATAAATTTTAACACTACCGAAATTTCCAGTAGCGTCTGTTTTATCCCTTTTCAAACAGTCTTTTTTAATTCTATTTTGTGTCTATTTTTCTTTAACCCAATGCTACGAGAAATTCTAGTAACTTCCCCTGTTTAAAAATAAAAATAAAAAAATGCATCTAATTTTGTGTTAATCCATGTGTTCCCATTATTGACTATGTTCCTAGAAACCTTTTATCATGAGTTAGGTCACGTGATAGGAAAGGTTTACATTGAGTGATGTTAATTTGAAGTCGTGTTTATACATGGTGAATGCTAGGTGTCAATCCACAGTTTTTTAAAGCCTACCTTTGTTCATCCTATCTGTGAGCTGATTCATTTCATCCAAATGTCAAAGTACGTGTTATGTGTTAAGAAAGATCGTTGATCTACAGTTTTAATGTGATGAACATTTGGTTGATCAGGCATGGATGTTGCCAGAAATTTAGGCATGTAGTAAAGATTCAGTGGAGGTGACTTCCAGCTCCAGCTCCGCTCATCTCCAACCATGTGTAGCATACCATCTGAAACTCCACAGCCAACTGAAGTTCATCATGACTACCACAAGGTGTATTCTATGTTCTAAAATATTTACCGTAATGAAAAATCTCATGCATGGGAAGGTGAACCAACGTATCTATTTTAAACCACCAAAATGAAACGAAGACCATTAGTTTTGAGTTTAACTGTTAGTGAATGAGATATTCCAGTGAGAAGCTTGAGAAAGGATTCTTAAAGTTCAGACATATTTCATTGAAGACATAGCAACACCTGTTAGGTGAGCTCCTCTAATATTGACACTTATCAAATTTCAGTAGTGAACCTTATTTATTACTAAATATGACTAAGAAAGGAGGAAAGCTAAAATGAATTGAACCCCAAGGAGTTCATATATTTGATGCTAATCCAAATGTGAGAAGGATTTTTGTCCAAGCATGGTGGTATCCATTGTGTTCAATATTGGGAAGCTCTCATTTAAGAGTAGCTCAAGATTTTTCACTCCTTCAATGGGCAGGAAGCAACTATCTATGGTCTCAGATTGTAGGTATCAACAGAGTCAATTGCTGAAGATTTCAACCTTCCATGAGAAGGAGAAAAATGGTTTAAAGGCCAAGTCATCACTGGAGGAGACCACAACAGTTTCCTTAAATATGGACACAGATATCCCAACTAGGCTAAAGGAATTCCCAACGGTTACCTAAAAAATGAATGGGTTGAGACTATTAAGTTTATCAAAATTTACCTCACCCGTGAGAGGAGGTATACTACAGTTTTTCTTTATCGTAAAAGATTTTTGTTTCATATTACAAGTATGAAGACCCTCAACTTACCATTATTTCTACTGAATAGCTTGAAAAATATGTCAGAGGATTCAAACACACACAGTTGCATCATAATACAACTTATATCATCGAGCTATTATTAAAGTGTTGGTTGAGGAAGAACTCAGGAAAAGTGTTGGAAATATGATGCAGAGTGTTGTCCTTGATGGCAACCCACTGAATGAAGATGAAGACATGCAACTGTTGACATGTGTTGTCCTTGATGGCAATCCACCTGATGAAGTTATTCTTGACTTGATGGACTTGGTAAATGATGTAAATCTGATATGATATGATGCTTGTTGATATTATGATGTTGAGTGTTGTCCCTGAAAGGAAACCCACTTGATAAAGATGATGGCAACTTACTTGATGAAGTTGTGCTTGCTAGAATATGTTCTTGATGAAGAAAATATGATGTATCTACAGTGTGTACAGAAGGCAATGAAGAAAGGAATTCAGAAAGTGCTCATAAAGTGCAAAAATATGGGCCCGTGGTATTGAAGGCTCATGGTATTGCTTTGGCCCGTGGTATTGAAGGCTCATGGTATTGCTTTGTCCCATGGTATTGAAGGCTCATGGTATTGCTTTGGCCCGTGGTATTGAAAAAGGATAAACCTATATAAGGAGAAGAAATTCATTGTGCAAATCATGAGTGTGGTGCAAGATGTCTGAACTTGAATGAATACTTCTCTATGAAGTATATCTATATGGAAAGGGTAAAGGTTTGATGATAGATCTGAATCTATGATGCACCTATGAAGAAATGATGAAGCGGGATTTCTAGATCTGAAATGCACTTGTATCTACTAGATCTGTTTATGGAAGGCTTAGATCTGAAATGAGGCGAACATATGTCTGAAGTAAAAGGGTAAATCTGAACTGAATGTCTGATCTGAAGAAGTATGCTGCTCTATGATGGTTGAAGATCTATACGCTACTTCGCCGAAGAGGAAGCGCATATATACGCGGCTTCGCTGAAGATAAAGCGCGTATGCGCAATGAAATTTATACTGAAGTATATGCTGGTTTCTGTGAACGTAAGCACGTATATACGCGACATCAGTGAAAGGAAAGCGCGTATGCAAACTAGGGTTTGCTGAAGACTGTGGTAAGAAATGTCTGATCTGTTCTGCTGGTTTACTGATATATGTCAGTGAGTTATATGTATCTGTTTGATGGTTGACTGTGCTTAAAAGAATGGAAAGGGTCCAGTTTGAAAATATGATGAAATGTGGCCTGCAAATGTTGTTCTATTGAATTTGTTGGATCCAGTGTGAAAATTGATGAAACGTGGTCCAAGGTGGTGCTGAGGGTTGTAGCCTTCAGTTAGGGGGTCGTAGCTCCCTTCCAGGTGAGGCTGGTAAACGAGATCGGGGGGTCGTAGATCCCTTCCAGGTGAGGCTGGTAAACGAGATCGGGGGGTCGTAGCTCCCTTCCAGGAGAGGCTGGTAAACAAGTCGGGGGGTCGTAGCTCCCTTCCAGGAGAGGCTGGTAAACGAGCGCAGGTGGGTGCCTGCGTGCTGGTCAAGTCTGCGCCAGCACATATGTTGTAATATGTTTTCTCTATAAGAAAATATTGAAGGCTGAGCAACTGCAGCGGTGGTTTTCTCCCGACTTGGGTTTCCACCTAAAAATCCTGGTGTTCATGTGTGATGCTTTGTGTGATGGTTTATTCTGTTCTTACTGCACATGTTTACTCTTTATAGAACATCTAATGAATGAATGATGGAATGATATAAGTGAAGAACTAATGGCATAATTAGATCTCTGTGTATACGCGAGTTTTATGAAGGATATCCGCGTGTATACGCTAGTTGGCTTCAGCAAAGTAGCGTATGGGTTTTAGAGCATGAAAAAGTAAAAAGTTTTGAGTATGCAGTAAATACTGATTCACCCCCCCCCTCTCAGTATTTTTCCCAACAAAAAGAAACCAATCATGGGACCATTTTCTGTTTTACAGGGTTGGCCAACCTACACTTACAACAGATGTTCCAGCTCAACCATATCCAAATTCATACTAACATCCTCAACAGGATAAGAGAACTAAGATAATGGCTAAGAAGGAGAACATCCATAAAAAGGCTAAAGAAAGAAAATAAAGACTCCTTCAATCAAGGTTGAGAAGAAGTTGGATAAAGGAGAAGGCTAAAAAAAATAAGCCTAAATCCATGAATATGGTGCCTTCCATTTCTCCTTTTCCTAAGGTTTATACAAGAGCACAGAGAGGAAAGTCCGCAACTGCAAAAAAATCCAAAGCACGGGTGCTACTGGAAGTTTTAGAAGCATAAATTAAACAAAAAATTCAGAAGGAATATCAGCCCAGTAAGTCTGATGAAGAGCTCCTAAAATATGCAGGGTATTATATTAGCAGCAAGAAAAAGAAAAAGGATCCCAAACCTGTTGCTAGTAGCATAATAAGACACATTAGAGACAACAACAAGTTTAGGCTCAAATCTAAGGCCCTGCTAATCCAAGTTTTCTGACAAAGGTCGTAGATGTAGAAGGAAAATTTGAAAAAGTTACATACTATAAATCCTTCAATTGTAGATATTAACGAGTCCAAGAAGAAAGACAAAATCAAATCCCCTCCAGACTAGCAAACATAATCCTCAAAAAGAAGAAAAATTCAAAAGGGTTGAAAGGAGAAAAAATACCATTGTCAAAGAAAAAACCACCAGTACCACAAGGTCAAAATCAGTTGTTGACAAAAAATCTAACTTAGACAAGCTTGCATAAGCAACAACCCATATGGAAGAAAGCTAAAATGGTTTCCTAATAAAAGACCTTTTTTCTTACTAAGTACATTTTTGAACAACAGCTCAAGTTTCAAAGTGTATAAGTCTGCACAGGATTTTCAAGTGTTTGTTGTGTATTTTTGAAAAAGAAACAGAGCACTACCTGAAATTATGGAAGCATGAGAACATCCTAAAAAGGCTAAAGATAGAAAACAAAAGACTCCTTCAATCAAGGTTGAGAATAAGTTGGATAAAGGAGAAGGTTCATTAACCAATAAGCATAAATCCATGAAGATGGTGCCTTCCAATGATCCTTTTCCTAATTCTTATACCAGAGCAGGGAGAGGAAAGTCTGCAACTGCAAAAAAATCCAAAGCACAGGTGCTATCAGATGTTTTGGAAGTAGAAATTCAACAAAAAATTTGGAAGGAATATCAGCCCACTAAGTCTAATGAAGAGCTCCTAAAAGATGCAAGGTATGATATTAGCAACATGATAAAGAAAAAGGATTCCAAACCTGTTATTGGTAGCATAATAAGACACATTAGAGACAACAACAAGTTTAGGCTCAAATATAAGGCCCTGCTCAATCCAAGTTTGTTGACAGAGGTCATAGATATAGAAGGACAATATGAAGGGTTACAGAGTGTAACTCCTTCAATTGCAGAGACTAACGAGTCCAATAAGAAAGACAAAAGAAAATCCCCTTCAGACCAACAAAATGAATCCTTAAAAAGAAGAAAAATTCAAAAGGGTTCAAAAGAGAAAAATACCAATGTCAAAGAAACAACCACCAGGGCTACAAAATCAAAATCAGCTGTTGATAACAAATTAGACTTGGCAATCTTGCAGAAGTGATAGCCCATATGGAAGAAAGGTAAAAGGGTTTCCTAATAAAACATTGTTTTCCTTACTAGGTACTTTTTTTAACAACAACTCAAGTTTCAAATTGTATAAGTCTGCATAGGTTTTTCAAGTGATTGTTGTGCATTTTTGAAAAATAAACAAAGTGCTATTGGAAATTCCGGTAGAATTACAGCTTTTACATAGTTACAGGTTTTTACCATAATTTCTGGTAGCTCCTATTTTTAAATGATTTTTGAAAACTGTTAGCAAAGTTTCCGAGCAAGTCAGGAAATATAAGGACTCCTAACAATATGGATGTAACAAGTGATGTTTGATAGGTAACTTGAGTTTGTTGAAGGTCATATTTAATGAAGACACATGGTTATTAAAGAACCAAATTCAGGAGGAGACAAATCAACAGAAAAAGGGGAAACATGTCAGCACACTCAACACTACAGTCCAAATTTTCTTCTCTTCTCTCATCTACATTTGTCCTTTTAGTTATATTTCGATGGGATATATCTTTAATGTCCTATAACACCTATGTAATGTGAGAAAGAGTGGTTCCTTTTTTTAGGTGATATGGAGTTGGTGCATCTCTCTCTATATATATCGTTTGTAAATACTATTTTAGGTTTGGATGTTGGTCTACTTGAAGACTTAATATAGTAAGTAAAACTCATTTTTTCACTTCATACTATAGGATTTTGTGATTCAAGGACTATCTAATGTATGGTGTGTTTCTCTCATTGTTTGTTCCTTCTGATTTATGAGTTGCAGTAGCTAGTCAAGTATGAGTAAGATAATTATTAGAGGATCTAATAGTTACTTATCAGTTGTCTAGTCTTCTACAAATCATATGCATGTTATAGAGCATGTTACTGAAGTTTTCATGAAGGATTTATGAAATTTTTTATACATGTATGCTACTTTCTAAATGTTGTTTACTTTACATAAAACATATTTTATGTAAAGAGACACTATTGTAGTTGTGTAACTGATCTAAGATATGCATATTTCTTAGAGTAAATACCATCTATCAATCTCCTTTAATTTGTTACAAGCTTCTCCCTATACTACCAATTTACCCATACAATTTATACTTGCCACAACTTGCCAAATGCATGAAAGTATTAAAGAATAAAAATCATTTCAAACTCATTAAGAAGCCATCCCACCACTAAAAACCTTTAAATTTGAAATGAACTATGATGTGTAAGGCTTACTCCTTTTGCAGTCAAGGAGTGAATCCTTTCACTAAAATCTTTGGTGTCATTGTCGGGGAGGTGAATTGAAGTTTATCCCTGGGTGAATGACAAATTTGTAAGTCTGGTTCTTAGGTGTACACTTCTAGCTGTCTTTTTACACTGTTTTACACTTGGAAACTCCATTGTTGAAGTTCTGGCTCCTAGAAGGGCTAGAATGGTGGTCTGGATGCAGGTGTTAATGAAAAGCTTTCAAATCTCATGACAATTTCTTCAAGTTCTGGTGGAATTTCCTCAGTTTCCTTCTCTATATCCATCATTCATGAAGTTTCCTCCTTAATATTTTTCTAACGCAACTTGAAAAATATTCAAAATCATTTTTAAATATGACGGAATCATATCTTAACAAATAATCGCATTTCCCTTGTTTTAATTATGTCAATGGACCCCAACCATATTAAAACCTTTGCATTAAAACACATAATTCAAAAAAAAATCAATTGGAATTTATAATTCATCTCATCCAATCATAGAACTAAACCATGCACATCTTTTTTATGTGATGATCGTAGGATTCCCAAACCATTTGTAAAGACCGTCAAATTTAAAAGGTTGTTGGACAGTCAACTTAAATATTTAAACCAAAATTATAAAGCATCAGGTCCATTCGGAAGGTTAATCTCCTCGCAATTTGCAATGAGATTATTTTTGGATCTATCGCTCTCAAGTTAAAGCCATCAAATCAAAGATACGTTGAATGGATTTCCTGAATTATTAAAACTGACTTAAAAACATATCACATCCAATTTATCGTTTAACCTCCCTAAAAATTTTATTATGATAATGGTTGGATAAATGATCTTTGTGCATAGGCAATCGATTTACTTGGCAAAGGGATAGTCAAAATACCACATCCTCCAAACTCTGTCTCAATAACATTCGATCCTCAAATTGTTGAACTCTAAATAGATTCATATGCAATACTTGTTTTAAACTCCTTACACGATACTGTGATTTCAATTTTCTTTTTAAACTCTGCCAGATTTCATACTACTCCAGTGATCCCAAATTTCTTAATGCCACTAGATTTAACACACAACTAGGGCCAATGAATATCCAGTTCTGTCTATTAAATTAATAAAACTTCCAGCCAAAGTTTTGGGATTTCGATGCAAGATCTACAACGCATACTTTTAACATTGTATATGAAATATATAATATTATATTGAATGTAATTTATACCATAGAGAATTCAATTAAATCCGAGTCCAAAATAGGATCAATAAACTCAGAAAAAATCAAAAGAAAATGAACATCCAGTAATTTGACAATTTGCCTATATTCACACAGTACAGAGGATTTTCAATACTCTTCTATTTGAATTATTTTCTATCCAATCCTCCTCTCTCTGAATATATTTCAAACTTAAAATTTTAGATATATTGTTCATACAAACAAATTGATCACATTCTATGGATCAATTTTCCCAATTTTAGATAAAATCATATTACATGATATTTGCCTAAAAATCCTCAACTAAAAACTAAATTAAATGAATCAAATACAAAACTATCCAAATCACTGAATACTAGTAAAATCTTATCTATCAAAATAGTAAATCGTAGGCTAAAGGATCCCACTCCTTTGCTTGTTTTTTTTTTTTTTGTATTTTTGGAATAAAAAAATGAATTTTTTATCCCTCGAGCCTCATGCTCCTACATCGGACTCCTGAGGAAAAAATTCTTCATGGGATCCTGTCCATGAGCTCCTTCACAGAACTTCCCAATTTCTGTAGCATAGTATTTGACATCCAAGTAGCTTCTGCAATTGGTTGATCTTTCCACTTGATCAAATACTCAAATACTCCCGTCCTCTTTTCTTTTTAGACAATATTTTGTCTAAAATATTCTCTGGTTGCAATTTTTTTGTTGTGGGTAACTATCTCAACCAATCAATTTCTTTTTTTTTTCAGTTGTATCATCCGTATCTCCGTCCTCATACCTGTACAAATCAGCAACATTGAAAATTGGAAATATTCTAATGTCAGGGGGTAAATCAGTTTCATATGCTTTTGCAAAAAAAATTCTCAATACTCTGCATGGCCCAATTTTTTTAAATTTCAATTTTTTATACGCCCCTTTTGGAAATATTTCCTTCCTTAGGTGTGCTAGAAACAAATCTCCAACCTCAAAATTAACTTATCTTTTCTTCAAATCTGCTCTACTCTTGTACTTGATGTTGTTGTCTTGTAACTGTTGTTTTACCTATTCATGTATTGCTCAAATTTATGAAGCAAACTCTTCTCCATCAACACTTCTCATCTCTGCTTTTCCAAAATTCCTTAATTCATACACTCCTCTTGGGTGCATTCCATAAACTATAAGGAATGGACTCTTCCCTGTAGTCTTGTTAGGAGAGTCATTATAAGCATATTCAGCCTGTGCCAAAATATGAACCCACTGTTTAGGATGTTCACCTGCAAGACTTTTCAAAAGATTACCCAAACTTCTGTTCACCACCTCAGTTTGTCCACCAATCTGAGGGTGATAAGCTGAGCTGAAACTCAGTTTAGTACCAAGATTTTTCCACAAATTCCTCCAGAAGTGACCAACAAATCTGGTGTCCCTATATAAGACAATTCTTTTAGGTAACCCATGCAACCTTACAATCTCTTTGAAAAACAAATTAGCAACATGAGTAGCATCACTGGTTTTATAACATGGAATAAAATGTGTCATTTAAGAAAATCTGTCAACTACAACATATATTGCATCATTCCCTCTCTGTGTTTTAGGTAAACCCAAAACAAAATCCATACTTACCATATCACAAGGTCTATCTGGAATAGGTAATGGAACATACAAACCTATGTTTTGACTTATTCCTTTTGCATACTGACAAAATTTACAATTTCGCACAAACTTCTCCACTTCAAATCTCATCTTTGGCCAAACATAGAAATGAATTAGTTGTTCGTAAGTTCTGTTTGCACCAATATGTCCACCAAGTCCACCACTATGTTTCTCCTTAATTAAATTTTCTCTCATAGAAAAAATTGGTATGCACAACTTATTTCTTTTAAACAACAAGCCTTCTTGCAAGAAAAAATTCATCCACTTACTTCTGTCTAACAAAACAGGATTAATGCATGCTTCACATGCCTCTTTAAAATCCAAATCCATTTTATACAATTCTTTAAGAAAATCAAAATCCAACACTTGAATTTGACTTTCTTGAAATAAAATGCTTTTTCTACTTAAGGCATCTGCTACTTTGTTTTCTTGGCCAGTTATATGTTTCAATACAAAATTGAAACTCTGAATATACTCTACCCATTTTTCATGTTTCTTATTTATTTTTGGTTGCTGCATAAGATACTGCAATGCATGATTGTATAAATAAATCACAAACTCTTTAGACATCAAGTAATGTCTCCACTTCTTTAATTTCTGTACAACTGCATAAAATTCCTTGTCATAAGAAGAATATTTCCTTCTTGTCTCACTGAATTTTTCACTTAAATAAGCTACATGTCTATCTTCTTGACTTAGCACAGCTCCAATAGCTTCCCCACTGGCATGACATTTCACTTGAAAAGGTTTGTTAAAATCAAGCAAAACTAAAATGGGTTTTTCTGTTATCTTTCTTTTCAACAACTCGAAATTTTTCTCTGCTTCATCAGTCCATCTAAATGATTTTTTGTCCTTATTTATAGTTTCAATAATAGGAGCATTGGTATTACTAAAATTCCTTACGAATTTTCTATAAAAACTAGCAAGACCATGGAAGCTTCTTACCTCAAAAAAACTTTTAGGTGAAGGCCATTCTATGATTGCCTTTATCTTCTCTGGGTCCATCTTCAATCCATCAGCAGAAACAACAAAGCCTAAGTATACCAATTCTTCCTTCATGAATGAACATTTTTTTTAAATTTACGAGCAACTTTTCCTGATGCAACTTCCTTAAGACATAATCCAGATGTCTCAGGTGTTCTTCTTTAGACTTGCTGTAAATTAATATATCATCCAGATATACTATCACAAATTTACCAATAAATTATTTCAACACTTCATTCATAAGCCTCATAAATGTACTAGGAGAATTTTATAATCCAAATGGCATTACCATCCATTCATACAATCCGTCATTTGTTTTAAAGGCCGTTTTCCATTCATCTGCTTCCCTTATCCTAATTTGATGATATCCACTCTTTAAATATATCTTTTTAAAATATCTTGCCCAACTTAAACAATCCATAAAATTTTCAATTCTAGGTAAAGGAAATCTATACCTGATTTTTATTTTGTTGATTTCTCTTGAATCAGTACACATTCTACAGCCTCCATCTTTTTTTGGACTCAACATTGTTGGCACTGCACAAGGACTCAAACTTTCTCTGATCAGTTCTTTATCTAACAGCTCTTGTACCTGCTTCCTCATTTCTTAAATTTTGTGGGAGTCATCTTGTATGCTGTTTTATTTGGAAAATTTTCTCCTGGAATCAAATCTATATGATGGCTGATTTTTCTAATAGGTCGTAATTCATTCGGAAAATCATCTACAATGATATCACAATAATTTTCCAGCATCTCTTGAATTTAAATTGTTAAATCAGAAATTTTAGTGGAATTAATTACTACCTTGGGTTTGAACATTAATGCAAAGTTTACCTCATCATCTTCAATCTACTATAGATATTATTTTCCACTCAGTAACAAAAATTTCAGATCAGGTTTTCTTTTTTATGAATCTTCCTCTTCTATCGGCAACAATGTATGATTGACACCATCTTTATAAAATTTGTATGTGTTCTTCTTCCCATCATGCATAGCTCCTCCGTCATACTACCAAGGTCTACCCAGAAATATGTGACATACATCCATAGCCATCACATCACACATAATTCTATCTTTGTAGCTGCCCAACTAGAATTTCACTTCACACTTTACTAACAGTTGATGTCCTTTCTGAAGACATGACACCTTGTAGGGTGTTGGATGTTTCTTTGTCTTTAATTTCAATTTCTCTACCACTTTTGTAGAGACCAAATTATCAGTGTTTCCACTATCAATTACCATTTGAAAACATTTTCCTTGAACTTTGCACACACTTCTAAACAAAGTTTTTCTCTATGTCGGCTCAACAACTTCCTTTGTTGGTTTTAACAAAAAAATTTTAACTACCAAAGATTATCCTTTCTCCGGTATATTCTCTACTTCTGGCACTTTTTCTTCTTCTAGAAATTTTGTTGCTTCCTCTTCATTATGAGAAACAATTACATTTCTCTTATTTGTTCCCACATTCTTTTGACATTCATAAGCCCTGTGTCCAAGCTTATTACATATATAACATCTGATTTCTCTTCCTATGCCTGTGTCTTCTCTTCCTCTGGAAAAACTAATTCTGCCACTTGCATCACCTTCTTTGTGTGTATGCTGACTTGAGCTACCGCTAGCTCCTTCTCTTGGTGCTGTAGATCTTCCTCTACCACCTTGACTTCCTTTTCCTCGGAAAGTACCTCTACCTCTGGCAGATTGCTTCCTTATGAGTTTTTCTTCAGCCTTCAAGGCCATCTAATAAGACTCTTCCACTGTTTTCAGAGACAACAGACTTATCTCATCTTGGATCTCCATTCTGAGACCATTAATATATATTGAAATCTTCTCTGTTGTATCTTGAATTTGTCCTGATCTTATGCTCACTTTGTAAAATTCCTCTTTGTATTCTTTGATTGTCATTGATCTCTGTCTCAGATTCTGCATTTGTCTAAATAATGAAAGCTGATAATCACTTGGGAAAAACTTACCTCTCAACTTTTCCACCATCCTGTTCCAATTCTTTATTGGCTGCTTACCAAGTCTCCTTCTTTCTAACTGCACTCCATCCCACCAAAGCGCTGCATGTCCTTTCAATTTTGTGACAAAAAATTTCACTCTTTTTCCTTCATTCATTTCTTCATAATCGAAGAACTTATCCATGTAATTAACCCAATCTATCAATTCCTCTAGATTTAAGCTTCCTGTAAAAACTGAAACTTCAAGTCTAGGTTTAGATGTGGATCCCAACACTGATTTAAAAAATCTCATTTCAAGAGTAACTTCTGCAGATTCAACTTCAAGCTCATTGACATCTCCCGCATATACATATCTTTGATTTCCCATTTCCATTGCTTCTAATCTGGCTTCATAACTTCTATTTCATAACTTCCATCACTTCGGAATTTGCAATTGGTCTTCCTCTTCTTCGACCAACACCACCTCCTCTTCCAACTCTATAAGCCATGTTGGATTTATTTTCCTGATCTTTGAGATATTCTTCAGTGTCTAAATGTTTCTTTGATACAACTAATGGTGGTTTGGATGGAGGTGTTAATGACAAGCTTTCAAATCTCATGACAATTTCTTCAAATTCTTGTGGAATTTCCTTAGTTTCCTTCTCTATATCTGTCATTCATGAAGTTTTCTCCTTAATATTTTTCTAACGCAACTTGCAAAACATTTAAAATCCTTTTTAAATATGAAGGAATCATATCTTAACAAAATAATCGCATTTCCCTTGTTTTAATTATGTCAATGGACCCCAACCATATTAAAAACTTTGCACTAAAACACATAATTCAAAAAAAAAAAATTGGAATTTATAATTCATCACATCCAATCATAGAACTAACCCATGCACATCTTTTTTATGTGATTATTGTAGGATTCCCAAACCATTTGCAAAGACCTTCATATTGAAAAGGTTGATGAACAGTCAACTTAAATATTTAAACCAAATTTATAAAGCACCAGGTCCATTCGGAAGGTTAATCTCCTCGCAATTTGCAATGCGATTATTGTTGGATCTATAGCTCTCAAGTTAAATCTGTCAGATCAAACATACGTTGAACGGATTTCCTGAATTATTAAAACTGACTTAAAAATATATCACATCCATTTTATCTTTTAACCACCTTGAAAATTTATTGTGATAATCGTTGGATAAACGATCTTTGTGCGTAGGCCGTCGATTTACTTGGAAAAGGAATAGTCACAATACCACAGCCTCCAAACTCTGTCTCAATAAAATTTGATCCTTGAATTGTTGAACTCTGAACAGATTGCTATGCAATACTTGTTTTAAACTCCTTACATGATATTGTGATTTCAATTTTCTTTTTAAACTCTGCCAGATTTCATACTACTCCAGTGATCCCAACTTTCTTAACACCATTTCATTTAACACACAAGCAGAGCCAACGAATATCTGATTTTGTCTATTAAATTAATAAAACTTCCAGCTAAATTTTTGGGATTTCGATGCAAGGTATATAATTCATACTTTTAACATTATATATGAACCAGATAATATTACATTGAATGTAGTTTATACCATAGATAATTCAATTAAATCCGAGTCTAAGAGTCTAAACTAGGATCAATAAACTCAAAAAAATTTGAAAGAAAATGAACATCCAATAATTTGACAATTTTCCTATATTCACACAGTACAGAGGATTTTCAATACTCTTCTATTCGAATTATTTTCTATCCAATCCTCCTCTCTTTGAATACATTTCAAACTTACATTTTTAGATATATTGTTCATATAAACAAATTGATCACATTCTATGGATCAATTTGCCCAATTTTAGATAAAATCCTATTACATGATATTTTCCTAAAAATCCTCAACTAAAAACTAAATTAAATGAATCAAATACAAAACTATCCAAATCCCTAAATACTAGTAAAATATTATCTATCAAAACAGTAAATTGTAGGCTAAAGGATCCCACTCCTTTGCTTGTAATTTTTTTTTGTATTTTTGGAATAAAAAAATGAACTTTTTATCCCTCGAGCCTCATGCTCCTGCATCATAGAACTAGGGGTAACCCATATTCCCCTTTGAGAATCCGAGTCCTTGACCCTGAAAATATAATCATGAAAAAGAGTAAACGAAATTTTTTTGCCTCTACTATTGTTTTCTCAAAGTTTGTCCCTAAATAAGTCCTACAAACTCTATCCCTCGATTTTTCAAAAAATCATGTACCTCCCTTGTTTTCCAACCAAAAAACAGTTTCTACATCAAAATTTGGTGTTTCATCATCTTTTGTTAACAATACACCAATTTTTGTTCTACAAATCCCAACAACTCATATCATGGCAGGTCCAAACCCACCCCCCAACCAAATGGATTCAATTGTTGCTGCAAGGTATGTCCCTTTGGTTTTACCTAAACCTATGAATGCATTACCTGCAGGATATTATCTCAAATATATGCCTAATTTTGGTGGCGAGGGAGAGGTAAGAACTGAAGAACACCTTGCTGATTTTTATGCCTATTATAATAATTTGAGTATTGAGCATGAAGATGTTTTTATGCGAGCTTTTGTTTAGGGCCTTGAGGGTGATGTTAGGAAATGATTCAGATATTTAACAATTGGTAGCATCACTGGAATCGAAACCCTATATGATACATTTTTAAGGAAATAGGGTGACATGAAAGACTTTTTGTATTATATCACTAATTTTGGTGCAATAAAAAGAAAATAAGGAGAATCGGTTTCTGATTTTTCTAAGAGATTAAACAAGATGTATAGAAAAATACCTACTGAAATCTCTCATACTGAAGCTTCAGCCAAAATCACTTATGTTGGTGTCTTTGATCCTAAATTTTATTTATTATTGAGAGAAAGAATATCTACAAAACTAAAAAAAATGCAAGACAATGCACTAGAGGTAGAATATAATGTGTTAGCAACTTATAGGCCCAGAGGAGGGATTAACAGAGAAAAAAAGAAGAAAAAAGCTGAAGTGTCATATTCAGGAACTTCTGACATAGATCATAAGCTAGATAAGCTAACCAAGATGGTCAAGTTAGTTGCCACTGAGATTTCCAAGCTCAAGATGGAAGCAAGACCAGCTACTACTAGAATTGTTTCATTCGATCAGCCTAATAGGAAGCAGTTTAGAAGATCTGATGCTACTAAAATTTTGCTGAGAGAAAGAAGAGATGTTGATGATCAAAAGGCGCAGCCCACTTTGCAGAATGATATATTTGAAGATGAAGAGGAAGCTGAGGGTTTGGAGAAAGCTGTTGATATAAATTTTCTAAGAGATAAAGAAGGGTTGATTCATCTTACAAAAGTAGAGTATGAAGATTCAAAGTAGATACAATCTCAGATAAAAGAAGATTGGTAATAATTCAAAATCTGTTTCGCAACCAAATAAGAATAAGGATACAGTTAAAATTCCAACAAAAAATCAAATGGCTAAACTAATCCGGCTGGAAATTTCAGTAGCAGTTAACCCTCCTTCACTTGATTTAAAAATTGCTCACAAAATAACCACTGTTTTCAATTTTGAGAATGAAATACAAAAGATAAAGATTAATGTTCCTCTTGTAGAACTTATGAAGAGTGGTGATTTCAAAAATACTTTTATGAAATCTCTTGAGCGTCCACCTAAAAAAGTAGCCTCTGATTTTGTTAACCTTCAAGATGACAAGCCCACTGTTCTCTTAGGTCCATTGGTAGAATACATATGTGACTCTACTCCTCCTTTCTATCTATTTATGAATATTCATGATAATATCTTGCATAATTTCTTAATGGACTCTAGAACCTCACATAATTTAATGCCCAAGGTAGTCATGGATGAACTAGGTCTTAAAGTAACTAGAGAGTACAAAGATCTTTACTATTTTGATTCCCAGAAATTCCAATGCCTTGGTGTCATCAAAGACCTTGCAGTAAGCATATTTCAGTTACCCATAAGAGGGATGGTGATGGATATTGTTGTAGCTGACATTCCTCCTATATTTGGCATGTTAATTTCTAAGACATGGATTAGAAGGTTGAGAGGAAATTTACAAATGGATTTAACTTATGCTACTATCCCTATTTTTTAAGAAGAAAAAAGGATACATTATACAAAAGCTCAGCTGGCATATATCATTAATGACAGAAAATACCCCACTAATAATCCAATTTATGCTAGAAACAATTGATGTGGGTTCAACCATTTTACATATGGATACTTATGCCCTGCTTGCAGAAAAATTTTAGATTTTGAAGCTTGCTAGAAAATAGATCAGTCATGAGGGTTCTCAACTATGAAAAATGTATTTTGATGGCTAATGTTCTGAAGAATGAGTTGGTGTAGGAATATTTATCATTTCCCCTTTGAAAGAGAGCTCCATTTTTTCTTTCAAACTTGGATTTGCAGAAATTAACAATGTGGATGAATATGAATCTCTATTGATTGGTTTAAAAAAAAAAAAAACATTAATATTTCAGAAATTTCTGTTTTTGGAGATGTTGAACTTATTATTCATCAAATTAGAAATGTTTATCAAACTAAGCATCCCAGACTCAGATATTACCATAATGTAGTACGTAGCACTATAGAAGACTGATTCCTATCCTTTAGCATTTCTTTTGTTCCAAGAGAAAGTAATATTTTGGTTGATTCACTTTCTATTTCAACAAGCTCATTCAATATTCCAATACCTATAAAGCTGAAATATGAAGTGGAAGTTAGGTTCAAACCTAGCATTCCTGATAATGTCAAGAATTGGAAATTTTTTTAGGATGATCGGGATTTTAGAAGATTCATTGAAGTTGTTGAAGAATTTTTTGTCCTAAACATTGATCAGGATGAAGATCTCACGAAGAATGATGTTGATTATCAACATACCAAAAATCTGAAAAAAATAGATTTATGATCAACCTATCATTTAGCTTCCTACCAATCATATTCTCGAGGGTTTAATCACATTTGAGAATATCTTTGAACACGACGATGTTTCAGTCAAACCACAGTTAGCTGAAACAGAAGGAGAATTGTAAGATTTCAATTTCGGTACAGAAATAAAACCAAGGTATGTTAAGTTAAAAGTTTTATCAAAAGAAGGAAATATTGAATACTACAAGATATTTTGTGAATTTGTTGATTTTTTTGCCTAGAAATATGAGTATCTTAAGATATATGATACAACTATCATTGAGCATAGGATACCATTGAAAGACGATACTAAGTATTCTGGGTAGAAATTAAGACAAATCAATAAATTATTGTTACTAGTGATGGAGAAGGAAGTGAAGAAATTTTTGGATGCTAAAATCATCATTCCATTGAGATACTCAGATTGGATTGCTAATCTAGTTCCAGTAAGAAAGAAAAGTGGTGAATTCAAATTATGTGTAGATTTAAAAAATCTTAAAATGTTCCAAGAAAGATAATTATCCAGTTCCAAAGATGGAGCATATTCTTCAAAAGGTAACTGGGTCAGATGAAATTTCCATGTTAGATGGGTTCTCGGGATACAACCAAGTTTCTGTTTGGCCAGAAGACCAAGAGAAGACAACATTCACTACTCCCTGGGGAACATTCATGTATGATAATATTCCATTTGGGCTTATGAATGTCTAAGCTACTTTTCAGCGTGCTATAGAGTTTGCATTCTATTGAAAAAAACATAAATTCTTGGTCATCTATTTGGATGATATTATTTTTTTTCAGCTTTAGATCAAGAGCACCTTCAACACTTGAGAGAATTATTTGTTAATGCGGGAAATTGATGCAGGAGCATTAGACGAAGAGGAAAATACTTTGTATTTTAAACTTAGGGGTTTTTAAGTTTTTAGAGGGGCTAGGTTTTTATGAATGATTTGAGTGGGTTTTAAGTATTTTTAATTAAATATTGTAAATACTTGAGAATATGAGAGAATTTGATCAGTTGAGGATATAAAGGGATTGAGAGATTTTTCCAAATATTAATTTAGAAATTAGTTTCATTAATTATGGGTGAGAGAGGATCCTTAGGGATTCAAGAGTCATTTTAGGATTTTGTTGAGAAGTTGAAGGGATTTAACTTATATTATATCATTCTAAATTGTATAAATTATTAAGCCTCAAAGGCATTAAAAAAAATCAGAGAGAGTGTGAGTAGAGAAGTAGCGTAAAGAGCATGGGTTTCTACTCGGAAGCCTTCGGGCATATTGTAAAAGGGCCAATGTTTGGAAATCAGGCCAAGGAAGGAGATTGTTATGTAAGTGTGTATTAATGTAGAATTTGATTTTTGGAGTTTATGCCCTTATTGAATTTGTGTTCAATATATGAAGAGATGATTCGATTCTTTTTTAGTTTTATATTGTGGAGGAATTAACTTTAATTCTCTCTGCGTTTCAATGATAAAGATCGATGTGATATATGACCCATGTTGTTGAAGTTGCATACGGGAGAAAAGTGACTTGATGTGCTTGAATTTACATCGACTTTGTATGAAAACTGTAATACATAATCGTTGAATGTAGGAGGTGTTGAATCTTGATGTGAACGGTTATTTTCCAATAAATTTGAGTCTGCGGGTTTGTGTTAAATCCTATGCATAAGGATTTATTCTGTCAGAATTGTTTGCTATTAATATAAGCTTGTGTTACTGAGTGGAATCGATAGTGGATCGATGGCATTAATCGCTATAGACTTTGTGCGTTGAATCCAGAAGACATAATCTTGTGAAGAACTGAATTCTGTATAGAGAATGATTGAATTAATGGACGTTGATTCTTTGTTGAGACCCACATCGAATTTATACTAATCTCTGTGAAATTTTATTAATGGAAATCAAGAGTTCCGATTCTGATTCATGTTGGAGAAAGAACAGTTCTGGTTGAATGTAATTCTACTATTAAATTGTGGAAGATCGATTTGTATCCGATCCATGCTACCACGGAAAGAAATGATTTGTTTGTAAAACTTGACATCGATTTGTGTTAGAACCCTAGTACATGAGAATCGATGAACTTTCAATCATTTTAATAAAGATTACAAACGATCTCAATGTTGATTATTTAACATGGTCAAATGTGTGTTGTCTGAAATCGATGTCAGTAAAGACAGTGTTTGCAGGAGCAGATTAAACGTAAAAGAAACAGGAGAAGTGAGATGAATAGAATTCCATTAATTGACTTATTGATTAATCTGAGCCATCAGGTTGCATACAGAGAAGGATGATCGATTTGAAATGGTGTGAGGGTTTTTATCCAGTCGAATTTTCGATTGCGAGTACAACATAATCTTGAGGTAACCAGCATAAATTGGCTCCGTTGGCAAGTAAAACTAAGAGAATCAGTGATCGAACCTTAGTTCGATTACAGACAACCAAACTCCATGAATCTGGTCGAAGATTTAATTGGATAGCGTAGAAATTTCAATGGAACATTTAACATTTGTATGGACCTGGAAGTGGAAGAGGTAGGTTTGCTACATTGAATTACTGAAGTTTGAATGATGAACGATGCGTCCATCATCAGATGAAAAGGTATGAAAGCTGCCGTGATCCAACTATGTGTTGGGAATTTGGAGTTTTAATGGAAGTTGAATCTTTATTATGGACTCAATTTAAATTATGTTGATATTTGAATTTCTAACCTATATATTCAGTCATGGGAATAGTAAGCTGTGGGCGCGGTAAATGTTGAGTTTTATAAAACTCAATGATGAAAGGGAAGTTTATATTGGAATTTATTTGAAATTCAATGGTCAATTAAAAATCATATGGTGGGGTATTCCAATGGTGCTATGATCATTGTTTAAGTAATATAACTTCTACATGATAACTAAATCTGGACTGGTTGTTTGGTTTGATAGCCATGATTTAAAAGATAGCTTCCGCATATTAATTGAGATTTCCAGATTGTGAAAATTGAGGACCATTCCGGTTTTTAAATGGAAATGCATTTTTATATGCATCTATAAGTGGAGATTGTGGTAAGCGGGGTATGCCCTGCATCATTTTGGTATCAGAGCTTGGCCCTGTTGAAATTGAAGATGTTTGTTTTTCTAAATGAGTGCAGGAAGGTTCTGTTGAGAACTGAAGTGTGTTTTATTTAAATGTGTGATGAAGACTGAAAGGAAGATCAGATTCTAAATCTGAAATGCAAAGGTACACAATTACAGTGAACAGGATTGCAGAAGTGAATGGGGGACAAGATCATGTAGGATCTTAAAGGTGAGATAATTTTCTGATTTGAAATTTGTGATTAAGATTTATGGTTGTAGACAAGATGATGGAAATGAACCTAACATTCAGCTAAAGGATGGATAGGGAGGAAAATTGTAGTGTTCTGAAGAAAAGGTGAGTTGAAGAGATAGCCTAGAGAGAGCAGAGGAGAGTGCTCAGGAGGTTCCAGAGGCAGTGAACCAGTACTTACCAAAAAGACCGGGTCCAGTGGAGTGGATTGGTGAGGTAAGTGGCAGCAGGAGAGCTTGTTGTTGCAGAGGCTAGTGCAACTCATGCTGAGTGAGAAACTCATAGAGAATATGATCATCGAGGATCAGAGAAGAGGTTCAGAGGAATTCCAGAGAGGTGAGATGACTGATAAAGTCAGAGAAAGAGAAATTGTAGTAATGAAGGTACAATTGCAGATACTACAAGAATGGTTGCAAGAGCAGGAAAACCAGAAAGGAGGATGGATCTTTCCACTGAAGGGAAAGAGAGTGATTTGGAAACCATTGCAGATGAAGTTGAGGCAAAGTGTGATTGCCTTATTGAAGGAGGAACTTAGATTTCTTGAGCCAGAGATGAAATTTGAAGATTCCACATGCAGATCTGGTCAAAGGGAAGTGCTTGAGGAAGCAGTCAAGACTGAAAAGTCTTGTGGTTTTAAAAATAATGAGTTGTGTATGTTTGTAGGTACAACACAGGAAGATGAGAAAGCTTTAGAGTTTGTTCAAGAAGAGTTGAATCTGAGATTTGTTCAGAATGATGCTAAGATAGCAATATCTCAGGAGGAAATGAATGCAAAGAAGTCTAATCAGAATATTAAAATAGGAGAAGGAAGACCACCTAATGATTGGTCAAAAGCTGGTGAAGGTATGGAAAATTGTGTGAAGTTTCTGAGTTCTACTCCTAATGAAATTGTTGAATTGTATAGGAAATTAGATCTTCAGAGAAGATAATTGGAGAGGCAGAGAACTTACACATAGGCTAATTTGTTGAAGAAGAAAGATAATAAAATTTTCATGGATGACAGTCATGAAGCAGAGGATGGAAAGAAGGAGAGACTATCTGACAGTCTCATGGTGAATGAAAATCATCATACTAATGTGATGACAAAGGAGTTGGAAAGGAACTCAAAAAAACATACTGAAGTGTTGCCAGAGAAAGCTGAGGAGAAAGCCAGTAAATATTTTATGAGTCCTGAAGAAGACTTGGAGCTACAGAGAGAAAAATTGGTGACTGGATCAACAAGTGAGACCATTGGGTCTTGTGATTTTGAAGCTAACAATTTGATTGTGTTTACAAGTGATACAAAAGACAGTCCATCATTTGGAATTTTCTTGGAAGAAGAAGAACTGTTGCAGAAAGAAGATGAGACAATCATGTCTCATAAGCAGAGGCTTGTTACCAGGGGTGACAAGAAAGAGCTGGCTTGTATGTATAGCCAAGAGAAGACTGGAGGATAGACTTTTAAAAATGCTACAGTGTTAGAGGATGAGGCTACAGTGTTTGAAGAACTTGATTTGATTGCCAGAATCAATCAAGATGATGATGGACAATTACTGAAGATTGCCAAAGGGGAAGACGAAGGTTATGCTGGAACTAATTTACAACATGTTGATAAAATTCTTGAGAATAAATGGTTGAAATATTTGCTGGAGACATTTGAACCAGAGAAAGAAGTTGCAGGCACTGAAGTGAATTTGCTTGATGTTGCGAAAGGAGCAGATACTAGTTTGTTAAAATTGATTTTGCTTACTAGTATACAAACAGAGATAAATGGATATGTTACTGCAGGAAGAGAATTAAATGATAATTTATGTTTTGAAGATAAATTTGCAGGTGATGAGCAAAAGCATGTTGTAGAGGGACATGAATTTTGGGAGGCAGCAACATGTGGGGTGATATCTGTAGGAGTAAAACCAATGTTATCAACAATCGGGGAGATGACAGCTGAGACAACATTAGTGGCAGCAACATGAAGTGAAAGCAGCAGCAGTAGGTTGGAAATAGAGATTGAAAGCATCAGAAGACTGATGATGAAGGTGTCTCAAAAGAAGCAGACAATAGCAAGAAAGAAGAGGAATTTCAGCAAAGGAAAGACAAAAGCAGAGTATGAAAGCATAGCTGGAGGCAGGATGCAGAACAAGATATGGAAACTTGAAGAAAAGCAGCAAGCAACAACAGATGATGACTTGCAGAACAAAGTGTGGGATCCAGGTGGGCAAAGACTTAAAACGCATGATCAGGAGATCATGATCATTTTCAACCTTGGGAGTCTGATGCAGGAGCATTAGAAGAACAGGAAAATACTTTGTATTTTAAACTTGGGGGTTTTTAAGTTTTTAGAGGGGCTAGGTTTTTATGAATGATTTGAGTGGGTTTTAAGTATTTTTAATTAAATATTGTAAATAATTGAGAATATGAGAGAATTTGATCAGTTGAGGATATAAAGGGATTGAGAGATTTTTCTAAATATTAATTTAGAAATTAGTTTCATTAATTATGGGTGAGAGAGGATCCTTAGGGATTCAAGAGTGATTTTAGGATTTTGTTGAGAAGTTGAAGGGATTGAAATTAGATTAGATCATTCTAAATTATATAAATTATTAAGCCTCAAAGGCATTAAAAAAAATCAGAGAGTGTGAGTAGAGAAATAGAGTAGAGAGCAGGGGTTTCTACTTGGAAGCCTTCGAGCAGATTGTAAAAGGGCCAATGTTTGGAAATTAGGCCAAGGAAGGAGATTGTTATGTAAGTGTGTATTAATGCAGAATTTGATTTCTGGAGTTTATGCCCTTATTTAATTTGTGTTCAATATATGAAGAGATGATTCGATTCTTTTTGAGTTTTATATTGTGGAGGAATTAAATTTAATTCTCTCTGCGTTTCAATGATAAAGATCGATGTGATATATGACCCATGTTGTTGAAGTTTGATATGGGAGAAAAGTGACTCGATGTGCTTGAATTTACATCGACTTTGTATGAAAACTGTAATACATAATTGTTGAATGTAGGAGGTGTTGAATATTGATGTTAATGGTTATTTTCCAATACATTTGAGTCTGCGGGTTTGTGTTAAATCCTGTGCATAAGGCTCTATTCTGTCGGACTTGTTTGTTATTAATATAAGCTTGTGTTACTGAGTGGAATCGATAGTGGATCAATGGCATTAATCGCTATAGACTTAGTGCGTTGAAGCCAGAAGACATAATCTTGTGAAGAACTGAATTCTGTATAGAGAATGACGGAATTAACGGACGTTGATTCTTTGTTGAGACCCACATCGAAATTATACTAATCTCTGTGACATTTTCTTAATGGAAATAGAGAGTTCCAATTTTGATTCATGCTGGAGAAGAACGGTTCTGGTTGAATGGAATTCTACTATTAAATTGTGGAAGATCGATTTGTATCCAATCCATGCTACCACGGGAAGAAATGATTTTTTTGTAAAAATTGACATCGATTTGTGTTAAAACCCCAGTACATGAGAATCGATGAACTTTTAGTCATTTTAATAAAGATTACAAACAATCTCAATGTTGATTATTTAACATGGTCAAATATGTGTTGTCTGAAATCGATATCAGTAAAGATAGTGTTTGCAGGAGCGACAGTGTTGAATTGAGAGACATTGTTTGCAGGAGTAGATTAAACGTAAAAGCAACGGGAGATCTGAGCTGAATAGAATTCCATTAATCGACTTATTGATTAATCCGAGCCATCAGGTTGCATACAGAGAAGGATGATCATTTTGAAATGGTGTGAGGGTTTTTATCCAGTCGAATGTTCGATTGCGAGTACAACATAATCTTGAGGTAACCAACATAAATTGGATCCGTTGGCAAGTAAAACTAAGAGAAGCAGTGATCGAACCTTAGTTCGATTGCAGACAATCGAACTCCATGAATCTGGTCGAAGATTTAATTGGATAGCGCAGAAATTTCAATGGAAAATTTAACATTTGTATGGACCAGGAAGTGGAAGAGGTAGTTTTGCTACATTGAGTTACTGAAGTTTGAATGATGAACGATGCATCCATCATCAGATGAAAAGGTATGAAAGTTGCTATGATCCAACTATGTGTTGGGAATTTGGATTTTTAATTGAAGTTGAATCATGATTATGGACTCAATTTAAATTATGTTAATATTTGAATTTCTAACCTATATATTCAGTCATGGGAATAGTAAGCTGTGGGTGCGGTAAATGTTGAGTTTTATAAAACTCAATGATGAAAGGGAATTTTATATTGGAATTTATTTGAAATTCAATGGTCAATTAAAAATCATATGGTGGGGTATTCAAATGGTGCTATGATCATTGTTTAAGTAATATAACTTCTGCATGATAAATAAATTTGGGCTGGTTGTTTGGTTTGATAGCCATGATTTAAAAGATATCTTCCGCATATTAATTGAGATTGCCTGATTGTGAAAATTGAGGACCATTCCGGTTTTTAAATGGAAATGCATTTTTATATGCATCTATAAGTGGAGATTGTGGTACGGGGGGTATGCCCTGCATCAGAAATATGTTATATCATTAAATCCAAAGAAGTCTCATTTTTCTCTTAAATAAGGTAAGATTTTGGGTCACATAGTTTCTAAATATGGAGTGAAAATTGATCCCAAAAGTGTGATTGAAATTTAGGACTTAACACTTCCAAGATCCAAGAAAGAGATTCAATCTTTCCTTGGGCAGATCAAATATTTAAGAAGGTTCATTCCAAATTTTTCTGAAGTGGTGAAGCATATTACTTACATATTGAAGAAGGAAAAAGAAGTTAAGTGGACATTTTAAGCTAGAAATTCATTTGAGCTTATCAAAAAATCTATAATTGAAGCATCGAAGCACCAGAGTTGGTAAGCGTTGAATACTCAAATTCTTTCTTGATATTCTCATTTCCCTCTCAAGATAATATTTTTGTTGTTTTATTACAAAAATATTCAAAAAATAAGGAATCCGCCATAGAAATTTTCAGTAGAGCTCTTAGAGAGGCAGAATTGAAGTATGAAATGTTCAAAAAACATGTCTATGAATTAGTGAAAGCGTTGGAGGATTTTAGAGTTTATATTTTGTATGCTCAAATTGGTGCCTATGTAACTTCATCTGCTGTTAGAGAGATATTATTTTAGCTTGATATTGATGGAAAAATAAGTAAGTGGGTGACTAAAGTTCTTGAATTTGATTTAGAGATAAAGCCTACTAAACTAATAAAAGGTCAAGGATTAGCCAAAGTACTGGATGAAGAAAATTGTAGAGTGTTGGGCTTGAATTTCATGGATGAAAATCTAGAAGGGAAAGTTTCATAACCTATAGACATCATGGTAGTGGATGTAAATATTTCTGAGTGTAGCTGGTATAAGGATATCATTTATTTTCTGCAACATTTTAAACCTCCTCCAAATTTTGATAAAAGTAAAGTGATATCTTTGAAGCCGAAAATTGTTAAATTTTGCATCGAGGATAACTGTTTATATTGGAAATATCCTACAGGAGTTTTGGTGAGGTTCATTGACCCAGATGAGTCCAAGAAAGTTATGTTTGATATGCATAGTAGTGTGTGTGGAGGTCATCATTATTGGAGAACTACGACATACAAAATAATGGGAGATGGTTATTTTTTGCCTAACTTATTTTCTGATGTATGTGTTGATGTGAGGGCATGTGAAAAATGACAGAAGTTCACTGGTAAGAAATATTTGAAGTCTTTTCCTCTCAATCCCATAGTTGTTTCTGCACCTTTCCAACAATGGGGCATAAATTTCATTTCATAAATTCATCCACCATCAAGACGAAAACATCATTGGATTCTTATTGCAACTGATTATTTCACCAAATGGATTGAAGAAATACCTACCAGAAATGCTACTCATAAATTTATCATTAACTTTCTAGAGGGAATCATAACTAGATTTGGATTTCCATCAAGGTTAGTAGCAGATAATGCAACTACTTTTAAAGCAACACCATTGGTAAATTTATGTGAAGATTATGGTATTCAATTCACTCACTCTACAACTTACTATCCAAAAGGGAATGGTTTAGCTGAATCATCAAACAAAAGTTTGGTAAGAATGATCACCCAACTATTGGGGAAAAACAAGAAAGGATGGGATTCAAAACTGAAATTTGCTTTATGGGCTGACAGGGTGACAATAAAAAAATCTATTAATACATCACCCTTTGAAATGGTTTATGGAACTGAGGTTTTTTTTCCAGTCCAATTAGCTATTCTTGTAGCTAAATCTTTGCAAGATCATGAAGTTGAGCCAAATGACATGACCAAGAGAATTTATCAGATCACAAAAGTGCACCAAAAGCGAGAACAACAATATGATTTGGTGAGAAAATATCAGCAAGCTATAAAGCAATTTTTTAATAGAGGAACTAAAAATAATATTTTCATATTGGAGCTCTAGCGTTGAAGTGGGATGCACAAAATCACGATCCAGGTAATCATTCCAAATTTGATTCTTTATGGCTTTGTATTTTCAGAATCTCCAATATTTTGCAGAACAGTACTTTTGAGTTGCAACATCTTGATGAGATAGAACTGTTTGGAGGCTCATTTAATGGGTGATTTCTCAAGAAATTCTTTTACTAAGGCTTTTGGTGGCCTAAGTTCACTGTAAATACCAGTGTGTTTCATAATAAGACTCCATAGACAAGGCACTGAAACTGCAAAAGATTCTTAGAGACTCACAGGGAGAGCTCTATCCCCTATGGACACAATGTTAGCATAGTTATATGCAAAGTCATGAGTCTATTTTATTTTATTTTTTAGGATAGAATTTGTAAATTTCAAAAAAAATAGAACGCTATTGAAATTTTCGGTATTGTATGTTTTATCCTTTTTTGGAAAGTTTGTTTTAATTATGTTTTGTGTTTATTTTTATTTAACCCAATGCTACCAGAAATTCTGGTGACTTGCCCTATTTTAAAACCAAAAAAAAAAAAAAAATGCATCCACTTGTGTTAGGCCATGTGTTCCCATTGTCGACTACATTTTTAAAAAACATTTTATCATGAGTTAGGTCATGTGATAGGAAAGGTTTATGTTGAGTGATGTTAAGCTGAATTCGTGTTTATATGTGCTGAAAGTTAGGTATCAATCCACAGTTTTTAACTACCTATCATTGTCTATCCTATCTGTCAGCTGAGTCATTTCATCCACATCTCAAAGTACGTGGTATTTGTTAAGAAAGATTATGAATCTGCAGCTTTAATGCAATGACCATTTGGTTGATTAGGCATGGACGTTGTTGGAAATTTAGGCCTGTAATAAAGATTCAGTGGAGGTGACTGCCAGCTCTAGCTCCATTCATCTCCAGCCACCTGTAGCATACCATCTGAAACTCCGCAGACAATTGAAGTTCATCATGACTACCATAAGGTGTATGCTACGGTCTAAGATATTTATCGTAATGAAAAATCTCATGCATGGGAAGGTGAACCAACTTATCTATTTTAAACCACCGAAAATAAAGGAAGACCATTAGTTTTGATTTTAACTGTTGGTGAACGAGATATTCCAGTGAGAAGCTTGAGAAAGGAGTCTTAGAGTTTAGACAGATTTCATTGAAGACACAACAACACTTGTTAGGTGAGCTCCTCTAGTCTTGACACCTATCAAAATTTAATAGACAACCTTCTTTATTACTGAAGATGAGTAAGAAAGGAGGAAAGCTAAAATGAATTGAACCCCAATGAGTTGATCTAATTGATGCTAATCTGAATGTGAGAAGGCTTTCTGTTCAAGCAGGGTGGTATCCATTGTGTTCAAGATTGGGAAGCTCTCATTTAGGAGTAGCTCAGGAATTTGCACACTCTTTCAATGGGCAGGAAGAAACTATTGATGGTCTCATATTGCAGGTATCAGCAGAGTCAATTAATGAAGCTTTCAACCTTCCACAGGAAGGAGAAAAATGGTTTAAAGGCAAAGTCATCACTGGAGGAGACCTCAACAGTTTCCTTAAAGATGGACACAAAGATCCAAACTGTGCTAAAGGAATTCCTAGTAGTTACCTCAAAAATTAATGGGCTGAGACTCTCAAGCTAATCAAAATTTACCTCACCTATGAGAGGATGTATACTGTGGTTTTTCTTTATCATATTAGATTTCTGTTTCATATTTCAGGTATGAAGACCCTCAACTTACCATTATTTCTGCTGAAGAGCTTGACAAAGATGTCAGCTAGGATTCAAACACACACAACTGCATCAGAATACAACTTATATCATCAAGCTCTTATTAAAGTGTTGGTTGAGGAAGAACTCAGGAAAACAAACCATTCATGGGACCATTTTCTATTTTACAGCGCCAACCAACCTGCACTTACACCATATGTTCTAGCTCAACCATTTATAGCTTCACAACAACAACAACATCCTCAGCCTGCTAAGAGAACTAAGCTTCACAACAACAACAACATCCTCAGCCTGCTAAGAGAACTAAGAGAAAGGCTAAGAAGGAGAACATCATAAAAAGGCTAAAGACAAAAAAGAAAAGACTCCTTCTATCAAGGTTGAGAAGAAGTTAGATAAAGGAGAAGGCTCATCAACCAATACGCCTAAATCTATGAAGATGGTACCTCCCATTTCTCCTTTTCCTAATTTTTATACCAGAGCACAAAGAAGAAAATCTGCAACTGCAAAAAAATCTAAAGCACGGGTGCTACCAGAAGTTTCGAAAGCAGACATTCAACAGAAAATGTAGATGGAATATCAACCCACTACGTTTGATGAAGAGCTCCTAAAAGATGCAGGGTATGCTATTAGGAGCAAGAGAAAGAAAAAGGATGCCAAACCTGTTGCTGGTAGTAGAAAAGGGCACACTAGAGACAAAAAAAAGTCTAGGCTCAAATACAAGGCCCTGCATAATCCAAGTTTTCTGATAGAAATCATAGATGTAGAAGGACAATATAAAGTGTTACAGACTGTAACTCCTTCAATTGCAGAGACTAATGAGTCCAAGAAGAAAGACAAAAGAAAAACCCTTTCAGACCAGCAAATAGAATCCTCAGAAAGAAGAAAAATTCAAAAGGGTTCAAAGTAGGAAAATCCCATTGTCAAATAAATAGCCACCAGGACCACAAGATCAAAATCATTTGTTGACAACAAATCATACTTAGATAAGCTTGTAGAAGCAACAACCCATATGGATAAGAGGAAAAAGTGTTTCCTAATAAAACACCTTTTTGCGTAATAGATACATTTTTGAACAACAACTCAAGTTTCAAAGGGTATAAGTCTACATAGGTTTTTCAAGTGTTTGTTCTGCATTTTTGAAAAAGAAACAGAGCGCTACCTGAAATTCCGATAGCATTACAGTTTTTGTGCAGTTACAGGTTTTTACTGGAATTTTTGGTAGCACATGTTTTAAATGGTTCTTAACAACTGTCACCAAAGTTTCCGAGCAATTTGAGGAAAGATAAGGACTCATAATGATATGGATTTAACAAGTGATGCTTGATAAGTGGTTATGAGGTTGTCGAAGGTCATATTTAATGAAGACACATGGTTATTAAAGAACCAAAGTCAAGAGGAGATAAATAAGAAAAAAAGGGGCAGCATGTCAACACACTCAATAGTACAGTCCAAATTGTCTTCTCTTCTCTCATATACATCTATCCTGTTAGTTATATTTCAATGAGATATATCTTTAATGTCCTATAACACCTATGTAATGTGAGGAAGAGTGGTTCCTTTTTTTAGGAGAGATGGAGTTGGTGCCTCTCTCTCTCTCTCTCTCTCTCTCTCTCTCTCTATATATATATATATATATATATATATCATTTGTAAATACCATTTCAGGGTTGGATGTTGGTCTACCCAAAGACTTAATATAATAAAGAAAACTCCTTTATGCACTTCATGTTGGAGGATTTTTTTTTATTTAAGGAATATCTAATGTATGGTGTGTTTCTCTCATTGTTTATTATTCTAATTTATGAATTACGACATATATTAAAGTATGAGTAAGAGAACTATTAGAGGATCTAATAGCTAATTATCAGTTATCCAGTATTCTACAAATCATGTGTATGTTGTAGAGCATGTTAGTGATGGCTTCATGAAGAATTTATGAAATTCTTTATACATGTATGCTACTTGAGAGGTGGTAATGCCAAGTAGTCTTCCTTGTTGATTCATCTTGCATTCTTGATGGTAGATCTAATATATGATTCATCTTCATGGAAGATCTGTTTTTTTCTTCATCTTCACCCTCCAAAGGGTCTTAGATCAATATCAGAATCCTTTCAGTCATCATGCTATGTCTTCATTTTTTCTTGGTTTATGATTTGATTCATGTCCCCACGATATATATATTTTGTTATTCTTCTCTACAGGTTTTTATTTATGATTTCTCCTTGCCATATTATTTAAGCGTCACCTTTTCATGTTATGAAGGTACTCCTTCCAATGAAAACCATTCATTAAAAGGCAAAATCATTCTTAAAAACAATTATTTTATCACTACCTACATCATGGAATGATCAACTCATGACAAGCCTGTGAGAGAGTTAAAATAAGGAGGATTGATTAGGAGGGCACAATCAAACTCACTAGTGGATTAGGAAGGCTCCACTTTTCATTTTTACTACACCATGCACTATGAAGGGGAGCTCTCCTTGGTCCAGTGCAATGGGGAATCTTGAAGGAGGAAGGATGAAGACTGTGCCTTTAAGACTGAAACATGTGCCCTAGATGGAAAGAGAGGAAGACTTGAAAGTTCAATTTGACTAGTCAAAGGTTGAGAGGAGGCCTCCTTCATCCATCCCTATTGTGCCGTGTGAGAAAGAGAAAGGGTTTAAGTAAGGCTTGAGAACAGAGCTCATAATGGAAGAGGGAAGGATGAAGCCTTCAACCTTCAGGACTGTGCCATGTGCTATAAGGAAGAGGAGGACTCTTAGAGAGCGTAGTTTGACTAGAAAAATGCTCATTGTCTCTTCAAACTACACCATACACTAAGTAATACTTTTCAAGGGAAATGCTTGAGTGCAAAGCACATTTTGGATGGGGAAAGGGTGAAGGCTTCAACCTTCAGTGACTGTGGCATGCGCCCTAAGGAAAAGAATACTTGAAAGACAACACAATTTTCTTCAACAGGGGGTCATTATTGGGTTAGAATTCACTTTTCCTTCTAGGCTAGCATATTTTGACCCAAAAATGGGTGCTTGATCATTTGGAATATGATTTTCATTGAGGGAGGCCATAGGAAGGAAGCCACTTTGTCTAGGAGCGTTTTCACTTCATTGGGAGTATAGGAGGGTCTTTTCATTGCATGTTTTTCCTCTGCAAAAATGGTGGATGAGGCCCATTTTTTTATCTAGGTGCGATTTATGTTTCATGTAAGGAAGTGGTGATAAAAAATCAGTGTATTGAGTCATTATAAGAAAGGAGAGTTAGGTGGCTAGCCTTAGAAGTTTCATAATGTGCAATAACTTTGAGGTGATATTAAGGAGCACTTATTGCACAAGTATTAGGGAGCAGTATTTCATAATGGAGGTCGATGAATAGGTTAAGCACCTCGGTTGGTCAAAAGGATCATTCCTTCACAATTTTCCATAAGTTGAAGGACCATGAAGGGCTCCCAAATGGTTATGTGAGACTAATTGAGTAAAAGAGAGAAATGCACCTGAAAATGAATCAAACATGGAGCATGTTATCACAAAATTGGACCTGATAGGCTGCTTGATCAGAAAATCTCATGTAACTATTTCAAACCTAATCTTGTGACTAAGGCTTAGCCTCCTCGGCCTGAGAGGGCTCTCTCAAGGGTTAATGATATGGATAAAGATATAGATGGCTAACTCTATTTAGGAAATAAACTAATAATGATAGATGTAGGCTGAAAATAACATTATCATATATAAATTGGGCTTATGGAGTCAAAGAAATTCAGTAATTTAGTGAGTCTACTTAACATGGAAGTTGAGGCTTATCTGAGTTTTTAGTCATAAGGTACACACACATGAAACATGTAAAAACAAAGTCAGTTCACTTATAAAGGAAGTCAGAGCATCTTATAGATGAATTCTAAGTAATATAGATGAACACCACTGAAAATGAGATATATAAGAGATACAAATAGAATAGGAAACCACTAAAAACTCCTTCAGAATCTCAAGTTGGTCAAGTAGAAGATCTATGTATTAGCTTAAAACATTCAAATCACAAACAAGCTCAATTTTGCCAAAAATTTCCAACCCTTCACAAATTCGACCCCATGGCCTTTAATAGACCTCTTACATCCTTACATGATATGCCTCTAGGCTAGATACACCAAATTTCTGTCTATTGACACCTTGCATAACCATAAAACATGAAATTTATTACAAAAAGACACCTATCCTACTTGACAATCCTATTTCAAAAAGGACTCAAACTCCTTATTACTATCTATAACAACCTTATCTATTTGAAATTACATCATTGAAAAGTGCATCAACACATGGTAAAATTTGGATAATGGCATGTAGTTCTTCATCACCACTTAGCTGACCTCCACAAAAATAGGAAACAATACCCTGTTTTTTAGGCATAGGATCTTTTTCCTTCTTTGAACATTATGACTATAATTTAATCTTCATTACATGGTCCTTGGCTATTGAAAGTTGGCCTAACATGTCCCAAAACTCTTTCCTAACCTCCAAATGTCTAATACCTGCTTCAAAAACTGCTCAAAAGGATGTGATGTATTGTGCTACGAAAATACAGCAATTTCGTAGCGCCTTTTGTAACGCTGCTATTACAAGCCTTTGTCCTCCAAAAACTTGACTCTTTCCTCTTGCATCATTTTAATCACCCTTAAACACATATTTCATAGTTCATATTTTAACTCAACCTTTAACACCTTAAATACTGATCAAAAGAAGCAAAAAAGGTAGCTACAATAGTTTCGTAGCACTCTTCTACTTTTTAAGCTTGGAGGCACTACAAAACTGCTGAAAATGCAGTTTTTTCATAATTTTGGAAAATGAAAGTTTTTAAGTGCTAAAAACATGTAACTAACATGTCTTCATCCTCCATTAACCATAAACCAACTCACTTTAGGCTCCTTGAGGCATTTCTTCTTCATTATTTAAAACATCCTTGCAAATTTTTCCTGTTTTTTTCCTGAAAAATAGGTCTTGGAACAAAGCCTATATATCCTAATCTAAGATGTAGTTTGAGAAAATGAAGGAGGTTTTTGTAGGCCATTATATCTTGAATAAAAAAATCTCTTGGTTTTTTGAAACACATCTCCTGTTGTCCAAAAACTACATTTTCAAAACATGTGTAAAATAGGAAAACTCTGTTTCTAAAAATAGGGTTTCAATGAAATCCTTGTATCTCCCAATTGATAACCCCTATGAGAAAATTGAGAGATAATTTGTATTTGGGGTTTTATGAAGAAAAACCTCTTTCATATTTCCAAAATTTGTTTTCAGTTGCTCAGAAAATGCCTTTGAAGTTGACTGCTCCAAACTAGAAAACAGAGAAATGCTTCACATTTGCTACGAAACTATTAGTCAGTTTCGTAGCGTTTTCTGTCTATTTTATATTGAATGCACTATGAAAGTAGGGATTCTTGGCTAAAATTAAATTTTTGGTACAAAAAATTGAAAATTGAAATAAGTCATAAATTGATGAGTGATGTGACATGAGGGAGTTTGAAAGTGAGTGGGTTTAGACCTTAGGGTAAGATTTAAACAAGAAAAATTAAAAATTTCCCTTGACCAAGTAATGATAAATGAATTATATGACCCTACCACTGACACATGAAACTCTAGGACTTTTTCAACTGTTGCTTCATTTTTATGAGTGATAACAGTGGCTCCACTTGGGATGGTGTGCCCCTGTGGTACACCAAAGAACCAGTAGTTCTAGTGCTACTATACATCTTCTTGGAAATAAAAACTCTGAAATTTATGAAAACTTCGCCAAGCTCTTATGGCCTTCACCTCAGGCTCAAGCTTGATGATCACTACAAAATAACAAAATCTGTACTTACTGAAAAGATGCTCAGTCAACTTTGAGCTTATTCACACACTCCTACCTACCCTAACAGCTGCAATCTCCATTTTTGACTGAAGAAACATGAAACTTCCAATGAGCCAGTCATTGATCTGATCTGACACTTGATCCTGTTGACTACACTTGAACCACCAGTAAACATGATATTGAAATGACAAAGGCAACATAAAATAGATTTGATCCTCATTATGAAAATATAATTGACAATATGGACTGTAGAACTCTTCCATATAGTCAGCTATAGGATCAAAGAAGACATGATCTGTTTTATGCTTCTCATGACATTCTGCAGCTTTGGACAACTCATGTATGCTTTTCTCGGCCACACAAGATTTCAGTTGTGTGCTATCAAACTGTTGTTCAAACTGATTTTAAAAAACAATGTATTCTTCCTCAATCTCAAAAGAGGAAGGAAACAACACCCTCTCTTTGTGTTCTGGCATGGAAAGCTTTTGAAAAGAATGATCATGATCATGAAGACTATATGATTGAATTTTACCTTGTAAAACTTCAATTTCTTTCTCAATGTTCTTTGCAACTTCATCCAAAAATTGAATCTTATCTTTTGACTTGCATTCAAATGAATTTAGATAAGAGGACAAGGACAAAGAAAATTTTTCATCTACTTTCTCATTAATATGATCATCATTCCATTGTTTAAAGCCTTGAATTGAAGGAGATTCTGCCACCAACTTTGTTCTGTCTATCCATTCTTCTAAAAACATAAGCCAAAAATCTGCAAATGACTTAATAGATCTAACAGGAAAGCTTTCAATCCACTATTTACATTTTCCCTGAATGAATCATAGAAAAATATGATGCAAACATCTTCATATTTGACTCTAAGAAGCTCAGTAAAATCACAGAAATCTGATATATGCTTCAAAGTCAAACTCAAATCTTCTCCACTGAATTTTGGACCATTCCTTAAAAATATGCATACTTGGGAAAATGATTTGGGAAACCATGAATTCCTGAAAACTCTATACATGCATACCTTGACACAAGAATGGCAACATCTAAGCTCTTCATATGTCTAGTGGAATCACCATGAATCAATGAATTTTGAATTTTTCAACGATGGAGTTGCCAAGGTAGTTGCAGCCTCGAATAGATTCTGAGCTCCTCCTACCTTCAAGAGTTCAACTTCATAATTTTCGGGAGATGTATATCTTCAAACTCCTGGCAGATGCACCAAAAATTTTATCACAAAATTGGACCTAATAGGCTGCTTGATCAGACAATCTCATGTAACTATTTCAAACCTAATATTGTGACTGGGGCTTAGCCTCCTCAGCCTAAGAGGGCTCTCTCAAGGGTTAATGATATGGATAAAGATATAGATGGCTAACTCTATTTAGGAAATAAATTGATAATGATATATGTAGGTTGAAAATAACATTAGCATGTATAAATTGGGCTTATGGAGTCAAAGAAATTCAGTAATTCAGTGAGTCTACTTAACATGGAAGTTGAGGCTTATCATAGTTTTTATTCATAAGGTACACACACATGAAACATGTAAAAATACAGTCAGTTCACCTATAAAGGAAGTTAGAGCATCTTATAGATGAATTCTAAGTAATATAGATGAACACCACTACAAATGAGATATATAAGAGATACAAATAGAATAGGAAAACACTAAAAACTCCTTCAGAATCTCAAGTTGGTCCAGTAGAAGATCTATGTATTAGCTGAAAACAGTTAAATCACAAACAAACACAGTTTTGCCAAAAATTTCCAACCCTTGAAAAATTCGACCCCATGGCCTTTAATAGACTTCTTAAATCCTTAAATGATCTGCCTCTAAGCCAGATAAATCGAATTTTTTTCCACTGACACCTTGCATAACCATAAAACATGAAATTTATTACAAAAAGACACCTATCCTACTTGACAGTCCTATTTCAAAAAGGACTCAAACTCCTTATTACTATCTATAACAACCTTTTCTATTTGAAATTACATCATTGAAAAGTGCATCATCACATAGTCAAGTTTGGATAATGGAATTCAGTTCTTCATCACCACTTAGCTGACCTCCACAAAAATAGGAAATAGTACCCTATTTTTTAGGCATAGGATCTTTTTCCTTCTTTGAACATTCTGAATATCATTTAATCTTCATTTCGTGGTCCTTGGCTATTGAAATTTGGCCTAACATGTCCCACAACTCTTTCCTAACCTCCATCTATCTAAAACCCGCTTCAAAAACTTCTCAAAAGGATGTGATGTATTGTGCTACGAAAATACAGCAGTTTCGTAGCGCTTTCTATAGCACTGCCATTACAAGCCTTTGTCCTCCAAAAACTTGACTCTTTCCTCTTGCATAATTTTAATCACCATTCAACACATCTTTCATAACAATTTTAGCTCTTAAATCAGCTTTTAACACCTTAAATACTGATCAAAAGAAGCAAAAAAGGAAGCTACAATAGTTTCGTAGTGCTTTTCTGCTTTTTAAGCTTGGAGGTGCTACAAAACTGCTGAAAATGCAGATATTTTCATAATTTTGGAAAATGAAAGTTTTTAAGTGCCAAAAACCTGTAACTAACATGTATTCATCTTTAATTAACCATAAAACAACTCACTTTAGGCTCCTTGAGGCATTTCTTCTTCATTATTTAAAACATCCTTGCAGATTTTTCCTTTTTTTTTCTTGAAAAATAGGTCTTGGAACAGAGCCTATATCTCCTAATTCATAATGTATTTTGAGAAACTAAAAGAAATTTTTGTAGGCCATTAAGTCTTTAATAAAAAAATCTCTTGGTGTTTTGAAACACATCTCCTTCTGTCCAGAAACTACATTTTCATAACATGTGTATAATAGGACAACACAGTTTCTGAAAATAATGCTTCAATGAAATCCTTTTATCTCCCAACTGATAACACATGTGAGAAAATTGAGAGAGAATTTTGTAGTTGGGGTTGTGATAAATAAAAACCTCTTTCATATTTCCAAAATTCATTTTCAGTTGCTTAGAAACCACCTTTGAAGTTGACTGCTCCAAACCAGAAAACAGAGAAATGCTTCACATTTGCTATGAAACTTTTAGCTAGTTTCGTAGTGCTTTTTGCCTATTTTACACTGAATGCAATACGAAAGTAGGGATTCTTGGCTGAAAAGGAATTTTCGGTACAAAAAACTTGAAAATTGAAATCAATCAGAAATTGATGAGTGATGTGACATGAGGGAGTTTGAAAGTGAGTGGTTTTAGAACTTAGGGTAAGATTTAAACAAGAAAAATTCAAAATTTCCGTTGACCAAGTAATGAGAAATTAATTATATGACCCTACCATTGACACATGAACCTCTAGGAATTTGTCAAATCATGCTTCATTTTTATGAGTGATAATAGAGTACACAAGTAAAACCATCAATATAATCCACAAGGATACACATGATTCCTGAAAATAAATCACACCTCGAAACAAAAACAAGGTGACACTTATTTCTAAGTGTGACATTTGAAATGACACACTACAACACACAAAACACAAGTTACGACAAAAGTGATGACTATGACTTAAAGGTGTGTTAAGGTGTAGGAATGTATCTGATGCATATTCTAATGATAAATAAGACCCTGCATGTTGGGTAATTTATTGTTTAGTTAAATTACTTGTCATTAAATTGTCAAACCCGGGGTTCATGAAATTGCAAAGTATACTTGCACAATATATGTTAGAAATCAACTTTCAATTTAAGAGTAAATTAACTAATTGAAATCATGGAAAACATATTCATGAAAAATGTCTAAGATGAGTATGCACACATTTTCTTTTCCAAAACCCTCAAATTCAGAACTTTGAAATAGATATTTTAACTCTATGAAATTGAGATGATAATTGACATGAAAGTAAACTTACTCTATTGACATGAAAATCAACCTATTCTAGAGACATGAAAGTAAATATATTTTACCAACAGGAAAGTAAATATATTCTAATGACTTGAAAGTAAATTTAATCTAGAAATCAGAAACTCCTATACTATGAAAGCATTGAATTCTTAACCTATGAAATTTAAAGACAACCTATTTTGAGAACAGTGAGAGATCAATTGAAATTACTAATGTGTGCATTGTCAAATTAAAATCATTCATGAGTATCTATCAAAAAATTTGAAAAGGAATGAATCTGTGAAATGAAAGAAATAATGCTTAACCTACAAAATAACATAAATGGAATGAGCATGAAATAATATAAACAATGCATCTAATCAAAAGACTTAAAATGAACATAAAGGAACTAAGAAAAAAATAAAACATTAGAATACATCCCATACTCATTAGGTGGCCATACCAAAGTGCATGAGAGGTGGAAATTTGAGAAAAAACTCGATCAAACAACAAATGAAAGAAAAAACATACCAAATTGAACTACAATGGTATTCATTGCATCAATCATAAGCATAGTACCAATCCTTAACATCCAAATCTCTACATTGAAGCATGAGCATAGCACCCAAACTTTTCACACATTTTGAGAGGAGTATACACTCCTATTTATACAAAAAATAAGACAACTAACTCATAAATATATATCCACAAATATCTCATGTGGTTACAACAATGTGTTGACTTCTAGAAATTAGCATCTCTTCATATCCTCTCACAAATCTCTCCTAGATTTGATAGGAGACACTTATAAAAAATTTCATGATTCTTCTCCTTGAATTGTGTTTGATCAATGATCTCAAATATTCCTCAAATCTTCAAGAGTTTGAAGAGGACATTCGAATTTGAGTCTTGGAGACCAAATACGATTATCCTAGAATCTTCAAATATGCCTACACATGTCACAAAACTCATCCAAATTATATATATATATATGTGTGTGTGTGTGTGTGTGTGTGTGTGTGTGTGTGTGTGTGTGTGAATACATGTTATTTTTAAAATATTTAACCATAAATCACTCAAAATAACAAAATAAATGTATTGGAAAATCATATGACTAAACCCATATTTGATCATGAAGATGGTTATAGTGCATGGTTATGGAGTTGCGGAATATGGAAAATTCTGAAGCAAAGTGAAAGAAAACAGAGTGAAATGAATGATATTTTGGAGACCCAAGATTCCCCCCAACTGAAGATGTTGTATGTCCTCATGCAACTTTGCATTTATTGTCTTAGATTGTAGCATTTTTTTTCATTTTGTGATTTTGAGATATTATTTAAGACTTACATCTTTTGAAAATTCTTCTTTATCTGAAATATGTCTAAGTGGTAGTTGTTATGGTTGAATTTTGTGTGGAAACCATAACTATTTCAAGTGTTGGTTCTTGTATGACAACAATTTTATTGTATTCTTCTTCTTACTGTAATAAAGAATACTTAAGAATATATTCAGAATGAATACCTATTCATATACATATCAATCAATCCTTGCTCATATTTTAAATCTTTTACAAATTATATTCATCTTTAGAGAACCAAAAATAGAAATAGCATCCAATTGGGAGAAGCAAGTTGATAAAAAATGTATGAAGTTAGGGAATATGTAAATGAAAAATGGTAATGAATAACCCCCCCCCCCCCCAAACTAAGGGTATTTTGTATTTTGAAATGGGAAAGTAATGCCACATGGGAATTTTCCAAATATATGTCTTTTAGTATTCAAGGAATTAATTATTAAATATTAGAAAACAACATATCTTCGTTTACCTAGAAATTCAATAAGCCTTGCATGTGTGAGACCTTGGTTGCTAATGTTGGATCATGGAATGTGAATTGAAAGAATCTGATTTTATTCTTCGTCACTTGGTTGTATGAATAGTGGATGAAATATGAAATTGAAATCTTTGTGCCTTCTTATTGTTGGAACTTCTATTGAACTCTATAATTTGATTTTGATTTATTGAAGCATCACTGCAAGCTGCTAAAATCATATAATCTTCATTCATATCTGTGTTGTGGCATAATTATTTTCTATGTGAATAAACTTCGATTATGTCGAACATAGAAAGAAAATGTTGGGTTATCAACCATTAATGAATGTCGTTAACCAACATGACACTACTCCATTAATGTCAATGAGAGTCAATATTCCCAACTATATCTTAGTAGGTATGAATAAATGAGTTGAAGTTGAGTCACCTAGAAGATCCGACAAATGGAGAACATTTATGTATTCTCACTATTCATTGGTGAAAGAACTTGTCATTAAGGCATGCAAGCCTTAAGGTACTAAAAATAACTCTAGCCCTAAACCCAGATAATGTGCTAAAGTCGATGGGTCAAGACTTGTTAGAAGAAGGGCCTTAATGAATCTTTGGTCATATAACACGAGTATAACGTAATCATTTAGAGAACCATAGATGAAATATTGAAGCAGGTTTTATTTTGCGAAAAAAAAAGGACAATGAAGTGACTGAGCATTGTAAGTGAGCTTAATGACTTTATTCATGGGTTAGGGATGAAATGTAAGTGAGGTAGGAATGTATGGAATTTTCTAAGGGAAAATGGTTTTGTAGTCACGATCTAATAGTAGGAAGATGAAAATTGATGGATGGATTGTAAGCTTAAAAAGGGGAAAATGAATGAGTAGAAATGGTATTATGAATGTGATTTGACATGGACTTGACTTCTTTGTGTTCTTCTTGAAAAACAACGTACATAAATTGATCTTTTTTATCATCTTGGAACTTGCAAAAGCTTAACACTAATCTGCAATAAAACCTAAGATTCTCGAAGGAGAGAGGTGATCAATGTTTTTTCATATGATATATATGCAACAAATTCATAAATAATGCTAATAATACAAATTCAAGGAATACAAATAAAAGTGAAATGCACTTTTTTCCTACCACGAAGTGGTACCTTGGACAACATGTAACTATTTTGTTGATAATTTCTTCGTTTGATGCCCAATTTTAGTGATTCAAAAACCAAATTAAAGCAAATTCATATAGGAAACATGTTTTTAATGATTAAATGCTTTTTCCAAGTCTAATTGTTGTAAAATCCATAAAAAAATGACTATTTTTTTTATTGTCTCAAATAATAATGAAAACTAACTCATCGTGTAGATATCATCAATATTTTTCCAACGATGCTTGAATTGCATCAAATGAACGTCGTATGAGAAATTTACGGTCATTTGAAGTTTTAGGAAAACAGTAAAAATAGAGGCATGGGTGTCACGTGGCAGCACCAGGGAGTACAGATGTTGAAATGGCATGACGAGTTGGCACGTTGTATGGCAAGATGATGTGTCACTTACCGACGTGGCAAACAACTAAGCAGTTGAAATGGGCAAATAATATACTGCCACGTAGGCCAATCACAAGCTGCAACGTAGCAGCGAATTGTAGCATAGCAAATGTCAAAATGTTGCATTGTTAAGAACTGAGCCTTCTTGTGATTTGAACTATGACTTCATAGGCACAAACTCAACAAATATACATTAAACCAAATGCATCTTTTCAGAAATTAAACTAAAAAATGTTGATTTAAAATGAACTATGACTTCATAGGCACAAACTCAACAAATATACATTAAACCAAATGCATCTTTTCAGAAATTAGACTAAAAAATGTTTATTTAAAATTTTAAAAATGAGAAATAAATAAATAAATAAAAATTTAAAAAAAAATGACACAACAATTTGGAAAACGTTCAACTAAGTGTATTCCAAGATTTCCATCCAGAAATTTGATTTCTCAATCATTATCCACAAACATGTACAATTATTAATCATCCACCAGGTATTTGATCTAAATTCGAACTCGATCTCTTGCTAAAAAAAACCAGATCTACAAACTTGAGCCTCCATTGATATTAAACCATTGATTAAGGCACTCATACTCAGATTTGCTTTCGAAGTTTTTATTTGTAGGTTTAAAGTTTGAAGACCAACAACCATATTCAATTTACCTCTCATGGCCATTACGGGAAGTATTTCGTTTGCGCTTTAAAACAAAAAATTACGATTCATTTTATCCTCTTGGCCATGTGTTTTATATATGTGTGTTGGGGATTTTATCCATAACTTTGTTTCTTTTGTTTTTAAGAAATTTTCTATGTTTTGTTATTGTTTTGTTTGTATTGGTTTGTGTGTTGTATTGTTTGTTTTATTTATTTATTTTGTTTTTTGTGTTTTCTTTTTAATATTTTATTTTTATTTGTTGGTTTATATGTGGATGGTTTTTGTTTTTGTTTTTTAATTTTTAAATGATTATTTTTATTTATTTATTTTATTTTTTTTTTTATTTATTTTTATTTTTTTTGTCTTTTTCTTAAATTTTAAATATTTTTTTAATAAAGATTCTAGTTTGGGAATTTTTTTAAGATTTTTTTTTTTTTAATTATTTTTTATTGAAAAATAGTTTTTAAAATGTGATTTGTTTTGTATTTTTATATTTAATTTAAATATAAATAATTTATTTTAAAAAATATGTGAGAAAAATGTAATTGTGTATTTATTTTTATTTTTATTTTTTTAAGGAAAATAGGTTATTTTGAGACAAAATTATGTGAAAGTTGGAGAATTTTTTTTTTAGGATGAATAGTCAATTCAAATATCTTGATCATTTTTTCAGATTTATGAGTTTTACTGCAAAATTTCATTTCAAAGCTAACTTATCCAATTTTCCTTTATGGTCTTTTGGGTTGCAACAAGGTGCAAGAAGAGAGCATACTCAAGAGTTTTGTCAATACTTTATTCATTTGAATTTGGAATTAAAGTAATAAGAATTGATCTCAAACCTTAAATTTTGGCTCTCTAAACTCTACTTATTTTCCTCTTCACAAGCATCCCTTTTATTGTAGATCTTCCTACTAATAGTTGGTAAACAAGGTGGCTCTTACTGCACCACCAAATTAAAATTTCCAAGAAAATAATGAAATCAAATGAAAATTTCAAAAACTCAAGAAATTTACCAAGTTTGGTTTTATTTCCCTATTGTATCATACTCTATTTTGAATTTTTTTTTTTAAGAGTAAGAATATTTTCAATGAAGGCATTTACGAATCAATATCTATAGTATACTCACATCCAAATTTGAAAACTATACCTCAATTCCCATAAGGATATGAGAGGCCATTTTCAAAATTCACTGAGGGTAGCCAACCATCTAGCTTTCCTAGAATTTGAATTAGCTTGATCAAATAAGTACCTCGGCCCACTGTTATCACTTATTAGAATAAATCTCCTACCAAGAAGATAATTTCTCCACGTATTTAAGGCATTAATGATAACTTACAACTCAAGATCATGAGTCACATAGTTATTCTCGTGCTCAATCAACTTCATTGACTCATAGAATACCACCTGTCCTTCCTACATGATGACTCCACCAATTCCTCTCTTGCAAGCAATTGTACATACCACGAACACCCTATCAGGATTTGCAATCTTCAAAATTATATCATTTGTAAGCAAATGCATCGTCGCTCAATTGCTCAAAATTAGTTCAGCTACCACCTGTGCATTTTACCCCTAAGCATGGAGCTATCGTGATGTAGCCCCAACTGAGCAGCAAGCTTTGTCATCATATGATTTCGAAAATGAGAGCCATGATCAGTGAAAATCGCTTTCGGGAAACCAAAGTGAGCTATGACATGATTGAATATGAATTGTGCTGTAGTTTGACCTTCATTATTGAATTAGGCATCGCCTCAACCCATTTAGTGAAATAATCGACAACAACAATAATATAATTGTGCCCCCCAACCGAGCGAGGGTTACAGGTCATGAAAGTTATGCCCCATTTTGCAAATGTCTTGACGGTCACAATTGGATGAAAGGGTAATGTTATAGGTCAATTTGGGAACCATTCCCAATGTCCTAGTTAATTGGACATCATCTCCAGGACCAATGAATAGGGTCTATCATCCCCTAACATTTTAGTTGTTATATTCCCTAAGACAAAGAATAAGAAAATTCATCCATGACTTTCATCTGTAAAGGTTTCCAATATTTGAAGTTTATAATATATCATATGAGAGCTCACCAACGCTGCCTCTAAAGGGACTAAGTGCATTTCATATGCAAGTAACCCCACTCAAGGGTGCTCTGCAAAGCACTTCCCTACATTCAAGGGTGTGTTGGTCACATTGGGAGCGAAATTATCATTGTTCCGGAATCTCCACTTGGCCAGTGTCTTCTAGAATAGTTCACATGTGTCAATCTTGGAATCCATGTGTTCATTTGATACCTCTGAGACTCGGAAAATGTCTTGCCTATTATTAGAAAGTCATTGATTGTAAAACTACCTTCAACTCCTCTATAAATTGAGCACAGATCTTAGTGTTTGAAAAAGGAAGAATTTGAGTAGAGAAATGTTGGTGGAAATTCAATTGAGGAATTAATTTGAGTGACATGTTGCTGGAGAGATGTGCATTGTGATGAGGCTAGGATTCTACTAGAGATTGTGACACTAAATCAATCATTGGGTTGTAACCTCCCGTTCTATCCATTAATAAAGATTGTTGATTACTTTCCCACATATATATTTGTATAAGATCATGTATTTCATATTATGAATTCTTGTTTGATGCATATGGTTCATGTTTTATTGATTTAATTGAATAACTTGAATAGATATATGTATTTTTGCTATCTTTTTTTGTTTAGTGTTCATTCTTGCAGGAAATATTTTCGGACATCTAGCTTGGATTTGAAGCTACAACAAAAGTGACAGAAGGAGAATAGGAAGCACTTGGACTCCAAGTAAGTTCTTTGATATGTTCTATGTGTCTATTTACTGTTAGGAAAAGTAGTTGCAAGGTCTTTAGCTTGTGGTTCTAGATGAGCACTACATCTAGGGAAGAATGTTTTATTCGTAATTCATAATCCCACATAACAAATTGGCGACTCTGCTGGGGAGTTTACCCTTCATCCTTAGTGTATTTGCCTCTGATTTTCTTTGTTTATTCACCCAGTAGAATTTACTCATAAATATTACACTTTTTGAAATCCAAATTTGCATTAGAAGTGTGTTAAAAAGTTGTATTTTTCTTATACATTGTGCCCAACGTATTGTTGGACAGGTCATAGTGCTTTGCATAGCATTGTCTCCCTTTCAGACTTGCATTGCAACGCACTATCTCTCCTTAGAGACTACGTTTCCTCCTGAAACCATCCAAATTCCCTTGAATTTTTCATTGCATTTTGTTTTCAGTTTGTTTTTTGTTGTGTTTTAAAGAGCCCGATACCTCAGATTGACCAATGACCTTACTTATTCCTTCCTCCTTTGAAAGAAAAATTTGTTCAATGTTTATTTAAATTATTTTTCTTTATCATTGACGAATTAATTTCAAAGTATTTTCATTGCTGCATTAGATCCATTTTCTTTTGAAAAAGGAAATTGTCGTTTGATTCTTCGTTTCCTGATAGGAAAAATTGTTGTTAAATTCCTCATTTTTCCTTCATAAGAGAAATTGTTGTTTTATTCCTCGTTTCTCAAAATTAAAAGGCATTTGTTTTTATTGATTTGATGCACTTGGTTTCTTTTTGCATTCATAACATTAAAGTAACTGAAAATAAAAACATGCATTTACATGTAGTGGATTGTGTGTTTTGAAAAAGGAATGATTACGAAAGCTACATTTAGTTTGTGCTATTTGATTTGTTTGCTCTCAAATTTATTGCTCTTTCCCTCTAGTAGCTAGGATTTTCATTGAAAAACTAAAAGTGAAAGATTTCTTATCATTCTATTTTGCATTTTAGGAATTTCCAATACATCATCGCAGTGAACCATGAAAGGCAAATTGATAAACAAGATCAAATTAAAATTTATCTCAATTTACCTAACAAAGCATTGGAACCATAACGATAACATTTAGAAGGTCTAGGCTAGAGACGTGTTCTGGCATCGTAAAAAATAATATTTGTCATTAATTTTCTGCGATACATTCCGAGTGCGATACATCACTCCATGTACGTAAGTATATCGTAGCTTGTCCACTTACTTTCGGGTATATCGGGTGGTGTTACAGTATGAAAAGTATAAAGGGGTGCTCTCACTATGCGGTTTCGCATCAGACAACGCTAATACAGACTTGGGCCTCCACGTACCTTCGGGTATAGACAACTTTAGGTTTCTATCCGTCCATAGTGAACTGAGTCGGCTGCCTTGTAAATTGTGATACACTGAATATAGCATTCGAGGAGATTTAGTGCTCGTACTTCTTGGTTCACCAGGAGGTATTCTGTAGTTCACAGTTTCTTGGTAAACCTTTTGCCTAGTAATACCCTTTTATTTTTTTTATTTTTTTTGGTTAAAATAAATTAGTAATCGTGGGAGAACAAAATTATTTCCCCCATCATTCGCATATATTAGCATTGAAACCACCTTTACCACCAGAAGTTACTCCTGGTCAGTGAAGGTGAAAACACTCTACCAAATCAAGTACTATTTGTACCTCTGGTGAAACATCATCTTCCCATATACCAGAGTTAGCTCAAGTTGTTTCTACACATCCTGAATTTTGAAGTCGAACAATCGAAATTTTCTCCTACCTTGGTCATCCCACAAATTTCTGTAGCCATTAAGTTTTCCATATCACACAGTCAACCACCTGAAATATACTTTGGGCTTGATGGTGAAATACTTCCACCTGGTTTAATTACGATTGAAGAAATCCCACAAGACGAGACACCTTTAACTCCAACCCATTTTGCGGAGGACCATTACTTGTACGAGTATTTTCTTCAATCATCACCATCTGCTTTTTTTGATCCTATTCCTATTCAAACTCTTGTTGATCCAAAAGGGTATACATTTGGTTAAGTAATCATGCCTGAACCAACATCTTCAGTTGGTCCATCTATTCCAATTACATTAGCACCTACCTTCGCTACCCATCGATGTTTACAACTTCACCAGAGTCATATTTTCATGGTGGCCCTATGGTCCCATTAGGTTATAAATATTTATCTGGAATTTTCTCTGGTGCATCTTCAAATCCATGAACTTTACCAATGTCATCGTTTGGTATTATAACTGGTAAACCTATAATGAGTACTGAATGACTTGATTCTTTATACACATCATCAGGGCAATATCAAGCCAGTCCTTCTGGGTCTATTCCATCAAGTACAATATCAACTAGACTCCCAACATTTGGAGAGAAATATTTTCTGTCTTATTATCTTCCTCATGTTGAGGGAAAACCTTTAGTCACCCACTATGACAGTACTTTGTCATTTTTTGGTCAACCTAATGTTGAAATGAATGTTTTTCAATGGCAGCCCACTGTGCATATCCAACCACAAATGGTTGTACATTTGTATCAACCAGTTCAACCTGTTACACCCACATCATTTCCACTTGTTAATGCATCTTTACCCCTATTACAGAATCAAAATGTTGTACAACAACCTTTTCAAGAAGGTCCTTCAACTCAATACCCTCAAATATTGGGTCCACAGACTCCAAATACTTCGGTTAATTTACAACAACCTATATCCAGAATTATTTATTCATAATTTGGCTTACCATTTTATGGGATGTCACAGCCACAACCTGGTTATACCTATCAATCGAATCCAAATTATTCTAATTTGGGTTATAACATTGGTGGATAGACCCCTTGGTAGCCTCAGGCACAAATACCTCAGACTTCATTTCAACAAATATCATATCCAGGTTTTGGTCAACAGAATCCTCAAGCATTTGCTTTTCAAAACAACGCCTATCTGGGTTACCAGTAGCAGATCCCTTGTGCTGGTGTTCAAAAGCCTGTTTCTCAAGAAATTCCATCATACCCTAGCTATGCTCAACCTGACCTTAATAGAAAGTTTCCTTTTGTTGCAACTTTATAGTTACCAGATTTAAATTGTCTAACCAATGATCCAATCAAATATGCTCCTTGGTGGCCAGTGATACCTCACAAATTACCCTCGAATATTCTTAAGTTCAATGGAAACCCTGGGGAAGACCCGTCGACTCAGGTCATGGCTTATCATTTATGGTGTTCATCAAGTTCCCTAAATGATGATTCTGTTAGACTATGTCTTTCCCAGCATATGCTCAGAGGTCCGGCTGCGAAATGGTATATTGAGTTACCTAGAGCTTCTTTTGTTAATTTCACTGCCCTAGCTACTGTATTTTTGACTCACTTCCAGTTACCCATCCGATATGAAACTAGAAAGGAACTCTTGACCAATTTAAAACAGACTAATGCTACTCACATTTCTGATCATATTCATGAGTGGTTGATGCAGGGATTCTGCACAAAAACAGATCCTTGCGCACAATACAATGTTGGTTTCCTTTTTCATGAAATCCTCAATCACAATATTCACACAACTCTACTTAGACTTAATTTAAAATACATATGCAAGGAGAGCCAAACAACAATCAAAATAATTGCATAAAATACAACCCGAAATTTACAAATGAAAATCATTCCTTGGCCAAATATTACAATGGTTGGCCTCCCGGCTCTCACCCTTCACATGAACTCTCACACTAATTCTCTCTATCTCTCAGTGTATTCCTCACTCTCACAAGCTTCATATTTATACACAATTATGAATTAACTCCAATCCATTATTTTCTCCACACAAACATCAACCAAAATCTAAAATAGATTTATCCCTTATTTGACTCAACTGAGTTCCATTGAAGGAATTATCGATCCCTAAATTATCTACCTAACTCAACTCCACTCATATCCTCCATTTATTAAAAGAGTATTTACAATAATCCTCACACTTATATTTTCCTCTCTTAATTTATTAAAATGAGCATAATAATTTATAAAATAATTAAAAAAACATCACCCATTATTTACACAATATTTTAATGAAAAATCAAGAAGGATACTCCTGCATCAGTGGTGCTGTTGTTGTAGAATGGTTAAGGCATTTGTTCTGGATCATCTCCTTGCTGAGTGGTTCATTAAGTACCTATTACCATCTATAACTGAGGATGTGGCTAAGGATGGTTTCATCACAGAAGAGAAATTTATTGCTCGTGCCCAATATTTATACTTGATTTATACTCAGTCTGGAATGCTCTATGAAAAAATTCCTAATGTGTCGATATCTAATTTTAATGTTCCTCCTCAATTAAAGGACTCTCATGCCGGAGACGGCTTGATTGGCACTGCAAGAACACATCATACTACTGCATCTGATCTTGCACCTTCTTCTGAAATTAATGCCACGTCATTTGACAAGGGAAAAAGTGAAAAGCATCTTGAAATTAAGAAAAAGGGGAAATCTAAGAAAAAGAAAACTTCTAACCCATAGGAAAGTTCATCTCATCAATTGTCTGGACCTAGGAAACCTCGTTATCCATGCATAATATGTAATGAGGAACACTTTTTTTGGGATTTTACTCACCGTGCTGAAGTCTCAAAGATCATTAAGACTTCCATGCATCAGCTGCGTTGATAGATCTGTTTCCAAATCCAGACACAAATTTGGTTGCTACGGATCCAACTTCTAGTTCACAAGTACTTATGTTATCTATCAGAAAACATTCAATAGATATTTTGGTGTCAACACATAACAAACATTATGGTAGTCATGCCATTGATCAACCTACTAATTTGACTATGAATCCATCTACGGAATCAGTACCACCTACTGCTATTCCTAAATTGAAAATCAAGCCACCAAATGGAGTAATTCACAAATAGACATATAATCCTCGAGCAAGAGCTGCTCAAAATTATAATATATTTGAATATTTGGCTCAATCCCCTTCAGCTATGTCTTCTCTTGAAGTATTACAAAATTCTCCCTCTGAAAAACAGGCTTTATTGTCGGCTATTGGTGGAATTAATCTGACTAATTCTAATCTTGTCGTCTTTAATCATACGGGCTATGTGTCGAAACTACCAGCAGAATTGGCATTCTCAATCACCTTGGTCAATGTACTATTATTGATGAGGGAGCATCTACGTGTATTATGTCTCTAAATCGTTGGAAGTCACTTGGCTTGCCGCGCTTATCACAATATCAACGACGTTGAAGGCTTTTGATGGACGTACATATAAAACTTATGGTATTATTAATAACCTGCATGTTGAACTAAGGGGAAAATAGTGAATGTTGATGTCGATGATTTTGACGGACCCCTTGACTATAATATTCTACTTGGAATGCCATGGGTATATGCAATGACTACAATTGTTTCTACATATTTTAGAATAATTTCCTTTCCATATAAAGGTACTATCACAATCATTAATCAACTATCCTTATTTGCCTCTGCTTCGCAGGTAATTGGAAGTGTTCCATTCATTCAAGCACCCCAACTAGCACTTTAGAACATCGGTGTAGGACTCTTAAAGGATTCCACTCTCATGGGAACCTTTACATTACTGCTGCCTACGACGTCGATAGAAATTTCAAGTATAGAGACCTGCTACGTGATCTCTTACACTCCATCTGGCTTATGGGAGAGTATGGATGATTTTGAAATTGTTACATTGGATGAATTTCTACCGCCCAGCCCTATTGAGATGGTATAGCAATCAATATATTTGGCTTGGGCGGCGAATCATAAATCAGCGTCACCGATTGTATGGGTTGATCATTCCTTAGAATTTGGTACTCCATCTGATCCATTTTCCTCAATTTTCTTAACAGATGAGAATATTTTGGAAGCTATGATGTCAGAAGGAGAACCATGGGAAGATTATCATCATCATTCCCATATTCCTGATTATGAAGAAAATAATCTTACTGAACTATATCACCCATCGATCAAAATTTTCTTTTTTAATTCTTTACCTATTGCAAAATCTGTCAAATATTTAAGAAACCATTTCTATTGATATTTTGACCAAACCTGGCATTGTAGAAAATATTCATGTCGGTGTATCTTGTTCTCCATCAGAACTCGAATCACATCGTTCTCTATTTCATGAATTCCATGACATATTTGCTTGGTCTTACGAGGAAATGCTAGGCATAGATACTAGTATTGTTGAACACACTATTAATATGTATTTTGATGTCAAACTGGTGCGTCAACGTCTTTGTCATGTTCATCCAAAGAAAGTCACTACCATCAAAGAAGAAGTTGAAAAGATTTTGCGTGTTGGTTTCATTTACCTTGTTTCGCTAACTGAGTGGGTTTCCAATATCATTCTTGTCATGAAAAAACAAAGAACCATTAGAGTGTGCGTGAATTATCAGGACGTCAACATTGCTTGTCCAAAAGAAAACTATCCTACTCCCTTTATCGACCAGATTATTAGCAATTTTTCTGGATGTGAAATATTTTCGTTCATGGATGGATTTTATGGCTACAATCAAATCAATATCCACCCAGAGGATCAACATAAGACATCATTCATCTGTCCTTGGGGCACATTCGCTTATAGGAAACTACCATTTGGTTTAAAGAACGTTGAGGCAACTTTTCAGAGAGCAATGGACTATGATTTCAATGACATCAAGCACATTGTTCAACCTTATCTGGATGATTTAACCGCACATTCATGAAATTGAACTGATCACCTGATGCATTTGAGAGCCATCTTCTTACGTTGTCGATGCTACAAAATATGCCTCAATCAACAATTTTTTTTTTGTGTTGGTTCTGGTCATTTTCTTGGATTCATAGTCTCAAAATAAGGAATTCGAATCAACCCATCAAAGGTTCAGGCCATTCTTGATTTTCCTGCAACATCAAATTTACTTCAGATATAGAAAATTCAAGTAAAGGCTAACTTCCTATGAAGGTTCATTGCAAACTACGCTGAAATGGCTAAAGGATTTACTTGACTCTTGAAAAGGGGGGCTCCCTACCATTGGGACCAAGTTTTGTAAGCTTCTTTTGATGTTGTCAAGGATACTCTTGTCCAAGCATCATTAATGTATCCCCCTAATTATCAAAATGATTATTTCCTATATATCGTCGCGACTGAAATGACCATTGCTATGGTTTTGGTCCAAATAGAAGATGGAATTTTACATATGATCTATTATTTGAGTCGTAATCTCAATGATACGGAAGTTAAGTATTCATATGTAGAAAATCTTTCCTTGGAAGTTGTTTAAGTTGTCCAAAGATTTCGCCACTATATCTTGCTCTGAAAGACCACTGTCATTTCAGATTGTAACCCCATGACTTATATCTTATCATGTAAATTTCTAGGGGAAAATATTCAAAATGGATTGTCATTTAGTAGGAATTTGATTTGGAATTCATCAAATCCAAGTCAAAGAAGTCTTTAGTTCTAGCTGAGCTTCTCTGTGACCTTCCCTCTGATATTACTACAACAACTTCGGAACCATCAATTCCTGACGAGTCTCTATTTTTGATTGGATCATCTGATCGTTGGTATGGATATTTCATCATTTATCTCCAAAATAAAACTTTCAGACCTAATAACTCTTGCTCTGAACATTGATGTATTCGATACCAAGCCAAAGATTATATTATAGTTGGCGATACACTTTATCATCGTGGTGTCGATACCATTTTAAGGAGGTGTCTCACTCATGAGGAGACCAAGAAGATTTTAAATGATTTTCATGCTGAGGCTTGTGGTGTAAATTTATGTGGATACACTATCGCACAGAAGATACTCCACGCCAGTTACTTTTGGTCTACAATATTTTTCAATTGCATCCTCGCAGTCAGAAGTTGTTATGTGTGCCAAATTTTTTATCATAAAATCTGCAAGCTGGCAACGCCAATGCATCATGTTGTCTCTATGGGACCATTTTCGAAATGGTGTATTGACCTCATGACCTATAACTTCATCTGGGGGGCATGGTTATATTATTGCTGAAGTGATGCCTACATTCAACAACACAAGACAAACAACTGCATTATTTTCCTTTAATCATGTTATTGCACGGTTTGGGGTCCCATAGGCTATAGTTACAGATCATGGGAAGCATTTTCGCAACCACATGATGACTGAATTAGCTGCCAAGTTAGGATTGTCATATGATAATTCTACTCCTTATTATCCACAATCAAATTGACAAGTTGAGGCTATCAACAAGATTCTTAAATGTATGCTTCAACGAATGATAGGAGTTTGTAAAAGAAACTGGAATTTGATCCTATACTCGGCCTTGTGGGCATACCAAACCTCGATGAGAAATGCAACCGAATTTAATCCCTTTCAATTGGTGTATGGTCTGGAATCTATCTTGCCAATACAATGTGAAATATCGTCGTTAAAACTCGCAATTGACTTGTTACCTGACACCTTAGAAGAATAAGCACGTATTTTTAACCTCATCCATCTTGATGAAATGCGTCGTGAAGCCAAGTTGGCCAACAAATTGCATAAGAGACGTATAAAGGCGCAAAACAACAAAAATGTCCAGCCTCGCATCTTCTCATAGGGCGACTTGGTCTTACTTTATGATCAAGAAGCTGATGTAATAGGTACAGGAAAATTTGAGGCATTATGGCATGGCCCCTATATTGTCAAAAGAGTTCTTGCTAAGGGTGCCTACGAGATAGTTGATTATGATGGAATTCTGTTGGTGCAGCCCAGAAATAGGTTGTATCTGAAACGTTATTATGCTTAATCATGAGCATAGTAATGTTTTGTATATATATATATATATATATGTTGTTGATTTGCATTCACTGTCTTAGTTTTTTTTTAGAGTTTTCTTGATGTTAGTAATCCACTTTACATTTCATCATAGATGTCTAAATCTTCAAAACCATTTTTTGGATATGCTGATGGTGTTAGTCGTAGTACACAGAATCTATCCTCTGCAGTGTGGGCCATTTTCACTCCAAATGGTGGGTTAGTGAGTTTTCAAGGGATTTGTATCGGTAGATCGACAAACAATATCGATGACTATAGCGCGTTGATCGAATTCTCTTTGATGCCATTTCATTTGGTATTAACTGCATCATCATAAGGTTAGACTCACAAATTGTGGTATTACAACTTACTAGTGTTTATACTGTTAGAAATCCAACACTGCACAGATTGTTCCTAAGAGTTCGAAGTTTGGAAAGACACTTTGATTTTATTCAATATCAACACATTTCCAAAAATTTGAACACATTGACTGATTCTTTAGCTAATCAAGTTTTAGACAGACATTTGCAACACATGTAACGAAAAAATTCACATCATTGAATAGGATTGCACAGTAAACATAAGAAAAACACTAAAATAAAATAGATAGATAATTATATGTTTTTACAAAAAAATTGTGCCCAAGATACATTGGTCATCTAACCTCAAAATGTGTGCAAAAATGTCAAAAGTAAACTAGTGGTGCTCGTGGTAACATGCTATAGATCTAGCTATCCTACGTAGTAACCGCATCCAATGGTTAGGAACACCTATAGTGTGACGCTGCAGTCACATGGGTAGCTTTTCGATCTAGCAATTCGGAATCCTAAAGGTCAACCCCTCTATGTGCTGCCAAATCTTAGCCAGAGTCTCAGCCATATCAAGATCCTGAAGGACTGCTCTCCCGACAGCCCTCTCTACTGGCTCATCTGCAACACACTCTGGTTCCTCCACAGGTTGAATTTTACCGACATCTACATTACATCAAACATTTATTTTAGTCTTGGGAAAACATTAAAAATAAAAAAAAATTGTATAAACCTTAGGAAAATAAAAAACATGGTCAAAACATTCTTACCCATTGCACCCCACTGAGCACCTTCTAGTAAATCTAAATCTGGATCTCCTCGGAAATCAATGCCTACATATGCATACTCATAGATGGTGACTATATGTCACCGGAACCAAGAGAAGAATGCAGTCGTGAGCTAAATGGTCGATTGGCCTGCATGCCTACCCATTAGTTCTACCTATCTCTGCATCCGTGGATCTCTAGGATTAGACACATCCAGTGTCACATGCTGTGGCCGCATTAGTGGAATACGTTCTAAGTCAAACAATATGAGGATTGAGCCATAAATAAAGTTCTTCTTACTTCCTCCCTTTGCTTTGTTTAATTTTTCTTTTATCTGATAAAGTACAACTTCAGACCAGTTGAAGACTATTGGCTCCATACACTCTAGTGCGTACTACATATACGATATATTCGCTACATGTAGTGTAACACTGCTAGCAAGTTTTGCGATCATGAAAAGGATAGTTCTCAAAGGAAAATATCTAACATCCCAGATGTTTATCTTTCCATATTTTCTTAGCTCTACCCCTGGATAACGATGCTGCAAAACATAATCTCTCACAGTCTCTCCTCCAAAAATAGACCCTGAGAGCGAAATAGGCAAGCCTCTCCTCGAAAAACCTGTAAGAAAGTATACATCATCAACTGTTATAGGAACCACTTGGTTCTTAATATGAAATGCCTCGATATTTGGATCCCATGCTAGAACTAAGAACTCCAGGAGTTCTATTTGTTGACTCATCCCTGACAACCAGAAGTACTTTTACAATCCACAATCTCTTAGGGCTCTTACTATGCCCGGATCATTTAGGGCAATCATATCTTTTTCTTCATGCTCTCTTTCCCTCCATGTAATCGTCATTGTAATTCGATGAAAACCTAAAATACAACCATAAGAACCATTAGATTCCATTCAATGCAAAAAATTGGGAAAATCTTCGGCATAATGCAAGAAACAAAAATGAAGATTGCGCCCAACACAACCTAGGACAAGAGACAATGCATTGTACATGCATGTAGCCTTCATTTTAGCTACTATGCAATGCAATTTTCGATATAAAAGGGTGTGCTTCCCTCTTTAGGGATAGAATTTACCATAGGGGCCCCAAATTTTGGGTATGTGTTATTCTTTCCATGACTAGTCATGCGTGGGGGGGTTACACGAGGGGCGATAGCCCCCCCTGTACATTGCGTTGGGCATAGCAGGAGGGTCACAGGGGGGGTGGCACCGCCCCTGGAAAAAAAAAAATTGACCCTGTTTTTCGGTGGGTGGACCCACCCATTGTTTTGTGGATGGGTTTGCACATGGTTTTGGGGCATGATGGTTTTCGACCCCTAGTATTTTGTAGATCCGGTCAAGGGAACTACGATTATGTTCTAATCCAGGGTTAATGGATTGGGGTTTATGTATGCTTCGGCATGTATATATATGTGTTGTAACACTAAAAGGAATATAATGAAAAATCAAGTTGGTCATCCCAATTTGGGATCCAGGGGAAAATCTATGTGTTTATCTATTTTATGTTTTATGCTCTCGCTATTGTTTATTTTTTGGTTTAAGATTCGCTTGTAGATAATTTATTTATAGGTTTAAAACCTACATCTAGTATTAGAGTTTTTTCGGCTTCAAGGGGATGCCTTTTTTGCTGAGGGGTTTTTTCTTGGGCCTGTGGTAGACCCTGTTCAGTGGAAGATTTGTGGGATCGAGTCTTGCGGTGAAAGAATATGGCAAACAGTGGAAAGATACACATTGAGAAATTTAATGGTCAGAGTTTTGAGTTGTGGAAGCTAAAGATGGAAGATCTTCTGGTGGATAAAGACCAGTGGATCACGATAGATCTAGGTACTAAACCAATGGCAATGTCATATGAAGATTGGAAAAAGTTGGATCAGAAGGTGAAGAGCACAATACAATTTTGTGTCTCAGATTTGGTATTGTTGAATGTATCTAGGGAAGCTACGACAAAGAATTTGTGGGACAAACTTGGGACTTTGTACCAATCTAAGTCTCTGGTGAATAAATTGTTCCTATAGGAGAATCTGTATAACCTGAGGATGAAGGATGGAGACCCAGTGACAGAGCATCTGAACGCCTTCAATACTATGGTAAGTCAGCTGTCATCTATTGATATTAAAATCTTAGATGAAGATAAGTGCATCAGTTTTTTATGTTCTCTACCAGACTCATGGGACAGTCTAGTTATTGCAATAGGTAGCAATAAAACTACCTTGAATTTTGATGACATTGTCTCAACCTTGTTATCGAAGGAAATGAGACGGAGAAATATGGAGGGTCAGAATGGAGATTCCTTATCTATACGAGGAAGGTCCCAGAATAGAAACAAGAATAAAGTTTCGAGTGAGAGATCTAAATCTAGAGGGAGATCTAAATCTCCTGGAAAGTTTGTAAAGGTGTGCTGAAAATGCGGAAAGGAAGGGCACTACAAAAAGGACTGCAGATCTAAACCTTCTGAGAAAGGAAAGGGATCTGATGATGCTCCTTCTGTAGAGGCAAAAACCACGTCAGATGAAGGTGGGGATGTGTATTTGGCTTCTTCTTCAATTACACATGTAGATCATGAGTCATGGTTGATTGACTTGGGTGCATCCTTTCACTTCACTCCCCATAGGTAGTGGTTCTACGGATATGAGAAATATGATGATGGTGATGTCTTCTTAGGTGATTATATGAAGGCCAGAATCATCAAACGTGGAAAATTCAAGCTGAAGCTACAAGGTGGAAGGATTAGAACACTTCCTGGTGCTCTGCATATTCCTACATTGGCCAGAAATCTGATTTCTGTAAGCAAGATGGATGATGCAGGTGTAAAAACAATGTTCAAGAAAGATTCCTATAACATGGTTCGAGGAGCACTGGTATTAATGTAGGGATTTTGGATTGGAACTTTGTATAAGCTTTAGGGCAGCACTGTTATTGATCGGTGCAATAGTTCTGTGGTTCCCGAAAGTGGAGTGGAAAGCCTAGCAGTCTCTGGAGAAAAGACCATTATATGGCATCAAAGGCTTGGAAATATTGGAGAGAAGGGCCTTCGTATACTGCATGGAAATGGTATGGTAGAAGGTATGTCTAATAGCTCTCTGGATTTTGATTTCTGTGAACATTGTGTATATGGGAAGCAGAATCGGGTGAGTTTTCCTTCTGGTGTAAGAGGGCGAACAAGATATTAGAGCTTGTGCACAATGATGTGTTTGGACCTGTGTCGGTTCCATCGTTGGGTAAGTCTATGTAGTATGTTTCATTCATAGATGACTTCTCAAGGAATACATGGATATATTTCTTAAGGAATAAATCTGAAGTCTTTGACAGATTTAAAGAATTTAAGGCTTTGGTGGAAAACCAGACAGAGAAGAAGATAAAGGTGCTGAGGACAGATAATGGTGGGGAGTTTTGCAAGAAGGAATTTAAAGGTTTATGTAAGAATTATGGTATAGAACAGCAGAAGACTACTCTATACACACCTCAGAAAAATGGAGTTGCAGAAAGAATGAACAGAACGATGATGGAAAAGGCAAGAAGCATGCTCAGTGGTACCGGGTTAGGAAAATAATTCTAGGCAATGGCAGTGGAGACTACATGCTACTTGGTTAACAAATCACCTTCATCGCGTTGGAGGATAAGACTCCACATGAGGTATGGACTGGTAAGAAACCCTCTCTTTAACATCTGAGGGTATTTGGATGTGATGCATATGTACATGTTCCAAAGGAGAAAAGGACCAAGTTGGATAATAAATCTGAAAGGTGCATCTTTATTGGGTATAAGTATGGTTTAAAAGGTTACAAGCTTTGGAACCCGGAAACAAGGAAGGTTGTGTACAGCCGAGATGTGGTGTTTAGAGAGGTGAAATATGTTGTTAAACATGAAATCATACCAAAGGAACCTGAGAAGATAGAGTTTGAGCTAAAGGAGGATGAATCAGACTCTACAACAGAAGAAGACTCAGAAGAGGAAGAGCCACAAACTCTAGCTATGAGAAGATCAGTTCAAGAAAGAAGACAACCAGAAGTCCATCTGCTTTCTGTTCAAATTTTTCCTTAACTATAACTGATGATGATCCCAAGACTGTCAGGGAGGTAGTAGATTTAGAGGATGGAAAACTCTGGAAGGAGGCCATGGTTGATGAAATGGCATCCTCGCACAAAAATGAGGCATGGGATCTGGTGGAGTTGTTGGCTGGAAGGAAGCCCATCGGGAGCAAATGAATGTTTAAGAAGAAGATGAATGTAGAAGGCAAGGTGGAGAAATCAAAGTTAGATTAGTAGCAAAAGGTTATTCCCAGGTGCCAGGAATTGATTTTGATGATATTTTTTCTCCTGATGCCAAGGTTACTTCTATTAGATTACTTTTATCTGTTGTTGCTACATTTGATTTTGAGGTAGATAAGATGGATGTGAAGACAACATTTCTTCACAGGGATTTCGAAGACGAGATCTACATCAAACAACCTGAAGGCTTTATGGTGAAGGGGAAGAAAGAACTGGTATGCAAGTTAAAGAAGTATCTGTATGGGTTAAAAAAGTCACCAAGGATATGGTATCAGAAATTTGATACCTATATACGGGGACTTGACTTCACCAGAAGCAAGGAGGATCACTGTGTTTATTTGTTTTATGTTTTATGCTCTTGCCATTGTTTATTTTTTGTTTTAAAATTTGTTTGTAGATAATTTCTGTATAGGGTTAAAACCTACACCAAACCCTAAAAATTTACAATGAATGGAAATGAAATGATTATTGAATGATAGAGAGGGTTCATATCAATAACCTGGATCAAACAGCAATAAAATCCATCCAAAAAAACTATCGCAATTAGCAACTTAAGTTCGGGGGGAAAAATCAAGTTCATAGCTCCAAAATGCAAATGGTAACTATGGAATGGTAAAAATGAATAGTAAAAACTCTTTTTAATAGTCATTTAATTTTTTGAAAATCATATGTATTGCTATGACTATGGTTTTATTATGTTTTTATCATGAAACGGGTATTTTTAATTCATTTGATGTTGTTTTGAACAAGTCTTACAACTGAAGAACAAATTAGTCATGCATATTTATTTCAAGAATGATTTGACCACAAAGCATACTTTTTATCCTTATTTTTTGAGCTTTGTTAAAAATGAAAAAGGATTTGAAGCACACTTTTATCTCTTTTTCAAGCTTCGATAACAGTGGAAAAGGAACCCCTGGAGTCTTCTTTCAGCTCTTTTCAAATTCTGATAATGTGAAAATATTGTCGAGCACTTGTCTTTTCGAGCTCGTAAAAGTAAATGAATTGATATCTACTCAGGTATAAGTTTAACCATTTTCTGGAATGAGATACATTATTTACGAAAAAGGAATACGTTGGTCAAACATGACTAAAGAGGTTCTCTCAGATATTATTTTACACTTTTTCAGATCCGAGCGACAACTTTACAAAAAATTACTTTTGGAGCTTTCTTTCATCCTCTTTTTCAAACTCTCTAAATATGAAAAAGGATCAGAATATCACTGTTGTTAAGCTCATTAAAACATAAAATAGCTACGGGCTTGTTGATCATGGTAAGAATCGAATTTCATTCATTGCTAGACTCATTAAATTATTAAATAGCAGTACTTTATTCACCCAAAGGGTTGAATTATAGATCAAGAAAATGTTATCCTCCTCAAGCTTGTTAAAAAATAAAGAGGTACTTGTCGACAAATGACTGGAAAAAATTTGGGAAAGTGAATAGAACTTTTACGGTAGCAGGTCGCTCTTGAACATGACACTTCACTCCATCACCATGACTGTTTGGGTTGGGTAATAATCTTGATGGTTCATTCATACCCATGGTTCATCATACCTTCACTTTGGTTTTGGGTCAATACTGCCAACTCATCTCAGTGTCGCCGATATGTTCAAGAGAAGTCATTCAGTGAATACTCATCCTTCTGCAATACTCATAAAATTTCATTCTCTTGACATTCATCCCTGAACATTGCTATATCAAGTCATACCTTTATCTCTAAAATCACTAACTCCCATTTTGCAATAATTAGGGGAATTTTGAGGTCTAAAATGGGCCTCCTAAGGAAATAATAAAATAATAGCTAAACCACTAAAATAATATTTATTAATTTGAAATTCACTTTTTGCACCACAATCCATGTAACCATAGTTAAATTCAATTCAAAAGTTGTACCAAAATAAAATTAATAAAAAAAATGAATTGATGTGACTATAAATAAGAATGAGCTTTTCAAGAAAAAGTCATTATCATTGAACAACTAATGCATTTGTCCTTTGTACTTAAATAACTTAAAATAAAATATAAATATAAATTTATAAATTCTTAATTATTATATGTTATTAATTAAAATTTATATTATTTAAATTGTATAATAAGATGTAATTAATATACAATATAAAAATAATATAATATAATATAATAAATGTATAGGGATATGCATTATTTCTTTCAAGAAATATGAAATGAAAATAATATATTTTTATTAAAAAAAGTGTGAAATGACATTTATTATGAGTACTTTACTTTGATTTTAAAAGTACTTAGAGCACTACCATGGTTAACCATGAATTTTTATCCACCATTGAGAATGCGACAAGTAAGCACCTTTAACTCAATCAATGCCACCTCAACCATTAGGGATGATATCATCCCCTAAAATGTGATTGGATCTCATAAAGTGAATTTTGATTGTACATTTTCCTTAGAAGGCCCATTTTAGACCTCAAAATTCCCCTAATGGTGGCTTCCTATTAATGGCAAATCATTATCCAGGAATTTCACTTAGAAACATTATATTCCAGTACCATGAGACTTGTTACAACACTAACAAGACCTTCTCTTCTAGACTTTTGACCGAAAGATTTTGTTTGGCGTTCAACATCAAATCATTTATTCATGCCTTATGAAATGAACTACAATACCTCGAGGGCCATTGACATCAATGGTAGTTCTCTCATGTTTTTTAACAGCTCACATCATTAGCTGGTAATCAAACGATGTCTTACCATGTTCGACTACAAATCATATATTCGCATGGCTAGACTTATACCCGAATGATCAAGTGAATGAGATAATAAGACCCCAGATCTAGTTTCAACCATCCGGGCTACGATTTTAGGATTGTTGTACACATCATCTATACAGTTACCTTACATACATATCGTCATCCGAACATGGGCCTATATCTATAGGCATGTCTATATTGGGAAACATTCCAATGTAGATGACTTTCTGAATTATGTATATGTTATTAAAAATTTTATGTGCTGAGCATGATAATGCATTCCCTCAACAATTATGATCGAGAGGATATATCATGATTTAATGTATTGTAATATTGATGCAAGTCACCACTCCGTTTCATCTCCAGCCCATCACAGTGTAAAGCATCTTAATCAAAATATTGTTTTTATTATTCTGATTTCATGCTTTAGGGGGAAATTGTTATAGCTCAATTTGGGCGCCATTCCCAATGACTTGGTTAACTGGAAATCATCTCCAGGACCAATGAATAGGGCCTATCATCCCCTATCATTTATGTTTTTATATGCCCTAAGACAAAGAACAAGAAAAATCATCCATGATTTTCATCTGCAAATATTTCCAAGATTTGAAGTTTATAATATATCATATGCGAGCTCACCAACGCTACCTCTAAAGGGACTAAGTGCATTTCATATGCAATTAAACCCACTCAAGGGTGCTCTGCAAAGAACTTCCTGACATTCAAGGGGGCGTTGGTCACATTAGGAGCGAAATTCTCATTGTTCTGGAATCTCCACTTGGCCAGTGCCTTCTAGAAGAGTTCTTGTGTCAAAATTCAAATCCATGTGTCCATTTGATACCTCTGAGACTGGGAACATGTCTTGCCTATTATTATAAATTCATTGATTTTAAAACTACCTTCATATCCTCTATAAATTGAGCACAGATCTTAGTGTTTGAAAAATGAAGAATTTGAGTAGAGAAATGATGGTGGAATTTCAATTGAGGAATTGATTTGAGTGACATGCTTATGGAGAGATGTGCATTGTGATGAGGCTGGGATGCTGCTAGAGATGATGACACTAAATCAATCACTGGGTTGTAACCTCCCCTTCTATCCATTAATAAATATTACTGCTTACTTCCCCACATATGTATCTGTATAAGCTCATGTATTTCATATTATTAATTCTTATTTGATGCATATGGTTCATGATTTATTGATTTAATTGATTAACTTGAATAGAAATCTGTATTATTGCTATATTTTTCTATTTAATGTTCATTCTTGCAGGAAATATTTTTGAACATCTAGCTTGGATTTGAAGCTACAACAAAAGAGATAGAAGGAGAATACGAAGCACTTTGACTCCAAGTAAGTTCTTTGATCTGTTCTATGTCTCTATTTATTGTTAGGAAAATTAGAAAAGACTTTAACCTGTTGTTCTAGATGAGCACTACATCTAGGTAAGAATGTTTTATCTGTAATTCATAATTCTGCATAACAGGTGAGGGTGGGGCACACTCTTTCTAAGAATAGATTTGGCAGTCCTGGAATTTTTGAACTACAATAATGAAATCTTTGAAGATAGATGGCAAAAAATATCCTGCGCGAAGGATCTTTTGAGCTGTAGCATAACCGAACATGTGATCACCATAGGCCCTGGAGTAGCAGTCATTGAGAAATTTCTCATCTTCCTCAATATTCAAATATCGATGGAGGACAGAGTCAACACCAGTATGATAAAAAGTGTCTCCAATGATACGATAGGGTTGGGACTGGTAACGAATCCCTTATCACTCAGAGTGTGATAGCTCTGGTCAAAAGGTTTGGGTTTGGAGATAAACGATGATGTCTCCATACCATGCATCAAGTGTACTTATGAGAAAGAGTGATTTCTCTGGAATTGACTCTTCGAAAGGAGTGGGATCAACCGCAATGGGAAGATCGCAAATCAGTTCAGTAAAGAAAAGTGATTTCCTATACTTTGTAGTAGTTAACTCTAAGTTTAACTCTTGAAGGATGAAAATCCATTTTTAGTACTTTCCCCCAAGCATCTGACATGTGAGAATTTAATTCATGGGGCTACAATAAGAAATCACCAAATTTTTATGCAGGAGAATATAATGACAAAAACGTTGAATAACATGGACAACCGCCAACGCGAGTTTCTCTACATGAGCATAGCGGGTCTCAACATCAAACAGATTATGGCTCAAGTATTAAACTACATGCTCTTTACCATTGTCACCATATTGAACCAGCACCATACCAATATTGTTTTCATCAGTGGCCAGATACAAGAAGTAATCGCAGTGATAGTTGGGAGGATGTAGTAGAGGAGCACTAATGAGGGCTTGTTTCAAAGCATCGAAAGAGATTTGAGAAATTTCATCCCAAATGAATGGGATTACCTTTTTCAATAAGCGAGTAACTTTGGCAAGCTCGGCATAATTTAAGACAAAACGACGGAGAAATATGGCTTTCCCCCACAAGCTTTGCAATTGATGAATATAAGAGGGAGGAGGCAAATTGATGATTGCCTCGACTCTAAGAGGATCTATCTAAATGCCTTCCTTAAACACCATGAAACCCAAGTTTAGACTAGATTCAATGCAGATGACATACTTATGAGGATTCAACATGATATTATAGTTCCGACAACAAAGAAATATGGCTCAGAGGTGTTATGGGTGATCTCGACATTTTGCGGAATGAGAAGGAAGGTTGTCGAGGTATGGTTAAACTATGTGTTTGATGTCATGAAAAACATACGACATAGCTCGCTATAAGGTGGCTCTATCATTTTTCAAGCCAAAAGGGAGCTTTTTATAGGTAGAGGTTCCCCATGGAAAGATAAAAGTAGTTTTTTGGTGGTTGGCTAGAGCAATGTTGATATAGTTATAGCCAGAAAAACCATCCATAAAGTAAAAAATTATCACTTCCAGCACACTCATCAATGATTTGATCAATAAAAGGAGTGGGGTAATTATTCTTAGGACATGCTTGATTGATATCGCGGTAATCAACACAAACCCAGATGGTCAGTTATTTCTTAGTAACGGGAATAATATTGGAGACCCAATCCGTCAATGGTATGAGATAAATGAAATCGACCTTGAGAATTTTTTCAAATTTGCCCTTTATGGTGGCAACTTTTCTTGGGTGCATAGGAAGAAGTCGTTGGTGAATGGGCTTCAATTCCAGATAGGTACGGATTTCGTTCACGAAAATACTCAAATCAATGCCAGACATCTCTTCATAAGACCATGCTAATACATCACAAAATTCCTTAAACAGCTCGATGTAAATCCCGATCTCATCAGGAGAACAAGATGCACCAATGTGAACATTCTTGATGATCCCTAGTTCGATAGAGATGTTGATCAAAAATTTCAGAGAAATATTTCCCATGTTCCCTTCAAAAAACACTTCATGAATCAAAATGGGATTATGAAATTGGCTAGTGGGTGTAAAAAAAGCATGGGATTCCAGACACGATGAGATCTCACCCAAGTTTGGGAAAAAATAGGAATGATTATGTCCATCATCCCATGGAGTTTCTTCAAGAGACACTACCTCCACAATACTCTCGTCCATGGGGAAAGTCTTGTTCAAGGGATCATCGGAATGCCAAGAACCAAACCAGGGGGACTGTGCATAAGTGTCGAGAGAGGAAACCAATTTTTAGTTGGTTTCATAGGAAACCTCAGAAGCCATAATAATACTCAGATACATTTTTTAATTAGGGCCTAGAGGCATAACATCACCAAAAATTTCAAGCTGGTAGGGACTTGGAAAAATCCATGGATCGTGACCAGATGATATCATATTGACAGTGGTGACATTAGGAGGTGTGAGTGGAAAAATTCCCATAAGAGACGAGTCTTGGATAGACCTGGTCCAATTTTATCATAGGAGTAGTGGTATTCCAAACATATGGAATGTTTCTGTTTGAATAATTAGAGGAAAAGAAAGCAAGTTGATTGACAGTCACAAATTTTCCTTGATGAGGAAAGGAAAGGATGTCGAAAAGGGTGGAGACCACGCATACCATTGCATTAGTCAAACTGCGTCCAAGAATAAGGTTATAATTCAAGTTGGAATCCACCACCTTAACTTCTAGATTCACCGTATTTCCCTCCAGCAGGATGGGAAAAGCTTTAAGAATACCATGCAACCGAGAACCTCTACTGTCGAAAGCTTCCAAAGTGTTTGGGGACTGACTCAATGGAGGAGAGCCAATGGTTTTCCAAGAAGCGAAAGACATGATGCAAGTTGAAGCACCTTCATCAACAATAGTCCTATGAATGGTTTTCCCCATCATGGTAACTTGAATAAGAAAATATACCTGAGATGGGAGGCGAGGAACGAATATCTCAAGATTGAAAGTAATGAGATTGGAATATACCTGATCGATACCTCCATATTAGATAGTAGGGCCTTCTATTTTGATGGAAACGACTGAATGAATTACAAAGCCAACATTGTCAAAGGCACTTGAGCTAAATCCTCTTCAATGTTGTGGTTTTTCACAGCTCTCACATTCATATTGTAAGAAATTTTCTGAAGAACACCTTTTGGGGGTGGTCAGACAATGGAATCACTACTAGTTCTCTCAATCTGAAGTGAACCAGAACTAGGAGGTGTGGAAGAGGAAGGGTTATCTGTGATATCCTATTCCATAAGGGCTTTGGATGGATTAGGATAGTCTTTTGATCTTATGGTAATAGAAATGATTTTCATGCTAACCATGAAAACTTGAGAGTTTCCAGATGATTGTGGTTGATCTACCATTTGCGTCTTCTAGGAAGGGAATGGCTCTTTCAAAACATATGGAGTCATGGGTGCGCCCTTTAGAATATGGGAAACTTCGGCACGCTAAGGAAAATCCTTGGTATAATGATCATGATCACATATAAAACAAGGATATTTAGGCTTGTGTGTTGAATAATTTCCAGTATATTACTTCTTTGAATCTTGTTTAGGGTTATCGGATTTGGATTTTCCTTTAACCTTTTTCTTACCTTTTGAGGATTTTTCTACTGTAGTAATTGGAAAAAATTTACCTCAAATGTTTTACCAGGATTCTTTTGGTTATTTGAAGAATTGGAGGGTGGAGTGGATGTAGTGGACTTAGAATTCAAAGAATCCTTGGGTGCACTACTATCAACATGGGCCATTGACCCAATAACACCATCAATCGGAGGAGTGGCAGGAGATTGAGATGATTTTGGATCTATCAACGATCACGGTGCGTCAAGTAAAATCACATATAGAGTTCCAGATTGGGAATAAACCAAACCCAGATATTGAGCACGGGCAATGACTTCCTCTTCTGACACGCAACCACCCATGGGGAGATCTTTTTCAATTTGTGGAACAAATTATTTGGTGAACCATTCAGTCAACAACTGATTGAGGATCTTGAATTTGATGAGGTGATGTTGATGCCTCCATGTTGGAACAGGGTCTCCTTCAAGCTGCGAAACTGGTCCATTTTGAATAATTTTGATTAAATTTAGTCTAGCGCGAGAGTTTTGGGGTGGGTCAAAGCCCCAAAAGCATTATAAGGGGTAAAAGGGTAAACCAGGGGTCCAAAAACCAAGGTTTGTAGACCATAGAAAAGTCTAGGCTAGATTATTATAAATAGCGAAACATTTTGTATTGTAAGGTAGAGAATGAACAAGCTATTGATGCGAATTGTGGTTTAAGCTATCTGTTTGGGTTTTGGGGAAAGGATTCCTGCTGGCTGTGTGCGCGAAGATCCAATTCTAGCTGTGTGCGGGCCCTGCTGCTGTGTGCGCATGCTAGGAAGGGAATTTTAAGGATGAATTGATGAATGAATGAATAAGAAAGGTTGAGTACTCTCTATGTGAATCATTGTTAATTACTGCATGGTGTGTTTTCTGTATTTAAGCTGCGAAAATCTATGTGAGTGTGTTTTCTGTATCTAGATATGTTTTGTTCTATTTATGCAATGTTGTGCTACTGTCATAAAAGCATATAAATATAGATCTGGTGCACATGGATGCCAATAGAAACCCTCTTGTCCCTACGCAGAACAAGGTGATCTGGGTATCACAGGGCCAAATGCAGCTCTGCTTTCCTTATGTATCCTTTCTCAGGGTTCAGAAACCTGGTTCTAGCACCCACCCATACTACTTTGGGTGAGACTTTGACATATGAAAGTAGGCCATTGCTGAAAAGGCTAGTAGTATAGAGGTTTTTTGGCAAACCTTGAGCTCCGAACCTGGGTCAGGACCCCTCGAGCCAACAAATGGTTCCGTTGCCGGGACCTGGAGGATTCTAAGAAAGGGATCGAGTACTATTGTGGAGGTAAATCCCCTCTACGGACAGAGGTGATCCCTACTAGCCCAGACCGGGTCTAGCAACAATCATTCATGCTATAGTGCAGGTTCCTAATTGCAAATAAACCAACTAGCGATGAAAGCTTACCTGGAATCCAACGTTGTTGCTTGCAGAAGAGGTAGCGCTCCCGTTCCTTATCTCTAGTAGATCACGATCCCCACAATATCCGTGATAGGACACCTACACACACAAGAAACAAAGCAAGCGCAAGCGTAAAATCTAGTAGATGCAACTATATGTCAGTCAAAAAGGACATAACTCATCATCATAAACACCAACAAGAGTGGAACCATAACCAATAGTCATTTATTATTAATCAATCAAAGGAAGAATACAACCATAGTTCTGACGCTGAATTCTTCTTTGGTGGGTCGCCAGCAGAACACGTCTCGAAATCCTGTCAAGGATGGGACAAACCTCTCTCTTCGTATCTTGACAATAGTCTCCTTGCTTAGATTCGGCCTTAAGGGAATTATGGAGGCTCTTGCAGCATAAGGCTCTTGGGAATTTGGGAACTTGAAGACTAGCTTGCAATGGAGATGGGCAAGCTTTTATAGATGGAGGAAGGGGAGTTGGGATCCCTATAATCATGGGATTGGCCCTATCCTCAAGGAAGCTTCCATGAAAGGTGGCAAACCACTTCCTCTACATGGAAGTCTGGAGCCAAACCTCCCAACTCAAGATAGATACCAGTTCAAGAATTGGTTAGGATGAAACTTCCGCCATTTATTTTTAAAAAACACTCCTTAAATTGGCTGGCGCGAGTGCGACTATGGGACAGAGTTCCAATTGGCGCGACCTCTTTGAATGATTTCCCCCATTGGCACGGGTTCTGAACTGTCTGCCCGCGCCAATGCAAAAGGGGCCATTTTTATGGTTTTTCACAAGGAGATGTCTTCAGGGCAATGAAAGCTCTTGTTCAGAGGGATGTCATGAAAGTAGTTTCAAGCCATGTCACTGCTCACAGGTCATGAAATGAGCCCTCCAATGTGCGGGACAAGGATTGCAGGGACGGTGACAAATTACTGTGTAACAGATGCCCCCTAAAGCATGAGGCCTGAGAGAGAGAGAGGGGTGAAATTCTTTACGAGAAAGTGTCCAACTGAAGACACCGCTGTCAGAAAACCTGTGTAGATAAGTACAACTGATATCTTAAATACATGATATATATGCAGTATGGGCGCAGCCATTCATAACAGAGTATACAATAATCCAGATCCAAGGCATGGGCACAGCCATCCAGTGAGGATCGATAAATAGACTCAGGTATGGTTGCAGCCATCCAGTAAGTGAGTCATGTAATCAATCATAATAATCCACAAAATCACAGCTTGGATTACAACAGACACAATCCAAGGTCTTGTGCTCCATCTCGACCCGAACAAAGTACAAGTTCAAGCATGTGAATATGTGAGCTGAAGTCAAACATGCGAGAACATCGTCTGATTACCAGCCAATGATGAAAGCTGTCAACAGACACGAGAGGTACCACCATTAATGCCAATGGTCCTCAAGGTACTACAGGTATAATCTATGGCATGTGAATCAATGAGCTGGTGTCGAACACCCATAGAATCACTCGATCGGAGGCCAATGATGAAAACCTCGCGTCGAATGCAAAGAACCTGCCATTGAGGCATGCAGGCTCCAAGGTACCAGAAGGGAGTCTCTAGACGAGCTTCCTGGATAATGAGCTGAAGTCGACAGGAAGTGACCTTGATCGAAGGTGGGCCATAAGGTTTCCCACATCATCGACATGAGACAGAGAAACGTAATTTTTTTGTGAATTAGGATCAGATGAGAATCAGAGGGAGGTTGATATTTGCAGAGGTCAACTTCTCTTGAACATATAAACGGCACGACAGTGAGTTTGGTAGCATTTGACATCAACGGACCAAAGGTCATGGCGACGAGGCAAAGAGCAGATGAGAGGTCAAAAGGATCACCCAAACCCACGGAGGCAAGTGAAAATGAGATGAGATGTCCCCAACCTGACACGAATGTAGACAAGTGCCATGTTCAAGAGTGACATACTGCCGACACGACAATGATTCTGGTTCTATTTTTTCCTCGCCATTTCTGGCGAGTACCCCAATTATTTTTTATAGCAAGCTTGAAGGGGATAGCTTATTCTTGTGATATAAGTCCGTCCTAGTACGTTTAATGAGCCCTAGGAAGGAGAGACTCGAGCAGCGTCATTATGACTGAATACGATGTCATCAGGGTTTAACGAGTCTGACAAAGGAAGAACTCGACGTCTTTTCATGTTTAGAGAGTCAGAAAAGGAAGCTGAAAAGTAAAATCCAATGGTCCCTTTTCGTAAATAGTTCCTCAGATCCGAAAAGGTAGAAAACTATGCCTGAGAAAACCTCCTAGTTGTGATAGGCTAGGGTATTCCTTTTTCGTAAATAATCTATCCCAGCCCGAAAAAGGGGTAAACGTATACTGGGTAGATGTCGTTTCACATCCACTTTAACGAGATCGAAACGACAAGGGCCTCAGAAATATTTTCATGTTTAGAGAGTCAAAAAAGAGCTGAAAGGTGACTCCAAAATGACCTTTTTGTGTTTATACCGAGTCCGAAAAAGTATCAAATACAACTCGTTTCACCGTTCAAGTTGCGTAAAAAACCTGTTGCTCATAGGAGAGCAACAGTGGTTTGTTTGTGTGCAAACTTCTGACGGTGATTGTTACTGATCTGGGCTACCATTCAGATTCCCGTTCACTCCAGGTAAGAGGCGCTTCCCTGTACTCCATTTTAATCCATTTTTTATAGTTTTCCATTGCTTATTAGACTTCTGTGGAGAATTTTTAAAATTTTAGGGCTTCGCCCATTGGCGCAGGTATCGGGCATGGACCCGCGCCAATGACCTTTTGCATCCAAAAGGCCCGCGCCAACTGGCGTGACTGTTAGGAAAATAGTCGCGCCAATGGTGCAATTTAGTTTTATGCTTTAGATTTCCGATTTGTGAGTGATTCAAATGGATTTCCAAGCATACCAGAGATCTAATCAAGGGTTTTTGACCATGTTGATGCAGGGAACCAATCAAAATGGATATCTAATGGAAAGAGAGGGAGCATGGGGGAGAGGATGAATAGGCTATGGAGAATGAGACTTGTATGAATTCCCTCAAGAACTGTGGGCTTAAAAAGTTCTTCCTGATGCCTTGCTTACGAGCTCAACCAGAGCTCCTGAAATACTTGATCAGCATATGGGACGAGAACGAACAAGTGTTCAAGCTGCGGGACCAAGTATTAGAACTTGAGGTTTCTGATGTATATTTCATAACCGGACTGTCACGCAGAGGTCCAGTGCCCGTTCTGACAGGCAGCAGACCATTTGGAGAGAAGATGGAGCAGGTGATGGCAAGAGTGTGCCGAGGGGCACGACTGGGATCGAGAAGCGGCAAGGTAGATATCCATACTATCCCCGATCTAGCACTTCGAGTGGTTCTAATTACCATCACGTCAGCTGCGGGGTCATAGGCACTGCACGAGGCAACCAAGGCCCAACTCCTCCTAGCTGTTGAATGTATGAATCCAACACTATTTGATTGGGCTATTGCAATGACAACAAATATGAAAACATAGCTCACAAAGTGTAAGCAAGCCAAACTAAAACAGTTTGGCTACGGTTCCATCTTGGTATCGCTCATCTTGGAACGACTACCTATCTTTCAGGGCCAAGGGGCCATAGTAGCTGAGACGGTACCACGAGAGCCGAGAATGGCTCGCTAGGTAGCATTGATGCCCAGATCAGGGGGAGGCCAACATATGTCCTGGAGGCTGGAGTTTTTTGGATGGTTTCCACGTCAGTTGATTGTGGTCAAGGATTGGCCATATGCAGGGACCGATTTCACTGGAGACCCAGACCTTACACTCCCGGAGGGAGATGACTGGGATGAGGAGTTGGTTATGATCTCTCTCTTTGATTTTTTATGTTTTATGATTTTTTTGGTAATACATGCTCGTCCTAACAAAAGTTTTATTTGTATGCAGATGTCGGCCTAGAAAGGCCTGCTGGTATGTCTCCTATTTCACAGAGAACTCATCCAGTAGCTGACCCTCAGGCAGAGGGTGCCGAGGGAGGATAGTTGGTCCAGAACCTCGAGGGGATCGCCCGGGGGATTCCAGACTATGCCCGGCTGGCAAATGTTCCACTAGCATACCAGAGACATACGGTGGGAGTGCCTAGTTTCCTCCACCGTCTTCTGAGATGCTTAGTGCATGCGGTGGCTTGTTATCATGAGCACCACGCAGATTAGCCACCTAGGGCTTTGTTTCATGCATATTTTTTGAGAGACATGTCGTCTCCGGATGTATTAAGATGAACATGTATATTTTTTTATTTTATGTGACGCACACTATGTAAACATTTCGATACATATATATATATATATAGATAGATATATATACCTATTTCTGGATGGATCTTTCTTTTACATGTGATGTTGTTTTACAAATTGCGCAAATGTCTATCTAGCACCAAATTAGCTACTGCATCCGTTAATGTATTCATATGTCTGGGTATGTGTTGATATGTAATATAGACAAAATTCCTTTCTAGCAGACGAATATGCAGATACAAACGTAAAATGGATGGGTTTCTGACTGAATAATGACCATTAAGTTGTGATACTACAAGTTGTGAGTCTAAATACACAAGTAATTCACGGATACTAAGGTTTACAGCCTCAGTTAATAATTCTAACACAGCACTATATTCCGCGATGTTATTTGTAGCACGTCCCAAACACACACCTTGCAGGTCGACCAACTCACCAGCAGGATCGTAGATTACCCAGGGTGCCGAAGACAGATTCCTGGTACTACGGGAGGCACCATCTGCGAAACCAAGAAACGGATTGATGGAAATCTGCACAATCAGGAAGACCCGATCAATAGAAATATTTTTACATCGTACACCACACCACACCACACATCGCACACCACACCACACATACACACCTATGTACACACACCACACCAAAAATCAATTCAAGCGTAGTATTTTTTGAGGTACAACCCATTTCTGGGCTGCGCCAACGGAACTCCTTCATAATCAATGAGCTCATAAGCCCTATTTTTCAAAATGCGTTTTACTATGTAGGGCCCATGCCACATAGGTTGGAACTTACCGGCCCCAAGCTTGTCATGTGCTTGATCGTATAAGAGGACGAGGTCCCCTTTGACAAAGGAACGTGGAGAAACTGATTGATCAAAGTGAACTTTGACCCGCTTCTTTTGTGCTTCAATGACTAAAGCAGCCAAATGGCAGGTTTCATCTAACCATTACAGATACAAAAGACGCTCTTCCTCAGGAGAAGTTTCAGGCAAAAGCTCCACAACTAACTTCAAAGAAGCAATATCGCATTCAACCGGAAGAGTTGCTTCCAGACCGTACACCAATTGGAAGGGTGTGAATCCAATTGCAATCTTTGCTAACGTCCGGTAGGCCCAAAGAGCTGAGAACAGTTGGAGATTCCAATTGGATTTATGGATACCAACTGTCCGTTGAAGCATTGTGACCAAAACCTTGTTCACAACCTCAACCTGGCCATTTTCCTAGGGGTAATATGGCGTTGAGCTATCGTGGCATAAGCCCAATCTTCATGTAAGCTCGGCCATCATATAATCTCGAAAGTGAGTACCATGGTCAGTCACAATGGCCTGAGGGACCCCAAAACGTGAAATGATATGGTTGAAGATAAATTGGGCATTTGTCTTACCGTCGGCACTTAGTGTAGGCATCGCTTCGGCCCACTTCGTAAAGTAGTCTACGGAGACAATTATATACGCATGCCCCCCGGCTGAATAAGGGTTACATGTCATAAAATTTATGCCCATTTTACAAAAGGGCCAATTGTAATAACAAGATACAAAGGGAGAGGTGGCGCGCGCATCTTGCGCTGAAAGACCTGGCACGCGTGACATTTACAGACTGTGACGATACAGTTTTTGAATATTGACAGCCAGAAGTAACCTGCTCGCAGAATTTTTTGGGCAGTGGCATATCCAGAAATATGACCACCACAGGCGCCACTGTGGCATTCATTTAGGACCCTTTCAGCCTCTTCCAGGGTGAGGCACCGGCGGAGCACCGAATCTACTCCAACATGGTATAAAGTATCTCCTACTATACAGTAGGGTTTAGACTGATGCCGAATCCGACGTCGGGCATCCTTATTCAACTCAGACCGAAACATCAAGGTCTGAAGATACACAATAATATCGTCGTACCATGGGTCACGAGTGCTGATGAGGAAGAGAGTTTCATCCGAGATATGATCCTCGGAAGGAGATGGGGTGGAGTCCGTCGGGAGCGAGCAAATAATATCCGCAAAAACTAGTGATTTGGTCGACTTAGTAGTGGTGAACTCTAAGTCAAACTCTTGAAGGATAACAATCCATTTGGAGTATTTTCCCCCCATTAATTTTCGAGAAATAATATATGTCATGGGGTTGCAATCCGAAACCACGGTTATTGTGTGCAACAGGATGTAATGGCGAAAGCACTGCACAATGTGTACTACAGCTAACGCCAACTTCTCGACTTGAGCATAACGTGTTTCTGTGTCGAGAAGGTTCCGTGATAGATAATAAATGACATGTTCATTTCCATCATCGTCATCCTGCACCAGAACCATAACTATGGTGCTAAACGCGGCGGCGAGATACAAAGTGAAATCACGGTGATAGTTAGGAGGACGAAGCAAAGGAGCATTAACGAGTAACATCTTAAGCTTCTCAAAGGATTGTTGAGCAATTTCATCCCAGTGGAAGGGAATGTTCTGCTTTAAGAGACGCGTGAATCCTTTGGCCACCTCCGCGTAGTTCGGGATAAAGTGTCGAAGGAAGTTAGCTTTTCCCTGCAGAATCTGCAACTGATATAATGAGGAGGGTGATGGGAGATTAATGATAGCCTTTACCTTTAAAGGGTCAAGGCGAATTCCATCTTTGGAGACTATTAATCCCAAAATACGGCCAGAATCCACGCAAAAGACACACTTATGAGGATTAAGCCTAATATTGTAGCGCCTACAACGAAGGAAAATCTGGCGGAGTTGTTCAGGGCGGTCCTCTTGCCTAGCTGAGTGAGCTGGCAAGTCATCCAGCTAAGGCTAAACGATATGGCGTATGCCGTGGAAAGCGTAAGACATCACATGCTAGAAAGTGGCTCCAACGTTCTTCAAGCCGAACGGGAGTTTTTTGTAAGCGAAAGTACCCCACGGACAAATGAATGCAGTCTTGTGTTGATCTGTAGGTAGAATGTTTATCTGATTGTACCAAGAGAAGCCGCCCATCAAGGAATAAATCTCACTCCCCGCACATTCGTCGATGATTTGGTCTATGAAAGGAGTGGGATAGTTGTCTTTAGGACAGGCGTGATTAATATCGCGATAATCAACACAGACTCTGATAGTCCCCTGCTTCTTATCTACAGGGACAATATTGGAGACCCATTCTGTGAGGGGAATTGGGTAAATAAAGCTCACATTCAGAAGTCTTTCAACTTCTGCTTTGATGGCAGCGGCTTTGCGAGGGTGCACCGGGCGTAGGCGTTGGCACACAGGTTTCGCACCAGGATAGGTAGGAATCTCGTGCACTACTATGTTGGGATCAATCCCGAGCATTTCCTCATAGGACCACGCGAACACGTCTCTAAATTCTCGAAAAGGATCAGTATAGAATCATATCTCATCAGGAGAACAAGTCACTCCCACGTGCATATTCTCAACTATCCCCGGTTTAACAGAGATGTCGATTGGAATGGTTTGAGTGATGTTGCTTAGGTTTCCCTCTGAAAGCACCTCATGTGTAAATACGTGCGTCTGAAGAGGTGGAGTGGGAACTTGAGATGCAAAACGCTCTAGACAATCTGACATTGCCCCCAAGCTAGGCATGAACGAGGAACGATGATGTCCATCGCTCCAAGGCAGCTCCTCAAGAGACATTTTTTCTACAATGGCTTCATCAGAAGGAAAAATATCTTTGAGAGGATCAGGTGAATTAGCCTGACTGAGCTAGGGGGATTGAGAATAGATGTCTAAATCCATGCTCACAAGAGCATGCTGAGGAGGGGGAGGATTGGATGAGGTGACGATTTCATAGTAGCTAATCTCTATTGGATTTAAGGGCATCGATTCTCCAAACTCAGTCACCTGCTCAGGCGTAGGGATGAGACATGGGTCGCTAGACCTAGATATCATGTTAACTTGAGTGGTGTGCGGTGGTGGTGCGGGAAAAATACCCATGAGGACGGGGTCTTTGAAGAGACCGGGCCCTACACTGTCAGGGGGATTTGGGATCTGATCCACGTATGGAACATTGTTCTCGGAGGTGGAGGTGAAGAAGGACAACTGATCCACCGTAACGATTTTTCCCTCGTGAGGGAACTTAATAAGTCGAAAGAGGGTGGATGACACACATAACATGGCATGAGTCCAGTTGCGGCCGAGAAGTATATTGTCGTTAAGCTTGGCATCAACCACTTCTACTTCTACGTTGACTGTCTTCCCCTGTAAAGTAATTGCTAGACTCTCGAGAACACCCAGGGGTTTGATTCCCGACCATCGAATGCCTCTAGGGCATTGGGAGATGATGAAAGGGCCGGAGAGCCAATGGCCTTCCAGCAAGCAGACGACATGACACAGGTAGAAGCACCTTCATCCACAATGGCCCTATGAATGTTAAGACCGTTGATCCCGACTTGAATAACAAGAGCGATCTGATGTGGAAGTCGGGGGGTGAAATTTTCTAAGTCAAAGGTGAGAAGACTAGAATCAGCGAGATCGATTCCACCGATTGCAGATAATAGAGCTTTCCGTTGCGAAGGACAACTTTGAAGAACTTCCAATGCAGACATGGCAGAAGGCGCCTTTGCCAGATCCTCAACAATACTGTAATGCTGAGCGGCACGGGCATTCGGATTGTAGGAAGACTTTCGTAAAACACCTTTAGAAGGTGGCCTCGCAATAGGTTCAGCAGTAGGCTTCTTAATTTCCAACGAACCGGAGACAGGTGGGGGAGGTGGACCATTTACAACTGCCTTCCCCGGTGCCTGACGTGATTCATTGTAATCCTTCGAATGTGTAGCAATAGAGATAGGTGTAGCACCATTCATCATAAAGACCTGGGACCCAAATGGTGTAGATGGTGAAGGCTGTTCAACCATCTGGGTCTGCTGGGATGAGAATGGTTCTTTAAGAACTGCCAAAGTCCCTTTGGAGCCTTTTAGAAGTTGACTAACTTCAGATCGTCGTGGAAAACCTTTTGTATAGTGATCTCCTTCACAAATGAGGCAGGGGTACTTCAGTTTGCGTTGGGAACCGTCCTCGGTACGAGGTTTGGAATCTGGCTTTGGGGCGTCGGATTTAGATTTCCCTTTGCCCTTCTTTTTCCCTTTGGAGGCCTTCTCCGTAGGATTGGCCTAAAGGGCACTAACCTCCACATTTTTGCTAGAATCGGTAGGGGCGGGAGAAGCAGAATTATGGGATGAGTTGGACTTCTGCTTCCCATTCGAAGATTTCTTCGAATTCTGAGAAATGAAACCAATAACACCATCCACCGCTAGGGTAGGTGGGGCTTTAGAGGTTCCAGATCGTGGGGCATCATGCAAAATATCATACATCGTGCCGGATTGTGAATATACCAAATCCAAATATTGAGCATGCGCTATGGCTTGTTCTTCAGTCACACACGCTCCCATAGCAATATCTTGGGTGATTTTGTTAACGAAGGAGGTGGTGAACCAATGGGTTAGTATATGATCAGGTATATGGAACTTGATCAGTCTACGACGACGTCACCACTCATGAATGTGATCAGAAATATGGGTGGCTTTGTCCTGCTTCAAAGAAGTCAGGAGGTGTTTCCCAGCTTCATAGCGAACCGGTAACTGAAAGTGAGTCAGAAAAGCCATGGCTAACGTATTGAAATCTTGGAAGATGCCATGGGGTAATTCAATATACCACTTAGCCGCAGCGCCAGTGAAAGTGCACTGGAAGAGGTGTAGACGAACTGAATCATCCACCCAAGAGTTAGACGAACACCAAAGATGGTAAGTCATCACATGAGCTTGGGGATCCTCTCCAGCTTTACCCTCAAACTTATGGCAATCATCGGGCACCTTGGTAGGAACCGGAGGCCAATAAGGATTATGCAGAATTGGATCATTCGTTAATTTCAAAACATCTGGTAACTCCAAGGTAGCCAGAAACGGTAATGGCGGATTGGACGGCATACCTGGCCCTGGATAAGGACCAGTACCTGTACTCCACTCTGGTTGGGAATATCCTTGCCCCCATGGGTTCTGTCCGGCAGGATTCTGACCATAGGGGGTGTAGGTGGTGTAACCAGCCTGATTCGGTTGCTGGTAACCAACGTATGGGGGTTGATAACCAGAGTATGGACCCTGATTATGAGTCGGCCCTGTATAAGCAGCATTTGGATTTTGCTGCTGAGTATAGGTATAGCCAGGTTGTTGAGGACGATAGTTAGAACCTTGGGGCTGGCTATAATTCGGTTGGTATTGACCATGAGAATAGTAGTCGCCTTGAGGTCGAGTGGGCTGCTGATAGGTGGGACCCTGCTGAGCCTGATAATTAGGGTGTAGCAGTTGATTTGGCTGCGACATCGAATAAGTCGACTGCTGGGCAAGGTTGATAGGATGTGTAGGCTGTCCTGGTTGAGTAGGTTGACCTGGCTGAGCGGGCTGCCCTGGGTTAACAGGTTGACCCGGGTGAATAGGTTGTGCCAGTTGCGCAGGTTGACCTCGCTGTTGAGAAGCCCCAGGTTGTACCAAATGAACCGGTTGGCCCGGAGGTGGAACACTAGGTTGTGCCGGATAGACCGGTTGTCTCGGTGGAGGAATGGAGCCAGGTGGTGGCTGGTAACTGGTTTGACCTGCAACAGGACCATAAGATGGTCTAGGCTGGTGAGAAATGTTTGGATTAACAAGATATTGAGGTTGCATGGGTTGGGAAGGTTGGACTTGTCCCCCAGGACCATATACTGGCCCCGGTTGGTACCCCGGCTGAGGTTGCATAGGTTGACTGGAAGGGTTGTAATACTGTCCTTACGGACCATATGATGGCCCTTGTTGGCCTGCAGGATAGCCTTGTAAAGGCTGCTCCTGTAAGTCATAAAGATAGACAGGCTGGCCCGAAGGTTGGCCTTGAAAAGGTTGCCTTTGCGGGTTATAAGTATGTCCAGCCTAGTTATGGGGTAAAACTTGAGCATGAAGGTGAGCCTCAGGAGTGGGTAAACATAAAATGTCCCCGTGCTCATCATACTGAGATGGAAAAGCATACACGGGCATACCATCCTGTGCATAACGCGAGAAATAAGGGTGGTTGGGGTCTTGAGAGGTTTGTTTAACCTCGGGCTTCGACTATTGTAGGGACAATCGATACTCCTCTGGAGAAATGTTATCCGGCATAGAAGTCGCTATGTAGACGTCTTCAGGAGGTGGCACAGCCCTTGCGGAGTGTGCCGTGACAGTGGGTGAAGATGCGGCCACACAAACAGTGGGCATGGAGGGCACAGAAGTAACCTGAGGGGATGATGTAACGGGCGTCCGTGGAGACATCCCCAACAAAGGAACAACCGGCTTTGTAGAAGGAGCTGATACTCCCATAGAGGCAGTGGCGGCAATGATCTAACCCAAGGATCTATACCCGGCTGGTAATGAGGGACCGGGTGATGACATAACAGTTGGTTTAGGGTTGTCTCCTGGAAATAATCTCTGAGGAAATAACTGGTAATCCTCACCAGACGTGGGAATTTCCTTGTTGGATTCACTCATGTTTGAGCCTGCCACTAGATCTCATAATAGACGGTGAGGACTGGGAGGAAAAACAGCAGCTATAAAAGGTGAACCCGATGTAAGAGAAAGGAAATCTACCCCTACTCTTAATTCAGACCAAGGGTCAGAAAAGGGCCAATTGAACTCAACTGGTCCCCCAAAGGGTTGCTCAGCAAGAACCGGTCCCCCATCAGGAAACTCGAAAAAAATGGGCTGCTGAGGTTCAAAAGAGGGTTGGGAAGCCTCCGATGAATCGTCCGTATATGGACTACCAGTAGACGAAACAGAAGGTTCCGCCACTGTGGTAGCAACGACAAGAGAAAAATACCAACCACACACACGGGCTGAAAAAGAGTCAAGACACACAATCAAATGGCCAACAAGCAAAATCTAATAGGGCATGTGATCGCAGGTGTCTTTTTTTACCACATTGAAACTTTAGAAACTTTACAATTTCATGTTTTAAGAGTCGAGAAATGGCTGAAATGTGACTCTATCTCTTTCAATTTTGAAACAAGCGTGAAAGGACAAGCGCTTGGTGATCCTTTTAAATTTAAAGAGTCAGAAAAGATCAAATGACTACTCATGAATACTAGGCAAAGGGTGTACCAAATAACCGTGAACTGAAATATACACCTTGGTTTCGAAATGAAAGATAAATCAACCAAGGACTTAACGTACGTGCAGGCAATCTCCCTGAATGTTGTGTCCGGTGTATCATGGGTATAAGGTGGCAGACTCGGCTTCCTATGGATAAAGGATAGAAACCTAGTGGGGTCTCCCTTCTCTCTGTGTCCAGACCTGGTCCATACTATGTTGTCTAAATCCAAAGAGGCCAGTGTAGCTGCTAGGTTTTAAGTGGCCGGAACACGTCTCTAGCCTAGACCTCTAAATGTGTTTGTTAGATTTCATCTTTGCCTTGGTATAAATTGAGTAAATTTTAAGAAGTTTGTCTTCAGGTACGTTTCGGTTTTCAATACAACGAATGTAATATCTCAAAAAAATCTCTAAATGCCTCTATGTACACAGTATATCATTTCATTAGGTGAACTGTTATGAGGAAAGTTGTGAGCTTTTCACCCCAATAACGAAATGATAAGCATAATGATATCTCAGCATTGTTAAAACTAAAGAAACTTTATTCAAGTTACCAATCACTAATAACACCGAAAAGATCTAATTCACATTAACTAATGAAGAGCAAAAGAGATTTTTTTTTATATTTTCAATATTTCAGAGAAAAATGCACTAAAAAATGAAAACTAATGCAAGAGAAATTTGAGAAATGATGACAAGAGAGCAAAACAATCAAATTTCACTCAATGCAAACATACAATCAAACCTCAAATTAGTGAAAAGTCCCTCAAGACGAAAAGAATCCCAAAGACTCCAAATGATTCGTGTAATCTAGGCCCAAAACGAGACAAGGCGGAATTCGAATGAAGAAGGAAACAATCACTCAAACAACACAATGAGAAAATAGAAAACCACCAAACGAATGCAAAGAAGCGATCACAATGTTGACTGAACCGATAGAAACTGAAAAACTCCCAAGGGAGGCTTGACACACAATAGCACCTAGATGACCTAGGGCTAGAATTCAAAATCAATGGAAATGGGCAAACAACCAAAGGATGTAGGTAACAGTCAGTCAATCAAGGCTCCAAAACACTCAAACAGTGGAAAAATGAAGACCAAACACACAGATCAGGCTCAGGAAGCTCAGAATTGAGAAAACCCTAGTACTTCACAGGATTGGCGCGACTGTGAGGTTGAAACTAGCGGTAGAGACGGATTGGTGCAGGTGATACACAAGCAACCTGCGCCAATGGGCATGACTGTCAAGCTAAAAAATGCGCCAGTCGAGTTTCCCAGTCAAAAATAAAAAAAGCAATCCAACAAGCAGACCAGTGATGACCAAGCTATCAAAAACCCAAATTCACATAAGGAACCAACCCAAAAGAGCTGATCAAGCAAGGAGGATCAAGAATCGACCGAAAAGACAAGACAATGCTCCAAGTGTTCAGTTTACAAACTAAATTGGAGATTGACTGAAGCATCTTTGATCTACTTCGCAATTGTAGAGAAAAAGCGTTTCGAAGGCTATCTGGCCAACTTCAGGCTCCGTCTATAGCTTATAAAACGAACAACAACAAGCTAACGATCCCCAGTGGAGTCACCAATTTGTTGTGGAGGTAAATCCCCTCTGTGGATAGAGGTGATCCCTACTAGCCCAGACCGGGTCTAACAACAATCGTTCACGCTATAGTGCAGGTTCCTAATTGCAAATAAACCAACTAGCGATGAAGGCTTACCTGGAATCCAACGCTGTTGCTTGCAGAAGAGGTAGCGCTCTCGTTCCTTAGCTCTGGCAGATCACGATCCCCACAATCTCCATGATAGGACACCTGCACACACGAGAAACAAAGCAAATGCAGGCATAAAATCTAGTAGATGCAACTATATGTCAGTCAAAAAGGACATAACTCATCATCATAAACACCAACAAGAGTGGAACCATAACCAATAGTCATTTATTATTAATCAATCAAAGGAAGAATACAACCATAGTTCTGACGTTGAATTCTCCTTCGGCGGGTCGCCAGCAGAACACGTCTCAAAAGCCTATCAAGGATGGGACAAACCTCTCTCTTCGGATCTTGACAATAGTCTCCTTTCTTAGATTCGGCCTTAAGGGAATTATGGAGGCTCTTGCAGCATAAGGCTCTTGGGAATTTGGGAACTTGAAGACTAGCTTGCAATGGAGATGGGCAAGCTTTTATAGATGGAGGAAGGGGAGTTGGGATCCCTATAAACATGGGATTGGCCCTATCCTCAAGGAAGCTTCCATGAAAGGTGGCAAACCACTTCCTCTACATGGAAGTCCGGAGCCAAACCTCCCAACTCAAGATAGATACCAGTTCAAGAATTGGTTAGGATGAAACTTCTGCCATTTATTTTTTAAAAACACTCCTTAAATTAGCTAGTGCGAGTGCGACTCTGGGACAGAGCGCCAATTGGCGCGGCCTCTTTGAATGATTTTCCCCATTGGTGCGGGTTCTGAACTGTCTGCCCGCGCCAATGCAAAAAGGGACATTTTTAGGGTTTTTCACAAGGAGATGTCTTTAGGGAAATGAAAGCTCTTGTTCAAAGGGATGTCATGAAAGTAGTTTCAAGCCATGTCACTGCTCACAGGTCATGGAATGAGCCCTCCAATGTGTGGGATGGGGATTGCAGGGACGGTGACAAATTACTGTGTAACAGGTACTAACAAGAAAATACAGGAAACCTAGCAAGAAGGAGACATGGCAGTACACTTGAAATTACCTACCTTTAAAGGTGTAGCTGATGAGGACACGGATCGTTTTTGGTTCCTGGCCGACTCGGTATGGATATGCAGGGGGTGGTAACCAATACTGTGAAAGGGAACAATTTTCCCTGGCCTTCGAAGAAAGAGCTCTGGACTGGTATATGTGGTACATATCTCCAAACGGGAGTGCCTCTCTTCAAGATATTAAGGACACCCTAAAACAACAGTTCCGGAAGCCAAAATATTACTCTCAGTTGGTAGCGGAAGTAAAAGACTTCAAGTAAGGTGCATCTAAGTCGGTGTGGGAGGCCGATCAGAGATTGAAGAAAGAAATCAAGGAAGGAGGGTTCAAGTACGATGACAGCCAACACACGGAATGGTTCATCGCTATGTTGCTACCTCACCTACGTATACCAATGGGCCACCAGACCTTCGAGTCGCAGGAAAAAGCCTTGGAAGTTGGCATGAAACTCAAAGCCAGGCCCAAGGAGGACACGTTGGGAGGAGTACAACATATCCAAGAGTAGCTTGGAGCCATGCACATGGAAATTCAGAGCTAGTATAGACCTTTGGTGCATACGATGTTGGGTGTCTGGCCATACAAAGTACCATTGTCCTCTATTGACAGATTACATGCAGGTAGGAGGACCTAGTCCACTACGCCTTGGCTCCAGTGGATCTGCGCTATGTTGCGACGATTGCCTGTGCTATGGTGCGACGATTTCCAGGTAGTGAGACTACATGATACGGCCCAGTGCCCTCAGCTAAGTGTGGGTGCACCGAAGCAATAGTGGTGCAGGTTTTGTTGGTCGGTAGGACATGATGAACAGAACTGTCGTATGTATGACTTGATTGTAGATCAGGGAAACCTCTATCGGGTACACTCAGACCCTGCATCACCTCGATCTCCCACGTACTTTGGTGGATCCCCAGCAAGGGGCAGGGGAAGTAGAGGGGGAAGTGCGGGATGAGGACGTGGGCAGCTGATTTGTTATAACTATGGAGAAGTAGGGAACTTCGCAAGGGACTGCCCAAATCCTACCAAGCAATCTTGTAAATATTGCCAGCAGCTGGACCATGAGATTGAAGACTGTCTGATCCTGATAGCAAAAATGCAGGAGAAGCAGTCCACCCCTACACAGAATGTACAGAGAGTTAAGATCGAGCTAAGGAATGCAGACCCAAATGTGAAAGTCATGACACATAGTGAGACGATCACCCAAGGAGCCAAGGAAGCACTTGCCAGGGACCCTACAACCTCTCCGGATGGATGGAACATCGAAGGGCAAGAAACACTAGCAGCTCCTACGCAGCTTCCAATGCACCTCAAGATAGGGGAAGGGGTTGAGCCCTTTCTGAAGGCATGTCTAAAGCTGCTATGTAACCCACATACTATAGAAAACCTTCAAGTATTACTACATGATGACGCAGCCCAGTCCAATTCAACTCTGGGGACTAAGGAAGTACACAAGCTATACAGTTATCAGAGACGCACCGGAAGAGAGATGCGGTTGACTGCGCAGATTGGCGACTACGAGATGGATCAAGTTATTCTCGATCTTGGGTTGGATGAAATCGTATTACCAAAGAAAACATGGCAACGAATGGGAGAGCCTAAATTGGAATAGTCCACCATCCAACTACGCATGGCGAATCAGCAAAAGATTATCCCATTGGGAAGGTTTGCAAAATTCATGGTAGATATCGCAGGGGTGAAAGTCCTAGCTGACTTTGAAGTCATAGAAATTGTGGAAGATGTCGATCCTTACCCTACACTCCTAGGACTAGACTGGGCTATAGATGTAGGGGGTGTCATCAATCTCAAAAACTATAGCATGGTGTTTGAGAATAATGGTACGCGCATCATAGTGCCACTAGATCCCGCCGAAGGTATGCAGTATACAAAGTCAACATACGAGGAGGAAGAACTAGATCACATTTACTAAGTGACTATGCAGGACGCAACAACAAACAAAATACTCTATGGGGAGAAAGACAGTGAATGCTTTTTTGAACCTGATGGGGAACTGGAGATTTGGCAAAACTGGTTATGCCAGGTTTCAGTGCTGCGATGCCCTCGGGTCGTAGGGACTCTTTACTGCATTTCTTCAGAGGTAAGGGATCTACCCCACTTTGATGAGTCTGGTAGCATCCAGGAATTCCTGAGAACCTTCGAATCTATGGTGCCAAGAGAATGACAGCTCTAGGCCCTTAACGTGGCTATGCATGGGACACCTGTGCATTGGTGGGATACCCACAAGAAAGCATTCCCAGACTAGGAAATTTGTCGGGATAGGATGATGCTGCAGTTCGCCCCTCCAGCTAACATACGCACCAAGATATTCCTTAGAACTAGGGATCCCCACGCACATCTGCATTCCTAGATGACCAAATGGTCTGAATGAACTACAGAAGAAAGGGTCCATCTATTTTTTCATGCCCTGGGCCCTATCCCTGCCGCTTGGTACTTAGATGCGAAGACACACCAGTGCACCCGCCACTGGGAAATACTAAAGGAGGAATTTATAGGAACGTTTAGACATATTGGGGGGATAGAGATGCTCGACGAACCTCTGCATGACATCGATGCATTTGTATTTAGGAATTCCCACCACCCCGCCGCACCAGCGGTCTTGACATGGGAAGCGAAGATGCAAGACATAGCCAACTGTCGGAGCTTGGCAATTGACAAAGAATAAGATAATCCATGTAACATCTCTATTCCAGAATCTAAAGGAGAACGCACCATTATTGGACCCTCGTTGCAGAATATTGATGTAACGCAACCTCTTAAGCTACACGAAGTTAATATTGGGATGGAAGAATACCCTAAGCTGGCTAAAATCGGGGACTATTGGGATGAAGGAACCATCGGAAAAATTGCCGAATTACTTACGGAGTATCAGGACTTATTTACGACGAAGTTTTTCGAGCTCAAAGGAATCACCGGGGACCTAGGCGTTATGCAAATCACTCTAAAACCTGAGGCGCGTCCCGTCAAACAACGACCTTACCGACTGAATTCTAAATGCAAGAAAAAGTTCAAGGAAGAATTGGAAAAAATTATTTCCATAGGTATCATCGAACTGGTTGAACAATCGGATTTGATAAGTCCAATGGTCATCCAGGAGAAGAAGACAAAGGGGGAAATACGCATTTGTGTGGATCTACGCAATTTGAATGACACCTACATCCATGACCCTTTCCCTACGCCCTTCTCCGAGGAAATCCTTGATAGTATTGGTGGACTGGAGGCCTATTCCTTCACCAATGGGTTCTCAGTGTACCACCAAATCCGAATTTCACTTGAAGAACGAAGTAAGACTACATTCATGACCGAATGGGGGTCCTTTCAGTATATGGTCATGCCTTTTGGCCTCAATAATGCACTTGCTATTTTCTCAAGCATTGTAGTTGTTGAATTCAAGGAGTTTATTCATAAGTTCCTGGAGGTTTATTTCGATGACTGGACGGTTTTTGGCCTGGTAAAGGAGCATGTCTCTAACCTACAATTAATGTTGCATGCCTGCCGAAAGCACCAAATTTTCTTGAATATCAAGAAGTGCACCTTCTATGTCCCATTCGGAATGTTGCTTGGACACATATTCTGTCGGCAAGGATTGATGGTTGATCCTGCAAAGGTAGCCGTAATTATAAACCTTGGAGTCCCAATGACGGAAAAACAACTGCATTCTATTCTCAGACATACAGGCTATTACAAGAAATTCATTCAGGGGTACGCTCTGATCGCAACACCCATGGAAAAAATACTTAAAAAAGATGTCTCCTTTTTTTGGAATGATGAATGTCAGAAGAGCTTTAAACTGCTCAAGGAGAATATGATCTCGGCACCCATACTAATATTTCCTGACTGGTCAAAGGAATTTCATGTACATGTGGATGCGTCAGGCATCGCTTTGGGCATTGTCCTCACTCAACCTAGAGAAGGAGATATTGATCACTCGGTTGCCTTTGTGAGTCGAAAACTCTCGGGCGCAGAGAGGAACTAATATACCACTGAATGCGAAGGACTAGCTATGGTATACGCGTTACAGAAATATTGGCACTATCTGCTGGGTGGACACTTTAAAATTTTCACTGATCATTTAGCTTTGAAATACCTAGTCAATAAGCCTCTGTTGGGGGGGGAGATTTGCCGTTGGCTATTACTATTCCAGGAATATGATTTTGAGATCATCGTCAAGCCTAGAAGGTTGAATTCAGGCCCGGATCATCTATCTCGCATCGAAACAGGGGAAGAACCTACTAACTTGGAGGAAGGCTTGCCAGAGGCGCAGTTGTTCGCCATTCGGGTGGTTGACACACACTTTGCTGATATCATTGAGTTCCTCACTATAGGCGTGGTCCCTGTAGAGTACTCAGTACAACAAAAGAAGGAGTTGGTTACTCGAGCAACAGAATTTACTATCATTTCCGATTAGTTATACAAGCTAGGCACAGATGAGATACTACGCAGATATATCCTGGAACATGAACAACCTACCATTTTAGCAGAAGCACACGAACATGTTATAGGAGGCCATTATGCAGGATGAGCAACGACACACAAGATTTTGAGGGCTAGGTTATGGTGGCCTACCCTGCATCAAGATTCTTACACCTATTGTAAATCATGTGACACCTGCGAGAAAACAGGACGACCCTCGTGCCAAGATGAGATGCCATTATAGCCTCAAGTGGCTTTACAGGCTTTTGACAAATGGGCCATTGATTTTATCGGTCCCATTAACCCGCCAGGCAAGAAAAAAAGTGTGCGCTACATTATTACCGCCACTGACTACGTCACTTGATTGGCTAAGGCACAGGTGGTGACAGATTGCACTATGGATACGGCTGTGCACTTCATCTTTGAGCAGATTCTAACCAGGTTTGGCTGCCCCAAGATCCTAATGAGTGACCGAGGTATGCAATTCTTCAACCAAACGATTCAAGCCCTAAATGAGGAATTTCAGATCCACCATGCGAAGAGTACACCATACCATTCCCAGGAAAATGGGGCGGTTGAATCTTTTTAAAAAAAATCGGAACATGCAATAACCAAGGTTTGCAACGCTAATCGTAGACTGGGATGTTCGCATCCCCTCTATTCTATGGGCCTACTGAATGACCTACAAGAAGCTGACAGGAAATACCCCCTTCCGAATGGTCTATGGCAAGGAGGCCACTATTCCTATAGAATACATTGTTCCTAGCTTGTGCATCGTAAGATTTTCCAATATGGTGGAACCTGATTTCATGGAGGAGCGTCTTGCGCAACTTTTGGCTTTGGAGGAAGATATGTTTATTGCTAATTTTCATCAACAGGTTCGGAAGGCCCGTGATAAAGCCTAGCATGATTGACATATTCATCAAAAGACGTTCGTAGCAGGCGATCTTGTCCTCTTATACGATATCCACTTTGTGAAACACCTAGGGAAATTCTAGTAGCATTGGCTTGGTCCCTACACAGTTAAGGAGATCACGGATGGCGGAGCGGTCCAGCTAGCTACCATGTGTGGTGACACCTTCCCTGGCTTCGTTAATGGTAGTCAACTCAAGACATACAGGGATAAATGACTATATGGCTACACCACCGGAGTGACTCGGGATGAGTCACAAGATTGTGTTGGGGGACTATTGGAACAGGGTCTCCTACAAGCTATGAAACTGGTCCATTTTGAATACTTTTGATTAAATTTAGTCTAGTGTGAGGTTTTTTGGGTGGGTCAAAGCCCCAAAAGCATTGTAAGGGGTAAAAGGGTAAACCAGGGGTCTGAAAACCACAATTTACGGACCATAGGAAAGTATAGGGTAGATTATTATAAATAGCGGAACATTTTGTATTGTAAGGTAGAGAGTGAATGAGCTATTGATGCGAATTGTGGTTTAAGCTATCTGTTTGGGTTTTGGGGAAAGGACTCCTGCTGGCTGTGTGTGTAGAGATCCAAGTCCAACTGTGTGCGGACCCTGCTGCTGTGTGTGTAGGCTAGGAAGGGAATTGTAAGGAGGAATTGATGAATGAATGAATAAGAAAGGTTGATAGAGAATTGAATCTGTGAGTACTCTCTGTGTGAATCATTGGTAATTACTGCATGGTGCGTTTTCTGTATTTAAGCTGTGAAAATCTATGTAAGTGTGTATTCTGTATCTAGATCTGTTCTGTTATGTTTATGTAATGTTGTGCTACTGTCATAAAAGCATATAAATATAGATTTGGAGCACATGGATGCGAATAGAAACCGTCTTGGCCCTACATAGAACAAGGCGATCTGGTTATCGCAAGGCCAAACGCAGCTCTGCTTTCCATACCTATCCTTTCTCAGGGTGTGGAAACCTGGTTCCAGCACCCATCCATACTACTTCGGGTGAGACTTTTACCTACGAAAGTACGTCATTGCCGAAAGGGCCAGTAGTATAGGGGTTTTCTGGAAAACCTTGAGCTCCGAACCTAGGTCAGGACCCCTCAAGCCAACACTCCATCCGTGGATGTGATCCAAAATATGTGTAAAATTGTACTGTTACAATGACGTGAGAAGGAGGGTATCAGTTTCATACCGGATAGGTAACTGGAAATGAGTGAGGAAGGCCATCACCAAAATGTTAAATTTGAAAAATACTTAGACTAGCGTTGGGTTGCCCTGCCCCCGAAATAGGTCCGGAGTTCAGTTGCCCCCCACCCGAAAGGGGAGGTATGTAAAGAGGTTTATATTTCCCCTCGAGCATGGATGAAATCGTAGATTTTCTACTCAAAGGTGGAACTGCAGTAATCATATATGAAGAGAGGGGGGTATAGGATCATATCGAAATAGGCATCTGACCAATAGCAAATATAGGTATAACAACAGGTTGAGATGTTGTAGCCACATTCAAAATGAACATGCCGGTAGATGGGGGAGCACCTGTTGACCAAACGAGATTCGAAAATAAGGATGTTGCTCCAGAATATCCTGAAACAAGGTGTCCTAAAGAGTTATACCCATATGGTAGTGAAGATGCAACTTTACTAAGGGGTATTTCAGTTCCACTTCCTGAACCTTGAGGAGTGGGGTGAAAGGATCGCCTTCAGAATGAAAAATATATGAAGTGACTTATGGAATATGGGTGTCAATTGTTTCTTGTAGAATACTCTCAGGAGCACTTACAAATGGAATATCATTAGCATAGGATGCCATTTTGTTGGAAAAAAATTGACGAACAATAGAGCAAGATGCTATTGGAGAGCCAGAAAGGGGAACGTTGGGTTGATCAAAAGGAATATAAGCCTATTGAGGTGATACCACAACTGAATCAAAGAGAGTATTCTCAGGAAAGACCGTAAATTCTGTAGATAGTTTGAGACTTTCTGCCTCAGACTCATCCGATGTTGTCCAAGGAGAATCGTCAGGAAATGGCAGAGATGAAATGGGTTGGACACTTATGACAATCCTGATTTCGGCACGTTTCGCTTCAGTGGGTCCAACTGGAAATGGGTCACCTGAAGAGGAGTCCCTTGAGATCCTCCAGGGGAGGAATGAGGTGAATCCGACGATTAAGCCACGATGACCTTTTAATACAAGATCAAGGAAGGACGACATGAGAATAAAATTTACAATTTACCAGGAAATGATGAGGTTGGAGAACTCCACGAGTAAGATGTTATCCTGGGAAGTTGATTTTAAAAATTTTAAAAAAAAAAATGGGTATACTAGGCATAAAGGTTTACAAGGTATCCGTGAACTATGATATACACCTTGGAAATAAATTATAGAAAAAATTACCAACGACTTAACGTACTATAGCCAGTCTCCTTGAATGTTCTATTTGGTGTATCAGGGCAAGAAGGCAGACAAATCCATTACCTATTGTATGCTTGAAACCTAATGGTGTCTCCCAATATCTACTCGACTGTATGTGGGAGTATAGTCTGTAGTAATGTTGTCTAATGTGTAACTGTTCTATGAGAGTGCCCCAAATATACTTATCATACATCAATATACTTCCATACATGGAATGGGATATCACCCCCGGATTGTAATGTAGATTGTTAGCGATAGCTCTTACGTTCAACAATGTCGAAACATGTCTCTAGCCTAAACCTCTAGATGTTATCGTTTATTTTAAATTCTCCTTAATGTAAATTGGGTAAATTTTAAAGTTGATATTGAGTTAAGTGTCAATTTTTGGCTCAAAATCGATGTCACATGAATTTTATAATGAAAGCTAAATGAAAAAAGAAAATATTTTCATTTCAATGAAGCCTAAACTATCAAGGGAAGAGACGAAAACAAAGTGCAATCGATGCAACAAACAATGACTCCCCCCAAACTAGTCTAAAACTATGAAATGCAATTTTTCAAATCGAAATCACTTTCCCCAAAATGCAGCTTATTGAAAAAATGAAAAAAATTCTATTTTCCACTAAGATGCAATAAATGATTTTTTTTTTTTTACTTTTTACTTTGAAATGCAATCAAAAGTAAAATTAAAGAAATGAATGAAGAAATGCAAAAAACACTTTTTACTCTTCTTTCAATCGAACGAAAAATCAAAGTCGCTTCAAAAAATGCATGAATGAAATACTTTCAATGTATCTTTCAAAATGATGAAGACAAAAAAAATGAAAGAATTAAAACGAAAATCATTTTCACTTTTCTTTTGAAATTGGCAAAAAGACACACTCTTCTAAAATTGTAAATAAAACAAATTGTGATACTATGTTTGATGCTAAATTGAAGGTGATACCAAAATGTAGTGATGACTAGTGCATGTGAAAAACAACCTCAAACCAAGTTAGAAGAAATGCGACAAAAGGGTGTTTGAAATGATTGAAAAGGTACTTTAAAACAAATACTACTAATTACTTGACGACAAGAGCGAGTGACCAACGGAAGGTAATCGACCTAGACAAACTAGAAAATCCTCCACCTCCACAAGGAAGTCAAAGAAGCAAAAACAATCATTCAAACAAGAAGAAAAAGTCAAATAAAATGGAAAGAAGTCATTGAAACTCGACAGACACTTTCCAGGAGCCATGACACACTGGAAAAATAGGGGGAAACCCCAAATTTTCCTAGGTCTAGGATCGACACTTATGTGATGAGGAGAACGGTGTTGAAAGATAGTTCAGCGTGATTATTTTATATAAAATAGCGTTGTTAGCGCTAATGTGAAGCCAAAAAATTTGTGGAATGCTAAAAACAAGGAAAAACAAAAATGATTTTCGCACCAAAACCAGACCTGATGATGGGCCTCTAAATTTGACATAAATTAAAGACCATATTGTTGGGTGTGGAGCCTGATTATCTTGTTTATTTTATATCACAGCGTTGGACCCCTGTACCTTAATGGGGCGGCAATACCGCTCAAAATTAAATGTTGCCTAGGGGGTCCAGGGGGGGTGGGTGCGACTTTATGGAGCCCCCCCATGCCGAGGGGTTTGGGGAAAGTGCCCCCGAAGCTAAAAATAGATGTAAAATTGCCTTGTAAAAGTATAGTAATTTCTAGTTAATCTATGCCATTCATTAGGCGGATGATCTGACGATAGAATTTATGTTTAGTTTAGGGTTTTTTTCCCTAGAAATAAATCCCTCACTTCTATGAGGGTATTGTATTGTGTTTGTGTATTGAATGTGTATTCTCTTAGCGAGAAACAGATAGGGCGACTATGAGAGAGAACATAGGATATTACAGCAGATCTGTTGTAGGTTGTGTCTCTTCATTTTTCTAGATAATAGAAAGGAAGTACTGGTTGTTCAGGGTGGACGTAGCCCAAACTGGGTGAACCACGTATATCTATGTCTCTCTGGTCTTATGTGTTTTTTGTGCTTGTTTTTTCCGCATATTTTATGTGTTTCATTGCTCTGTAATATATAATTTTCTAACAACTGGTATCAGAGCCGAAGGTCTATTTGGCTGATAAACTTGCAGGAAAGAAGGGTTCCTGGTTCAAGTGGGAGCAATGGCGGAAGATGGTAAGTTTAGGGTCGAGAAATTTAACGGCCAAAACTTTCCGTTGTGGAAGATGCAGATGGAAGATTATCTATATCAGAAATATCTGTACATACTATTGAGCGGAAAAATAAATAAGCCAACAGCTATGACAGACATAGAATGGGAGATTCGCGATAAAAAGGCACTCGGAACAGTACGGTTATGCCTCGCATCATCGGTAGCCTTCAATATTTCGAAGGAAACAAAAACAGAGGGTTAGATTAAGGCGTTGGAAAAATTATATGAAAAATCCTCGGCCTCAAACAAGGTATTTCTTATGAAATGTTTATTTAATTTGAATATGTCGAAAGGTGGATCTGTTGCAGACCATTTAAATGATTTTAATACAGTTACCAGTCAGTTAATTTCTGTAGGGGTAAAATTTGATGATGAAGTTAGAGCTCTTTTATTTTTGTGCTCATTTCCAAAAAGCTGGAATGGTTTAGTTATGGCCATTAGTAACTCTGTCTCTGGATCTAGTACTTTAAATTTTGATTATGTTGTCGGTGCTATCCTTAGCGAGGAAATGCAATGGAAAAGCTCTGGTGAGACATCAGGTAATGCTTTGAGTGCAGAGTCTAAGGTAAGAAAAATGGAAAGAGGAAAGAGCTCGAGATATCACAATAAATCAAGGAAAGGTAGATCCAAGTCTAGATCGGGGATAGTGTGCTGTAAATGTGGAAAGAAAGGACACGTAAAGAAATACTGTAGATCTCGGAAGGGAAAATAAGGAGACACACAACAACAAAACAATCATGAAGCAAATGTGACAATTGATGTGTTACAAGATGCTTTGATTCTTTCTTTCAAAAATGTTATTGATTCCTGGGTGGTAGATTCAGGGGCCTTATTCCATGCCACACCCGATAAGAAATATTTTGATGACTATGTTTAAGGATATTTTGGACAAGTTCGTTTGGGTGATGATAAGCCTTGTAAAATGGTTGGAATGGGTAAAGTTCTTGTAAAACAATAGAATGGAAACCAATGGCTATTAAAGGAGGTAAGGCATGTTCCAGATTTGAAGAAAAATCTGATTTCAACAGGGTAGTTAGACGGTGAAGGTTGTGTGACAACTTTCACAGATAAAACTTGGAAGGTCACCAAAGGAGCCCTGGTAATAACAAAAGGAGAAAAGGTTGGTACATTGTATTTATGCAATGGTATTTCTAACTCTGTTAATTCTTTAACTTCTAAAGGAGAAGATGCAGCATAATGGCATCATAGGCTCAAACACATGAGTGAGAAGGGGGTGAAGATTCTTCACTCAAGAAATTTATTGTCGGGTTTGAAGAATGTTGAATTAGATTTCTATGAGAATTGTATTTATGGGAAACAGAAGAGAGTCAGATTTCTCAGAGTTGGGAAAGAAAAGAAGAGTGAAAAATCAGAGCTTGTGCATACATATGTATGGGGACCTGCTCAGGTATCATCTCTCAGTGGCTCTCATTATTATGTTACTTTTATTGATGATGCAACTAGACTTATTGTATTCAGAATAAATCTGATGTATTTGATACTTTCAATAAATGGAAAGCTTTGGTTGAGATTGAGACAGGAAAGAAGTTGAAGTGTCTCAGATCAGACAATGGAGGTGAATATTGCAGCAATGAGCTTGATAGGTACTATTCAGAACATGGAATTCACAGAGAGAAGACAATTCCAAGAACAACACAAGAAAATGGTGTGTCAGAAAGGATGAACAAAACAATCATGGAGCATGCAAGGTGCATGAGATTGCATGCAGGATTTCCTTTACAATTTTTGGTAGATGTTGTAGATACTGTTGTTTATCTAATAAACAGAGGGTCTTCAAGTTCCTTGGATGGTGGTATTCCAGAGGAAGCATGGACAGGTAAAAAAGTAAACTAATCTTTTTTAAAGCCTTTTGGCTGTGAGGCCTTTGTCCATATTAATAAAAAAAATAGAACAAAGCTTGAGGCAAAATCAAAGAAATGTACCTTTATTGGATATGGTGTTAATGATTTTGGTTATCGCTTATATGATTATAAAAATCACAAAATCATTAGGATCAGAGATGTAATATTAAATGAAAAGGTATTGTATAAGAATCAGTTGCAAGAAAAGAAATAGGAAAAAGAAAACAAAGAATACACAGTTCTTGATGAGATCACTGAAAAAGTAAAGGTGCGTGAGAATAATAATAATCAACAACCACCACAACAACAATAGGCACCTCAAACACCTAAAAGTGGTTTTAGAAGATCTACCAGGATAATTAGACCCCTTGAATGATACTCTCCTTAATTATATTATTTATTGTTGACTGATTTTGGTGAACCCGAATGTTATGAAGAAGCAATGCAGGTTGAAAGCAGGAAGAAGTGGGAGCTAGCCATGGAAGAAGAGATGGACTCCTTAATGCATAGCTAGACTTTGGACTTAGTCAGGTTGCCTGTAGGTAAAACTACATTGCAGAATAAATGGATTTATAGGCTGAAGGAAGAAGATGGAGGAAAACAGAGGTACAAAGCTAAACTTGTGGTAAAGGGGTTTGCACAGAAGAAAGGTATTTATTTTGATGAAATATTTTCTCCTCTTGTTAATAATATGACTTCAATCAGAACTATTTTAAGTCTTGTAGCAACAGAATATTTGCATCTTGAACAGTTAGATGTAAAGACAACATTTCTCCATGGATATTGGGAGGAAGAGATCTATATGCAGCAACCAGAAGGATATGAGGTTAAAGGGAAGGAAAAATTAGTGTGCAAGATAAAGAAGAGCTTGTATGGCTTAAAACAGGCTCCAATGTAGTGGTATCTAAAATTTGACAATTGTATGTCTGAACAAGGTTATACTAGATGTCACTCTGATCATTGTGTTTATCTGAAAAAGCAAAATTATGGCAGCTATATTATAATGTTATTGTATGTAGATGGCATGCTTGTTGCAGGGCCTAACATGCAGGAAATAAATGTGCTCAAAAGAAAATTAGAAAATTCATTTGCAATGAAGGATTTGGGAGCTGCAAAACAAATCCTTGGTATGAGAATAACTAGAGATAGGAAAAATCACAAATTAACACTATCTCAGAATGAGTACATACAAAAGGTGTTGAAAATATTTAATATGTAGAATGAAAAACCAGTTAGTACACATTTTTCTAGTCATTTCAAACTTAGTAAGGAAATGTGCACCGAGACCCAAGAACAAATGGACTATATTTCTAAAGTTCCATATGCATCAGCTGTTGGAAGCTTAATGTATGCAATGGTCTACACAAAGCCTGATATTGCACATGCAGTGGGAGTTGTAAGCAGGTACATGAACAATCTAGGAAAAGAGAATTGGATGGCAATAAAATGGATTCTCAGATATTTGAGAGGTACCACAAATCAAGCATTATGCTTTGGTGGTTCAAACATTGCTCTACAGGGATATGTTGATGCAGATATGGTAGGTGACAAAGATAACAGGAGGAGCACTACAGGATATGTATTTACTGTAGGTGGAACAACTATCAGTTGGGTTTCAAAATCCAAAGTGTTGTTGCACTTTCAAAAATGGAAGCAGAGTATGTTGCATGATATGGGAACGCTATACAATGATAGCCAAAGTGCCATTCATCTTGCAAAGAAATAAACATGTCATTCCAGGACTAAACACATACAGCTCAAGTACCATTTCATACGGTCAGTATTGGAAGATGGACAGTTGAAGCTGGAAAAGATACACACTAGCCAGAATCATGCAGATATGCTAACAAAAGTTGTAACCAGGGAGAAACTAAGATTATGAACAGTTTCAATTGGTCTTCAAGGATGACGATGAATATGAGAAATAGCCAGGTCCAAAGAGGAGTCATTTTCCAGCAAATGAGGCAGCGGTGGAGTTGCTACAATCAGTCTCCAAGTGGGAGATTGTTGGGTGTGAAGCCTGATTATATTGTTTATTTTGTATCACAGTGTTGGACCCCAGTACCTTAATGGGGTGGCAACGCCGCTTGAAATTAAACGCTACCTGGGGGGTCCATGGGGGGGAAGGTGTGACTTTATGGAGCCCCCCCACTGGCGGGGTGTTTCAGGGGCAGCGCCCCCGAAGATAAAAACAAATGTAAAATTGCCTTATAAAAGTATAGTAATTTCTAGTTAATCTGGGTCATTCATTAGGCGGATGATCTGAAGGTAGAAGTTATGTTTAGTTTAGGGGTTTTGCCCTATAAGGAAACCCCTTGTTTTTATGAGGGTATTGTATTGTGACTGTGTATTGAATGTGTATTCTCTTAGCGAGAAACAGATAGGAAGACTGTGAGAGAGAACAGAGGATATTACAACGGATCTGATGTAGGTTGTGTTCTTCATTTTACTGGATAATAGAAAGGAAGGATTAGCTGTTTGGGGTGGACATAGCCCAAACTGGGTGAACCACGTATATCTGTGTCTCTCTGGTTTTATGTGTTTTGTGTGCTTGTGTTTTCCGCAGATTTTATGTGTTGCATTTCTCTGTAATATATAATTTTATAACACATATAACCTTTCTTACGCACATAAAATATACATTAAATCACTCCTTCTACACTTAATAATGTTTTTTAAGCTTTAATATGTTCCTCGAAATGTTTAAAGGTAATTTCATTTTTGTGCCTAATAATATTTATTTTTGTAAATTATTGTGAGAATATTGGGAAGATTATGAAGATTTGGAGAAGGATATAATTTAGGGACCTTCTCCATGCTACTGGAGGATCAATATTGGAAAATAAATGAAAATAATATCATGAAATCATTGAGAAATTATGGAAATATTCTGGAACTCTGATGATTAAGAAAATCTAGGAATGTGTTCCCTATCATTTACTTCAAACTCCTAATGTTGAGAACCAGATCCACTATTTGAGGGATTTTGGAGGGGAAAACTTCCCCCTTTAAAGGAGAATGATTCCTCATCATTTTTTATAAGTACCAATTCGAATTGGCCTCTAGGGGCATGTATTTTTTAGTCTTATTGTGGAGAATTTTTATTTTTTTTCCTGGCAGCTCCACTTTCTTTTTCTTGCAGGGATGTACTTGGATTGATTTAATAATGAATATTGGTGCCATTTTTAGCTTCTAAGGCTTGGTTTATTCCATATGAATCTGATTCCTCCTTGTGCTTGGCCATCCCAGTAGCCTAGGATCCCTATTGCACATTATCTTTATGTTCTTTTCACTTCTTATTCCCATGTATCTCTTATTTATGTTTTTCAAACTTTAGTATTTAGTATTGTTTCTTTTCTTGTTGTATGTTGGCTTGAATTGTCCTGACCCAGGTTCAGAAGTCAAGGTTTGCCAACAAACCCCTATACTACTGGAAATTTCGGCAGTGACATGCTTGCACAGGCCAAATTCTCACCCAAAGCAGTGTTTGAGGGTGTTGGAACCAGGTTTCTGCACCCTCAAAGAGAGTAGGTAAGTCAAGCAGATCCACGTTCGCAACCTATTAGGTCTGCACCAGACAGATCTATTCGCAGGGTAGTTAGCAGTATAATTTCAATATACAGAGCTATTATCATGCACAGATCTAGGTAATAACTCTGCATCCACATGCGTATCAGAAGTTATCAACACATATTACCATAACACATTATCAACAAATTACAGTTATACCATAACATAGATAGATTCGCGGCATAAACAGATAACCAACAATATTCTAAATAGATCCAATAGTTCGCATTAACAGAAATACATTAGATCAGATAACAAAAAAATACTTCAAAGATATCTGCATATATTAGCATTCAAAACCCAATACAATCTGACACAACCTATGCACATAGCTAGCAGCATCTACACACATCAGGACTGAGGATCTCCGTGCACACAACCAGCAGGAGTCATTACCCTAACGACCCAACAACGGATCTAAGAATTTGCACTTAGCATCAGACTAAATTCTTTTCTACCTTAAGACTCAAATTTTTCATCTATTTATATCGACTTAGCCTATGCTTCATGTTGGGGTTCCCATGTTTTGGCCAGATTGGCAAGACCAAAAGATGAGACAACATAAGAACCATTTTCAGACCTCAGGATCTAGCCCTCTTGGTTCGAGAGAGGGATCTCTCTATGATTGTCAAAGGTATATGTCTTTGAAGCTCAAAGGTTGAGATATTAGGCTAGTTATGGGCACAAGGTTTGGTTGTTTGATGCTTGTTTGGTTGTTGGGAACTGGAAAGAAGGGCTAAAAATGAGACAAGGCTGAGAAAAGAGGATTTTAGGCAAAGGGGAGATAATTTCAGAGAAAATTCAAGACCATTGGGCAAATGGAGTTAGGAAAGGGTTTACTTGCTATTCAATAGGCAGGCTTTCAATTGGGCTAGTCATATAAAGCATTGGATCTTAAAGATGATAGTATGGCTTGAAAGGGTAAGAGGGAAGGTGAAAGCAAGGAAACCTCGAAGGTGAACTTTAGAGATTAGACCCAGGGACAGGGCGCACCATTGAACACCTATGATATAGAATCCAAAAGCTAACTCTTCGGAAAAGGAAAACATTAAATATTTAGAACACAAAGGTAAAGACCTGAGATTAGAGAGAGAATTTGAACTCTCAATGCTTTGGCCTCCATCTTGAGGGATCTTAGAAAGGTTCAATTAATTGAAAAGGATCCTAGTGAGATAGAGACAAATTTCTAGACCTCCCAGTGTTCCCAATTCATTCAATTAAATCCAAACAAGAACATCTAAGAAATAGATTCATTAATTCATACATCAGCTAGCAGGCAATGACATCCACTACGCTGGTTAAATTAACTAAAATAAACCCTTAGATAACACATTTAGTAGAAAAAATTAAAGGCAAGGAGAGCAGAAACATAGGGTACCTAACAAGGGTAAATCCTATGCCAGATTTCTGATGCGAGCCAGCAGAAACGTAATGGAATGAAATAAAACACAGAGATAGAAAACATCAACAGTTGCTTTAGATCAGGATCTAAATAAATGTGCTTTTCATATTAAAGAGCAACACCAGTCATGTACAACATGCCAACAGCTTGAACCTTCAGTCTGAAAACATCTTCCTTAGCCTATCTTACAACTTTGCACATAAACTATGTCTCAATAGGAACAGCTTGCAATTCTCAGATATTCGATCAACAACCTTTACAATGAGTTCCTTCATGAGTTTTTATAGCTGAAGAGAGCAGAGGAGGTAGGTGAAAAACTAAATGAAGCATTAAAAATCAAAAAAGAAAGAGGGTCAAAGCCCATTCTGTTTAAATTTGGTGCATTTATCTCTATTACTTTTTCGATGAAGATGTGGTCTTCGTCAGACTTCCATTTACTCCAGGTATGTCTCTGATGTACTTTGGCTGCAGCACTTTTGCAATACTTCTGGTGGATTAAACAAAAAGGTAAAATAATGATGCTAGGGTCTGCCATATTGTGAACCAAATGCTCTGATAGCATCAGACTGTTGTCAGGGCTCGGATTTTCTTAGGAACATGGTATGGAATGGAGATAGTATGGGCACCTCGTCCTTTGTGGAAAGAACGTCCTGCTGATGTGAAAACCTGGTAATATCATTTTATATGCACTGGAACTTCTGTGTGATCCGTGATGTCTTCGATCTGGTACATCTGCCTTCAAATCATTGGATTAAGGCTCAAAATCTTCAATGACAGGCCCTAAACATTCTGCTTTTGCACTGATACTCTTTTGCTACTCCGTTTCTGTCTCTGTCAATGAAAACTACGCTTTAATGGCTCTGGGGAGGTATTATAGAGTTTCAAACCTGTTCTTTAAATGGAAGTCATATCAACTACCTTCTCAGGCTTTGCTTCATTATTTCAAACTCTGCACACAGTCCTTTTTGCGTTTTTTGCCACTGAAGCAGTGTTTGTAAATCATGGTAGTTTTCCGCCTCCCTGTAATCCTGCAAAACACGAAACATGTTACGAAAAAAAAATCATGGGGAGGGTGGTATGGATGAATGTGGGAAAGGCCACGCGGCATAGATGAGCATGAAGAATGCAGAGGATGCTATGGATGAATGTCGTGGAACAGCGGGAGATGCAGTGAGGGTGGCGAGGTTGGGAAATTAAATGCAAACCTTAAATTTTGACCTTAGAAGGGAGTATATATAAAGGGACGGGCGAATATACGATGGGAACACGTGGAGTGGTGGCATGGTAGGATCAGTCAATGGTGGGGGTATGCATTAAATTTGGACCGTCTGATCTCAGGAGGAGATCGACGGCTGAAAGTGAGTCGGAGGGCGACAGATGGTGGGCCAGGGGTTCTTTTGCCTTGGACTATCTTCCAGGCATCTTCGTGGAGTGACTACCGTCGGATGGGTCGCCCCAGATTGGACGGCTCATGTGCATATCGTGCCAGATCTTTGGACAAACTTTAATGCGCGATGGGGAGCGGTTTTCAAATGGTACCCGAGACACGCGTCGTTTGATGAGTGGAATCACTCCGATATGAAAATTACCACCTTCCACCTGAAGGCGGTGTGAGGAAACCAGTGGGTTATGAACAGGAGCGGCGCGGGGACCACTAAGCAGATGAAATATGGACTGTTGATTTCATAGACTAACGGATGGTGGATGTGCGATCGAGGTGATGGAAGAGGGGAACACACAGACGCGGCGGTGTTAACAAGGACCGTCTGATCTGTACAGATCAACGCTTAAAACTGCTCTTATCACCCAAATGAGATAAGTGCCCTTTGCCTTGGGGCCCGGTCTTGGCATTGGGTCACATGGGGAAAATGGTTGCAGGGCTAGAGCCGAGAGGGGCTAAACCTGTCATAAGGTGGGAAGTGGGTTTTTGGCCCATTTTTAGTGCATTTTAAGGCCAATAAAGGGTAACGATAAGGGAAAAAATGGAAAATTAAACCAAACCAAGGGTGTGTGTAGGGTTTAGAGGGGATTTTGGGATGATTTAGGAGGACTAAAGGAGGGATTTTGGGGTGAAAAGGAGGCTTTGAAAAAGGGGAAAAAGGGATGAAATGGAGAAAACTGTAGGGGTACAAGGGGCAAAAAAATGTCTTTAGGAGCACAATTTGTCATAATCAGTGAGGCTTATTGACTTAAGAATAGCGGAGGAAAAAAAAAATCAAAGGGCACAGAGAATGAAGAGGCTTCAAGGATGATGTGTTTTCGGGAGAAATGCATTCCTTGAAGGCTCATAAACCTTTTAGCCCCTTTGTTTTCTTGACAAAAAATTCACAGGGGGCTAACAGTGGCTCCACATGGGGATGGCTCCTTCTTGAAGGAGTCAAGAATTCAGAAATGACATTTGGAGGAGGCCAGGTGGCTTGTTTCTTGACCCATTCTGTTCTTTCTCGGATCAGCTGCCACAAATTGTGAAGACATCAGATCAGCAGAATATTCTTCCCAAACAATCTACCTACCCATCCTACAATCCTAGCATTTTTTCTTCTAGGGTGCATTTGAACTAGCAGACCCTTTACATCATTTATTTAACAAACTAGAAAATAAACCTATTCTAATTCTACCCTTATTACTCCATGAGACCAGATTAAACTATTGGCCTCACATGTTTCTCTGCCTAATCTAATATCTACTGGGATTAGTCTGTCCAACAGATTTATTCTCTACATTCTACAACAGAAATTTAAAAACAGTCAAACTAGGATTAGACAGTCTAGTTTGTTGTGGATCCAAGGCATAAAGATAGTTGCACATGGACTGAAACTTGCAGAAAATTGAAAACAAAATTTTGAAGGCTTGAAATCTGAAGTTTTGGAGCATCCTTATTTCTCTGTGACTCAAGTTTTGAGCTTGTTAGAGTCACTTTCTTTTCTTCATTTCAGCTCTGATTTTGGGCTAGTTAGAGTTGATCTATTTTTTCTTTGTTGGTCCAGATTTTGAGTATGTTAGGACCAGCTACTTTGCTTCCTTTGGCTCAGGTTTTGATCATATTGGAGCCAATATTTATACTTCAGAGGTTCATGCTCTGAGTGTGTCTGAACCTTTCCTTTCTCTCTGTTTTTCGGACATTTTCTCTTTTTCTTCGAAATCAAACACTGCAATGGTATGTACAATGGAAATGGAAACTGGAAATTGGAAATCAGCAGAAGTAGTGTTTGAGAATCCTGCCATTGACAGGACCCCCAAACAACTCTGTACCATCTAACTCTTGCAGAAAAAATGCATTTGGACCCACAGTGGCCTGGATGATGTATGGACCCTGCCACAAACTGTCAAATTTTCCATGTTTTCCTTTGTCTTCTCTCCTTAAGTTCCATTTCAGAACTTTATCCCCAATTTTGAAGTCAGAAGCTTTGGTCCTTTTTCAAACAACTTCTTTATACTTTCCTAAACTTTCACAACTCTGTTATAGACCTCTTCCCTTGTTTGCTGGAGATGAATTGTTTGATTTATCCTTCTTACCATGCTGTCTTCTTCTATCTGGATCTCTTGGACAAGTTTAATCACTGGTACTCCAAGGCTGGTAGGAAACACTGCTTTTGTCCCATAGACAATCTGATATGGTGACATGCCAATGGATTTCTTTGTTGTAAGCCTGTCAGCCCACAAAGCATGCACCAACTTGTTATGCCATGACTTTTTGTTCTCTTCCAGTAGCTTTTTGATGATGGTCACTAGGCTCTTGTTTGATGATTCTGCTAATCCATTACCTTGAGGGTAATAGGCAGTTGAATGACTGAGTGCTATTTGATACCTGTGACAAAAATCAACCATTTTCTTGGATCCAAAAGCAACAACATTATCAGTGATTATTTTCCTTGGGCAGTCAAACTAAGAGGGGATGTGGTCTTCTAGGAACCTAATGATGACTGAATCTGTGGCATTCCTAGCAGGTATGGCCTCTATCCATTTAGTGAAATAGTCTGTGGCTGTTAAGATCCATTTGTGTTGTGCAGAAGAAACAGCGTGTATTTCTCCTATGAAATCTAGGCCCCATTGCATAAAGGGACCTTCAATAGTGATGGGTTGTAGAGGTAAGGGGAGGAGCTTTCTTTTGCCTTCAAAAATCTGGCATTGGTGGTAGGCAATTATCATCTTATGGATGTAATTGAAGAGTGTAGGCCAATAATAGCCGGCTCTGAGAATTTTGTTAGCAATGACTTTCCAGCTCAGGTGGCCTCCACACTCTCCTGCATGGAACTCTTGTTTAATCCTTTTTTCTTCAGACTCAGGTATGCATTTAAGCAGTAGGCCATTTTTACTTTTCCAATATAAGCATTCACCCAATATGCAATAGTTTTTGTTTTTTATTTTGCGGAATATGGCCTTGGTCTTCGATAATTTAGGAGGGGCGTTGAGGTGTGTAAGCACATACAGAATGTCAAAATACCATGGAGAGTTTTGAAATTTCTCTTCAATAGTGGGATCAGGAAATCCCTCATGCTCACCCAAGGCATCTATCATGTTTATGTCAAGGGCTTGTAGATTTGTTTCAGCCATTAGTTGAGCTAAGCCCTGACCTTTGATCAGTTTTGTGGGTTTTATCTCAAGGTCATATTCTGGGATCACTACAATCCACTTGCCCCTCTTGCCATCTGGGTCTTGGGACAAGATATATTTGACCACTATGTTAGGCACGTAGGCTATGGTGTTGGAATGCAATATGCACACCCTAAAGTCTTTCAAGGCTTTAATTATAGCATAGGCCTGTTTTTCCATTATGTTGTATTTTAAGGGTGCATCTCTTAGTGCTTTGCTGAAGAAGGCAATAGGCTGTTCCATTCCCTCTGGATTTTTCTGCAGTAGGACTGTAGCTACTGTATGCTTAGAGGAAAATGAAAATATCAAGAAATCCTTTGAGAAGTCTGGGCTAATCAGGATAGGAGCCCAGGTGAGTGCAAGTTTAACTGATTCAAAAGATTTTTTGGCCTCTACAGTCCATTTAACCCCTACACCTTTCTTCAACATGTTAGTCATATTCCTAAGGTGTTTAGCTAAGTTTGGAATAAACCTCCCTAAAAAGTTAATTTTCCCAATGAAGGACTATAACTCTTTGATGTTTCTTGGGTGTGTGATTTGTAGACTTATTCCCTCAACTATTTGTGGGTCTATCCTAATTCCCTTTTCAAATATAATGTGGCCAAGAAGCTTACCTTCTTGCAACCCAAATACAGTCTTTTTAGGATTCAATGACAGACCAAACCTTCTACATTTTTCAAACACTCTTCTTAGGTGTTCTAGGTGTTCTTCTTCAGTCTTGGAGTAAACTATTATGTCATCTAGGTAGATGACAATGAAGTGTCCTATTTCATCTAAAAAGGCCATGTCCATTGCTCTTTGGAAGGTTGCACCGGCATTCATCAGTCCAAAAGGCATTTTCACATACATAAAAGTGCCCCATGGAGTGGTGAAAGCAGTCTTGATTTGATCTTCTGGGAGTACTAAAACTTGGTTGTAACCTGAAAAACCATCTAACAGGGAGATCCTTTTCGAGCCTACTACCTTCTGAAGAATGTGTTCCATTCTTGTCAAAGGATAATTTTCTTTGAGTGAGGCTCTGTTAAGATTCCTGAAATCAATACACAGCCTGATCTCCCCTGTTTTCTTTCTCATAGCCACTAGGTTCGATACCCAATCAGAGAATCTCACATGAACTATTATGCCTACCTCATACATCTTATTTATTTCTTTTTCCACTGCAGGTAATTGTTTTTGTTTTATTCTGCAAAGTTTCTGTCTGAAGGGTTTCTATTTTTCTTTCAAAGGTATTTTGTGATGTATGATGTTTGTGTCATAGGCCTTTAAATCCTCATAGCTCCAAGCAAACACATCAATGAATTCCTTGAATAGGACAATGTATTTCTTCTTCATGTTTACAGGTAGGGACTTAGCCAATTTGATCATTTTGGGTTTATCTTCAGTGCCTATGTTGCATTCCTCAACATCAGAGTCTGCGCGTTCTATAATGGTATTTTTTGCTACATCATCAAAGGAAAAAAGGTCCTCTAAAGGTGCCAGACCCCTGGGTATGTTCTTATCTTTGGTCTGCAGCACCTCTATTTCCTTATTTTCTACGTTTTCATATTTTTCGGTTGAATTTCCAATTTTTTCATTCAAAGTTTTTATTTCTATCTTATAGGGTGATTTTTCTTCATCTGAGAGCTCTTCACTTAAGTAGCTATAATTTGACTTAGAGTCTGAATCGGAAAATTCAAACTCGTTCCTGCTGGTTAGGAAATCTTCAATCTGCTCATCGCCCTCAAAGACCTACCAATATTTTTCGTTATCTAGCACTGCAGGTCTGAATTTAGTCTGAATGATGATTTTTTGGTCACTGGGGGTCTTAGGGTATGAACTAGCTATGTAGGCTAATTCATTTTCAATTACGTTTTGAATCCTAGGGACAAACACTAGTTCATATTCCACAAAATTTTTCAATATATCCATAGCATCATTCCTGTATGCTCTCAAACTAGGGTGTTTCGCTGTGTATTCACCATTCACTTGTTTTATAACCAACTCAGAGTCTCCCTACACGGCTATCCTACGGGCTCCTAATCTCTTCAACAGATTTAAACCCAGGATAAGAGCCTCGTATTCTGCAATATTATTGGTACATTTAAAATGCAGGTTGCAGGCGTGGTTCTCTGCATAGTCACTCTCTGTGTTACGTAGCCACGCCCTTGCTCCAGCAGTTATCTTGGTGCATGACCCATCAAAGTTCATTTCCCACAGGGGTTCATTTTTCATTTTATCATCATTTCCTTCCTTACAGCTGGGTTCGCCATTACGTTGTATTATAGGGTCTACACTAGGCTGTGGGTTGTTTTTTTCTTCAAAATGGGAGTGGAAATCAGTGAGGTGACTAGTTGGTTGATTACGTTCTGTCTCTGTTTCTGTTTCTGGTATACTCAGAGTTTCATTTTTAGTGCACTGTCCACGGTTTTCTTCTTCATTTTCCACTAGGTCTAGAGTGGCCATTATGTTAAGATCTGTGGTCTCTGTTTCAGTGTTTGTATCTTTGTTTTCTGATTCTGGCTCTCCCAAGGATTCATCCTTACAGAAGATAAAGGAGTCCAGATCTGTGTGCACAGAGTACAAAGGAGGATTTTCAGGCTTTTCAGGGCTACTGACTAAGAACTTCATTTGTGCCTCCCTATATAGTCTTCTCAGTTGGCTAAAAACGGGGATTGTGGCATATGCCCCATCCATCTGCATTGTACCTTGCAGCTTGGCTCCCCACGACCTTGACAATAACCTACCATACTGAGGTGGCAAATCTGCCATCACAACATCCATGACCATACATTTTGCTGGAATCTGGGTAAGGCTTACACATAAGTCCTTGATCAGGCCGAGACACTTTACTCTACTAGAGTCATATGAATACAAGTCTTTATAGGGGCGAGTTATCTCTAGGCCTAGTTTTTCCATTACTACCTTAGGCATTAAGTTTTGAGATGCTTCAGAGTCATGCATTGCATTGTGAAGGATCTTGTCATGGATATTGAGACTGATATAAAAAGGGGGAACTACCCCTTCCTGAAATTTTCCCTCAATCTTTGGACCAAACAGAAGTGCTGGTTGATCATCACTCAGGTTGACAGTGTCACTGTTTTCACCCAGGTTCAAGGCTTTCAAAATTTGGCCTTTATATACATCTTGAGTGGCCAATTTAGAGAGTGGGACCGAGATTTTGATTTTTGCAATCTCACTTTCTAAATTGAAAGTGCACTGAATCTTTGGTGTGTTCGACTCTGTTTTGTTAGCCACCACCTTGGTGGCAGTATCAGTGGATTTATTCTCGCTATGTATAGAATTAGGGATTGTTTTATTAGGAGCACTAACTGTCGTGCTAGTGCTACTAGTTGGTTGACTTTGATTATCAGCGTTTTGGTTGTCTTTCTCTTTTTTTTCCCAGAACTCTCAGCCGATGTTTTACTACTTTCAGCATTCACTTTAGAAGTTTTCTCAGGCCTCTTCTTAATGGTGACCTCAAAAGCTTTTGGTTTGGAAGTGTCTAAGCTCTTTTTGCTTCTAAGCTCATATTTTTCTCTGACCTGCATGATGGCATCCTCAAATCCTAGTCCGTAATCCTCAGATTCTAATATTCGCTCCTCCCAGTATGAGGGTGAGGGATGATCTTCTTTTGTGGAATAGTTGTGGATTGAGTTTTCTATTTCAAACATGTTTATTGTGTTCCCCTCAGACTCTTCTATGATTCCCTCATCTTCATCCAGAAATTTTTCTTGGAACGGGGGAATAACTTGCTAATCTGATTCTCTTTGTCTGTTGGGAGTTGTGTTGTTTCTTCTAAAGTTATGGTTCTGGTTATGATTTTGGTTTCTGTTTTGATTGCTCACTGTGACAACCATTTTTCCCATCATTTTTTGTAGCTTTTCCATGTTTTTAGATAGACGGTCATAATTTGGATCAGATGTGGAAGCTACATTGTCATCTCTATACGTTACCCTTTTCTCAGCTCTCAATCTTGCCTTTTTCTCAATCAGGTTAGCCTGAACACTCACTGCTCCTCTTTGCATATCTTCCAGAGTGTTGTAATCCCTCTCCCTAAGCTGTTAGGCCATATCAGCATCAAAGCCCTCAGGGTATTTTACTAAAGCCATACTTTGGGGGGGTTTCATGTGTGGAGGAAGAGCGTTGTAAACACTGTTAAACCTTGTAGAGTAGTCATGGACACTATCTCCTACGTTTCTCTTAAGATTCTTGTATTCTGCTAGGATTTGGAGAGGGTTTGCCTTGACTTCCCATTTTTTTATGAAGGTCTTATATAAAGCAGGAAGATCTTGGATACTATTAGGAGGTAGGCCTTTGAACCATTTCTTCACATCACCTCCTAAGCTCTGGGAAAAGATTCTCATTTTGACCGTATCATCATCTATTTCCATGTAGTCAAAAGAATCTTCCATCCTATCAACATGGTGCTGGGCTGTGGTAGACTCTTTTGCAGTGAAGTGTGGGATATTTGACTGATAATCATTGGGTAAGGGCACTAGAGGCTGAAGTAAAACCAGGGGCGCATACCAGGATGCCATGATGATGTTCTGAGGAGGTAAAGGGTTAACTTGAGCAGTTGGTATATGGATGACGGGGATATTATGACCAGCGGAAGACTGTTGAGCAGATTTAGGATGGCAGAGCCCCAAGTTTTGAAGGAAGTGAATATCAGGGGGTGTATATGGAGGGGTCTCTCTGTCCCTAATGTGTTTACCACTGTGAGATGGTGAACCAAGAAAATCAAGGTCTGGCTGCTTTAGGGCATTGAATGACCTAGTTGTAGGTACTCTGTTTTGAAAGTATAGGTCAAAAGGTGGGTCTGATAGAGCTATAAGGTCTTCTGGTGCAAAGTTAGCTCTATGGACATGTCTGGAAATAGTTGATTGTTTAGGTGTAAGAGATCTCTTGAGAATGCTCTCAGGGTTTTCAAATGTTTCAGGGGGTTTTGGGTTAGGGTAAGCTCTTGTGTGAATGGTTCTTGAAGCCAGAATGTTGTCTTCTAACCAAGCAACTTAACCCTACTTGTTGCTTCTATTGTGGTTGACTTTGTAATGGAGGCTGGTCTCCTAGTGGAGTCTTATGTGAACCCAAATAATCAGCAGGCCTACTGATCACCAGTGGACTCTTTCAATCGTTTAGGAATTATGGAGTCGCCAGGTGGAGGTTTTTGGATGCTTCTGGAGGGTACACTGCCTACCACAGTTCTTATGAGATGTTTCTTTTCAAGGATATCTTCGAAACACAACAAAATCTAACCAGAGATTGACTGGGAGGGAATTTACCAGATATGTCACCTCTGAAAGAGTGTGAGTTCTGGAGGCTACCTGACCCTTTCCAGACTCTGTCTAAGAGTGTGGGAGAAACACAAAAAATGGTGTAGAAAGTGAAGTTCCAATGGAAGTGTTTCACTACCAACCTGACCTGAGTTTCCAGGTTTTCTGAGGCTCTTGTGATGTAATAAGGTGGAAAGTACTCAGAAGCTCCCTAGTGGAGTCGCCATTATGTTGGGGTTCCCATGTTTTGGCCAGATTGGCAAGACCAAAAGATGAGACAACATCATAACCACTTTCAGACCTTAGGATCTAGCCCTCCTCGGTCTAGAGAGGGATCTCTCTATGATTGTCAAAGGTATATGTCTTTGAAGCTCAAAGGTTGAGATATTAGGCTAGTTATGGGCACAAGGTTTGGTTGTTTGATGCTTGTTTGGTTCTTGGGAACTGCAAAGAAGGGCTCAAAATGAGACAAGGCTGAGCAAAGATGATTTTAGGAAAAGGGGAGATAATTTCAGAGAACATTCAAGACCATTGGGAAAATGGAGTCAGGAAAGGATTTACTTGCTATTCAATAGGTAGGCTTTCAATTGGGCTAGTCATCTAAAGCATTGGATCTTAAAGATGATAGTATGGCTTGAAAGGGTAAGAGGGAAGGTGAAAGAAAGGAAACCTCCAAGGTGACCTTTAGAGATTAGACCCAGGGATAGGGCGTGCCATTGAACACCTGTGATCTAGAATCCAAAAGCTAACTCTTCAGACAAGGAAAACATTAAAGATTTAGAACACAAAGCTAAAGACCTGAGATCAGAGAGAGACTTTGAACTCTCAATGCTTCGGCCTCCAGCTTGAGGGATCTTAGAAAGGTTCAATTAATTGAAAAGGATCCTAGTGAGATAGAGACATATTTCTAGACCTCCCAGTGTTCCCAATTCATTCAATTAAATCCAAACAAGAACATCTAAGAAACCGATTCATTAATTCATACATCAGCTAGCAGGCAATGACATCCACTACGCTGGTTAAATTAACTAAAATCAACCCTTAGATAACACATTTAGTAGAAAACATTAAAGGCAAGGAGAGCAGAAACATAGGGTACCTAACAAGGGTAAATCCTATGCCAGATTTCTGATGCGAGCCAGCAGAAACATAATGGAATGAAATAAAACACAGAGATAGAAAACATCACCAGCTGCTTTAGATCAAGATCCAAAGAAATGTGCTTGTCATATTAAAGAGCAACACCAGTCATGTACAACATGCCAACAACTTGAAATTTTAGTCTGAAAACATCTTCCTCAGCCTATCTTACAACTTTACATAGAGACTATGTCTCAATAGGAATATCTTACAATTCTCAGATATCCGATCAACAACCTTTACAATGAGTTCCTTCATGAATTTTTATAGCTGAAGAGAGCAGAGGAGGTAGGTGAAAAACTAAATGAAGCATTAAAACTTAGAAAAGAAAGAGGGTTGAAGCCCATTCTGTTTAAATTTGGAGCATTTATCTCTGGTAATTTTTGGATGAAGATGTGGTCTTCATCAGACTTCCATTTACTCCAGGTATGTCTCTGATGTACTTTGGCTACAACACTTCTGCAATACTTCTGGTGGATTAAAAAGAAAGGTAGAATAATGATGCTAGGGTCTGCCATACTATGAAACAAATGCTCTAATAGCATCGGACTATTTCCAGGGTTGGGATTTTCTCAGGAACACGATATGGAATGGAGATAGTATGGGCACCTCTTCCTTTGTGGAAAGAACGTCCTGCTGATGTGAAAACCTGGTACTATCATTTTCTATGCACTGGAACTTCTGTGTGATCTGTGATGTCTTCGATCTGGTACATCTGCTTCAAATAATTGGATTAAGGCTCAAAATATTCAATGACAGGCCCTAAACATTCTACTTTTGCACTGATACTCTTTTGCTTCTCCGTTTCTGTCTCTGTCAATGAAAACTGCGCTTTAATGGCTCTGGGGAGGTTTTACAGAGTTTCAACCCTGTTCTTTAAATGGAATTCATATCAACTACCTTCCCAAGCTTTGCTTCATTATTTCAAACTCTGCACACATTCCTTTCTGCGTTTTTTTCCACTAAAGAAGTGTCTATAAATCATGGTGGTTTTCCGCCTCCCTGTAATCCTGCAAAACATGAAACATGTTATGAAAAACACTCATGGGGAGGGTGGTATGGATGAATTTAGGAAAGTTTGCACGGCATATACGAGGACGACGAATGTAGAGGATGCTGTGGATGAATGTCGTGGAACAGCAGGAGATGTAGTGAGGGTGGCGAGGCTGGGAAATTAAATGCAAACCTTAAATTTTGACCTTAGAAGGGAGTATATATAAAGGGACGGGCGAATATAAGATGGGAACACGTGGAGTGGTGGCATGGCAAGATCAGTCAATGGTGGGGGTATGCATTAAATTTGGACCGTCCGATCTCAGGAGGAGATCGACGGCTGAAAGTGAGTCGAAGGGAGACAGACGGTGGGCCAAGGGTTATTTTGCCTTGGACTATCTTCCGTGCATCTTCGTGGAGTGACTATCTTCGGATGGGTTGCCCCAAATCGGACAGCTCATGTGCATATTGCGCCGGATCTGTGGACGAACTTTAATGCGCGATGGAGGAGCGGTTTTCAAATGGTGCCCGAGACACGCGTCGTTCGATGAGTGGAATCACTCTGATATGAAAATTACCACCCTCCACCTGAAGGTGGTGCTAGAAAACCAATAGGTTATGAACAGGAGCGGTGCGGGGACCACTAAGAAGATGAAATATGGACCGTTGATTTCGCAGACTAACGGACGGTGGATGTGCGATCAGGGCGATGGAAGAGGGGAACACACAGCCGCGGCGGAGTTAACAAGGACCGTCCGATTTGTACATATCGATGCTTAAAACTGCTCTCGTCACCTAAATGAGATAAGCGCCCTTTGCCTTCGGGCCCATTCTTGGCGTTGGGTCACGTGGGGAAAATGGTTGCGGGGCTAGAGCCAAGAGGGGCTAAACCTGTCATAAGGTGGGAAGAGGGTTTTTGGCCCATTTTTAGTGCATTTTAAGGCTAATAAAGGGTAACGACAAGGGGGAAAAGGGAAAATTAAACCAAACCAAGCCTGTGTGTAGGGTTTAGATGGGATTTTGGGATGATTTAGGAGGACTAAGGGAGGGATTTGGGGGTGAAAAGGAGGCTTTGAAAAAGGGTAAAAAGGGATGAAATGGAGAAAACTGCAGGGGCACAAGGGGCAAACACATGTCTTTAGGAGAAAAATTCGTCATAATCAGTGAGGTTTATTGACTTAAGAATAGTGGAGGAAAAAAAAATCAAAGGGCAGAGAGCATGAAGAGGCTTCAAGGATGATGTGTTTTCAGGAGAAATACATTCTTTGAAGGCTCATAAACCTTTTAGCCCCTTTGTTTTCTTGACAAAAAATTCACAGGGGGCTAACACTTCCAACGGTCCACAATCTATGGTTTGCGGAATCTTATTCTACCCTTGACCCATTACAATGCATTTGGGGCTTTGACCCACCCCAAAATACCTGCGTTAGACCTATTAAGATAAAAAATATACAAAATTGTACAAAATTTGCAGCTTTTTGGGGACCCTGTTCCAATAGTCCCCCAACAAAATCTTGTGACTCATCCCGAGTCACCCCGATGGTGGGGTATCCACCTGTGCCTTTAGTAGTTTGACCACCTCAACCAGTGGGGGTAGCACTCCTTCACTCTGAGTAGCAGTGTTCTGAGAAATATCCACTAACTTCTATGAAATCGGTCCTTCTGTTGTAGCTGTGACGATCTCCAGAGTCTGGTTCAATTGTTTAACATCGACATTAATATCTTGGGACAGCTTGAGGGCTTCATCATCCCATGGCTTAAGATGGTCACTGAGAGTCTTCTTCTTTTGGCAGAGTTCATCGATATCATCTTGAAGGGCATGGCTAGTTCGCAGTCGTGCTAATAGTTGAGCAGGAACCAGAGTAGGCATTGTGCCTTCTATCTGCTCGAATGCTTCTTCCTTTTGTTGCAGGTCCTGGTTTATTTCACGTAGGATCGGGTCGTGCTGTACCTTGGTCCATAACTACATGGATGTATCCAATAATTGGGCACCTTGAGCAGTCTGTCCTGTAATCACATTTGTAGCTACAATAACCAGCGCACCTCGCTGGGCCCGTACCGCTGGTGGTGTGAGGAGGCCACTATGTAACTAAACGATCAATTTCTTCATCAGTAGCCATATAGGGGAGTGAAACCCATGTAGAATCCTGGCGGCCCCAAATTTGGACATTATGCATAGTCACTTGGAAATAGAAATTCTTTTATATTTATCATAAATGGCTAGCGACATACACGCCCAGGAGTTGATTGCTGCCACAAGCCCACTCTGAAACAATACCCAAAATACTTGGTTGTCTTCGATGCGCTGCGCATCCTTAGAGTCCCACAAGTTCATATAACGAGTCCCTTCACACATGTCTTGGGTAAGCTCAAGGAGGACTGACTCCTCAGGTGCTTCCCAAGTGACCAACGCAATGAGAAGTAGCAACCAGGAATAACAAAAGGCTCATCCCTGCTCCTAAGATTCTTGGACATTGGACAAAAACTCGTCGCACAAGTATAGGGACCAATTGAATCAGACCCCTTTCCCGCATTTTCCTGCTCACTGGATTACATATGCAGGGATGGTGGTGACCTAGAATTTTTTCATCATGTTGCATGCCAACAACATGGTACCCAACTGCATACCAAGGTCACTGATGGATTTGATTATGAAGCCTCGAGTATTTTTCTCCACATGGTATGTTTTGCGCACATATTCAGTAGTCTCCCCTTCATAATTTTTACCAACGTGCTCCATAGGGTTTGGTCCTTTCATGGGAAGACTAGTAATTCAGTGAATGAGCATAGCGCCGATGGGGATTCGATCCTGGATCCATAGGTAGCCATCATGAACCAGGGCAAGCAACTGACGTGCCATACGGTCAGTGATATTTTAGTGGCCGAAGTGTGGCATCCTTAATAGGTTCAAGAGCCCAGACCCAACCAATCCATGCACCCAGCGCATGGGGACAATATTTATCCCATCATCTTCCTGAATTCTGTGAAGGTATAATTCGGGTGCCAACTCAAGGAATGCCTCCAAATTGGCCAAGTCATGATCATCAAATTTCACGTCATGCAGCCATCCAAAAGGTTTGCCAATGATGGGGACCTCACCCCGGGTCAGCGGCATTTTTAGGTAGGTGCGCAAGCCATCAAGGCTCTTTGGCGTGCGAGTGGAGGGCCTGTGGGGCTGAACAAAGGGTGGTAGCCAATTTATTGGTTTGGCTACCTGGGCCTCCTCCTGAGCAGCCTAAGGTCGCTTTGTTGGTTTAGGCAAGCCTGCTGGGGCTGCCCCCCGTGGGGATTTCACATTCCAGGAAGAAGTACAGGGCTTCACCCCAACCCACTTCGCGAGTTTCCCCAACCCCTGTGATTTTTCCTTCCCTTTCTTCTTTGCTTGACTCGTTGTAGATATAACCTCTTCAGCTTCTGACTTGATTTCCATTACTTCCTCGGTTTCTTGCTCCACCGAGGTCACCAATTCTGAGACTTCCACGGGATTAGTGGCCGTCATCTTGGCGCAAAAGATTAATTCTGGGTTACTACTATCAGAGGGAGTAGGCTGCTTAGACATGAAAGGAACTCAATAGGCACAGAAACTCTTACAGCACAAATTCGTCAAGGAAAAAAACACAAATTAAAAACTATTCAAGCGATATAGAACCCTTGTCTGACCTATCCTTCTCCTTTTATAGCCTTTGTGATCGACCAACAGTTGGGTAAAATTCACTTGGAACTTACCATCAAGTAAACGGTAAACAATCTCCAGAAATTGCCTCATTAAATGTCGGCCACCTGCTCCTGTCAACAGTAAATTTTTCTTTTACCCAATTTTACTATTCTAATGGCTAGTTTTCGCACCTCCTGTGTGCCCACCATAGCCCTGCACTCCCAGCGGCCCTCCTACACTCCTAGCAAACCTCTATGCTTCCAACATGCCTTTTGTTCTCTTAACATTCTCCTGTGCCTCCCGCACATCCCCCCGGGCATCGAATTCAGTGGCCATGCCTTGCACGTATCATGGTACCTTTCGTTCTTACCTATCTTGGTGGGCGTAGCCCACTTTATACAGCTACTCTAGCCATATAGTCATTTGATCCGATACGGTTTGACCGATTTCCATTGACATAGCTGGGTAGCATATTGTTGTGCAAGGTAGCTAATCGCACAGCTCCACCATCCGTGATTTCTTTAACTGCATAGGGCCCTAGCCAGTGTTGTCAGAACTTCCCTAGGTGTTTCGCAAACTAGCTATCATACAGTAGCAGTAGTTCACCCTCCGCAAAGGTCTTTTTTCGAATATGTCGATCATGCCATGTCTTATCATGGGCCTTCTGAACCTGTTGATGGAAATTAGCAATGAAGTGATCTTCCTCCAAAGCCACGAGCTATGCTAACCGCTCCTCCATGATATCAGGCTCTGCCATATTCGTAAAGGTTACGATGCACGGGCTAGGAACAATATATTCCATGGGCATAATGGCCTGCTTGCCACAAACCATTTGAAACATTGTTTTCCCTGTCAAGTTCTTACAGGTGGTTCGGTAGGCCCAAATAACATATGGGATATGTACGTCCCAGTCGCTGTGATTGACATTACAGACCTTGGTCAGTGCATGCTCGAAGACATTATTAAAAGCTTCGACCGCTCCATTTTCCTAGGGATGATATGGAGTGATTTTTTCATGATGGATCTGAAATTCTTCTGTAAAGGCCTGTACTGTTTCATTGACAAAGTTTGTACCTCTATCGCTCATCAAGATTTTCGGACATCCAAATCTGGTCAGAATCTACTCAAAGATGAAGTGCGCAACGGTATCTGCAGTGCAATCCTTTATCTCTTGTGTCTTGACCCACCTAGTTACATAATCAATAGAAATTTAATGTAACACGCACCTGTCTTCTTTCCAAGTGGGTTGATAGGTCCTACAAAATCAATGGCCCATTTTTCAAATGCTTGCAGGGAAATTTTCGGTTGAAGGGGAATTTCATCTCTGCATGATGGCCTTCCTATTCGTTGGCATGTATCGCAGGCCTTACAATAATCGTGAGACTCACTATACCGGGTAGGCCACCATAATCTAGCTCTTAAGATCTTATGCAACGTTGCTTTCCCTGCGTAGTGACCTCCTACTACCCCATCTTGGTCTTATGTCAATATAGCATGTCATTCATGCTCAAAAAATTTACCTTCATAGCTCTTCATCAACCCCATCTTATATAGATGACCTATGATGATGGTAAAATCTGTAGCACGGGTTACCAACTCTTTCTTTTGTTGTACCGAATACTCCACAGGTTCCATGCCTGTAGTCAGGAACTGAATGATGTCAGAGAAGTGCATATCAACTACCTTGATAGAAAATAGTTGTGCGTCAGGTAATCCTTCTTCCAGGTTGGTCAGTTCTTCCCCATTCTCAATTGGGGACAAGTGATCTGGCCCCGCATTTAACTTCCCTTATTTGACAATGATCTCAAAGTCGTATAATTGGAACAGTAGAAGCCATCGGCAGATTCCCCCCCCCCCCACCCACAACACAGGCTTATTGACCAGGTATTTCAAAGCCGAATGATTTGTAAACCTTTTGAAGTGTCCTCCTAATAGATAGTGCCAATACTTTTGTAATGGGTAGAACAAGGCCAGTCCCTCCCGCTCTGTGGTGAAGTAGTTGCTTTCTACACTAGAGAGTTTCTTACTAGAAAATACAACTGGGTGATCAATGTCTCTGTCTCTAGGCTACGTGAGGACCACTCCCAGGGAGATTCCTGATGCATCTACGTGAACATGGAATACCTTTTCCCAATCAGGAAAGATGAGAATAGGCGTAGAGGAAATATTTTCCATGAGTAGCTCAAAGCTCTTCCAACACTCATCATCCAAAAAAAATGAAACATCCTTCTTTAGCATCTTTTCCACGGGTATTGTGATCAGCACGTATCCTTGAATGAACTTCTTACAGTAGCCTGTATGTCTGAGGATCGAATGTAGTTGTTTCTCAGTTGTAGGTACTGCGAGATTTATGATAACTGTGACTTTCACAGGGTCAACCATCAACCCCTGCCGGCAAACAATATGCCCTAGCGAGATTCCGAAGGGTATGCAGAATATGCACTTCTTGATATTCATAGAAATCTAGTGTTTTCTACAGGCATCCAACATCATGCGCATGTTCGAGACGTGCTTCTTAACCAAGCTGAAGACAGTCCAGTCATCAAAGTACATCTCCAGAAACTTTTGGATGAACTCTTTGAACACTGCGACTACTACTCGTGAAATGATAGTAGGGGAATTCTTGAGTCCAAATGGCATAACTGTATACTAGAAGGATCCCCATTCAGTGGCAAACATAGTCTTGCTACAATCTTCAGGTGTGATTCTGATCTGATGGTACCCTCAGAACCCATCAATGAATTAGTACGCTTCCTGCCCTCTTACACTACCAAGGATTTCGTCTGAGAATGGCGTAGGAAAGGGATCATGCACGCATGAATCATTCAATTTGCGCAAGTCCATGTAAATTTGTATCTCTCCCTTCATCGTTTTCTCCTGAACCACCATTGGGCTGACCCAGTCCAGCTGTTTGATCAGTTCAATGATACTTGCGGCGAGCATTTTATCGATTTCTTCCTTAACTTTTTGGTTATACTTAAGATTCAGCTGATAGGGCCACTACTTCACAGGGCGTGTTAGTCATCAGTAATTTCTAACTATTCAGATGACTAAATGCTTATCCTAGATTTCTAGAAATCTAATTCAAGAATATTGTGAGTTCTAGAAATCTCACTGTCTTCATTTTCCTTAGGATTAAATTTTCACTATTCTACTACTTTATCAAAGCATGGCCAATCTCTCACTCCCAAAAGATGAAGTCATAGATTTATGTCCCTCATTCCCACTATTTCTGCCACCTCTGACTTTTCCACTCTGTTTCTGATTGCCTAAGCCTTCTACTTCTACACCTTGGTGTACCAAGTAGCCCAAACCTTTTCCCCTACTCACCAAGTGCCTCAAGCAATGGTGATTTTAAATTCCCTTTCTAGCCTTTTAGATAAATCAAAGATTTCAGTTTCTTGGATGGAAATGCATGAAGAGTTGTCAAAACCCTGTTTACATCTTCAAACCCTAATTCCAATTTTCAGACGAACACCTGATCCAAAAGATATCCCAATAGGTCATTATAGGGTCTCCTATGTTATGCATTGCTTTGGTTTCCTAAACTCACTATGTTCACAGGTGCTCAAAGGTGAAATAAAATGAAAATATGGCGAGCTCATGAATGTCCAAAGGGTGTCAAAAGGCCTTCAAGGAAGGACCTCCTAGATCAGAGCATAGAGCCTGCAAAAAGACAGTTTGCCTATGTTAAAGCATTTCTGCAGGAATGCTTTATCATAGTTATCAACAGAAGAAAGGCAGGGTAAGAGGCCAAAACTCCTCAAGGGCATTGACAGCAAAAGAGGAGAAAAATGCTTAAGTTCACAAAGGGGATCATGAAGACAGAGATACATAAACACAACTGTGCATGGATTAAGGATTCATTGAAGAAAAAAAATCATAGTGAGAGACCTCCTTGATGACAACAAGCAAAGATAAAAAAATGATGACAGGTAATGACTTATAAGTTTTATTTTAGGCACACTTTTTCGACACACCAAAAGATAGATTGAAAGTGTATCAGTGTGAAGGAGGAAAAAATCTCATGAATAGTCAATATCCATGCAAAAGTAAAAAAGGATAGAGATGCATCAACACCACCAAGCCTAACATCAAAGCTTCTAGGAATGATAAATAAGAAAAGGAAAAGGGCCCTTAAAAGCTAGAAGTCTAAAAAGGTATGCAAAGGTGACCTAAAGGTCATAAAACCCCATTAAAGATTAGAAGTTTTTCAGAGGACATTTGAAAGGAGGCCCCCCATGGTTGAAATCAGATAGAACGGGTTTTATTTTTCACTGCACCAAAGGGATAAAATTATAAAGAGTATCAGTATGAAGGAGCCAAAAAACTATCAAGAACAGTCAATATTCATAAAAATGGTCAAAGAGGGAAAACAGAAGGTCAAAATGTCCAAATATCACATCAAGCAAATCATGAGTTTTCCTATGAAGTGAACTAAGTTTCCAAGATTTCGAAAATGACCAAGAAGCCAAAATATTGTGTTATGACGCCTACAACAGATTCGAAGTGGTCAATGAAAACACAACAGGCATGGTGTACAGCCTCTGGAAAAGCATACATATCATTGTCAAAAGCACTAAGAGGTAAAAGTGTTAATTTCTTAAATAAAGTACTAAAAGGCCATTTTTTATGTTTAAAGTCACCTCCTGTAGAAAATAAAGAAATATCAGTAAAAGGAAAAATGACCAAAAGTGAACATTAGTCAAGATGGGTTTTCATTTCTAATTTTTCCTAAGGGTATAAAAAAACCTAGAGTTATCATTAAAACACCATTTTGTCATTTCTCAAAAGGATAAAAAGGAGCAAGAGGATTTTAGAGCTTTCCAGGGTTTCTGGCAGACTTTTCGGGCATGTAATATCCCTTTTTCAAGACTGCTCATGAATCATGCATGAAAAACACATTTCCAACAACATATACAATAAAACAGTGAAATAATCACTTGGATCCCATGGATACATCTATGTAGCATATAAATAAAAGAGGATATCAAAAAGAAATGGAACTAGGTGGGTTAAACATACCTCCCACACTAGTGTAGCTGAAAATGACTAAAAACCCCAAACTGCATTTTACCGGAGTTGCTGCATCAATGGACTGTGCAGTCTAAAGAGGGTTTAAACATATAAACATGGGAGAAAAATATATCTACTTATATATTAATGAATAATACTGAAGCACAAATATCTAATTGCCTCATACAAAATACAAGAGAGGCCGACAAGGGTTTCTTGTCAAATACTCTGCATATAAACGTGATCTTCAGAAAATTACTGAATAATCACTAAAAAATTAAAGCATAAGAGCATAAAAGGCTGAATTATGACTGATATGATGCATATCCCTCAATGGATTCCTCCCATGAAAGGATGAACCTCTCAATCACAAGGAAACTCAATCAACAGAGCCACCAAACCGTGTAATGAACACTGCCTCCAAAATAACGCACTCCCTAGTAGAAATAGCGCTGGAAGGGTGTGGGAAATGTGTGGTCTGATACCATTGATCTGAAATAAGTCCTGGAGCTCTCCAAACATATCTCTCAAGTGAAGGAAAGCTTCCTCCAATGAGAAACTAGCTCAGAAGCCGGGATTCCAATCCCTTCCACTACTGCACCCAGCAACACTGCACAATCTCTGGCAAAGCTGTGATGATGGAGATGGATGAAGCTTGGTCTGAAAACCTGATGTGGAATTATGAATAAAAACTCTCCTAATGAGGCTACTCAAAGGAAAGAGGTGGGATTCCCGCCCGGGAACACCCAGTGCTAAACAACACTGCAACTTTGCTAAGTAGCAAAGTAGCAACAAGTCTTGGCAGACAAGAATAAGAAACTCAAACATGAATAATAATGCTGCCATCCTCTTCCTTATATAAGATATGAGTTTTTTTTCCCTTGGCCCCACTCAAGTAGGTTACTTCTAACCCAAGTTACATCTCCCTGCAAAATTGCATTATTCATCCTTCGATTCCTCCTCCACTAAAATTGCGTTGTTGACTTAGTCAAAGTAGCTTCAATTTAACCCTGATCACACATGGAGGTGTCTTATTGTGCTATAAAGAGTGTCTCCTTTCACACTTGGAGTTTTTTTATCCTCCTTAGGAGACTTATGGGCTTTTCTACCCATTTATTCACTAGCTAATGTTGCTGCTAACTCTAATGTTCCATTTAGCTTGAAGGCTAAAATATTGGAACATTACAGTCCTTCCCTCCAAAATATTTGATTGTCCTCGAGAAAAGGAATAAGGAGAAAAAAATTCCTCCCTCTTCCTCATGTGGCCTCCATCAATAGCCTTCATCACTACATCAAGAGAATCTGCAAATATACTGTCATCCAATGCTCCCTCCCAAGTGTTCAAAACCAAAGTGGTTGCATCAATCAAAGGTGGAAAGTGTGAATGGAAACCTACTAGCTATCTCATGGCCTCCACAAAGTAGGAGTGATTATCATCATGGTGAATGAGTGTCTCCCTCACCCATTCTATCATACAAATGAAGTGAGTCACCCTCCAATATGGTAACTCATAAAAAGTATCCTCCACCTTGTGCTCCTGGAATGTAGGTGGGCTGAATGAATCTACATGATAGGCAAGAGGGCCCATACCACACTGTCCTCCTCTCCACTTATGATAAGTGTAGAGGTCATGCTGATCTTGGGCTGCTACATGATTTCCCTCCAATGGTAAGAAGAAGATTGAACCTCCAAAGACTCTTCCTCCAAAGTCATGAGACATGCCAACCCAAACCATTCCATTCAAGATGAATGGCACATCATCACCATTTGGACTCCAAATCATAAAATTGTTGAAGGTTATGTGCAATTTTGGATGGTACCAAAGGTTCTCCAAGTGTATATCATGCAGTCTCCCCAACTGCTGCTTGAGAATGTCATGTGGCAAGTGTTCCTGCAACAAGTTACAAGTTGGATATGTATGTTGTCCCAACATGGGAAAGTAAGAATAAATTTATATCAGTTGTACATAGATAGAATAATAATACACTTGCCCAAATTCATGTATATATGGTCTACTATCATCATAAACATTGGCCGTAAAGTGACCATGAAACCCAAAAATACTCTTGCTCTTTTGAGGAGCAATGCACTGTGCAAATATGATGAGAAAGTACAAATACTCAATAGAGTAATAAAAATGCATTCTCTAGCATATATAGTGAGTTGGATGAAAGTGATATCCTCTAATAAGTCCTCCCATGATAATATTCTCATAAAAATCTGCAAGAAGAAGGGATACCTCCTCCCCTTAGAATATCTCATCCATAAGAACATGCTCCTATGTGACAGCGTTGTAGGCCTTTGTAATAAGGCTCCATGACTTCTCCCCTTGACATTCCATATTCCAAAGCCATCCACCATCATGATGCTATGTGAGAAGATCATCTTCCAACATGTAAGTCTCTCAGGATCCTCCAATTCTGAAGGGTAGCCTCCTTGCACCATGAATGTGCCTTCCTTATTTTCAGAAATCTCATGAAAAGTATGGGAAGAATTTTTCCCATACTCTCCCAAGTGCAACCATAGCAACAAATTTTTTTTTTGCTGCCTCATCTCTCCCTCATACAAGCTTCTTGATCAAAAACACATCAGCAATACATGGAAGCAATATATAGTACAAACAACTTGCCAATTGACAATCAGAGAGTGAATCATGGTCCCTCTCATGGAACCAGTGCAGTGCATCCTTTCCCTACATCAAAGTAAGAAATAACAAGTGATTTTCTAGTCACTTGTTTACTGCCACAGTCATCTCATTATATGAAAATATGAAGTTACAATATGGTGTCAATGCTTCACACCAAGAAACATGTGGCTTCCCCCACAGCTCATCAAAAGAATAGCCAAGATCAATGCTACAAGTAGCTGCAAGTACATCATCATACAATATGCAAGAAGAAGCAACTATTCTTGATACATCATGCTACTCAAATAAGGAAAAGAATTACAATACAAAATGAGAAATTATACCTCCTCCATCATGTACTTGAGGCCTTGAGCTGAAATGGCTCAACTGGCAATTCTCCCTCACTCCCAATGAGTAGGAAGGTGGATATGACATCCTCTCTATCACCATCCGGGCTATGCATCTCTCCATATGATGAAATATATCATGCTGAATTCCCTTCCAAATGAAATCATCTGCTAAGGAAAGATATGCATCAAAATGCATGGAAGAGAAATCCTCATGTGCTGCATGTAGCAATTTCTCCTTGAGACTAGAAGCTCTAGTCAAGAAGATCCTGCCATGGAATGTAATGTTTCAAATTTTTCACTATGTTAATTGGAACATTAATTTTTCTTTTATTTTAATAAAAGGAATAAAATGGGTAAGAGAGCCCATGTAGCAACAAAATAAACTCTCCTAAGGTGAAAAAAGTCACTTAAGTGGTTAATTTTGACATTCCCTAGAATGAAAAGGGCCAAAAGGGAAAAAGACTAGGCCATGGTTGACCAAGTCAACAACGTGCCCAAGAGGGGAAGCTTGCACAAGAAGACTGCGCAGTTTTGAATGGAGGGAAAATAGAGGATGAGAGAAACCCTAATGGGTGGGTTCCATGGCAAGGAAGCCTTCCTTGCATAAAAAGGTGAAGGAGAGCCATTTTTCATTTTCATGTTTGAGAATGCGATTTGGAGCTCTCTTCAGTTGTTCAACTCAGATAGCTTGTGCTGCTCAGCACAAGAGGGATTCCTGTTTAGGAGTTCCCTTCTCTTCCTTAAGAGGCCTTGGAGGAGTTGTTCTTCATCTCCCCCACATCTTGGCTTGAGGCCAAAGCATTCATCTTCAGCTACTGCATTATTTTGTTGGGCAAAAACGTTGGAGTTACTGGTGTTGCAGTGAGGATTCACCATTACCCATTTCCGGAGCTATTTTGTAGAGGAGGAGCTCAATATTTCTCTAGGATATCAATGAAGGAGATCCCAGAGCTTCTATTGCAGATTTTGGCATTGGGCCATTGTTTCATCTCATTCCCAGTGCATTCCCTTCCTCTTACAGCGTTATTTTCAGAGGGGGTTTGCAGGAGGAGTTCACATTGTGCACTAGAGAGTGAAATATTCAGTGAGGGAAGTAGCCTCTCACTTTGGATATCATTGGAGGAGCTATCATTATCTATTGTAGCATCTACATCCTTCTCCCATGTTGTATTATTATTGAGTTGCAGCAGCTACACTGCAACTCCAGCATTTTTCTATTTCATGTATTTTAGCCAATCCCTTGGCGGATTGTTATATTATTGTTTCATGGGGTTGAGATCTTGCTCCCCCTTCTTTATTTGAGCTCATATTGTCATATCATATTGCATATTTCATTTTGTAGTCATTTTCCCTTATAGACTGTGCAGTTATAGAGTTGCTGGGTTATGTAGCAGAGTGTTTTCTCCATTGTATGTACATTTTCCTTTGAGGCTGACTTGAGCCCACCTTGAGAAGTCTTTTCCTCAAGGATTTTGTATATCATTTGCTGCTACAGATTTTATATCAGATTTACACTCTTCTCGCATTTCATGATTAAATATATTTCATTGTTGCTGCTACTTGTTAAAGTTCAGATGTTGCTGTATCTCATCCTTCTGAGCAATATCTTCCCGAGGAAGAAATATTTTCATAGCTATAGGCAGAACCTGAGAAAGGGCCAGATAGCCTCCAGTTCTCATCCTCTCTTTAGAGGTGACATAATTGGTAAAATCCCTCTCATTCTATCTCTGACATAGCCTTGCTCATATTTCTGACAAAGGAATTCTTTAGTGGTGTAAAAGCTGATGATTTCCATTTCGAAACTTTACATAGAAATAGATGACCACATCATCAACCATGTATCTGTCATCTCCATCCAAGTCATCAAAAATCATGCACGCACCAAGATCCTTGGAGTACTCTACCAAGAGCTGAGATCTCCAATAAGGATCAATCCTCCTTAGCAGGGAAAATTTTAGGGGCTAATATTCGCAGGTGGGCTAATTTTACATGCTTTTTGCAAAAAAATATTTGCCAATTTCCATTTTTTCTAAAAATGATTGGCCCAAATTTTATAGTATAAAATCATTTAACCTTAAAAATTGCCAAATTTTTATATAGAGTTTATATAAAATTATTAGAAATTTGAATATTTTTACAAAAATACTTTCTAACATTTTATAAATTGCATGTGATGGACTATGAGATTCACCAAGGTTTGAAACTTTAAGATAAATTTCCATTCTTATAATTTTACCTGCTCCTCAGCGACAGCGCTGGTGATATGGCATGTGAAGCTCCACTCATGCTATTGCCTGCTACTTTGGCATCCCTCATCCCAAATTCTTCCTCCAAGCTCTTCACCTCTCCAAAATCCAAGAGTGGTGGATCCAAAGATAGGATATCTCTCATCAACTGTAGATTAGGTGGCCTCCCAAGTGGAATGCCTCCATATAGTGAGACATCAATGTCAAGAGTAGACTTCTCATATGGTTGGGAAACCTTGCCCTTGTTCTCACAGCACAATACAGTCTGCCTCTTTCTTGCACTGGCTCTCTGAAATAGAGAAGGGTGTGTGCCTCTCATCAAATGATTCTACTCTTCCTTCCTTCCTCCTCCTTCTAGCTGCAATGCTGCACAATCATGCTACTCACTGACTATGCTTGGACCTCTATGTATGAGATCTTGGGGAAGTTATTGCAAGGATACAAGAATCCCTCTTGTTGGGGCATGTGATCCTCTTCTCTCTGCATGAGGCACTGGATGTGCTCTAGATATGACAACGCTGTTGCCCTCTTCTTCATCAATGTGTGTAGGCAACATCTCAATAATTGGATCCCTTTGTGAAAAAGTGATCCTCATGCCCCTTTGTTCAAAAATATTAACTGGAGGTTTTTCTTCCGGTAATGTGTAATGCAAGATATCAGCTCTTCCCATGTTTTTCTAAAATGGAGTTTTCTCCATCACATGCACGTGTTTTTTTTTCTCAAGTTTTCCTTGCTTATGTGTCTTAGGAATTTTTTCACCAAACCTCTCCATCAATGTTTTTATGAATCTTGCATAAGAGAAAGTGTTGGAATTCTTTAAAGAACAAGATTCAAAAATCCACCATGCATTAGCCTTACCTCTAAAATGTAGCGCTGCAACTCTGATGGCTTCATCTTCGAAAATATGGTGCAGCTACAAATATGAGTCTAGCTCCCTCACCCAAGCTCCAGCTGAACATGTAGGTGATCCGACAAAAGTAGATAGATGAAATCTATCTACATACTACTGCTTTCTCTTCTCCACTTGGATCTTGCAAAACTCTTGGAAATGAATATGATCTCTAAACCTCTCAGTTTGAGATTCATATTCCTGCAACAAATCACTAAGAGTTATTCTCTTAGGCATTCCTCCTCCTCCCATCCATCTTAGGATAGCTATGGGCATTTTAATGTGTTGTGAATCATGGAGTGCAGCTACATTCTCACACTCACCATGTGAAAATCTAGATTCAGCTCTATAATCAACCTCTTTTGGAAATTTCATCTCCAATCTTATTTTCTTCAGCTCTCCTTGAAAGCTCTTCATAGATTTTGGAAGAGGCTTTGTGAGCTTGTATTCCTTTCTCTCTGCACATACTGGAGCTTTCTGGATTATATCCATCTCTCCTTATTTTGATAGCTGGATATCATAGGCTGTACCAAATATCATGCTCTGATACCACTGTAATATCCCTTTTTCAGGACTGCTCATGAATCATATATGAAAAATGCATTTCCAGCAAGATATACACTAAAACAGTGAAATCATCACTTGGATCCCATGGATACATCTATATTTCATATAAATACAAGAGGAGATAAAAAATAAATGGAATTATGTGGGTTAAAAAGACCTCCCACACTAGTGTAGCTGAAAATGACTAAAAACCCCAAACTGCATTTTACCGGAGTTGCTGCATCAATTGAATGCATAGTATAAAGAGGGTTTAAAAATATAAACATGGGAGAAAATAATATATACTCATATATTAATGAATAATACTAAATTATAGATATCTATTTCCTCATACAAAATATAATAGAACCCTGCAAGGGTTTCTTGTCAAATACTTTGCATACAAATGTGATCTTCAGAAAATTACTGAATAATCACTGCAACACTGAAGCATAAGAGAATAGAAATCTGAATGATGACTGATCTGATGTAGATCCCTCAATGGCTTCCTCCCATTAAATTATGAACCTCTCAATCACAAGGAAACTCAGTCAACGAAGCCACCAAACCATCCAATGGACACTGCCTCCAAAATAATGCACTCCCTAGTAGAAACAACATTGGAAGGGTGTGGGAAATGTGTGTTCTGATATAAATGATCTAAAATAAGTCCTGGAGCTCTCCAAATATATCTTTCAAGTGAAGGAAAGCTTCCTCCAATGAGAAACTAGCTCAAAAGCCGAGATTCCAATCCCTTCCACTGTTGCACCCAGCAACACTGCACAATCTCTAGCAAAACTATGTTGATGAAGATGGCTGAAGCTTGTTTTGAAAACCTGATTTGGAATTATGAATAAAAACTCTCCCAATGAGGCTCCTCAAAGGAAAGAGGTGGGATTACCACCCGGGAACACCCAATGCTAAACAACACTGCAACTTTTCTAAGTAGCAAAGTAGCAACAAGTCTTGGCAGACAAGAATAAGAAACTAAGACATGAATAGTAATGTTTCCATCCTCTTACTTATATAATATATGAGTTTTATTTCCCTTGGCCCCACTCAAGTAGGTTACTTCTAAACCAAGTTACATCTCCCTCCAAAATTGCGTTATTCATCCTTAGATTCCTCCTCCACTAAAACTGCACTGTTGACTTAGTCAAAGCAGCTTCAATATAACCCTATTCACACATGGAGGTGTCTTATTGTGCTAGAAAGAGTGTCTCCTTTCACACTTGGAGTGTTTTTATCCTCCTTAGGAGACTTATGGGCTTTTCTACCCATTTATTCACCGGATAGCGCTGCAGCTAACTCTAATGTTCCATTTAGCTTGAAGGCTAAAATTTTGGAACATTACAAGGCAAAACACTGATTGTGATGCGCTCCTGAACGGCCACGCTATGCGCATGTACATGCTACCTGTATATTTTTCAATAGGGCGTTGTGCGCCTATGTATCCACTCTGCATTCAGGAGGAACCTGACACCCTGTCGTCGTTCAGGCCTCGCCCGATACCGCGTGTAGAGACCACCCAAGCAGTCCACTCTTGGGCGTGCAGCTTGCAGCAGCCACCTGACAACGTGTGCAGAGGCGCCCAATGTTGCACTCTTGCATGTTCAGGGCTGCCAGCCACCCAACAAATCGTGCAAAGGCCACCCACTCTACGCGCATGGGTGTGTACAATCTGTCCAACCCTACATAATGAGGCCACCTGACTGTGCGTGCAAGGTTTGCCTCACTACGCTCATGTTGCCCATTCAAGGCTACCTGACAGGACGTTCAGAAAGCTCCCGACTGACCCGTGCTGCGTTCTTGTGACTTTTTTCATCTATAAGGTTTTGAAGGTATTTTTTTCCCCTCTTTTTCATACTGTATGAGGATGAAATATAGAAAATTTTGAAGGGTAAACTTAAAGGGAATGTTGAAAAACCCTAAGGAAGGAGGACAACACCTAAGTCTCTGCTAACAACTCCCTTATTCAAAGGGAACCCATCCATTTACATGCTAAGAGTACACTGAGGCCCAAAATATTTTCCTTCATTCTTCCTTCCCCTTCATTTGCAGTCACCACCTATCTCATCCTCATCTCACTTGCCCTCTCCATATCATCTCCCCAGCAGATCAGGGTTTGTTTTCAAAGACAAGGGGAAAAGACAAAATTCCTAGAGAAGCCAATGTTGACAATGGTGAGAGAGGCCAAAGGCCTAGAGAACAACAGAAGAAGGGTGGGAAAGAAAATAGGCTTGAGCCTATAAACTCTAAATAATTGATAGCCTCTCCTACTATAGTTTCATATTTCTAAGAGGTAGGATGCTATGAGTTCTGTGAGAAAGTGCAGAGTCCAAAGTCACCCTCAATCGACCAAAATTTTTGTCCTTAACCTCCATGACCACCATGTACATCTAGCTGGAGTAAATTTTGATTTGACCACCAATGCAATCTCTATGGCCACTGGAATACCTTGCATGGGGGAAAAATGGTTCAAACAGGTGTATCTGGACCTAAGCCATTATCATCCCATCTTAAAACCAAGTTGCCAAGCTGATTGCGAAACCATTTTCCCCTTTTGTTATTTGTTGGACAGATATGCTCATTTGATGAAGATCATTATGAAATACTTCACCTGTGAGGGTACGTTTTCTAGGATCTATTCCTACCACATAAGACTACTCATGCATTTTACTAAGGCCAAAATGCTCCATTTTCCCTACTACCTTTGTAAAAGTATTGATAAAATGTCATCCATTGTGAAAAAAAGGCCTTCCTCCCAAAAAATGTCAAGTATTTTCCAACATTCCCTCATCAAAATGATTGTCTTACACCAATTGGAGCAACAAGGCATCCCATGGGAATTTTTCATCGCCCATGGTGTTTTCACAAATCCACAGCCCCTTCCTGTATGAAGTTTACCATCATCATCTCAACTTCCTCCTCCCACACCTCCATCACCCTCCACTGACCATGATTCATTCTATTCACATGAATCCTCTCCCCAAACAAACATCCCTCTTTCACCTTCCCCTAAAGCATAAGATTATGAAGAAATAAGTGAAAAGGAGGAACATGACAATCAAGAAGAAAATGAAAGTCAAGGAGAAGAAAAAAGTGATGAAGAGGAGGAAAATGAAAGTGAAGAAAGTGAAAATGATGGAGAAGTTACCAAGGACAGTGAAGAGGAGGTAGATGAAAGCAGTAAAGAATACAGTGACAAAAGCAGTGGGCTAAATGATAAATAAGGTAACAAAGAAGATAGTGATTGCAAAGAGGAAGGAAACAGTGACCAAGATGAACATGGTAGTCATGAATAAAGTGATGAAAAAGAGGAATATTTAAGTGAATAAAGTGATTAGGAAGAAGAAAAATAAGAAAATTTTGATGAAGAAGAAAGTAGTGACAAAGGTAGTGAACTAGATGAGGATGAGGAAATTAATAACGGCCCAAGGACAGAGGCACATTTTGATGAGGAAAATGATGAGGGTAAAGAAGAAAACAGTGAGCCCAATAACAATAATAAAAGGAGCAGTGACAAAGATGAAGATAGCAATAAAAAAGAGACAGAGTTTGAAAGTAGTTGCAGTGGGAAAAACAGTGAATACAGTGGGAAAATCTGTGTGGGTATAAACACACATAATGAGGTAGAAATTGACATTCATGGTGAAGAAGAAGATCATGATATTGCTCATGAACAAAGTAGTGATAATGAAGAAACAAATTTTGAGGGAAAGGACAGCAGGCATAGAAAATATGAATAAAATAATGAAGATGCCTCTAATAGTGACCCCACAGAAAATACAAGCAATGATAAAGGGGTAGAATTTGAAAGTGAGTACAGTGGGCCAAATCATGAAGAGGAGGAAAGTCATGAAGATATAGATGTACAAAGAAATGATGAAGACACCTCTAATATTGCAAATACAGAGGATGACAATCATAAAAATATTGACAGTGATACTAGTATGAGAGAAAATGAAAATGCCTCTCAAGAAGGCAGCCAAGAGCAAAGTGAGGAAGACACATATACAAAAATCATCAATGAGAAGAAAAACATCCCTAAGGTCACCAATGATCAAGGTATTCTAGTGAAACATGTTAAAACTTGTACTCTGATTAGGTGGATATTGGTGGCCACCCACCTATTCCACTTGGGGCCCCACCATTGTCTCTTTCATTTTTTTCACAACTTACTATTTTCAGCAGTTTTTCGGGTCCTGAACTTCTGGAGCCGTTTTGAAGCCCCAAATGGAGATAGTATGCCGAAGTTACTTCCCCAGGAAGTTGAAACACCAATTTACCGAAACGAGGCCCATAGTTTTGGTGCTTCATCTTGTTTCGGGGATTTAACACCCTAGAGGTTGGTTGGGATTCAACCTCCACAGAGCAGGGGCGTACTACTTAACAGAGACTCACACGATCATGCACTTCAAGAAGGATGGGAAAAATGTAAGGATGAATGAATTGTCATTATGGTGATCGATAGTACCATTTTACAGTGGAATGAATACATTCGTAGTTCCAGACTACGGAGGAGAAGAGTTTATTTAAAAAAATTCATTTCGAGAGTTTAAGCCCTCAACAACCAAGTATGAAGGAAATTGATTAAAACAGCGGAGGTCCTTTATGTTTCTGAAAAGGAAAGATCAAGTGGTCCCCACCACCTTAGCGCAAATTGCAAGATCGCAAGTTTTGAAGTCTAAATGTCTTGTTGATGTGGATATTTGCAATGTGTGATCATTGCGCCGTCGCACCATCGCAATGTCACAAAATCACCCTCCGCCCAAGCCAGAGTTTGTTGATTGTTGCGATATGCGATTATCGCAATATCGCACATTTTTTATTTCCTCCATCGCAAGTTCCGTTGTTTGTTACGTGCGATCATCGCGCCATCACACGATTGCAATATTGCACATTCAAGTGTTCCAACTACGATGTGGGCCCGAGGTCAAAGAATAAAATCCCGTTTGTTTGAAGATTGAAGTCCGGGTTAAAAATTCATTTAAATTTGATTAAAAGTAATGTTACGGGGGAAGTGTAAAGTTTTAAAATAACCGAAAGGTTATATGAATATATATTACTACTGAGTCAGCGGCACTAAGTGAAGGAAAGGAATCACGTGCGGAATAAACAGTGAAAGCAGGTTTTATGAAGCCGGATTGCCCATTTCGCACTGCCCTTTGGGGATAAGCGGTAATTTTCGGTTGGTAGCGATTCCATTGATTGGGTGACACGCATCCCTGTACGACTCTACAAAACCGCCTGTCACTACGCACCATCGCACATTATTATTCGACCATGGATGTCCAGCGAAATTGATGAGCACCATTGATCTGGGAAGGGATCATCGGACCGTGTTCGCTTGATGAATATGCACGAAGGATTATCCAGCATATGGTGAGGGAATTTGATTGGTTTTTTAACCATATAGGTGGGGGTCCGGAGCTAAGTTTTAAATATTATGACCACGCCAATCCATTGTAAATGATTTATTAATCATAAACTTATATGGCGGAGATAAAGTTCCTTTTTGGGTCTTTTCGTGTTGTAAAAGCAATTCTGTATGTTTTGGGGAGGTCATGACTATAGTAGATTGTTGGACCCGATTATCTATTTTGACCCCGTCCAGGAATACCATTAGCGGTTCGTGGTTTTGACCCAAGGTTTTATTAAAAGCAAAAACTATATAAGGTGTTGAGAATCATGAAGAAGTGGGTGTGTGAAAGGGTCAATAATAAACGAATCTCTTTTAGAGATATCTGCATGAATAAACTCTGATATATTTGAATCTATGGCGCACATGTGAATTTGATGATTGATCAAGATCTTTAGATCAGATGATGATTAATTCTTGGTTCAATCATGAAGAACGTATAAGGGTTGTGAATGAATACTTCACTCTGAAGTATATCTGTTTGGAATGGGTAACAGATTGTTGAATTAAGGATGCACCTCTGAAGAAAATAAGTAAATTTGGTGGTCTGCAAGGTATGTTGTGTGGAAGCTATTGGATCCAGTATGAAAATTGATGAAATGTGGTCCACGGTGGAGCTGAGGGTTGTAATCTTTAGTCAGGGGGTTGTAGCTCCCTTCCAGGTGAGGCTCGTAAACGCGAGCAGGGGGTCGTAGCTCCCTTCCAGTTGAGGCTAGTAAACGAGAGCAGGGGGTTGTAGCTCCCTTCCAGGAGAGGCTGGTAAACGAGCACATGTGGGTGCCTGCGTACTGGTATGAGTCTGCGCCATTACATAGTTGTAAGATGTTTTCTTGATAATAAAATATTGAAGGCTGAGACAACGGCAGCGGTGGTTTTCTGCCGAATTGGGTTTCCACCTTAAATTCTGGTGTTCATATGTGTTGATTATGTTTTGTTATTTCTGTTCATGCTTACTACTTATGAATGATGCAATGATCTAAGTAAAGTCACAATAATATCTCTGGACATACAAGATGGATGCTGTAATGTAACATATGGTTTTAAGGGAAGGAAAACTAAAAATTCTCAGACAGCTCTAAATACTGATTCACCCCCCGCCCCTCTCAGTATTTTTTCCAACAATTGGTATCAGAGCAGGTCCTTCTGAAAAAGCTTAGCCGCTAGAAGGAAGATCAAGCAAGATGAGCAATCAAGATGGAACAACATCTATCAGGCCTCCACTTTTTAACGGAAACAATTTAATATTTTGGAAAAAAAGGATGAGATCCTATCTTCAGTCGTTGGGAGCAGATGTATGGGCAATTGTTGAACAAGGATATCAATATCCAGCTGCAGTGCCAACGGATCCGACTGAAAGAAAGAACTATGAAACAAATGCAAAGGCAGTCAATGCTCTATTGGGAAGTCTAACTGAAGCAGAATTTGTCAAAGTCATGCTGCTGAATACAGCAAAGGAAATATGGGACAAAATAGTTCTAAGCTATGAAGGTGATGCAAAGGTAAAAAGTGCTAAACTTCAAACTCTCAGAATTCAATATGAGAATCTAAAAATGCTTAATGAAGAAAGCATTGAAAATTTCTTTCTACGTCTTGATGATATTGTAAATCGCATGAGAAATCTGGGAGAAACAATAACTGAATCTACTTTGGTTGAGAAAATCTTAAGATCTCTAACAGCAAAATTTGAGTCAAAAGTTTCAGCTCTTGAAGAAAAGCAGGATCTTCAAAATCTTACTGTGGTACAACTTCATGGCATACTAACTACATATGAAATGAGAAGAGGAGGACCATATGAAGTCAAAGAAGCAGTCTTTAGAACTTCTACAAAAGGGAAGGAAGTACAAATAACAGAAGGATCAGGATATGTCTCAGAAGAAGATGAGATAAACTTCGTAAAGAAACTTCAACTTGGCACAGGACGGTTTAGAGGTAAGCTTCCTTTCAAATGTTTTGATTGTGGAAGAGTTGGTCATTATGTTGCTAAGTGTCCTTATAAAGAAACACATAAAAAGGGGAAGGAAGTAGCAAAAAGGAATAAGAATCGTTTTAGCACTAGAAAGAGTTACTATACTCATGAAGATAGTGATGGATTATCTGATAGTGAGGAAGAATGTGAACAAGATCTTAGACTCCTCATGGCATTTGAAAAAGAATCTAGAGAAGAAAAGGATACTTTTGTGGATGCTCTAGAAGACAGTGATTTTTTTGATGAAAACAATAAACTCAAAATCTACCTAGAAGAGAGTAAAATAATCATAGAAACTCTGAAAAATCAGCTTGAAGAAAAGGAGAAGCACAATGAGAAATTAGAGTGTGAAGTAGTAAGTCTGAGAAAAGAAATTGAGAAAGTAAAGACTCTGAATCTTAGATTTGCTAACGGATCTGAAACCTTGGATGAAATTATCAAGGTACAACGTTCTCCTCTTATAAAGACAGGACTTGGTATACCGGAGAATCTTCTCAGCCTTCAGCACCAAATTATCTAAAAGCAGTTACAGCTGGTTTACAATATGCTGCCACTCAGCAAGGGAATAAAGAATCTTTACAAGTAAAGCATGATCATCTCAATTCAAAGAACACTAACAGGAATGTCTTTCATGGAAACACCAATCAACAAGTAAATTCATATAGAAGATTTTATGATCGCAGAAATTTCTTCTTCAATGGACAATGCTTCTCATGTCACAATTTTGGTCATAAAGCTATTCAGTGTGTAGCATATAAAACTATTATGACAAGAGAAGCAAGAAAGAAAAGGACTGATATTGAAGCAAAGAAGAATACTTATAACAACTTTTCTCCTCTTCAAAATGAAGTTGAATGCACTTATTGCAATAACTTTGGCCATGAAGAATCTAAATGCAGGAGCAAAGTTCAACCAAAAGAACATGTTCCTTCAAGATCCAAAGTATGGAAAAAGAAGGAGTTACAGGTTGAAAATTGTGGCATAGCGTTATTTGCAGAAGATGAAGAGAACCAATGGTACATTGATAGTGGATGCTCAAGACACATGACAGGTGATAAAGACAAACTTCTTGCATATAGTGCTCTAGAAAAGGAAAAGAAGGTTACATTTGGAAATGATACTCCTGCGGTCATTAAAGGAAAAGGGTTTGTTTTTCTAAAAGAAAATGTGAAAGCTAATGAAGTCATGTATGTGGATGGATTAAGGCATAACTTGTTAAGTGTAATTCAAATGTGTGATCAAGGAACTGAAGTGGTATTTAGTTCAAAAGAATGTGTGGTACGTGATCTTGATACAGGTAAAGCAATCATAAAAGGAAAAAGAACTCCAAACAACCTGTATATATTGAAGAACTGCAAAGAACAATGTTATTTGAGTAAATCTTCAGAAAATTGGCTATGGCATAGAAGGTTGGGGCATCTGAGCTTCTCTCAAATCAACAAATCAAGCAGACTTAAAGTTGTTCGTGATCTTCCCAATATTTCTCTACCTAAAAATATCATATGTAAATCTTGCCAATTCGGTAAGAAAACCAGAGTACAATTTAATGCCAAGGAAGGATCATCAAGTAAGCCTCTTGAACTCATCCATACTGACATATGTGGACCTATGAGGAAAAAGTCACCACGTGGTGAAGAATACTATATCTTATTTATTGATGATTTCTCTAGAATGTGTTGGATTGGGCTGCTTAAACACAAAGATGAAGCATTTGAGAAGTTTCAGATCTTCAAAGCACTAGTTGAGAATGAATTAGATCTAAAAATCAAGTGTCTCAGATCTGATCGAGGAGGATAATATACATCAGATGAATTTCTTGAATTTTGTGAACAACATGGCATAAAAAGACAGTTTTCTGTAGCTGGCACTCCACAACAAAATGGTGTTGCAGAAAGAATGAATAGAACAGTTCAACAAATGGCTAGAGCTATGCTGGATGATTCTGGAACACCTGACATATTTTGGGGAGAAGCAGCACATACAGCAATAAACATTCTCAACAAGGCACATGTTCGTATAAATAGTGATAAAACTCCATATGAACTTTGGTATGGTAATCCTCCCACTATAAAGCATTTTAGAATTTTTGGAAGCAAATGCTTCATCAAGAATAATGATGAAAAACTTGGCAAGTTTGAACCTAGAGCAGATGAAGGGATATTCCTTGGATACTCCTCTAGGAGTAGGGCCTATAAATGTTACAATAAAAGACTTTGGAAGATTGTTGAATGTATTGATGTTGTTATTGATGAGTCTTCTGCAGCTCCAAAAGAAGAAAAGAAAACTACAGATGAAGATGATGATGACACATATCCTTCTACATCAAATAGTAATGATACAAATAGTGAACCCAGTGAAGAACCCGAAGATGGTTTTTCTGAAAAGGCTCCCTCCAGATATGTTCAAAAGAATCATCCAGAATCTCAAATTTTGGGAGAAAAGGGATCAGGTGTACAAACAAGAAGAACTCTTATGGGATCTTCTAGCAATCTGGCATTTCTGTCCACTATTGAACCTCACAGTGTTAGTCAAGCTAGCAAAGATGACTGTTGGATTCAAGCCATGAATGAAGAGCTTGACCAAATTGAAAAGAATCACACTTGGGAATTAGTACCAAGACCTCATGACAAAAATGTCATTGGAACTAAATGGATATTAAAAAACAAGTTAAATGAGAATGGGGATGTTATAAGAAATAAAGCTAGACTTGTTTGCAAGGGGTATGCTCAACAAGAAGGTATAGACTTTGAAGAAAAATTTTCTCCTGTAGCCAGACTTGAAGCCATAAGAATGTTTCTTGCTTATTCAAGCTTCCAACAAATCAGAGTTTATCAAATGGATGTTAAATCTGCTTTTCTCAATGGTGATCTAGAAGAAGAAGTTTATATAGAACAACCAGAAGGATTCATTTTGGGAAATGATGAAAAATTTGTTTGTAGACTTAAAAAGGCTCTATATGGTCTCAAACAAGCTCCAAGGGCATGGTACTATCGTCTTGACAAATATCTTCATCAACAAGGATTTTCAAAGGGGTCGGCTGATAGCAACTTATACACAAAAACTGAAAATGACAAACTGTTGATTGTGGTTGTATATGTCGATGATATCATTTTTGGGAGTAATAAAGAGTCTATGAGTCAGAAATTTGCTTCTGATATGCAGCAAGAATTTGAAATGTCTTTACTTGGGGAACTAACATTCTTTCTTGGCTTGCAAGTGCAACAAGAAACAGATGGTATATTCTTATCACAAGCAAAGTACCTCAAGAAAATCCTGAAGAAGTATGGCATGGAAGATTGCAAACCTGTAAGTACACCAATGATAACCGGATGCAATCTCAGTTCTAATGATGATACCCCCACCGTAAATCAACCAGAATATAGATCTATGATAGGAAGCCTACTTTATCTCACTGGGACAAGACCGGACATCATGCATGCAGTCGGGATTGTTGGACGATTCCAAGCTAATCCAAAAGAGTCCCACCTTCAGGCTGTGAAAAGAATATTGAAATATCTACAAGGAACTCAAGACTTTGGACTATGGTATTCAAAGAATGCTGATCTTACTCTTCATGCATACATTGATGCAGATTGGGCTGGAAGTGTTGATGATCGGAAAAGCACTAGTGGTGGTGCATTCTATATGGGGCCCCGGTTAGTAGCTTGGTTCAGCAAGAAGCAAAACTCCATTGCCTTATCTACAGTAGAAGCAAAATATGTGGCTGCAGCATCATGTTGCACTCAACTTCTCTGGATGATGCAAACCATACAAGACTTTCAAATCGAATTTTCACCTCCTATATCCATTATGTGTGATAATAGAAGTGCCATAAGTATCTCAAAGAATCTTGTTATGCATTCCAAGACCAAGCACATTCCCATCAAATATCATTTCTTACGTGAACAAGTGCTTGAAAAAAAGGTGAAATTGGAGTATGTTTCCTCCAAAGAACAAGTTGCTGACATATTTACCAAACCTCTACCCAGGGAAGCATTCAAATATCTCAGACAAAAACTGGGAGTAGTTTCTACCATGCAGAGGATCAGGTCTACTTAATTACAGAATATGTTTCCTCCAAAGAACAAGTTGCTGATATATTTACCAAACCTATACCCAGGGAAGAATTCGAAAATCTCAGACAGAAACTGGGAGTAGTCTCTACCATGCAAAGGATCAGGTCTACTTAATTACAGAAGACTCAATTGGTTGTGAGGTGCTATCTGAATGCACAGGCTCAGGGGGAGCATTGGTCATGTGAAAAGGATGAATTGTTGGTCATATTATGTTTGAAGATGCAGCATGATCTCAGGGGGAGCATGGGACTGTCGGTTCTTGATCAAACTCTTTGCCATTGATGTCAAAGGGGAAGGAAACGCAAAAAAGGGTGTCTATCAGGTCATCAAAGGAAGAGTATTTCCATCAATGCCAAAGGGGGAGATTGTTGGAATATTTTCATTGATGGCAAAGGATATGGCAAAGAAAAGAGATCAAAGGCGCAGCAGAGTTTTGGTAAAAAACAACACGCATTCAAGAAGGATGGGAAAAATCACCCTTTTACAGTGGAATGAAGACATTCGTAGTTCCAGACTACGGAGGAGCGGATTTTATTTAAAAACAGTCATTTCGAGCGTTTAAGCCCTCAACAACAAAGTATGAAGGAAATTGATTAAAACAACAGAGGTCCTTTATGTTTCTGAAAAGGAAAGATCAAGTGGTCCCCACCACCTTAGCGCAAATCGCAAGATCGCAAGTTTTGAAGTTTAAATGTCTTGTTGATGTGGATATTTGTGATGTGTGATCGTCGCACCATCGCACCATCGCAACATCGAAATGTCGCAAAATCACCCTCCACCCAAGCCAGAGTTTGTTGATTGTTGCAATATGCGATTATCGCAATATCGCACATTTTTTATTTCCGCCATCGCACGATCGCAATATCGCACATTCAAGTGTTCTGACTACGATGTGGGCCTGGGGTCAAAGAATGAAATCTCGTTTGTTTGAAGATTGAAGTCCAGGTTAAAAGTTCATTGAAATTTGATTAAAAGTAATGTTACGGAGGCAGTGTAAATTTTTAAAATAACTGAAAGGTTATATGAATATATTTTATTGCTAAGTCAGCGGCACTAAGCGAAGGAAAGGAATCACGTACGGGTTTTATGAAGCCAGTTTGCCCATTTCACACCGCATTTTGGGGATAAGCGGTAATTTCCGGTTGGGTGGCGATTCCATTGATCGGGTAACACGCGTCCCTATATGACTCTACAAAACCGCCTGTCACTACGTGCCATTGCGCGTTATTGTTCGGCCACAGATATCAAGCAAAATTAATGAGCATCGTTGATCTGGGAAGGGGTCATCGGACGATGTTCGCTTGATGAAGATGCACAAAGGATTATCTAGCGTACGGAGAGGGAATTTGATTGGCTTGTTAACCATATAGGTGGGGGGCCGGAGCTAAGTTTTTAAATATTATGACCACGCCAATCCATTGTAAATGATTTATTAATCATAAATTTATATGGCGGAGATAAAGTTCCTTTTTGGGTCATTTCGTGTTGTAAAAGCAATTTTGTATGTTTTGGGGAGGTCATGAGTATAGTAGATTGTTGGACCCGATTATCTATTGTGACCCCGTCCAGGAATACCATTAGGGTTCGTGGTTTTGACTCATGGTTTCACTAAAGGCGACATCTATATAAAGTGATGAGAATTATGAAGAAGGGTGCAAGACAAAGGGTTGATAAAAAAATGAATCTCCTTTGGAGATATCTGTACGAATAAACCCTTGATATATCTGAATCGATGGTGCACCTGTAAATATGATGATCATATCGACTAACGCAATTATGAAGAACATGTGCATGCATAAGGGTGATTAATGAATGAAGCTCTTGAAGGAATGTCTGGATGGGCAAACTCTGTTCTTAACATAAAAATCTGAATGAACCTCTGGTCTTGAACGACGGACGAAGAAACGATGAAGAGCTAGCGCATGACTGCTGAAGAAAACATATGAATCCGGTGAGTCTGAGGGTTGAAGCCTTCATTTTGGAAGTAGAAGTTTTCTGCCTGTAGAAACTGGTGTTATGTTCAGGGGGTTGAAGCTCCCTTCCAGGAAAGGCTAGTAAACGAGAGAAGGTTTTAGCCTTCTACAGGTGGGTGCCTGCGTGCTGGTATGAGTCTGCACCATCATATATTGTAAAAGGTTTTCTCTATAATAAAATATTGAAGACTGAGATTACAGCAGCGGTGGTTTTCTCCCGAATTGGGTTTCCACCTTAAATCCTGGTGTCCATATGTGTTGTTCATGGTTAATGGTTTGTTCTATTATTTCTGTTCATGCTTAATGCTTATCTGATGCAATTCTCTAAGTAAAGACATAATAAGATATCTGGACATACATGTTGAATGCAATACTGTAACATATGGTTTTTTTTAAGAGCAGG
>CM076577.1:1350695628-1350781206 GCA_034641835.2 Pinus albicaulis | reverse complement strand
CAAGCCAAGATTGAACTGTTCGACTTGCTATGATCTATGGCATAAAAACATGCTGCACATAGATTATTATTTGCAGAAAATTAAATCAAAAATTGAAGGCTTAAGATCTGAAAGCTTCTTACTATGGCCTTCTTTTTCTTTACAGCTCTTTTTTTAATTTTGTTTTGAGCTGTCTCTTTCTTGATATTTGATTCAGATTTTGGGCAAATAAGAACCAGTTTTTCTCTTTTATGACTCAGAAAAATAAAAAAATTTTGAGTCATCTCTCTTTGGAAACTTTGGTTCAGATTTTGAACATGTTTGAACCTTTAATTTCTATACTAATCTATCTACTGATAAGCCAATATTAAACAGTTTGGCAAATCAAATTCACTACCCTATCAGCAAAAAATTGAAAGCTAATTAGTCAAGATTAAACAGTTTGACTAACTAGAAGTGTGTTTTGTAGGAGTGGCATTTAAGCTTGCACACTTTCAGATTTGTTTCTCTTTTTGGTATGGGGCTATACCTTTATTGTTTTGTCAATTTGCCCTCTTTTCATTCTTTCTTTGTTTTTGTATTTTTGAATTCTTGATTTTTCTCCAAAGCAGAAAACAACAACTAACTACATGCTCGGAACTGAGCTTTATTGAAATTCCTATCTAACCTATTCTAAACATGGAGTATTTACATATTCATATGATACAAAAGTGCCAATGCAGCCAGCTGAGTAATGTCAAGAAGAAGTAGTAACTCTGGATGTTTGTCAGAGGTATCCATAGAACATATTGAAGGTTAACCTTCAATGTCAAGGCTATCACAGAAGGTGACAGCTTTTCATGTCTCTGGCTCTTGCAAAGGGTCAATGCTTGATAATTTGAGCCAGTCGGGATTTCCACATACTCTTCCATAGGATCAACAAAGAAAAGATGAAGATTCTCTTCCTTTTGATTCTCCACAATTGGTAGATCATATACTTCTAAGACATCAGCTTTGAAGACCATCTCTTCAGTATGTAGCTTGGAAGTATCATCATTCTTAACCTGCAAAATAGCAAATAGTGAAATATCTTCTTTCTTTGAATCTATGCTTGCTTCTGATATAAATTCAGGCTCTTTAAATGACAGACTAATATCAGTGAAGGGAGAATTTTCTTCTTGAGAAGATGATATATCCACAACAGGATAGTCTTCTATTTGTTTTTCTCCTTCATCTTCATCATCCTCTGAACTGGAGGACTCATCATATTTAACAGTGTTGTCTTCTGGTAACCCTGGTATGCTTGTATTCAGTGGATTAATTTGTATGAAGAGGTTATTATATTCTTGAGCAGGAGAGTATTTGAAGGTTTCCTCTTTTTCAAGAGAAAGCTCCTTTTGCTCAAAAATTTCTTTATTGCTCTTCTCTTCACCTTCTGAGTTGAAAGGCTGCTGATTTCCAATTATGTGAAAGCCATTAGTGATGGATTGAAACAGATGTTTTTGGCTTTCAAGCTGGTGATGGTGAAAATGATAACACCAATCAAACGCTGGTTGCCCTGCATGATTAGTTTTTTCTTGGAACTCATCATCATCATCATCAGACTGATCGAAATTCAGAAAATCATCTGAATAAACAATTTTGTTAGTTGAACATATTGGGTCATCAGTTTGCTTTTCTTCTAACTGATCTACAAGATAACTTTCTAAATCTATACAACAAATTTCTTTATGTGAATGGGTAAGAGTGTTTGTTTCGCAAAAAATTTCAGAGACTGGCTGTTTATAAATAGTCTGATCTATCTCTTTTTCTGTCAAAGGGAAGGATGTTTCTATGTTCCTTTGAACAGGAGTACAACAGTTCTCTGTCTCTTGTGAAGACTGATTTTGAGGCTGGATGTCTTCTTGAGCCTCGGCTATAAGGGATGATGAATCAATATTTGAGTTTTCAGGGATATCTTGAGGAATGTTTTTTACTACTTGGATCATCTTTTCCTCAACTGATTCATCTATTTTTTTAAAATTTTTCAATAGGATATTAAACTCATGAATGGCTGTTAAAAGATCTTTAGGATGCATCTCTTCCAAATCTTCCTCATTATCTATAATGTGTTGGGTGATGTTTTGTGATGGATCATAATATATTGCACCCCATGATAATGACGTAGCGTTTTCTTCATAGTTCTCATAGAACACATATTCAAGGTCTCTTAAGGAAAACAAACTACTAGATCTTAAGCATTCATACCAATCCCTAGCTTTTCCTTCTAATGTTAACATGAACATATTCATTAGGCAGTCTTCATGCCATTCAACTTTCAACCTCCATACATGTATATGAAATCTGATGAGATGTAATAGAGGGTCATCAAACTTTTCACCTTGGAAAACAGGCAGGTTGTCATCCCAATTCATCCGGGGCATCTTATGTGGAAACCCAAGGATATGATCTCTACTCATTGGGGCGTATCTTCGTTGTATTCTCGGAATCATGTTTGTAAATCAGAAAAGAGGTCATTGTGTCCGGTCAATCAGTTCAGGGTCTTCTACCAGTGGAGTCATTTGGTCTTCTGGGAGTTTCAGAGTGTGGAGTCGCCAGGTGGAAAATTTTTCGCTCCTAAGGAGGTAAAAAGTTTTATGGTTCCACCACCATATGATTCTTGTAGAGCTGTAAGATTCTCAGGAACTGAATTAGCTCTCAAGGGTGATCTGAAAACAGTTGAAGATTGTATCTTAGGAGACTTCCTAAGGATTCTTTCCGGGTTGTCAACTATCTCAGGTGGATCAGGGTCGGGATGGGCTCTAGTGTGAATATTTTTAGGAGCCACTATGCTAAGTTTTAAGACCCAAGTAAACAAGAAAAGTTCAACCAGATATGACAATCTTTGAAGGGTCAACTAAACTGTTTACACAAATCTTAATCCTACAGTCCTCTAACTGAGTTTGAATGATTTTATAATGATAAGGGTTCTTCCCAGTGGAGTCTTAAGGTCTGCTAGGATTGTGGAGTCGCCAAGTGGAAATTTTTAGCTCCTTTCAGAGGTAAAAGGTTTTCCTACAGTCCTCTAACTGAGTTTGAATGATTTTATAATGATAAGGGTTCTTCCCAGTGGAGTCTTAAGGTATTCTAGGATTATGGAGTCACCAGGTGGAAGCTTTTTAGCTCCTAAGGAGGTAAAAGGTTTTATGGTCCACCACCATGTTTATTATGAAGCCAAACTTGAAATATTTTGGGTTTTTCTGAGTTTATTTTGTTTTTATAGGTTAAGAGAGTGTTCTAAGTTTGATTTTGCACTTAGCTAAGGTGTTCAAACAAACAGAGTTGCTCTTATGGCTTGGTAACTGGTTCCTTCAAGGTTTGATAAGGATTTAAAGGAATCCTAAGGGTTACTTAGTTTGCCACTGATTCAAAAGAGTCCTATCATGATTGCCATTATGTTAGGCAGTGCTTGAAGAAAGTTACTTATGTTATACTGGACCTAAAGTTGAAGGAAAGGTTTCGCAAACCTCTAATTCTCAGCAGGTCCCACCGTGATCGCCATTATGTTGGTATCCCGTGTTTTGACAGTTTGGCAAATCAAAAGACAAGGCAACATCAGAAACAATATTTAGAGTTCCAGGATCTAGTCCTCCTGTTCTTAGAGAGGGATCTCTCAAATATTTGTTTGCAAAGGTTTATCTTGTTTGCTTTGGTTATGGATTTTAGACTAGTTATTACGTGCAGATGTTTGTTTGGTTGGGTTGAGTTGATATAGCAGAATATGAAAGGTCCAGGAAAGATAGACAGAAAGAGGAAATATCCGGTTCATTGGGCAATGGAGTCAAAATAAGATCATGGAAAACTCTTCAAGGGATATGGGATATCAAAGGGAAAATCTAACTTGGCCACAGGATCCTTTGTTTTGGAATGAGATGGACATTAATGATTTGGAAAAAGAAATTTAATTCTCAACAAAGGGAACTTGAGAAACATTACTTATCAATAAAGAGATATTTGATAGACAGGGCTAACCATAAATTCTACAAACATTCTTTAAGCAAATAATGATTTCAAGACAACTTCTAAAATGAAATCTAAGATTCGAGTAACACCCTATTTCCTCAAAGATCTTATTTTAAAGGATTTAGAAAACATAAAAGATTCACTGATAGTTGCATTCATAGAAGAGGGAACACCTAAATAACATATGTGTTTGCAACTATAAAGACCTTCAAAACAATTGTTTAAGCAGGGGCAAAGGGTAATATCAAAATCGACCTCTTTGGTTAACTTAAGACAATGGTACTTCGAAGGGAGATTTCAATAACGACTTTCAAGTGATGGCAGACAAGCAGGGAGAACCATAACATGCCGAAACCAACTATTTGAGCTATCAAGGAAATAAAAGAGCATGAAGACTAAAGAGAAGTTTTAAAGCCTCTAAAATAATTCAGCAGAAGAAAACATAAAATAGTGAAGGGTGAACAGGTCTAAGGTGCTTCCAGGAGTCATTTCTTAGCCTAAAACTTTCAGCCTACTGTAGTAAGAAATTATGGAACATAATGAAAACAAGGAAAAAAACATTTAACAGTTCAGAGTACTTCACCAACAGCCAAGCTCATGGATCCAATGACAGAGCCTTCTCAGGAACAGACATGCAACGACATCATCAAGACATCCAAGACTCCAAATTATTTTCAACTTCAACAGACTTGTATATTTATTTCAGAGAGTTTCAATATTACAACTTGTGATCAAACAACAACCAACCTTCTCATCTTATGCAGAAGTACTTATAGGAAGATGAGGAGGTGAGAACTAACAAAAATATCTCGTGAACCATTAATATAGATTAAATGACTTATTTGTCTCTTGAGGGGTTCGATGGAGAAGTGTACAGGTGGATCACTGTATTAATGTTTTACAATTAATATCAAAGCTCGGTGGGAGCTTTATTTGACTTTGAGGCTCTATGTTCTGTCCGGAGCAACTCTGCAGCTATTTTCTATTACACTCCTTGGCAGAATTAACTTCTTGGCAGCGCTGGAGGCAGATATTTCCTGAATCAATAACTTCGGCCTCTGTTTGAAAGGTTTGACGCAACAGGTGGCTCTTTGTAGTAGCTGAGGAATCAATTCGCCTTAGTTGAAGCGGTGGAAAACATTTCTGTCATCAAAACATTTATGATTTTCTTAAATAGTGTTTTGAGTCGGGGATTAGGCTTTTGATAACTGTCTTAGCCGTAATCCCCGTAATATTGTCTTCAATCTTCTTCTGCTGTGCTTTATTCTCAAAACTGATACTCTTTAACTGTTCTTTCGAATAAAATAGTGTCTTGTTGATGTGCAGGGCCGCGCTGGGCTTTTCGGCATCAATGCTCATGAAAAATTGACAAATCATTGAATCCAACCATGTGAATGGTTCCTTTTAACAGCTCGAAGGCACAGGAAACGTCTTTCCCAACCCTTCGGCTTTCTTTCGTTATACAATGGAAAACCATTAAAACACCTGCAAAACACAAAAATAGTTAAGAAATCCTGAGGAAATAGGTTTAAACTGCTTCAGATGGTGGGGGAGGAGCGAAGCCGTCGGATGAAGACAACCAACGGTGGAGATCTGCATAGAAAAGCAAAAAGGATAGCGGGAGAAGAATAAGGAGGAGTAGTTTTGGACCGTCTGATCTGGACACGTGGACGGTCCAGATTCAATCGAAGGATCGCAATCAAAACTGTGGGCCTAATCGCAATCGAAACTGCGGGCCTAATCGCAATCGAAACTGCGGGCCTGATCGCAATCGAAACTGCGGGCCTGATCACAATCGAAATTGCGGGCCTAATCGCAATCGAAACTACGGGCCTAGTCGCAATCGAAACTGCGGACCTAATCGCAATCGAAACTGCAGGCCTAATCGCAATCGAAACTGCGGGCCTAATCGCAATCGAAACTGCAGGCCTGGTCTTTTCGATCAACCCATTGAAATTTTCCTAATTACGATTGCGCGATCAGTCTTTTTAATCTAACCATTTTATATTTAACACGTGACTTAAAGCTTTTAAGTTGAAACTTTGGATAAGCGGGTTCTTGGGTTTTATAAAGGAAAAAGCAGAACAGTAATGAAAATTTACAATGTTTTTTAAGCGCCGGAGGCGAGCTTACTGGATATATAAAATAAACGATGCGATCGGGTTTTAAGAAGCATGGCTAATCGCAATCGAAACTTTTTGGAGTATGGCAAAGACTTACGTCTTCGATTCTTTTCGATGCGATTAGCACTTTGTCGTATTAGCAAGTGGTTTCAGACCCAAAGCGTATGGTGGGGAATTGGTTTAGGGCTTAGCCCAAGGGGCTTAGGTCCATAGCAACGAAACTTTGTTTTTTATAAAAAATTTCAAGGTTTTAAATGGATTTGGGGGTTTCGGCACAGCTAAAAAAAGAGGTTTTAAACCATGTCAGGAGGATTCTCATGAATGGAAGGAGAAACTTATGAAAAGTAGGGAAATAATATGGAGAAAAGGGGGAGTAAATGAAGGTTAGTTATGAGTGGGAGAAAGGGGACAAATGATGGTTTCTTCAGCAGTTTGTTATACGAAATCAACAGAATTTTCTGAGTAAAAAAAAAAAAAAAGGACAGTAAATGAGGATTTTGGACAGAGGCATGAGGCCTACAAGGAGTCTTCAAGAGCCAACAATTTTTAGTGATAAAATTTGTTCCTTGGAGGCTCAAAAAATATCTTAGCCACCTTTTGGTATAACAAAATATTATAGGTGGCTAACAACAGGCAGTATTTGGGGGGAGCTCAGAAGTATAAGACTTAAAATGAAGTAATATACTTAAGTATGCTTTGTTGAAAAGTAAAACTAAAAACACAAAAAGAAGCTAAATAAAGAGTTCCAAACAATAACAAGGTAAACAACGGCTTGATGGCATTCTTCTTATTGAATGCTTGGAATGAATACAAATCTTACCCACTTGCTGAAGGGCCTACACAGAGGCTCTAGGACCCGACGCAAGGATGTTTTTCCTTCAAGTTTTTTCTTCTAACGCAATTCAACTCTCTCTCTATGTTGTAATAGACTGAAATTGTTGGGTGGCCAACAATTGAGTCCTCCTCTTCAGCTCCTGCTCCTTGGTTCACATAAACAACTGGTGTTTCTTGGGCAACTTTGGCCAGCATAACCTTGTGCTCACAAATTTTTCATCTCTTTGAGGGTTTATATAGGTGAGCTTTCAAACCTCCAGCCCTCCCTTAGTACATGGTGGATAGTGACCCAAGGGAGGGGAAATATTCCATTGTGGGCTGAAATATTCTTTTGTGTGCTCACACAAGGCCTAAGGAGGCGCTGGTGTTGTGCTTCGGTGACTTTCACATAAGGAGAAACTGTCATTTGCTTTCTTGTGGTCCTGAAAAGGTACTTTTTTTCATTTCCATGAATGCGATCTTATTGGCCTCTAGTGCGCACATAAGGCGCTCTTCTCGAAGGAAAAGGCACGCATTCGGGCATTTATGACTAGTTTAATCTTGAATTGCTCAAAACCTTAGAGATTCTTAATATTTATGATTCCATAATGTATCCCTTGTCCTGTAAATCCTTAGGCTTGACATTACTTTGATGTCATTTTCTACTGTACAATTTTCCAGTGTTAACGGATTCACCCTAATGTGTGAGGTCTAGGAAGAACTGTATAGCTGAAATAAATTATGGTTTCCTTTTTGTATCGTACGTAGCGAGAGAAAGAGAGAGAGAGAGGCGTGTGTGTAGAAGGACAACATCCTGCACCGGGTTCGAGATAAACACTGCCTAGGGGACCTCCTGCAAGTAGAAAAAATATACAATTTGCAACATTTCAACGAGGCGGGCATGTCCCATGCTCATGATGCTATGGCTAGTTTAAAAAAATTGACAGATACATGTGTTGTCTATGTCACTAATGTGGTAGTGATGTTGGTGGTTGTTGACGACGACTGCTGACGCCCTCAGGGGCATTTTTATTTGACGATAGGTGGAATGTGGTACCCATATGTGTAATATTGGTATGCCAGATCATTGCGCAATGCACGCATATGTACTGGCTGGGACCTTCCCATGTAAGCATTGTTGTCAGAGACACTTATAAAGGCACGGGTCTTCGACGGATCTTGCTTAAAGTGCAATGGTTGTAAGGTACGATACAATCATGACATGAAAGCTTTTGCTATAGTCGAATGTCAAGAGGATCGATGAAATCTATGGACAATGATGTCTCCCATAGTGCCACCTGAGGATACCCATTTTCATGGGGAGAAGTTATCCAAGGTACCGCTTCCTTTTTGGAAAAGAGGTGTTGATGTCAACAAAAAGGAAGCCTTAACCGAACCATGGTGGGTTTAACATAGGCATGTTGGTGAGTGGTAGCTGAAAAAAATGATGGGGATTTAGTGGCCTGAGGTCAAAGTATATTTGAGCAGCTTGGCGGCAGTCATAGGTATTGTTTGAAGGGAGAAATCCCTGAAGTCAATAGGACTTCCAGGATGGGTATGAATTGGCTATGATTGTTGTAATGGTGTGTGCATGAAGGGTATGAAATACTTCGACCAAGGGAGATGAGGGACTATTGCCATGGGAGGAAAAAGTGCAATATGAGGGCAAAGAGGCAAAGGGCGTTTTTTATGATTTTTGTACAAAAAGAATAAAATAATGGGGTTTGGTTTGTACAAAACACAGAGACGGGTACCCCAAAACATGAAAGAGGGTCACTCACTCAATGGTGTGAGGACAGTGTTTTTCTAGGGGTAGGGGTCCCATTGGCTGGTCTCATGTGTGGGGTTGATGAAGCGGAAGATGTCATAGATGGATTAATGCCGATAGAGGTATGGTGGGCCAAAAGCGGTGTGCAGAGGTGCGCTTTCATTCTGCTTGTACAACCTGGTCATCTGGGAAGGGGGTTGAGTTGGAATGATGAACTTGACCTTATGCATGATATATGGATGGGCATGAGGTGCTTCCTGGACTAAAATGGTATGGCCATGGTGTCACTTTGTGGAGTGATGTATGGTCTACTTGAGATGATGATCGCCATGGAGGGGAGGCTTTACCGACCATCGAGGACGTTTATCATAGGCAGGGTGAGGTGATGATAAACATGGTCGGGTATGAGGACCCTAGGGTTTATTTCTGATGGAGAAATGATGTCAGGATAGGAAAAGTTTCTGGGACTCTATCATGCTAAGGGTAGAATGACACCTACTCCAGATCTTTCAGTGGTCGATGTTGTGAATGGTTTGCGGGCTCTTCCTGTAAAAAAAATTACCTCAAGTGAAAGCATATTATTTTCATTCAATATTATTGAAAAACATGAATCTTGGAAAGGAAGATGGGAGGGTGCATACTTTTCGACGCTTGAAAAAATATTTCTTCGGAAAGTGAATGTGGGGCATCGCTTCCATTCATCATGGTATACTGGTGATGGTGCAACTTACGATTTGCAGAATGGACCTTCTGATCTCCTGTTATGGACCTCTGAAGTTTTGGAAAAGGACGATAAATAAGGGATTATGGCCCTAATCCTATTTATTTTTACTTGTTGAGTTTGGGAGATCAGAGGTGGTAGCAGAGCCTTTCTTGCTGTTGCGATCAGCCTGTGTACCATAGATTAGCGATACTATGTTGAGGTAACGCTCATGATGTCCTGCATTTTGATTTTTTCAGTTTGGTGATGTCGGGGGCCATACAAATTAGGTTTGTACAGTCTCAAAGGGGATTTTTTCCCTAGATTGTGCAGGCGATCTAGGGGAATAGGCGCCCCCTATGCGCATGTTTCTCAGGTAAAACCGTGTGAAGGCACATTGTCCATGCCTTTTTGCATGCATGGGCGCATCTATAAATGAAACAGGCGTGCAGGGGCATGCCTGTCTAAGAGACAGGCGTGCAAAGGCAACATTTTGGGAAAAACTTGGGTTTTTTACTGTCATTTATGATTTTTCCCCTTTGTACTGATGAGTGTTTGTTGCTTGGAAGGTTAGTATGGAGAGAGAAAGATTGGCCCAAGATCTGGACTGCTTTGGCTGCTAATGCTGGGGTGCGCCGTCAATTGGTTGCCTGGGGACTCTTGAAATTTGCTGAGAACAAGTGCCTTCGGTCGCAGGATCGACTGCTACGTTATATCATACGACATTCGCGCCGGAGGTGCAACATGTTTTTCCTGAGGGGGAAAAAATTGATTATCCTTCCAGAGATAGATATTTATTTCGTGACAGAATTACTGCCTTAGGGAGAGGCGTCGAGGTACCCGCTTCCTGCTAGGTGGGTGAACATGGATAGGTTTCGGCGATGGAATTGTGGTGGTGCACCTTTGACTGAGGGGTGCATCAATATCACCTCAGTGACATATGTGGCCGAGCGATGTGCTCTGGCTGTTATTGTGCGACTAGTGGGGTCGTTTGCGCCTCATTGGGCATCGGGCCCTCAGCTGGCAGTTTTACGCCACTTGAGGAACGAGCACTTCTTCGATTTTTCCTATTTTTGTTTTGATGGTATGGTGTCGCAATTGAATAGGGTCCATCATGAATCTAAATAATTTGCGTACGCCAGCATTCTGTGCAGCATCATGTATGAGAGGGTTGTGCTGCTGAGGCCCGTAATGCCTGTGCCTATCAGGGAGCCGAGGGAGCCACGTATGAGGAGGTGGGCTCTGGTGATGCCACGCAGTGGTGGTGGCAGAGTGGGTCGTTATTGGAATGACATGACAGAGGCCTATTTTAAGGCCAACCTGCAGATGTTTTTTCCATACCCTTATGCAGGGATGGACTTTCAGGGTGATCCAGATATTAGTCTCCCTTTTGGTTATGTTTGGGGTCCCGCAGGTATGTGTTATATTTCCACATTTATTTGAGTTTTTTGTGCTCTTGAGTGTTTTTTATTGACAATGACATTATTTGGTTACTCATGTAGATATTGGCGAGGTGGGACGCCAAGTGGCCTGGTTGGTGAGTCACAACCCTCTACCATGACCGCCTGGTGGTCGGGGAGGTGGTGTCGTCGGTGGCCTGGGCAAGGGTACTGGTGGACCGGGTGGGGCTGGTGCTAGCCCTTCAGGTGAGGGAAGTAGCACAGGTGCAGCTGAGATAGCGACAGAGAGAGCTCGTGCCGATGCAGCTGAGGCGCGTATCATGGCACTTATAGATTAGGTAGAGGCTCTAGAGGACTTCCAGGGTTGAGTGGACCGCTTGACCCACGGAATGCCTGCTCGAGGTTGTATGGATGAATTAGAGGAGATATGGCTAGAGACAGTGATGGCCTGTGAGAGGGACTACCAGCCGACTTTACGACGGGTAGCTATTGCAGTGGCGACAACAGCTCCGGTGGTGGTACCAGGAGAAATGGTGGGCCTAGGTGCTCCTCCTAAGGGGGAACCCCCCTAGAGTAGACTTGTACATAGGGAAAGCACTCATTATGAGGATGCTTCCCTTATTTTTGACGACCTCTGTATTTTTGGGCTGGCCAATGGGCTAGGAATACTATTTTTTGTACTCTGATACACATATTTTTATATATATATATATGAGAGATATTTTTTATGGCTCTACATGGTGTGATGTCTATTTCAGTTTATGAATTTGTGTTATGTTGATGGATATATATGTTTTTGGTTTTTTATGTATGATGATTTGCTCGTGATGCATTCCAGTCTAGGATATTGTTGGCTATGTGATCAACTGTTTGGTTTCGATTCCTTGATACATGTGAGAATGTAATATAATCAAATTGTCTGCTTAATATTCTGGAACACAAATATTTTCTAAATAGGTTTGCATTTTTGGTTTCAAATTTTTGGTTTAACTGTGAGACTACTAACTGGGAATCAAGGTAGACATGTATATGGTGGATGCCCTGGTGGAGGGCCTTGCACATAAGTATGATGAAGGCATCATATTCTGCCTAATTGTTGGTTGCTAAACCAATGCACATGCCATTTGAACATAGTGGTGATCGGTCAGGGTAATAGATGACCTAGGTGGCTGCAGCTAAGTTTTGAGACCATCGCGATGCTCCATCAGCAAATCTGAAATAAGGTTCAACTTGGTGATCCATGGTGATATTTTGAGCGCGTTTAGGTTTTGTGGGTCAAAAATATTTTGGTGGTGGATTGTGTGTACTGTAACTCCAGAGGATAAGGGCTTGTGGGTCCCTTATGGGTAGAAATTCTTGAGGTAAAGGCCGTTGATAGGGTTAGTGAGGTTGGTCCCGTCCGGTTCCATCAAGATATATGCCCCCTGCCGGAGGAAATTTTTGATGATATAGGGCCCTTTCCACGGGGTTTTGAAATTTCTTGGCCCTAAGGCTTCTTTTGTGACATCATAGGGAAGGACTAGCTCTCCTTCGGTAAACAAGAAAGGCGTGATGTGGAGGTCGAATGATGTTTTTACCCTTTTCTTATGGGCCTCATTATGTTGCAGTGATTGGCACCTATTTTCATCAACTATCTCTAGTTGTACTAGGCATTGTTCTAGAGTTTGGGTGTCATCAAGGAGTTCGATTGCTGCATGCAAGTTTGGGATCTCATGTTCTATGGGAATCCCAACGTCAATCCCATATACCAAGTGGAAGGGAGTAAAACCAATGGAAGTATTAACTGTCGTGCAATATACCCCCAGGGTGGAAAAGATCATGTGGTGCCAGTTGGTTTTGTGGTTGTTCACCATCCGCTGTAACATAGTTTTGAGTACTTTTTTAATAACCTCTACCTGTCCATTGGAATGAGGGTAATATGGTGAGGCGAATTCATGGGTGAATCCGAGATGATGAGATAGTTCCTCGAAGACTTCATTTTCGAAGTGCTTTCTGTGATCGGAGACTAACTCTTTGGGGACACCAAATCGGGCTATCACGTGGTTGAATAGGAATCGAGTGATGGTTTTTGTTGTATTGTCGTATGTGGGCATGGATTCGGCCCACTTGGTGAAATAATCGACGGCCACGATGATGTATTTATGGCTGCCTGATGAGGCTGGGTTACAAGTCATGAAGTCGATTCCCCATTTACAGAAGGGGCCGACTACGATGATGGGATGCAGAGGGACGAGTGGTGCTCTTGCCTTGTGGGTGAATCGTTGGCATTGCTCGCATCTTTTGACTACTGTGATACAGTCGCAAAACAGGGATGGCCAAAAATATCCTGCTTGTAGGAATTTTTGGGTGGTGGCTATTCTAGATAGATGTCCACCGCATGCACCTGTGTGGAAATCGTTCAGGGCTTGCTCTACTTGATCATGAGTGAGGTACCGGCGTAATATTGTGTCGATGCCTCGTTTGTATAAGACATTTCCTATGAGGAGGTATCGAGGGGATTGTTGGTGTATGCACCGGTGGTCATCTCGCGTGAGGTGAGGTTTTAACTTCTGGGTTCGTGAGAATAGGAGAATATCCATGTACCAAGGGTTGCCGGTTGCTACAAAGAATAGGTGTTCATCCGATAGCGAATCATTTACTGGTGATCCTTTGGAATCTCTTGGTAGGTCGGCAATGAACTCTGCTAGGGAAAGTTCCTTTTTGATTTTAGGAGAGCGAAACTCTAAGTCGTATTCTTGGAGAATGACTATCCAGCGGGCATACTTGTGGTTCATTATCTGGCGCGTGAGTAGGTATTGGATGGGATTAGTATCTACTATGACCGTGGTCTTTTTTAAGATGATGTAATGATGAAGTTTCTGCACTACGTGGATTATTGCTAGGGTAGTTTTTTCTTCGGGCTCATATCTTAACGCGGGGCCGAATAGGGTTTTACTACTATAGGGTAAAATTCTTGGGTTGTTGGTTCTCGAATATCCCTCTCAGAGATTTCCAGTGCCCGAGGCAGATAGTAATATTAGCTGTATAGTTCACAAAGAAGATACATACATGTTCATATCAACTTAAACAACTTGATGGAATAAGATGGAATATTACCTCTTTAATGATATTGAAATATTTTGGAGAGCTCTAAGCAGGGAAGCAGGGATCCTCCTTCACCAACTCCAAATCTCGACCCTGTGATCAATCAAAGCACCCGTGTAATCTCTACCACAACATACATTTCCTATCAATTAAGTTAATATATGATAAACATTTAAACTATGCACATCTAAGCCCTTCATCTCATGCTATATAAGTAATTTAATAACAATAACAATATCAATGCATAGAATGGACAAAATAGTTACAATTCTATTGATTTATAAAAAGGAGGATTACAACCATCAATTGTACCAAGCCCTCCTCAGCCTTCCAATCTCTCTATCTCTCAATGTGGTGATGTCTTGATCAAAAAGTTCTCAATGAACCTCTTTGACTTTTGATCGTCAGACTACAACAATAATGCTCTGCTTCACAAGTATTCAAAACTTTGACAATCCTTCGACCTTGAACCAAGAGCCTTCAACTCCATTTTATAGCAGATGGAGAGAGCAATCATTGCCTTTCTCCTTCCACTAGTTCTAAATAGAAAAAACCAATATTTTTCCTCAACTTCCCATTCTTTTTCCTTCTTTTAGAGTTCAACAGTTTTTGGCAAGGCCCAATAAGAGACTGGTGCTTTGCAATTTCTATTTTGCACTGACTCATGAGAAAAATCTGGGATTTCAAATCATTCTCCATGGGTTTTTCCTATTTCAAACTCAAAACATGGGTAACACTGTCGTGTAGTCTAAACAGAGCGTTGCCCTAGCCACTAACGTGGCCTTTTCATTGATCAGGTGCGTTATAATGCTCTCTTGCTATTATATGGGTGCGTTACCTTGGCAGAAGTAGGTTTAATTTAGGTCTTTATATTCCTTCCATATTTATCTTCTCCTCTGAGCTGATGAGGAGGTTATTTGACCTGTAATAGATGCCCCCTAAAGTGTGAGGTCAGAGATGAAGATGATGGCTGAAATACTTTATAATGTGTGTAGTAGAGATAAAGAGATTGAAAGACTGAGGAAAACTTGAAACAACAACATATGTCAGAAAATATAGTATCTGTCTCGAGTCGGGCATTCCCATGCTCAGTAGCTAATCAACATGATTTCTCTAGAACAGAGATATGAAGAATCTGTCCACCGATAAGAATAATGATGAAGTGTCTATCATAACAGGATTAGGTTGAAGAAGCTGTCTCCATAAACAATATCGCAACTTGGGGAAGGGAACATAGCTTTAATGATGTAACCTTTGCCCCAAGGTCTTGACCGCCGCTTCACTTAAACTGCATATTTCTCAACATGTGAATGAAGCATTTGTCGTCAAACATGTGAGAAATCATCTGATTACCAGTCAATAATGAAAACTGTTAACAGATGCAAAGGTGGCCACCGATAATGATGATGGTCCTTAAGATGCACAGTACAATCTAGCGAGTGTGAATAAAAAGAGTTGAAGTTGAACACTAGTAGAATCATTAAATCAGGAGCCAATGATGAAGACTCCTAATCAAACACAAGATTACCTGCCATTGATGTCTGCAAGTATCCGGGTACTGATGGGTTTATGGATCAACTTCCTAGATAAGATGTTGAAATCGATAGGAAAAGATCTGTTGAAAGGTAGGACCTGAGGCATCCTACATCAGTCGACACGAAACAGAAACCAAATGAATTTTTTTTTTATGGAGATGATGAAGAGAAAATGGGGATAACTGACGACAAATAATTTTTGGCATAATGAGTGGTTTGGTTGATAAGAGGAGTAGTAGATAGTGAGATCTGCTTGAGAAATAGAAGGCATTGTAACAGGGTACTAGGAAGCTGAGGCTTAATGAACACCAAAGAGTTTGTTAGGATTTTATCGGTGTAGGAACACTGGGAGATGAAGGCTAATACTCATAGATGGTAGGGTTCGGCTAACTGCGAAAGAGTTTTCTGGGAACTGACATGTTCAAGATTTTTTCTGCCAAATCGACCTTTCTGAAATGTAACAGAGGTAGTATCCATTTTGTCCAAATTTTTCCCTGTCTGATTAGGTTTAATGAGTCTAAATGAGTAAACTCGGTGAAATTTTCATTTTTAGAGAGTCTGAAAAATGTCGTAAAATAAAACTCCATTCCTCGTCTGATTAGGTTTAACGAGTCCAGACGAGTAAACTCGGTGAATTTTTCATTTTTAGAGACACTAAAAAATGTCGTAAAATACAACTCTATTCCCCATCTGATTAGGTTTAACGAGTCTAGATGAGTAAACTCGGTACTCTTTGTGAAATTTTTAACGAGTCCAACAAAGAAAAACTTGGTGCTCTCCGTGAAATTTTAATGAGTCACGCGGAGAAAATTCGGTGTTCTCTGTGAAATTTTAATGAGTCATGTGGAGAAAACTCAGTGTTCTCCATGAAATTTTAACGAGTCACGCGGAGAAAACTAGGTCAATTTTTTTGTTTAAAGAGCTTTGAAAAAGAGGAAAAGAATGGCTCCTTACTCTCTGTCATGGTAGTTTAACGAGCCCCGCAAAGGCAACTCAGGGTTTTTTCAGTTTGTGAGCTAGAAAAAGTTCCTAAAAAGAAAGCTTAGTTCTTCTTCATATCAGTTTTAACGAGTCTAAAGAAGATAACTCCAAGTTTTTCGGATTAATGAGTAAGAAAAATACCATAAAAAGAATGCTCGAAATCGACTTCGTATAAGTTTAACGAGTCTGAAGAAGAGAAATCAAGTTTTTTTGGTTTAACGAGCAAGAAAAATACCATAAAAAGAATGCTCAGTGAATATGAGGTCAAAAAATGGTTATGTCTGCATATAGATCTTGATCATTCATCAGAACATCAGTAACCAACCTCAATAGTTGTGACACATATGCAGCAAGAATTCACTACTTTTTACAAACTAGCTAAGAGAGTTATGCCCTAGAAATGGCTATAAGAAGGTCAGAAGACTTTCATTTTCACTGTTTTGAATTCTGTGAAGGAGCTCTGGGTTGAAAAAGGGTGAAAACTTCAACTATCGATTGCAATCAATCTAGGCAACGGTTCTTCTTCCCACAAGATCCAGGTAAGAGCTAGAACCTCCTGCTATTAGTTTATTGTGTTTTTGTGAAGTTTTGCTAGTCCAAAATGGGAAATTTGGCAGGCCCTAAAAAATCTTAGTAGCTAACGCGGGCCAACAGTGCTGGACCCACGATAAGTGCACTTCCCGTGAAGGAAGGGCACGTTAGCACGCACTTTTTTTCTCTATAGCCCGCGTTAAGCACATAGCATATTTTAAGAACTCGTTTATAAGAATTTTGAAGTGTTCCAAACAATTTCTAATCGGTTGAAAATGTTGTATTAGAAAGTATTCAGTTGTTAACCATGAGTATCTGGTGAGAGAGAGAACATGAACGGGAAGAAAGAGATATGATTACTGATGCTGCAAGTTTGACGGCTCTCCGCAGATGCAGTTTGCTAAAATATGCACATTTAGAATTGATGAGGGGCCAAGAGGACCTCCTGAGGTGGTTGATTCAGCAATGGGACGAGCGTCACCATGTCTTTCATATTGGGGGTAATGAGCTCTCAATTGAGAAGGACGATGTTTAATTTTTGACCGGCTTATCATGTCGTGGACTGAGGCGCAACTTGACGGGGTCCAGAGTGGATCTGTGTTCCACTGCTGATCTTATTTTGACTCATTGCGTACGCAACACAAAGGAAATGAGCAACCAGGTGCTTATTGCACGGGTGGCTTTGAGACTCCTTAGGTCTATACTATGGATGATTGTTCACTTGACAGGTGCCAAGATTCAGCATGTGGCCACCAAGGCCGAGATGCTACTAGCCTTGGATTGTATGCAGCCTCAAGTTTTTGACTGGTGTGATGGAGTTGTTCGTCGGGTCCGAGCAGAGCTCACAGCATGGAAGACCCCTACCCAAAGAGAGTTTGGGTATGGAACATTGATCATTTTTTTCCTACTAGAGCGGGTGCCATTGATGAGACCTAGGATCATTACAGTGCCATTGGGCCCACCCGAGTCGAGACAGGCTCGATGGGCAGCTTTGCTTCCACGAACTAGAGAGGGTCCAGTCCGTTACTGCTTTGATGATGGATTTTTTGATTGGCTGAACTCGCAGATCATTATGATTAAGGACTATCCCTATGTAGGGATAAACTTCACCAGCGATCCCGAGTTAGTGTTGCCCCCTGGCACCTAGTGGGGGCTCGATGGTAAGAAAGAAATGATCAATGTACATTAGGAAGTACTTTTTTTTTGTCTTTTGAATGTTTATGCAATTTTTTTGTTTAGATAGGGTGAAAATTATGTTTTTACATGAAGCTTGCTTTCTTGACATAGATGTGGCACCTATCCACCCAGTTGGGGCTCCTCGTTATGCATGGCGAGGACTACAACTACCCGGGGCTGGCACACTAGCTAAGGATGCGGAAGCCACCGGGGATGATGATACCCAAATTTTGCATGAACTCTCCAGAAACTTGGAGGGTTTGAGTATGGGTATACCACCTCTTCCTATGCGGGAGGTTCTAGTTCGTTTGTAGCGGCATACCATAGGTGTACCGGAGAGATATCTAGTGCCTTTGAGGAGGATAGCCAGAGAAGTTGTATGTTATTTTGAGCATCAGGCTTAGCTGGTGGAGTGGATGTATAAGTATCATAGCGTGGCTTTAGTATAGCCAAATGTTTTGTAAAACACCAAATTTTTGGAAGATTTTTTGATGTAACTATTGTACTGGACACGACATATATATATATACATAATTTTTGGTGATTTTGTGTTTTTTAATTTTTTATGTATTTTATATGGGATAAAAAATATATATACTCATGTGTAAATATTTTATAGAAAATGTGACAAATGCCAATCTAACACATAGTTTGCCAAAGAATCAGCTAATACATTAAATTCTCTAGGAACGTGCACAAATGTGATTGTTTGAAATTGACGTTCTAAAATTCGCACCCTTAAAAAATAACATAACAAGACTGGATGACGGACATGGTAATGATTTTTTAATTGCATAATGACGAGTTGGGAATCTAACCTGACCACTAAATTGGAGATGTCACGAGAGGCAGCCTCTGTGAGGAGTTGGATCATTGACATGTACTTGGAAATGTTATTGGTGGCACTACCTAGGAAAATTCCCCTAGAACCAAGAAGTTCCAACTCAGGAGCATAGAGAACCCAAGCAGCTGAAGCAATGTGTCTAGTGTGATGACTAGCACCGTTCGCATATCCAACGTATGATAAGGAGGATGACGGCATCTGTGTGAAGGAAAAATATTGTAGATGAGAAAAACACCTCAAAAATCAAAAAATATGATTCCAAAGACATCAAAACAATAGGCAAAACTTATATACATAAAATTACAAAGCATACACCTAGTGCGAAACTAGGCAAAATACTTCTTTAGATAGAGCCCGTTTCGAGGCTCCTCGAACTAAATTCCATTACAGTCCTGAAGTTTGTAAGCCCCTTTTGAGAGGGATTTAGTGACGATATAAGGACCAAGCCATAATGGTTGGAGTTTTACTGCCCCCAAGAGGTCATGTTTCTGATCATAAAGTAGAACGAGATCACCCTCTTGGAAAGAACAGGGCTTGACAGATTTTTCGTATTGAGGTTTGACTCGGTGCTGGTGAGCTTCGAGTGCTATTGTAGCATCTCGACGAGTTTCATCCAAATGATCGAGCAAGAGAAAGCACTCTTCTGTGGTGGTGGTGCCAGGCAGGAGTTCAATAGCGAATTTGAGTGATGGAATTTCACACTCGATTGGAAGTACTGCCTCCAGGCCAAATGCAAGTTGAAATTGTGTGAAGCCTGTGGAAGTTTTGATTGACATTCAGTATGCCCATAACATGGAACACAACTTCCGATGCCATGTGGTTTAATGGTTTCCAGCCAATCGATGAATCATGGTTTTGAGGATGCCATTTAGAGCTTCGACTTGACCATTAGCTTGAGGATAATAAGACGAAGATTGATCTTGATGAAAACCTAGCATGGATGTTAATTCGTTCATCATATGATTCTGAAATTGGGATCCATGATCTATGACAATAGATAGGGGTACGCCGAACTGACAGATTACCTGATTGAATAGGAAGAGAGCAGCAATTTTTCCATCATCCTTAAAAGTGGGAATGGCTTCTGCCCATTTCGTAAAATAGTCGACCGCAATCACTATGTAGTTGTGTCCATTTTCTGAAATGAGATCGTAGGTGACGAAGTCAATTCCCCATTTAGTGAAAGGACCAACGGAGATAACCGGATGAAAGGGGGCAGGATGAGCACGCATTTTCTTCATGAAAATTGGACATGGATGGCGCTTCTGGACCCTTACATGGAAGTCATTCAAAACGTGTTCTGCTTCATTGAAAGTGAGACAATGCTGGAGAATAGTATCGATACCACGATGATATAATGTATCATTCAACACGAGGTAGTGCTTTTCCTGGTGGTGAATACGATGATGGTTGTCAGACATGAGATTTGGGCAGAAGCGTTGGGTTTGAAATGGATCATGAGCTACTTCTCTTGGGTCGATTCTAGGAAGGTTCGATGATAATTCGACGAAGATGAGAGATTTTTTTGCTTTGGCAGCTATGAAGACCAAATCAAATTGTTGGAGGATTATGATCCATTTGGAATATTTTCCTCCAATAATTTTTTGAGACAGGATGTGTCGCATGGGGTTCTCCAAAGCAATAATAGTAGTCTGTTGTAGCAATATATAGTGTCAGAGTCGGGTGACGGCAAAAGCTACCGCCAAAGAGAGTTTCTCCACATGTGAATAACTTATTTCGGGTCTGATTAGAAATTTTGACAAGTAGTATATCACATGTTCACTGTCGTCATTGTGAACTTGAACCAAAACCATTCCAAGTGAGGATGGTGAGGCTACCAGGTAGAGGAGAAAGTCGCGTGAGCAGTCGGAGGCACTAAGGAGTGGGGCTGAAACAATTGCATTTTTTAAAGAATCAAATGAATGTTGAGCTTGGTCATCCCACAAATATCGTGTTCCCTTCTTCAATAATCGCATAAATCCTTTCGTCATCTCGGCATAGTTAACAATGAATCGACGTAAAAAATTTTCCTTCCCTTGCAGACGTTGGAGTTGGAGGATGGATTGTGGTGCTGGAAATTCAACAATTGCTTTAACCTTATCAGGATCAACCGTAATCCCATGCTTGGAGACAATGAAACCTAATAGACGCCCAGACTTAACCATGAATACGCACTTATGAGGATTCAGATGTATATTGTAGAATCTACACCTAGCAAAAATTTCTTTCAGATGAGAAAGGTGATCAAGTCGTTTCTTGGAATGGGCCGGAATGTTATCCAAGTAAGCCTGTACAATATTTCGAATGTCTTGGAAAGTGTAGTCCATAGCCCACTGAAAATTTTCTCCAGCATTCTTCAGACCGAATGGGAGTTTACACAAATGTGCCCCAAGGACAGATAAAGGAAGTTTTATGTTGGCCTTTTTTTTTAATCGCAATCTGGTTATAACCCGAGAATCCATCCATGAAGGAAAAAGATTCGCATTTGGCACAATCGTCGAGAATCTAATCTATGAATGATGTAGGATAATTTTCTTTGGGATAGGCAGCATTCAGATCGCGATAGTCAACACAAACTCGGTTGGTGCCTTGTTTTTTATCAACGGGAACCGGATTGGAAACCCATTCTGTCAAAGGAATGGGATAGCTGAAACCAACATTTAAAATTTTTTCTACCTTAGTTTTGATGGCGGTCGCTTTACGTGGGTGGACAGGCCTGAGTTGTTGCTGAATTGGTTTGGCATTGTCATAAATCTTGATTTCATGTTCGAATATAGATGGATCTATGCTAGGAATTTCGTCATAAGACCAAGCGAACACATCACGGAATTCCTTGAAAAGGGATGTGAAGCGTGCAATTTCCTGAGGATTGCAATCTGCTACAATCTGAATATTTTCCACGATAACCGTTTTGACCGAGATATTTATGAGCATTGTCTTAGAAATATTACCCATGTTCCCTTTTGAATCAATAGTATGAACAGTCGTGTAAGCGGAGGGAACCATCTCAGGTGGGTCAAAGGATGGGATTTTAGTATTTATCACGTCCGAGTCGATCATCGAAGTGCGATGGTGAAACTATCCCCAAGGTCGTTCTTCTAGAGAGATGATCTCTCGAATAGCTTCGTCTGTAGGCAAGAATTCATTGAGGAGATCCTTAGAGAGAACTGTGATGGGTGGGAGGTTTGTACCTTTGGTTGAAACCATAGCAGTGGAGGGTTTGGATGTAATTTGGATGGCTTGGTAGGCCAACTCGGCTGTTGAGAGCGGCATCTGATCTTCATAGGAATCAATGTCTGAAAGTGCCGAGAGGATCCATGGGTCGATAGAGCCATCCAAAGTGGTGGATATCATTGCAACCTTATTTGGGATGTCTGGAGCTGGTAGAGGAAAACAACCCAGTAGGGAAGATGCCTTTAGAAGACCGGTACCAATATTGACGTAAGAGTTAGGAAAGCCTCCTATTAGGGGTACAATGCTACTTGGTAACGTGGTATAATCAGGGGTGCAGAAGGATAACTGATCCACTATGACTATTTTCCCATCCAATGGAAATAAGATGAGTCGGAAGACCGAAGAAGAAATGGAAGTCATGGCATAAGACAACCTGCGACCGAGTAATAGATTATAGTCGAGAGGACGATCTATGACTTCAACATCCATGGTTATCATTTTCCCAGTCAGAGTGATGGGAAAGCTAGCAAGGTATCCTTTTGGGAGGAATGTGTGGCCATCGAAAGCTTTGAGGGAATTCCACAGCAGTGACAAGGTAGGAGAACCGAAAGCAAGCCAACAACCTTGTGACATAATGCAGGTCAAAGAACCTTCATCTATGACAGTGCGATGGATTGGTCTCCCTTTCGACACAACCTGCACTTGGAATGCGAGTTGGTGCGAGAGGCGAGTCTGAGACTTTTCCATATCAAAGATAGCTAGCATGGAATCCTGGGGTTCTATTCCACCAATGGCCGAAAGCAAGGCTTTCCTTTGTGCTAGACAAGTTTTCAATACTTCAAGAGCAGAAATAGCTGATCGTGCCTACGCCAAATCTTCTACAATGTTGTAGTTTTGGGCTGCACGTGTAGAGGTGTTATGAGTCATGCGTTGAAGTGTCCCTTTGGGGGGACAAATCATGGGATCAGCAATAGGCCATTCGATATGCAGATCGTTGGGCAGCGGTGGAGTTGAACTAGTACCAAGTTCTTGAGCGTCTATGGTAGGATTTCCATAAAGCTTGGCTCATGTTTGAAGTTAAACAGTTTCAATGCCATAAATGGTAGATGATCCTTCACCGGAAGGATGTGAACCACCATTTCTCCTTTGCTGGGGTTGTGGCAGGTTTTCAACCATGTGTTGGTGTTACTTCTGTTGATTGGGGAAAGGATTATGAAGAACGACAGGTGTTCACCCATAATCCTTGTTTGTGATAAAATTGGTGCATTCCTACAGCCGAGGACATTTGTATGTCAAGTGGTCCTCCGCACAGATCTTGCAAGGAAATTTCATGGGTTTATCCTTCCCTTTTTCATTTTTGGCAGTGTTTTTATGATTAGGATTATTCTGATTGTCCGACTGCTCTTCCGAAGGAGATGTATTTTTCTTGTTCTTCTTATTCTTTCCACTAGGTTTTTGTGAAGTTTGCACAGAATTTACCTCAGCAGTAGGAAGAGTAGTCGTTTGGTTAGGGGCGGTGGCAACCAAGTATGGCTGGGAGGTTTTCCCCCAAGACTATTTTATGGCTACGCCAGAGATTGTGCCAATGAGACCATCGGCGTGGGCTCCAGTTTTCTAAGTAGTGGGAGGATTTGGGTTACCAGGGGTATTGGGAAGTAAATCATATAGCGTGCCAAATTTTGAATAGATAAAATCCAAATGTTGGGCACGACGAATGCATTGATCTTCTGTAACAGCACCGATAGGCCAATGTCTTTAGAGATGTGGGGTAAGAGAGACTTACAAAACCAATTAGATAGAAGATGATCCAAGATTGACGCTTTGACTAGCCTCCTCCTACGCCTCCATTCATGAATATGATCAGAGATGTGGTTGGCAGTGTCTTGGCACAGTGAGGTTAACAATTCCATTCCGGTTTCAAATCTGATTGGTAATTGGAAGTTCTTTAGAAACTCCATCGCTAAAGTGCCAAATTTTTTTATGGCGGCGCGTGGCAATTCAATATACCACTTGAAAGCATTGCCTGTAAGGGTGCGGGGAAATAGTCGAAGGCGGACACTATCATCCACCATGGAGTTAGATATAGACCATAAATGGCAGGTGGTGATGAGTGCGGCTGGGTCTTCCCCTTGTTTCCCATCAAACTTCAGGATGTCAGAAGGAATCTTGTGTGGTACTGGAGGCCAGAGTGGGTTGTGATTGATGGGGTCATTAGTCAGTTTATAGATGTCAAGAATGTCTAGAGCTGCCAAAAATGGAAATTGTGGGTTTGCTCCTGAATCTAACCAAGGAAGTATTGGCTGACTATTTGGACCATAGGGTTCACCCATCAATGTGTTACCAGTAGGATAAGTAGGACTTTGATAAAAATTTCCTATAGGTGGAGGGGTAGGGATATATGGTTGCTGTCCATAGGGCATATTGTATTGCAGGGAAAATGGTTGGTTGCCCCTAGTATAAAAGTGCCCTCCCATTCCAGATGGAGGTAGGGGTGGGTTAGTCCATATGGATGCAATAGAGATTCCCGGAGGTATGCTGCTACTTGCATAGTTTGGCAACGGCATAGACCTTACACCAATATGTAAACCACTTAAGGGAATAGTGTTAACAATAGGTTGTTTGGTTTTTCCTAACAATTACAGGGGTAGTGAAATGTTCCCTGTTGTTTGCGTGCTGGTGACACTACCGCTTGGTATGGTGGCCAAGGGTTTTGAACTCAACAAAGGGTTTCAATCGAAATGGTTGCTAAAAGGAACCAAAGTAGTCCCACTCATGAGAGGAGAAATCGTAGGTCCCAATGTGGTCACGGTAGGAGTAGATCCCGAAGGACTCGACGAGTTACTTACAGTTGTGATGACTGTAGGGTTGGGACTAGGCATATGTTGACTATTGGGGTTACCAAGTAATGGCATAGAAATAAAAAATGGAAAGGAGGATGATGGTAAACCTAGGATGGTTTCCATTGGTATTGACCCTATGGATGTCGGCTGTGAAATGGATGTTTTTGCAGCTGAAGACATGTCTTGGCGTGGTGTAATCTGAATTAGCATAGTTTCCAACGGATCAGTGAGTGGAGGATTGTAATGAGGTATGAAACCTTCTATGAAAGGGTCCTCCGGAAATTCCGTATGATATGAGGCTATGTGGAAATCAGGGTTTTTCAATGGAGACTACTCTTCCGCAGAAGGCATGGGTTCACCAAGGTTCAGCTCTTCCTAAAGAGTCAGAGGAGGTAGACCTTGCTGTCGTCGAGACAGATGACATGGGTCAGATGACACCACAGTGACCTGTTTATTTTTAACACATTTTAATAAATTGTGATGTATTATAAATTCTCAATGACAGTAACCACACACCTAAAAAAGAAAAAAGAAAAAATGACTCTCTAAAATCAATCAGCAAGCAGCCAGAATAGGGTGCCCTGTCTGAGTACTACCATTTTCTGGTGATGAAATCCAGTATCACAATAGTATACAGAGAGGGTTGGTCGAAATTACAGTTACAGTTACTCTAGAGCTTCACCCGAACCTCAGACGATAGGTGTAAGCACTCTCGTGAAGACGAGTACCCTCCTAAAGACCGAAGACAGAGTAGGTCCATCTGTTTCAAGTACCAGGACAGTTCGTCCCAGTCACCTTGTGTACGTCCCTAAAAATATGGCCACTAAAGATACCTCAAATCACAGACATCATCAGGGGGGTCCATAGTCTAGGACAACATGCTATATGGGAAAAACACCTAGATCCCCGATCTAGTTTCGACATCCCTTAAGGGAACCCCAATATATAGAATGCCCACTAGATGCAGTCGAAGGCAGGCTGCCTTCTTGTGCACCCAAGTGTTGTCTCGTGCTTAGCTCCAGTAAAGGAGTGGTTCCGATAATATGAGTGCAGTAGGATTTCACTTGTTAATAACTCTAGTCTCAAGTTTTGAGATCTTGGGTGATTTTCTCACTTTTCCTAACCCAAGATCCTAGCCTGAACTAATGGTGGTGTAAGCTCAGAAAAATTAATGTGATTGATTTTATTACCGCTTGATTCTTAGTGTACTCGATTATTATTCTTGCGGAGGGGGAGTGGACTTATGAAATGTAATGAGACTCTAACTCAAGAAACCATGCAAAAATATGCTCTAAAGATTCAATTCAAAGAAGAGTATTTATACAAGGAGAGGTTTCTTTTCAACATCCATGCACTAACATTCAAATAGCAAAGTTCAACCTTAAAAGATTCAGACATCTATTTACCTCATCTTAACAGTCTTTTAACTAAAACTTTCAGAAATAATTCATCTAGATCCAGAAAAACTAAAAAAAAAAATTCTTCTAAAAAGTAAATGCATTCAACACTAACTTTTTCAAATAAGAACAAACAAATAGTGATGCCAGCTAGTAAAAAAACACATGGATTCAGTCAAGAAGTGGTTTTGATGGCCAAAACTCTGCAACCAAAAGGGAACACAACACAGGGGTGAACAACAATTTTTTGGCTGAGTAACGCACTGGTTCTGAGCAGAGACAACGTTAATGCAGAGACTAATGCATTGGAATCAAAGCTAGGCCATGTTATAACACTCTGGAATACTGATAAAGACAGCGTTAGCCAGGGTAAAGTTCTTCAGATGGGAAAAAAGAGCACAGGACTGAACTCTGTGAGCTTTTGAAATGTTTACTGGGCATAAAAGCTGGTCAGAAGGATTTGTGAACAGAGGAAAGAAGGGAGGAAACAATCCAGAAAATTAGGGTTAAACTCCCCAGCGAAGACGCCAATTCTATTATAGGGTAAAATTCTTGGGTTGTTGGTTCTTGAATATCCCTCTCAGGGCTTTCCAGTGCCCAAGGCAGACAGTAAGATTAGCTGTATAGTTCACAAAGAAGATACATGCATGTTCATATCAACTTAAACAAATTGATGAAATAAGATGGAAGATTACCTCTTTAATGATCTTGAAATATTTTGGAGAGCACTAAGTAGCGAAGCAGGGATCCTCCTTCACCAGCTCCAAATCTCGACCCTGTGATCAATCAAAGCACCGGTGTAATCTCTACCACAACATACATTTCCTATAAATTAAGTTAATATATGATAAACATTTAAACTATGCACATCTAATCCATTCATCTCATGCTATATAAGTAATTTAATAACAATAAAAATATCAACGCATAGAATGGAAAAAACAGATATAGTTCTATTGATTTATAAAAAGGAGGATTACAACCATCAGTTGTACCAAGCCCTCCTCAGCCTTCCAATCTCTCTATCTCTCAATGTGGTGATGGCTTGATCAAAAAGTTCTCAATGAACCTTTTTGACTTTTGACCCTCACACTACAACAATAATTCTCTACTTCACAAGTATTCAAAACTTTGACAAACCTTCGACCTTGAACCAAGAGCCTTCAACTCCATTTTATAGGAGATGGAGAGAGAAATCATTTCCTTTCTCCTTCCACCAGTTCTAAATAGAAAAAAGCAAGATGTTTCCTCAACTTCCCATGCTTTTTCCTTCTTTGAGAGTTCAATTTTTTTTGGCAAGGCCCAATAAGAGACTAGTGCTTTGCAATTTCTATTTGTACTAACTCTCTTATGAGAAAAAAATGGGATTTCAAATCATTCTCCGCAGGTTTTTCTTGTTTCAAACTCAAAACATGGGCAACGCTACCCTCTACTCTAAATAGAGCGTTTCCCTAGCCACTAATGTGGCCTTTTCATTGATTAGGTGCGTCATAATGCTCTCTTGTTGTTATAGGGGTGCGTTACCTTGGCAGAAGTAGGTTTAGTTTAGGTCTTTACATTCCTTCCGTATTTATCTTCTCCTCTGAGCTGATGAGGAGGTTATTTGACCTGTAACATTACTGACGTAATAAATTACGTGCTCCCTTCCATCTGGGCCCTCCTGGACCAAAACTCCAGCCAGCATGGCCTCAGAGACTGAGAGATATGAGATATAATCCTTGTTATAGTCGGGGGGACTGATAAGTGGTGCTGAAGATAGTGTTTCTTTCAACGCATCAAATTCTTGTTTAGCATAATCATCCCATTTAAACGGGATGTCCTGGTGGAGGAGGTGCAGAAACCCTTGAGCACAGGTGGCGTAATCTGGGACAGAACATCGCAGAAAATTGGCCTTTCCTTGTAGGCTTTGGATTTTCCTCAAGGTTTGAGGTGGAGGGACCTCTTTTATGGCCTTAACCTTTAAAGGGTCAACTCGAATCCCTTGCTGGGACACAATAAAACCTAATAGTCTTCCTGCGTTTATGTAGAAGACACACTTAAGAGGATTTAAGCACAGGTTATATTGGCGGCATCGTTGGAATACCAGTCGCAGATCCTCGAGGTGGTCGGAGCACTTTTTGGAGCATACCGTAAGGTCGTCCAAATAGGCGAGGATAAGGTGTGCTAAGTCATGAAATATGTGATTCATGGCCCTCTGGAAGGTAGCTCCGGCGTTATTAAGGCCAAAAGGGATTACCTTGTATGTGAACGTGTCCCAGGGTGTGGTGAATGAAGTTTTATACCGATCTGTATGGAATATTTGGATTTGATTATATTCGAAGAACCCATCCATAAATGATAGGACCTCCTGGCCAGCGCAAGAATCGATAACTTGGTCGATGAAAGGGGTGGGATAATTGTCTTTAGGACAAGATTTGTTCAAATCCCGAAAATCGGTGTAGACGCGTATGGTGCCCTGTTTTTTCATGACTAGAATAAGGTTAGAAACCCAAGATGTGTAGGTGATGGGGTAGATAAACCTGGCTTTGTGAAGCTTATCGATTTCTCATTTTATTGCTTCCGCCTTTGATGGGTGAAGTTGACACTGTTTTTGGCGGATTGGGGTTACATTCAGCCAAGTGTAAATATGGTGCTCTATCATCGCGGGACTAAGCCCAGGCATTTTTGAGTAGTCCCAAGCAAAGATATCTCAATACTCTTGTAATAATTTGGTATAAGATGCTACCTCTTCTGGTGAACATGCTGCCCCCAGCGAGATTTCTTCAACTTTTGATGGGTTTTGAGATATGTTCACCTTGATGGTAGGTGAAATATTTGACATGTTGCCTTCCTCAAATGCATCGAGCGCAGGGATGGGGTTTTTAAACCAGTTGACTTTTCCTGATGATAGAAAGTATTTTGATTCGATGGCATAGATCTTTAGTTCGGTTGTCCTGTTTGGATTGACTGCCTTCCTGGGAAGAAACAGTGATCAGTGATGCATCGCATCTGATGGGTAATCAGGCTTCGTCATGGTTTCCATAATATCCTCATCTGAATGAAAGAGGGTCTCGAATGGGGAGTATTCCCTGGTAGATTGAGACTGAATGGGGGTAATCTGGGTGGAGCTGGTTGAGAAGCACGACAAAGACTTCATCAAAGATGTGGTAGAACCAGACGCCGTAAATAGAGTGTAGATAGGTTGGATCTGTACTGTCGTAGGGCCAACTACTCTTGTAGCTGTGGCTATCTCGACACCTATGGTAAATGAGCAGATAGCTCGAGTCATGGTTCTGACGCATGATGTCATGAACCGTATGTGGTGTGTTGTGTCATTTGCGTGTGGAGGGGGCGGAATCTCCCTAATTGGCCGCCTTTCAGAAGGCCCTGACGGGGTGGACATATTAGTTTCATCCTCTTGAGTCATTGAACTGTTCATGGAATCCCAGTCCACACCATATTCCTGGGAGACGTGGACGATGGTTGATCACATACAGTCTAAGGCTGTGTGAAATCTTGATATGTAGTGCCAATGGCGTACGGGGTGGTTATCCCTACATATCTGGCATGAATATGGAATATCCATGTGTGCATGATATACTACATGAACTGGGTACCATCTTTGGAAAATTTCCAAGGCTGGGCAGTCAATGACGAAATGATCGAGTTCATCGCAAAGTACACACCTTTTGACTGGGGGAGGTGGTATAGCAAGGGGTTGTTTGGGTGACCGTTGTTCTGCTTGTAGGTACAAGATGATGCGCAGCTCATTATTAGTAGCCTGGATGGAGGGATCCTCTTGATAGGATCGCTCAATCATGTGTAAGGCATCCCTATACCATGGTACTTCTGGACAGTGGTGGGTATAGTGCCCATAGGTGTCACAGATGGCGCATGCATGATTGGTATGCAGCATTTTGCCTGTATTTTTGGTGGCAAGTTCCTTTTTATGGGAATGTCATTTTGAGGTGCCTGCATCGCAGCCGAGGAGTGGTTTTAACTCGTCTAACTCCGAGCATATGTGAGTAGGGTGTCCTATGACATCGTATATAGCGCAGGCTGATGAATCCCTCTGCATGGTGGGGGTCACCACTTTCTTTCCTTTCTTGGAAATTTTATTTATCATGTTCGCCGATTTCATAATGGGGATTTCCCTTGCAGGGGTGGTTTCAACTGCTACTTGGGTAGGTTGGGGCTCCTCGGGACCGAGAGGCTTTAATCCAAATAAAAGTAACATTGGTAGCTAGCATTCCTGGTGGGGGAACGAGGTACCACACTGGGAATTCCAATGATATGTTGGGCAGTTCCAGTGTTGCCAAGACCTGCTGGGAGGTGAAGCCAGGAGGTGGGTATAGGAAAGGAGTTTGGGAGGCATCATAGACTATGGAGGCTGCAGTAGTTGATGCCTCGGTGTTTTTACTGCTTGAGTCTGTGTCCTGACTAACTTCGGTACTTGACGTGGACATCATGCATACCGGGGCCGTTGTGGTATCGGATGATACCTCAGGGATGATAGGAGGATCTCCTAGGAATGATCCTAGGACAGACAACGGTTTGAATTGGCAACGGCCATATTCTTGATACCGTGAAAGACCATCAGTGGCTATGTCTACATAAGGTAGAACCATATCTATATTGGTCAAGGGATGCTTTTCTGTGTGCGTTCAGCTGGTCTACTATAATGATTCGATCCTCATGGGGGAACATCATGATGTGGAAAATGAAGGATGCCATGGCAAACATGGCATACATGTAACTCCGCCCAAGGAGTATATTATAATCCAAGTGAGTGTCCAAGACTTCGATGTCTATGTGGACCGTTTTTCTGACTAAGCAGACCAGTACATTTTGGAAGAGACCAACGGGGTTGGAGGGCCGACCGTCGTATGCCCTGAGTGTGATGATGGAAGGTTTAAGTTCTGGGGCTCCTAACTTCTACCATATATTCTTTTACATGATGCATGTAGATGCACCCTCATCTATGACACATGGTGAATAGTGATATTCTATACCGATACTGGTATCTAGAAGGCGACCATGGAGGGAAGCCTAGGGGTGGATTTGTCTAAATAAAAAGCCATCATGCGCGTCGGCAGGGTTGACGACACCTAAGGTAGAAAGTAGGGCTTTCCGCTACTTTGGGCATGACTGCAATACCTCCAAAGCAGACATAGCAGCAGGTGACTGGGCTAAATCATTTATGATGCTGTAATTGTGGGCTGCCTTGGAGTAGTTACTTGCTCGCCTATTAGGCCCTTTTACCATTTTTGGCAATGGTTCCAAAGGAATCTTTGGAATAGTCAAAGGTGAAATTGGCACAGACATACTAGCCCCGAACATACCGGTGTTTGGTGGGGTTTTTTAGTTGCGATTCCAGGTTTGGAAAAACATTTCTTCCCTGGCCATGTAAATTTCATGGCTATTTTTCTCGGAATCATTGGGGTTTTGCTGCTGCATGCTAACCGTTCCTTGATGGGGGAAGGGTTCTTGCATAACTGCAGTTGTCTTGGAAGATCCTCCTTGTCTTCGATTACTCTGAAGCTTTTTAAGCTTAGGGAGTTCAGGACAGTGGTGAGTATAGTGCCTGTACTCACCACATATCGAACAGGAATGGTTTGTTCGTAGAGGTGGCCTTTTTCCTTTCTTTTGAACATTTCTTGGCTCCTGGTTTTGGTTTCAGTTGAAGTTACATCCAGGCTGGGGTCGCGGTGGGCACTGTTGACTGCTGCCCCCTGTCCAGGGTTCCCTTTGGGTTTTCTTTTTACCTTTATTTTGACCACATTGGGAGGGTAATTCTCCTAATCATATTGGTGTGGTTGATCTTGGGACAGCTGCACAAAGTTCACCTGTGCATTTTTTTGCGTTGGTGGGTTATGTGCTTGGGACTGAGCATACTGATGTCCCATATTTTCACTTGGCTGTTGGGGGGGATTTCTTCCATTAGTTTTTCTTCCTGCGTACTGTTTCCCTCCGGCCAGAGGATAAGGTCCTCCTTTGTGATACGCTGGCAACCTATTTGTCAAATTTTGCTGTTGCATATCATGACTTTGGAATTCAGGTTGAGACATGTTCTGGGTAGACCCATGTGTGTAGCCAGGATTCTGACTGTTGTTGCCTAGGTACCCTTGGGTCATTGACCAAATAAGTTCGTCTACAGAGTTCGACACACCTGGAAATTCTTGATAAGATTGCAGATGCGCAGTGTTAGGCAGGATATTATTTATGTATCCTGACTGCGTATAAATCAGTTCAAGTTGCTGGGATTTACTGATTACGTCCTCTTCGGATGTGGGGTTACATTGCACCACATCCTTTGAAATATCCACCGTCATATTTTTCAAGAATAAATCTAAAAGGACTCGATCATTGAGTTGAGATTTGCATAACCTATGATGCCGTCTCCACTTGTGGAGATGTTTAGAAATGTGGGTAGAGGGTGATTGTCTAAAATGAGTCAGTAATTCCATTCTCGAATCATGGTGAATGGGTAACTGAAAGTAAGTGAGGAATGCAGTAGCGAGGGCACTAAAGGTTTTTTGTGAGGCAGTGGGTTGCTCGACATACCATTTCGCGGCCACTCCATTGAGAGTGTGTTTAAACAGCCTCAATCGAATAGTATCATCAATGATGTTATTCGATGAGCACCACAGGTGACAGGTCATTATATGATTCCCTGGGTCTTCCACTTGCTTACCTTCAAACATTGGTATGTCTGAAGGGAGCTTCATGGGCATGGGAGGCCAATTGGGGTCATGTGCGATGGGGTCATTGGTGAGCTTGGTTAAATCTATTAGATTTAATGCCGCTAAGAAGGGTGATTGAGAGGTTGACGCCATGGTAATGTCTGAAGACATGAAGTTCTGGTTATAATGAGGGTTAGTATATGACGTACCCTATTGTGAATTAAGCTGGCTTCCCGTATGGGATGCACTCGTCTACCCCTAGGGGACGAGGGGGGAGTGATGTGTGGTGTGGTGTTGGGAGACCGACTAGGGTTTCCAACAAAGGTTGCTCCTAGAAAGGAGGAACCAACCACTGTGGCAATGTTCTGTCTTTGACGCCTAAATGGTGAAAGACATGGAGCCCCTCCTGTTAATGGGGGGAGGTCCAAAAGACGCCTGGACCGACAAGGTTCTGTTGGAACCGTTTGAGGGACATCCAAGTTAGGTTTTGGAAAAATATTTTGAGGGGTTTGATTTTATGATCACGTCAATTTTATGGCCACATACATATAACAAAGAAAAAATAAAATGATTTTTCCTTTAATTTAATCTATGTGATCAATCAAAAAAATGGTTTGTTTGTTTGCGCGTGATACTCAAAAATCCTAGAAGACCTAATAACGTCCTCATACTCTCAAAAGTAACTGGGCCTTGAGATGATTTCTTGCGAGTGCTGGCACAATGTCCCAAAATAACTGGCAACGCCCCTAGTCAGCCGAAGAGAATCAACCAAGGTAAGGGTAGAGGGTCTGGCGCTTGCCTGCACCGTCACCTACAGGGTAAAGGATGCCCTAGTTTTGGCCACTAAGAACCATCGTCCCATGTGAGTGTTCAAGTCTTTGGCTTCTTGGTAGTCAGCTAACATTACCGAGTATCATACGGGTCAGGTAGCCCCAACTAATACCGCACGCATTGCGCCTAAGCCTAACCCCCTATGAATTGGGTCTCTGCCGCGCTCGGGTTTTCTTTTTCGTGGGCTAATAGGTGGATTTTAAGCTCCCTAAAAACACAACTTCTATGTTTCAAATGTGAAGTGTGATCAAGGCAGCTTATTGGATGCCTACCCCCTTGATCCTAACTTAAACTATAATTTCTCTTGTGGCCCCTGTGGGGAGAGTTTAGTGAGTTGATTTAAGTTATTTTTAGGTGGCTTTATTTTCTTAGTGGGTGAGCGTGTGTGAGAATATGGTGAACAATATCATAATTTGAACATATGGATATCGGTGATCCATTACAAATTTCCCCCTAGTTAAACTATGTGACGTTGTTCCTTGCTCAAATAAAAAACATTTGTGGATAATGGGCCACTTCCAAAACCTCCTAATTAGTCTATGTGAATGACTAAAGGGAGATGAAAAATCACAAATGTAGAGTGTTCATATGCTTGTCTAGGGTCATCCAATGGCGCAAAGACAACAGAGATTACTTACTCTAACTTGCAATTAATTCCTAGTCCTGCAATTTCCTAAATGCAAAAATTGAAATTTAAACTAAACAATTTCTACACTAGCTTATGCATGTGTGGTCATGAGCCACTTACTTGGCCTAGTTAGACTAAGTGTGAATACCAGAATTTGCAAAAAATATAAATTGTTCGGAAAGCAATGGTTAATTTTCCCCCTACTTAAACTATGTGAACACTTTTTGCAAAAAACCAACTTAAAGGAAAACTAACTAAATGCCTACAAAAGGCAGAAAAAATCAGTATTCAGAAGCTGTGGGGTATCAGCACAGGTGTTGGCAGATACATTAGGGGCTGCCCAACACACTTACAAGTAGAAAAATGCAACAGATATGGAGAAAAAATCTCTCTGCAATTTGCACGCAAAACCTTCTGACAGGTGCGCCTTCCTGTGCATAGGTCACTATTGAATGTGTGCACTGCTCGTTTGTGTGTAAATACAACGCACAAAATTCCTGCAAGTAAAAATTAGGAGCTGCCTTCTTCAGTCTGCCACCTTAGTGAGCCTAGGGACTGCAAGATGGGTTACAGGACTGTCAACTCCACTCCAGCATAGTCTAAGGGTCTCCTGCAAATAATTTCACAACCACATCAACTTGAAACACGTCAGTGGAGTCACCAATCCTGTTGTGGTGGATTCGACACACGGGTGTATAAAATCACACACATTTAGAGAATTTGGTATTTTCTCTAAACCATAAGTAACAGGTAGTATCTGGGGGGAGCTCAAAAGTATAAGACTTAAAATGAAGTAATATACTTAAGTATGCTTTGTTGAAAAGTAAAACTAAAAACATAAAAAGAAGCTAAATAGAGAGTTCCAAACAATAACAAGGTAAACAACGGCTCGTGTTTGGTCAATTTAGTGTGTCCTAAATTGCTACATTAATTTATCAATCCGGGATTCGTAAGCTGATGAAGTGTGGCGCACTATATGTGCAAGATAACCTATTTCTTATCTTTTTGTCGTTTTTAGTTTTCTAACGTGAGATGGAAATTCTAAAATAAAAACAATTATGGTTATGATTGTTCAAGGAAATGATATCCTTTATAATGATTTACCAACTTGAAACTTCAAAATGAATTTGAAACATACAATGACAAAACTTGAAAGGAAATGAAAATGTGCTGCTAACCTAGTAAATCAAAACAGTGAACTATTGAGCATGAAAACCAAACTATCCTTGTTGCTGTCTAAAAACAAAAGAAACTATGCTTAAAGAAATCCAAAATTGCAACAAAGTAAATCTAAATCAAATTACATCAACTTATATTCTGATCCCTCGCCATTAGTCCAGCTATGGCTTTCGGAGGTAACCATAAACAACTTGAGCAATCTGATATCTAATTTGCATAAAAAGAAACTAATATCAAACTACACACTCATACTTCAATCCCTCACCATCAGTCCAGCTGTGGCTTTCGGAGGTAACTGAAAATGACATGAGCAATTTAATATATCTAACTTGCAGAAAGTAAACTAATATCAAACTACACACTCATACTTCAATCCTTCACCATCAGTCCAGCTGTGGCTTTCGGAGGTAACTGAAAATGACATGAGCAATTTAATATATCTAACTTGCAGAAAGTAAACTAATATCAAACTACACACTCATACTTCAATCCCTCACCATCAGTCCAGCTGTGGCTTTCAGAGGTAACTAAAAATGACATGAGCAATTTAATATGTCTAAATCTAACTACTGAAACAAATGTGCAAGACTGAAATAAACAAAGCAGTACTGAAATTAAACATGAACTAAGAAAAATAAATTAGCAGCAGAACAATATTGATTCCATGTCATTAGTCAAAAGATATGCAAATGCCCGAGCTTCCTATTTGTAATCTGAAACAAGAACACTGATCAGTTAACATAAAACATGAAAGATTATGGACAGAAGTAAGATGTAAAGCATGAAAGATTATAAATAGAGATGAAGCATAAATACCATGAAAGATGCAATGTATAAACACGTGAATGACTTATGGCACAATGAGCTTAAAGAAATAAAACAAGAAACTATACAATAATGCACAAAACCTCAGCGTGTGCAGGGGCCCTCTACACCAGCCTCGGGCAACAACCTTCAAATACGAATTACGCTTGGAAACAGAGTCTTCTTATATATTAAAATGCAGTCATACCACAAAGATAATATTACGGCACAGTGGCAACGTAATTACATTACAGAGCTATCTGGAGGCTAATGGAGACTAATCTAATATGCGTATGCAAACACATTATTTATAACAAAGGAAATATAACTAATTCCATAAATTTTATGCTGATAGAAAACACGTAAACCATTACGTCCAGAGATCTAGGATCATGGCCGCGTTGAGGAGTAAATCTATGAAGAGTGGATGTTGGATTCGGCTTATGGAGCTGTGTACAGGTGTTGATGTGTCTCCCGTAAGTTAGAAACGGTCATGCAAATCCTCACATGATGAGAAATAGAGTCCTATCACCGTGGGACTCTACGGTTGACTTCCACTTGGCCACCTTTGACCGCAGCCTTCTTAGGTGAATTTGCTCGACCCAATAGGACACGATCCATGTCCACATCATTTATGACTTGCCCATGTGGCTCGTTTTTCCTGAAGACACCTGTAACATAGACTTTCACAAAATGGCTGCAGAAAGTTGCAGCAGCTGCGGAAAGTGGGAAGATTCCGCAGCTAAATGAGCAAAAATCTAAATCAAACAGCATACACAAAATATAGTTAAAAACCATTTTAGATTCTCTTTTGCAATTAATATACAATGATATTGACAACTTGGAAGGTTCAGGTGAATGAAAAAGGTCTAGAATGGTGTATAGGAAAGATGCAGATTTGAGACTCAACATACCCCCACTGTGAAGGTGCTGCATGTCCTCATGCAACCAAAATTTTGATAATCCTTCTTCAGTTCATATGCCTTGACACTTCAGCCAGTACATCCAATCCTCTCCTCCTCTTCCTTGGTGCTGCTAACATCCTGGGCTTCTTCATTAAACATCTGAATTTGATATTAACTAGTGCTCTGTTTAACTTCTGGCATTTCTTTTTCAATTTCTTGTTCTTCTTCTGCCATATTCCCAGATGTAGCATGGTATTATCATGAATTATTTTGTCCAATTTGCTTTGTTCCTTCAATGTCTCATTTTCATTTTTAATGTGTTTATTTAAAATCTCTAGCTCAAAGACTTCCTGTTTCAGTGATTGGACTAGATCATTTTGTGATATGTGAGGCTGAATGGACGAAGTACTGGGACCTGTAGCTGCTTTTTCTAAAGATTCTATATAATCATATACTTCTTGCTGCTTGGGGTCTATATCAGGTGTCATTTTATTGGGCTGTCCCCAAAATTCCATGAAGGAGAGTTGTCCTCAAAATCTGGCTGAGAAGGGCTCACATCAACATCTGGCTGAGAATGGGATGGACTATGTTCAATGTCTGACTGAGAATGAAATGAACCAGGTTCACTGACTGACTGAGAGTGAGATGGACTATAGTCAGCTGGGGACTGTTCAGATGTTTCTTCTCCTAAATCGATAAAATGAGGTCCCTTCATTTGCGTTTTCCTCAACTTCCCCTTAAGCCTGGAACTTCTTCTCACACGCTGTGGACCACTGTCTTTTTTCTTTTGTTTTCCTTTCTCTTTCTTCTTGGCTATAGATAATTGTTCTTGAAGATGAACCAATCTCTCAGATAACACTTGATGATCTTCTTCTTCGGAAGAAGGGGTTTGATGTATATCCACAATAATTTTTCTCTCTTTTGATGTTATTGGCTTTTTACCCTTGGTTTCTTTCTTCTTCCTTTTTGACAGTCTCTCTTCCCTACTAGTTCTTTCAATTGTAGTAGTAGGAGTACTTTGAGTTTCATCATTTTTTCTTTTTCTCCTACTCCTTCTTGATGTGCTACCTTGAGGAATTTCTTGAGGTTCCTCGAAGAAATTTCTAATCAAAAATTGTTCCCATGTGTCTTTCTTCTCCTTTAGCTCTTTTTCAATCAAAATTTTTACAAGACCATGGTGATATAGATGTGGTTCTACATCCCCTAAATGTTTCTGAACAGTCACAGACATCTTCTTCAAACTATTTAATAGAAAATATGCGAGATTGAGAGTTTGATTATCTAGAAAATTCATCAGCAATCTGGTATGGTACATATACATGGACCCAAAACGGCCTTCACAGGTAATGAATTTTTGAACAACTAGCAACAAAGTAGCCCATTCCTCTTTCAAAGCATGAACAGGAATTCCTCTTTTAAAAATAGTTATGTCCATACCTGGGTTATGTAGAATTACTCTCCAAGCTTCATCACTAATGCTTTTGTTCTTAAACCATCGTTTACCCTCTTGAAGAAGTTCTGTGGCAGATGCTATAGATGCCTCATTCACCGTGAACTTAAGGTCTCCAATCTCTACCTCCAGGCCATTGAAATACCTTACAAACGCTTTTGTCACCTCTTTATGGTAGCCTCTAAACTTTTGGATAAAACACAGCCACTTTGCCTTCTTCAATATATCCCTGACTTGCGGATATCCTTCCATGAATTGAGGTCCCTCTGGTTCTGCTCTCAACAATTTACCCACCCTCCTTTCTGCTCTTTAAAAACTTGCCTGCGTGAGGAGGGTTCAATGGAAGTAGGACGGCTGAATGAACAGAAATTAGCATGATGACTGTAGGTAGATATCAGAGAGTGGGTATACAGACTGTAGCGTAACAGAGAATGAAATGGAGAGAAGCGGAATAGAGAAGGGTTACGTGAGCACGATGGAAATGCGGCTGTGAGATTAATAGAACAATAGGAGGAATATAACACATCCGGCAGTGTTTTAAAATTTGGTGGCTGCAAAATAAATGTAAGCACGTTTAAACAACGGCTATGGATTTTATGCGGCTGAAAGAAGCCGTAGTCAAATCAACTACGTCTCATTGTCATAGGTGGAATATCGGAGTATGAGTGAAGATCGGAGGTTTAATTATGGGACCGTTTGAGAATGAATGCGGGAGGATCATATGGAGATTGTGAAAGGGTTACGGAGTTTGTCAATATAATCATTGCACATAATGGATGGAGCTTATGGCTTAGAACTATATAAAAATGTGTTTTAAATGCCATTTGAAATGAATTTTTACTCATACCTTGGAATCTTTGCCATTTTTCCTGGGTCTTCAATTAGTTGCCCCTCATTGATATCTTGAATGCTCCATGTCTTCATTTTTTTTTTGGTCCTCATACCTGCATTTTATTTCATGACTATGGAAATAACATCTGGTTGTACATTCTTTTGAAAATAGACTGGTAGCTGCGGAATCTGCTTCTGGCTATGGAAACTGGAGTCAGCTGCGGAAACAGATGTCAGCTGCGGAAACTGACACAACTATTATTTGGGTGAATGGAAATGAACGGATGACAATTGACTAAATGGAAATGGTCATGAAAGAGAATTTTATTGGTAAAATGGAATGAAATAGATAAAATGAAGTGAAATGGAATGAAGTGGAGTGAAATGAAGTGGAATGGAATGGAGTGGGTAGTCACAAAACTTGTGAAATGAAAGAGATATTTTTTTTTTGGAAAATATAGGGTGTCAGGTGTTCCTGATTTTCACCCTATATTTTCTGTATAAGATTGCCAATCAGTGATTGGTTTTCAGGCTTATACAATTTTTTTTTTTTTTTTAACTGAAAAGAACAAAAGCTAGGCTGGTGGAGAAGAAGAATTTCTCTGCACCAGCCTGATTGCAGAATTTTCTTGAAATTTTTTGACAAATTCCTCTTTTGAGAGTGGCTTATGATAAACTTTCAATCTGTGGCCATTCACAATAAGAGGAGTTTGAAACTCATCAATGGTCTTGATTCTTACCGCTCCATTGCTAAAGATCTTGTCAATCTCATATGGCCCAAGCCAATGAGTCTGAAATTTTCCTTGAAAATTTTTAAACTTGGAATCAAATAACAATGCCCAATCTCCTTCTTGAAACTTCTTCTCTTTGATGTACTTGTCATGCCATTTAGCTCTTTGATATTAAACTAGATCACTTCTTAGAATTGCCTCTTGTCTGATCTCATCTAGCTCGTTCAACTGCTCCATTCTATGCTTTTGGGCTTCTGATAAGTCCATCCCCAAATGAACTGCTATCTTGAAGGTCTTGACTTGGAACTCAATGGGGAGCAGGACTTCTTTCCCATAAACAAGTTCATAGGGAGAATGTCCTGTTGTATTTCTCCATGTAGTTCTGTAGGCCCACAAGGCTTCAAGAAGCCTTTCTGCCCAATCTCTTCTATGTAGATGAACAGTTTTGGTGATGATACTTTCGAGAACTTTGTTGGTAGACTCCACTTGACCATTTGCTTGCGGATGGTAAGGAGTAGATCTTCTATGCTTGATTTTGTATTCTTCCATCAGCTTCTCCACCAGGTTGGATGTGAATTGGCTTCCTTGATCTGTCACAATTTCTCTTCGAACACCAAAGCGAGTAAAAATATCCTCATAAAGAAAATGAACAACTGAATTTTCAGTAGCAGATACTAATGCTTTGGCTTCTACCCATTTAGTAACATAATCAGTACAAACCAATATATACTTCTTTTTCTTATATGGTGGATTAATAGGTCCAATGAAATCTAAAGCCCATTTTTCAAAGGGTTCAATGAGTACCTGTGTTTGCAATGGAATTTCATTTGAAAGGGTAGGTTTCCCTACTCTTTGGCAGCTGTCACACCTTTTGACATATTGTTTTGTATCTTTGAAGAGGGAAGGCCAATAATATCCTAAAGAGAGGATTTTATAGGCCGTCCTTTTGTCTACAAAGTGTCCACCACATGGTTCATCATGACATGCCTTAAGAATATCAGGCATTTCATCTTCCCTGACACATCTTCTGATCACAAGATCTGGCCCTGTTTTAAACAATTCATTAGAAATCCATGAATATTTTGAACTCTCCTGAATAATTTTTCGTTTTTCTCTTGGAAATAAATGTGAAGGTAGTTTCCCTGTAACCAAATAGTTAGCAATATCTGCATACCAAGGGGTTTTAATAGTTACTGCAAACAAGTATTCATCAGGAAACTTATCTTCTACAGGAGAATCTTCTTTAGTATTCTCAATCCTAGACAAGAAATTAGCTACTGTATTCTGTTTTCTTGGTCTATCCAACACAGTAATATTGAATTCTTGAAAAAGTAAAAGCCATCTTGTCACTCTGCCATTAGTAACAGGTTTGTTCATTAAATATCTAATTGCAGAATGGTCAGTATGAATAAAAGTTTCATAGCCTGTTATGTAATGTATAAACTTATTAATTGCATGAACAACGGATAAAAGCTCTTTTTCAGTCACAGTATAGTTCAACTCTGTAGGAGTCAAATTTTTACTGGTATAATAGATGGCATAAGGAACTAAATCTTTTTGACCCAACACAGCTCCTAGAGCTATATCTGAAGCATCCGTAGAAATATGGAAAGGGAGTTTCCAATTTGGTCTTCTCCAGATAGGTGCTTTAGATATTCTTGTTTTCAAAGTTTCAAAGGCTGATTGACAATCAGGATCCCATTTAAATTCACAGTCTTTTGTAAGCAATTTGAAGAGTGGAGATGCTATTTTAGTGAAGTTTTCTATAAATCTTCTATAGTAACTAGTAAATCCCAGAAAACTTCTAACATCTCTTTGACAATTTGGAATAGGTAACTTGGAGATGACTTCAACTTTTGATCTATCAACCTTAATCCCATCTCTTGAAATATGATGCCCCAAAACAATCCCTTCAGTAAACATCATAAAGAATTTTTCATGGCTTAATGAAAGGTTTGTTTCTTTACATCTTATAAGAACTTTTTCCAAATTTTCTAATGCTTCTTCAAATGAATTACCATAAATTGTAAAATCATCCATATAAACCTCTACACAATCATGGATTAGATCAGAAAAAATTCCTAGTACTGCTCTTTGGAATGTTGCTGGTGCATTACATAACCCAAAAGGAAGCACTCGGTAGGCAAAAGTTCCCCATGGACAAGTAAATGTGGTCTTATCTTGATCTTCAGGTGCTACCTGAATTTTATTATAACCACTAAAACCATCCAAAAAATGAAAAGTACTTTTTACCTGCTAATGTATCTAATACCTGATCAATAAAAGGCAAAGGAAAGTGATCCTTCAAAGTTGCTTTGTTCAACTCCCTGTAATCAATGCATACTCTCCATTTACCATTCTTTTTAGGTACTATAACCAAAGGAGAAACCCATCGGCTATCCGAAATTGGATAAATGAAGTTTACATTGAGAAGTTTTTGGAGCTCTTCTTTCACTATCTCCCTAAGATTTGGATTCATCCTTCTTTGAGGTTGTCTGATTGGTCTACCGTTTTCCTCAATATAGATATGATGGATGCAAGTCTTAGGATCAATACCCTTCATGTCAGTATACTCCCATGCAAATGCAGTAGAATGTTTTTGCAAGATTTTGTTTAGTTCTTCTTGTTGTGACTTTTCCAAATGTTTGTTGATATTCAATGTTTTTCCTGGAAAAATCTCAATAGTAGAACTACCAAACTCTTCCATAGAGTAAAGAGACATTTGTATTGATGATAAATATTCTATGTCAGATTCCAACTGAAATTGTGTGGGGTCATATTCTGAAGATGTCTCAAAATTTTCTAATGTGTTCAAAATTTGACTATCCTCACTGATTTCAGAAATGGTAAAGACAGGTTGTATAGTGTCCTCATCATCAACCCATTAATTGTCTCCTACTTCTGTGATTTCTTTTGCTGGAGGATACAAATTGAATTTCTTTGTCGAATTACCATTAGAAATGTACATGTCCCCAGATCTACAACTAATAAAAGCATCAGCTCTGGCTAGCCAAGGTCTTCCTAAGATAAGTGGGTGCCCTCCTAGATTACTCTTGGGAGTCAAAATCATAAAATCTACTAGATATTCCCAAGAATCTAAGGAGACTGAAATATCTTCTAATACACCATCTGGTTTAATAATTGATCGATTTTCAAGTTGCAGTAAAGTAGGTGTAAAAAGAAGGTTAGGAAGTTTTAGCTGGTCCATAGTCTGTCTACTCATAATGTTGATAGCAGCCCCTAAGTCAATCAATGTGTTTGGAATTTCTATCCCGTTTATATGTGTCTTGAAAATTGGACTTCCTGGATCTACATACTTCTGCATGGTAATTTTTCCCATCATAATATCTGCAATCTTTCCTACCAGGTGGATTCTTCTTGTGTCTTTTAGTTTCCTTCCCGGTCTTTTGAAACTCAACTCCTTTATGGTTTTTGCTAGAATAGGAATTTCCCGAATGGCTTGTAGCAAGGGAATCTTGATACAAACATTCTTCAATTCATCTAGAAAGTCATAGTTAGGCAACAAGATTTGTTTTTCCACCCCTTTGTCAATTTGTAGTCTTTCAGGAAAAGGAGGTGTAGATGAAGATGCAGGTTGCTCAACTATAGGAGTTGTGGGTGTTAACTTTTATTTTTCTTTTTGAATGTTTGAATTTTGAAGAGATGCTTCCTCAGAACCCTCATTGACTTTAAGAGAGTCCTCCTCAGAGGTATCTTGTTCTTGAATATCTATAGAAGGTTTTTCTAAAACTCTACCAGATCTGAGTTGTACATCATTGAGAGGAACAATCATATAGGTAGGAAATTGTTGTCCTTCTATCATTTAAGTATTCTGAGGATTTTTATTGTTAGGTTTTGGCAATGGCTGAGCTGGAAGTTGATTTGTCTTTTGTTGGTATGGGAGCATGAGTTGAGGATTTGGATTTTGTTGAGAAGGTTGTTGTTGTGGAAATGACAATGAAAGTTGTGGATTTGGGTTTGGAAGTTGTGGAGCTTGTTGATTTTGAAAAGATGGGGGATATTGATAAAATTGAGCAAATCTCCCATAAGGATTTTGCATCCCTTGTACCCATGGCTGATATAGATTTTGATGTTGGAGCCAAGGTTGTTGCCAAGGATTCCAATTTGGTGGGGTTTGAAGATTCATAGGGTTGTTAAACCCTTGATTTTGTTGTCCCTGCCAAGGTCTTCTTGCAAAAAAACAGAGAGATTCTACTGAATTTGGGTCTTCCTGAAAGACAGCTTTGAGTCCAGGAATGGAAGGACAATCCTTGATCTCATGATTCTCTGAGCAAATTATACATGTTTCTACAACTTTTGCATCCAAGGGACATTCCCTTAAAGCATGTTTCTTCCTACCTTTCAGAAAAAAGATGGCTAGAGCATCTTTTTCTGCTTTCTGCTTGTTTTGGATTTTAAGGGTGTCTAGTTGTTCACTAAGGCTCCCTAAGATATCAGTTTTGAATTCATCAAGCATATTACCAATCTCTGCCCTACTTACTGATCCAGTTGCATATTTGTTATCCCTAATAAGAGAAGGATCCCTAGGCCCTTTTCCTGTTTTAGATTTTCCTCTTGAGAGATGGACACATAGTTCTGTTATGTCATGAAGTGGAAGTTGAGAAATGTCTCCTTTCCCCATCATGTTTAAAATATCTATCCATTCATCTCTAATGGCTTTTAATATGAGGGCTTTCAAGGTTTCATCATCTAAGTTGCTCATCTTTTCTCTTTTCAAGTTGTATTGAAATCTTTCAAGTCTTCCAAATTTTCATCTTCCTTTTGCATCATTTTGAATACCTCATCCTTGTGATTGGTGGGCATACAATAGTCCAAGTATCTATCCAAAAATGTTTGTTTCATATCATTCCAAGTCCTAATAGATTGAGTAGCTAATCCCATGAACCATTTCAAAGCAGCTCCCTTCAAAGTTGAAGGAAACAATTTGAGTTTTTGAGAGTCTTCCATATAGTCATAGGTTCGGCACATGACTTCAAACTCAAACATAAATGTTTCAGGATCCTCACTTCGCAATCCATAAAAGTTGGGGAGGACAGATGGTGAGATATTTTTCATTGTTGTATGAGTTTCCTCATCAACTATAGGGAATCCAAACAAGTTATCTCCTTCCCTATTTCTTCCATTATTATCTTCACCATTGTTGTCTCCATTGTTTCCTCCTCCTCTACCTCTACCTCTACCTCCAAATCCATCTATTATTTCCTCTGCCATGATAGTTTCTTTAGAGTCCTTAAAGTCCTCTAGTTCTTCTATCAAGGGAGGATGAGAGGGAGTCTCTTCCTTTTCTAAATGTGATTTAGTAGGTGGTATAGGAGAATCCTCTAATTCAGCTGCTCCTTGAATTCCAAAAATCTTAAGGCTAGGGGTAGATGGTGGTGATTCTTGTCTATTCCTTGAAGAAGATGGAGTTGTGAAAATCGAACTCTTGGCTTTAGCTATAAACCTTCCCCTAGAATCTCTTTCTCTATGCATGTCATTTTTTTATTTTTTAAAAAGTTGGGCTAATAATTCTCTTTCTGATCTTCCAGATCACACTAGGTGCAAGAAGAGAGCATACTTAAGAAATTACTAAACCAATAACTCTCTCTTTTCTGATCCTCCAGATCACACTAGGTGCAAGAGGAGAGCATACTTCAAGAAGTTATCAAGTTTTCCCTTCTTTTATGATTTTATGTTTTTTTTTTTTAAGAAATTGGCTACCTAGTTACACTTCCTCGGCAACGGCGCCAAAATGTTTGGTCAATTTAGTGTGTCCTAAATTGCTGCATTTAATTTATCAATCCGGGATTCGTAAGCTGATGAAGTGCGGCGCACTATATGTGCAAGATAACCTATTTCTTAACTTTTTGTCGTTTTTGGTTTTCTAATGTGAGATGGAAATTCTAAAATAAAAACAAGTACGGTTATGATTGTTCAAGGAAATGATATCCTCTATAATGATTTACCAACTTGAAACTTAAAAAGGAATTTGAAACATACAATGACAAAACTTGAAAGGAAATGAAAATGTGCTGTTGAAATGAAAATGTGCTGCTAGTCTAATAAATCAAACAGTGAACTATTGAGCATGAAAACCAAACTATCCTTGCTGCTGTCTAAACACAAAAGAAACTATGCTTAAAGAAATCCAAGAATTGTAACAAAGTAAATCTAAATCAAATTACATCAACTTATACTCTGATCCCTCGCCATTAGTCCAGCTATGGCTTTCGGAGGTAACCATAAACAACTTGAGCAATCTGATATCTAATTTGCAGAAAAAGAAACTAATATCAAAATACACACTCATACTTCAATCCCTCACCATCAGTCCAGCTGTGGCTTTCGGAGGTAACTGAAAATGACATGAGCAATTTAATATATCTAACTTGCAGAAAGTAAACTAATATCAAACTACACACTCATACTTCAATCCCTCACCATTAGTCCAGCTATGGTTTTCGGAGGTAACTGAAAATGATATGAGCAATTTAATATATCTAACTTGCAGAAAGTAAACTAATATCAAACTACACACTCATACTTCAATCCCTCACCATCAGTCCAGCTGTGGCTTTCGGAGGTAACTGAAAATGACATGAGCAATTTAATATGTCTAAATCTAACTACTGAAACAAATGTGCAAGACTGAAATAAACAAAGCAGTACTGAAATTAAACATGAACTAAGAAAAATAAATTAGCAGCAGAACAATATTGATTCCATGTCATTAGTCAAAAGATATGCAAATGCCCGGGCTTCCTATTTGTAATCTGAAACAGGAACACTGATCAGTTAACATAAAACATGAAAGATTATGGACAAAAGTAAGATGTAAAGCATGAAAGATTATAAACAGAGATGTAACATAAATACCATGAAAGATGCAATGTATAAACACGTGAATGACTTATGGTACAATGAGCTTAAAGAAATAAAACAAGAAACTATACAATAATGCACAAAACCTCAACGTGTGCAGGGGCCCTCTGCACCAACCTCGGGCAACAGCCTTCAAATACGAATTACGCTTGGAAACAGAGTCTTCTTATATATTAAAATGCAGTCATAACAGAGAGATAATATTACGGCACAGTGGCAACGTAATTATATTACAAAGCTATCTGGAGGCTAATGGAGACTAATCTAATATGCGTATGCAAACGCATTATTTATAACAAAGGAAATATAACTAATTCCCTAAAGTTTATGTTGATAGAAAACACGTAAACCATTACGTCCAGAGATCTAGGATCATGGCCGCGTTGAGGAGTAAATCTATGAAGAGTGGATGTTGGATTCGGCTTATGGAGCCGTGTACAGGTGTTGATGTGTCTCCCGTAAGTTAGAAACGGTCATGAAAATCCTCACGTGATGAGAAACAGAGTCCTGTCACCGTGGGACTCTACGGTTGACTTCCACTTGGCCACCTTTGACCGCAGCCTCCTTAGGTGAATTTGCTCGAGCCAATAGGACACGATCCATGTCCACATCATTTCTGACTTGCCCATGTGGCTCTTTTTTCCTGAAGACACCTGTAACATAGACTTTCACAAAATGGCTGCGGAAAGTTGCAGCAGCTGCGGAAAGTGGCAAGATTCTGCAGCTAAATGAGCAAAAATCTAAATCAAATAGCAGACACAAAATATAGTTAAAAACCATTTTAGATGCTCTTTTGCAATTAATATACAATGATATTGACAACTTGGAAGGTTCAGGTGAATGAAAAAGGTCTAGAATGGTGTATAGGAAAGATGCAGATTTGAGACTCAACAACTCGATGGCATTCTTCTTATTGAATGCTTGGAATGAATACAAATCTTACCCCCTTGCCGAAGGGCCTAGGTAGAGGCTCTAGGACCCAACGCAAGGATGTTTGTCCTTCAAGTTCTACCTTCAAATGTAGTTAAACTCTCTCTCTATGCTGCAATAGACTAAAATTGTTGGGTGGCCAACAATTGAGTCCTCTTCTTCAACTCCTTCTCCTTGGTTCACACAAAAAGTTAGTGTTGCTTGGGAAAATTTGGCTAGCATAACCTTGTGCTCACAAATTTTTCATATCTTTGAGGGTTTATATAGGTGAGCTTTCAAACCTCCTTCCCTCCCTTGCTACATGGTGGATAGTGACCCAAGGGAGGGGAAATATTCCATTGTTGGCTGAAATATGCTTTTGTGTGCTCACACAAAGCCTAAGGAGGCACTGATGTTGTCTTTAGGCGGATTTCACATGAGGAGAAACTATCATTTGCTTTCTCGTGGTCCCGAAAAGTTACTTTTTTCAATTTCCAAGAATGTGCGCTTATTGGCCTCCAGTGCACGCAGAAGGCGCTCTTCTCAAAGGAAAAAGTGCGCATTCGGGCATTTATTACTAGTTTAATCTTCAATTACTCAAAACCTTAGAGATTCTTAATATTTATGATTCCGTAATGTATCCCTTGTCCTGTAAATCCTTGGATTGGACATTACTTTGATGTCGTTTTTTGCTGTACGATTTTCTAGTGTTAACAGTAACCTTGTACCTTTTTCTTTCAAACTGGAATTTGAATCCACTAATAATGTAGCTGAATATGAAGCATTGATTTCAAGTCTGTAAACAACTAAATACATAGGAATTGAGTCCATCTCTATTTATGGTTATTTTGAATTAATCATAAGGCAAATTAAAAATTGGTGTCAGACTAAGCATCCCAGATTGAGATCCTATAGAAATGAGGTATGGGATCTAATTGAAAACTACTTTGAGGCCTTTAATTTACAATTTATTCCAAGAGAGCAGAATAGAATGGAAAATTCATTAGTAGTTGCAGCTAGTACATTCAAACCACCAATCAATTCAAGGTTGAGATATGAGATTGAGTTGAGACATAGGCCTTCAATTCCTGATAATGTAAAACATTGGCAGGTCTTTGAGGATTATGAGCAGATTAATCAGTTCTTGACGATGATTGGAAATTTTAAAGACAGCCAAATTGATTTAGAATTGGATGAAAGTGATCAAGGTGAAATTTCTAAAAAGTTGAAGCAGACAATTGGAGACCAGAAGATAATTTAGTTGAAAGATAATATTTTTCCCAGAGGTTTAATACCTCTTGAAAGACTTTTTGATGCTAACGATGTGGCAGTAAACCAGAAAAATGTATCTCAAGATGGAGAAATGGAGGACTGTAATTTAGGAACTCAAAATGAGCCTAAAATGTTCAAACTATTCAAAGGAGTTCTAAAGGAATACAAAGGAAGGTATGTAGATATTTTTAAGTAGTTTATGGATGTATTTGCATGGTCATATGAAGATCTGAAAACTTATGATAAAAGTATTATTTAGCATAATTTTCCATTGAAATATGGGATTAAGCCTCATAGACAGAAGCTCGGACAAATTAGCCCATTATTGCTGGCTCCAATTGAAAAAGAGGTAAAGAAACTTTTACAAGAAAATATTATAATTCCTCTAAGATATTCAGATTGGGTTTCCAATCTTGTACCGATCAGGAAGAAAAATGGAGAAATAATATTGTGTGTAGATTTCAAAAATTTGAACAGAGCTTCACTGAAGGATAATTATCCTCTGCCAAGGATGGACTTTGTCTTGCAGAAAGTAATTGGAGCATACAGGTTATCCATGGTTGATGGTTTTTCCGAGTATAATCAGGTTGTTGTGGAGAAGGAAGATCAAAAGAAAACTGCTTTCACTACACCCTGGGGAACATTCATCTATGCCAGGATGCCATTCAGCCTCATGAATGCAGGAGCTACTTTCCAAAGGGCAATGGATATTGCGTTTGTAGGGGAAAAATTTGTGGTTATTTATCTTGATGATGTTACAATTTTTTCAAGTTCTGATAATGAACACTTAGAACATTTGGAGAAATCCTTTTTAAAATGTAGGAAATATGGATTATCATTGAATCCTAAAAAATCCTTATTTGCTCTAGAAGAAGGAAAATTGTTGGGCCATATAGTTTCAAAGAAAAGAGTGAAGATTGATCCAGCAAGGGTTGAAGCCATATAGACAATCCCACTACCTTGAAGTAAGAAGGATATTCAAATATTTCTTGGAAAAATCATTTTTTTGAGAATATTTGTTCCAAATTATGCTGAGATAGTCAGGAAAATAACAGATATGCTGAAAAAGGATGCTGAAGTAAATTGGGACAAAGATGTAAGGGAATATTTTGGAAGAATCAAAGAAGCTCTTCAAGAAGCTCTTTTTTTAATCAGTCCAAATTACTTGAAGCCATTTCAAATTTTCTCATTTGCATCTCTTTCTACAATTGCATTTGTGCTACTACAAAAAAATCAAGAAGGAAGTGAGCAGCTTGTGGTGTTTTTTAGCAAAGTTCTCCGAGATCCAAAACTGAAGTATAATATCCTGGAGAAACAAGTATATGCTCTGGTTAAATCATTAAAGGATTTCATAACTTATATACTTAAATCATTAGCATATGTACCTAATTCTGCTGTAAAGGATGTATTAGTATAGAGTGATGTTGAAGGGAAAAGAGGGAAATGGATTGCTAAAATCCAAGAATATGATTTGGATATCAAACCAACAAATCTAGTCAAAGGACTAGGACTGGCTAAATTGTTAACAGAATCTAATTTCCAAGATTTGGGAATAACTTTACTTGCACTTGTAGAAGAAGTCACTAAAGAATCAAATCACATTCCGACAAAAGTAGAAATTAATTATAAATTCCTCTGTTCAAACTGGTACAAAGATATTATTCATTATTTGTGTTTCCTTTCTTGTCCACCTTCAATTAATAGAGCTAGGTACAAAGCTTTGAAACTTAAATCTCAGCCTTATGTTATAATTGAAGCTAAGTTGTATTGGAAAGATCCTGATGGTGTGTTGCTGTTATGTCTAACAGAAGAGGAAACTATGGAGGTGATCAAAGAATATCATGAATGCTTATGTGGAGGTCACTACAGTTGGAAGGTAACAACTCATAAGATTCTTAAATCAGGTTTTTATTGGCCCTCTTTATTTTTTTATTTATATAGAACTATAAGAAGTTTCCAGAAATGCCAACTGTTTGTAGAAAAGAAAAGATTAGCTCCTTTGCCACTTCTGCCTGTATTTATTGAAGAACCTTTCAGACAATGGGGGTTGGATTTCATTGGAGAGATTAATCCCCCATCAAGTGGGCAGTTTAAGTGGATTTTAACTACTACTTATTATTTTACGAAATGGGTAGAGGCAGCTCCTACTAGAAAGGCAAATGATTTGGTTGTGATGAAGTTTTTGGGGGAGAATATTTTCAGTAGATTCAGATGTGCAGTAAAAATTGTAACAGACAATGCTCAGGTCTTCAATTCATTCAGATTCATAAATTTTTGTCAGACTTATAATGCAATATTATCACACTCCACAGCATATCATCCTCAAGGGAATGGATTAGCAGAGTCATCTAATAAAACATTGGTGAAGATATTGAAGAAGACAATCAATGAGAATAAAAAATATTGGGATTCAAAGATGGTCTTTTCTTTATGGGAAGTCAGGATGACTACTAGGAGATCCATTGGAAATTCAGCTTATGAGTTAGTATATGGTACCCAAGCATTGTTTCCCACACAGTTAGTAAGGCCAGTAATATATTTTCTTCAAGATGCTCAAGAGGAACCTAATGCCTTGATTAGAAGAATGAATATAGTGATGGAATTGAGTGAAAGAAGAAATAAGGTTAGAGACAATTTGGTCACTTATCAAGAGAAAATGAAGTCCATTTTAACAGAAAAGAAAACGAAATCATGTTTTCAAATGGAGATCTGGTACTTAGATGGGATACAAGAAGAGAGGATAAAGGGAAGCATGGAAAATTTGATCCTTTATGGTATGGTCTATATAAAATCATTGAAGCTAGAAAAAATAACACTTTCATGTTGGAAAGTCTTGACGGAGAAGTAGTAAAACAACCTGTGAATGGGCAGTATTTGAAACACTATTTCCAACACTAGAAGCAGTCATTTCATCATTGTACATATCCGGTTTCTTATCATTGTACATTTCTCATCAAGCAATTTTTGACTCCATGCCCGAAGTGAAGGCACTGATCTGCGGGTTCTTAGTGTTTTGTGGCAAAAAAAGCTATCCCCAAGTGGAGCTAGATGTTGTGGATCATATTAGTATCCTTTTCTTTTACAAATATTTGAAAAAATAAAAGTACAAAATGTGAGAAAATATGTTAAAGTATTGAAATGTTATACTTTATCATTAAAAAAAAAAAAAAAGGATTGATGCGCATTAAAGTTTAAGTTTAATTTTTTAAAGTTTATAATGTGGGTTCGCATTTAAGGTTAAAAAACAATTGTTTTGTTGGGTGGAAAGCGCTAATCGTTGAAAGATCTATAAAAAATCCCAACCTGCGGGCACAAGTAGCGTGATAAATATCATGTGGAGTGACTCCGCAGTTGACTTAGTTGGCTGCGGGGATGACGGAGTTCAACGGCGGAGATCTAATGTGGGGGCACCACCCATATTTTTCCTCCATACCGTGGGAGCCCCCGTGATGACATAGAATGCTGCATATGACCCAGCTTTCCTCCACGTCAAGTCAAGTTAACGATTGCTGGCACATCTTGTCAGCAGTTAATTCGAAGCCCGCGCCACCTATTTAAAGGATTTTTTTTCCTGTTTTTCAAATTTACTTGTGAATTGTTGCATTGCACTCCGTTTAAGCTCTCCACCACCTTCAAAATATCTTCACCTTGTAAAAAATTTCCAGGTAATCATTTAACTATGGCTAAAAGGTCTCCCCTGTTAGGTTCCACCAGTCATATCCCTCTCATGGATACTGAGAGGGATATCCAAGATACCCTTTATTCAGTAATCCATCTTCCCTTTTAGCGACAAGTTGTCTTGAATACCAATGCCTCTTCCATGTATTCTGCCATGATCAATTCCGAAGTTTTATCTGCATGCATCCCTAAAACTCACATTTTTCCTGAATTCATTTATTGGTTGGTATCGATTATGTATCCAAGGAAATTCTTTGTCATGAATTCCCAAGGAGAAAATGTTTTGCAGGTGTCTACTCTATTAATCCACCAAGCCTTATGCTATCCTGGGTCGGAGTCCTGCATTCAATTTTCTGACGATTCACTGGTTCAGTATTATGACAGTCTTGTGGGAGAGGAATTCAATCAGTTCATATTTCATCTGAAGCCTGACATGAAGTAGTTTCAGTCGGATTACAAGCAGTTTAACATGGGGGTTTTTAATGCTGAGACTCACCCAGTTTTGAGTTAGGATGATGATAATGCAATGGATAGATCAGTTCTAGGAATGTTTGCCATGATGATGAAGCCAGGAATGGTGCTGGATATTCCATCTTACTGGCAGGAAGAAGTCAAATCACACCTGATGCACCTCTCATTGACAAGTTATTTTAAATTTCCCTCATTAATTGTATATTTTTTCTTATACCAAAATGTTGAAGAGTTCATGCATTTAGGACTAAATATTATGGATGCAAGTAAAAGAAGACAGTCAGTGATTTTCTGGATAGATGTGGTTAGAAGGGAACAAAATGAGGCTGGGTTATTTGATTTTTCTAGTTATTTCATGCCCACTGCATACAAAATATTGAATGGAAGTCCCCCCCCCCCCCTGTTTCCTACCTAAGGCTCAGGAGTTTTTACATTTAGGGAAAAATTGTAAATATGTATATTGGTTTGTGTTTGAGGAATATTTTGAAATAAGGCTATATGGAGCAAGTGTTGAGCCTTACAGACTCCCAACTTTTGTGCCAATGAGGTATGAAAAGACTCAGGTGCTCAAGGGAGAGACAATGGTCAACTTTTTGCAGACGCAATTTCAACTCCTATGAATGGTAAAAACCCTTTTCTCTGAAAGACCTTCTTATGAATGAATTACTGAATTCAGATTGGAATATCACAATCTGACACATTCATCTAGGACGAAAGTGGAAATATGGAAAAAGTGTAGAACTTGGACTATAGACTTGCCAAAGGGATCAACAACGAAGAAATACAAATCAGTTGGTCAAGGAAAAGAAGCCACTTCATCAACAATTCCTATAGATTAGGATATTTACTTTATGTTATTTTCTGAAGTCAATGAAATTGTAAAAAGACATTTTAAAGGCATGTGATAGACAACCTTCGAAGTCATGAAGTAGTTTTGGTAGTTAGAAATGGTTACAACAGTTCCAAACTGCTTTTTATTGTATTTAATGTAATTTCCAAGAAGAAGGAAGGTTCCGAGTTTTGGACATTCAAAGCCTAAATTTTGTACTCAGAGATTGACAAGTTAATGAATGAGTATGCAAGATTCTATCATTTTGTTAATGTTGAAATGTATTCTCATTTTACATTATGTTTTTCTATCTATGAATGAAACAGAGTTATGAGTGGTCGGCCTCTTTATACTTATGTATTTCAGAGTTAAAAAAACCTTAATTTGCGCTCCTCTGTTTTAAATATTTCTTCACATATTTCTTCTGGATTTTGAAATGGTAATTTCTGTATAAAACAACATATCAATTTGAAGTTCTTCCTTCTATTTCTTCTGATTCTTTCGTTCAACATTGGCTAAAGATAACATTGCAGACTGTCCATATATTTGATATTTAAGGGTTTGATATTTAATATTTGAGGGTTGATAAGACAGAGACAAATATATACATTTGTGACATAATCAGATAGATGTCTTAAGCACTGATTCCTTATCACAGCTAAGGGATTGTCTCTTAAGGTACAATAGGAACCAAGGTAGGGAAAAGGGCAGTTAAGAATCCTTTGTCAAATACCTATGAACAAAGATATATTAAATACTGATAAGAAAAAGCTACTAGTGATGAGATAGGGCACACAATTTACTCAATGAAAATACTTTTAAACAAATACACATTATTGATATACAATCCAGTGGAATAAATAAAGTAAGACAACTTATCTAACTCCAATGATTCTACTTTCAAGATTTGAAAACATATAAGAGTCAAATAGCATTAATAAATGAAGAGGGAACTCCTAAACATCATCCATTAAACTATAAAGAACTTTGAGGCAAATTGATGAGCATATACAAAGGGAAAGATCGAAACAAGACCTCTTTGTCTTAACCTAACCAATCAATACATTAGAGAGAGATTTCAAGATAGAGTTTAGATAGCATAATACAAGCAGGGCTCACCATGAATCATGTTTTTAAACTAGCATATTAATCCAATAATGAAATAGACAAGCTTAGGTGGGCCTAAGGAGAAACTAAGAATTCCTTAAACTAACCCAGAAGAGGAAAACATGAAGACAATAGAAAACAAGAGGACTGAGGTGCCTCAAACAACATTTCTCATCCTATACTCTTTTGAGCTATTCCAATATAGAAAGATGTACATATAAAAAAACAAGAAAAACATGGACAAATAAGAGATACATCACCATTAACTAAACTTAGGAATCCTGTAAGCAAGCCTTCATCATTATCAACCAAGGAAAATCATCCACAAGCTTCACAACACTGAATTGTTCTTCAACTTCCAAAAACCATGTATTTCTCTTAAACACATCAAAAGTCCACTATTACAATGAATCCTCATGCATTATATAACAAGCAAGGAGGAGGAAAGCCTGATAGAGCATCTAGAATTCTATTGGCTAATCAGAAGTATCTATATTGTCCTTGAGGCCTTGCAAGGCCCAAGGCACAAAAATATCTAAAATAAATATATTTCCAACCATTTTTAGCAATTAAATTGACCTTTAGGGTCTGAAAAGCCTAAAAATACTTTCCAAATGCACATTCTGACTTTTCAACCATAGGAGTGCAGCATTGTGTGTCAAATTTGAATTTGTATGCCAAGAGCGTAGCACAGGAACATAAAAACTAGGTCTTCTTACAGCAGTGTTTTTAAGGCCTTCCTGATGTCGGATAAGGCTCCATGATGGCTTGTTTGGAGGCCCTTGAAGTCTACTTCCTATATCTATTGTTTTTTTTCTGATATGACCTCTGAAACCTATCCAAAATGTGAAAATTTCAAGACTAGTAGGAGCGCAACACATGTCCTGAAAAGCAGGTAGAATGGTGAAAAATTGGGTGTGTTTGACCCTTTTGGAGGACCAAAACAACTCCAATAGATCAGAAAATTGGTGAGAATTCTCCTATAATGATGAGGAATCTAAAAATTAAAACCTTTCCTCTTTAATATGCCCTGAAAAAGAGCATAGCACCAGGTGTGCTACGCTCCTAGCCTCAAAATTTGCAAAAAACAAAAACTTTTCCAATTTCTCCAAAATTTGGTAGATAAGTGCCTCATGGGTCTTGGGAGACCTATAGAGAAGCTTGAGCCAAAATACCAAGGCTAGCTTGGTCCTTTCCCTCCTTTAGTGCTTGGATCTCAATTTTGGCCCTTTTGAGTTCTTGCCTTGCAAATTGGTCTCTTTGAGAATAATGCTTAGCCAATCTTCTTTGTAGTTCCAAGCCTTTATTAGCCTTCTCTAGCTTGGAATCAAGGTGTATGTTAGCCCTCTCAAGCCATGATTCACTATCATGTTCAATTTCTACTGCAAGGAGTTCTTGGAGAGAAATTTGTTCCGCTTGGGTCGATTCTTCTTCTCTCTGCTTTGCCAATGCTTTCCTTAGACCCATAGTTCTAGGTCTCCTTCTAGTTTGACATTCCTCATCAATACTCTCCTCATAATTGCCCATGAAATCTGCCAACTTCACCTGTGCCCTTTGAGCCTATTTCCGGTACCTGAGTGTTCTTGTTTCATGGATGGATTGTTGGGAACTCATTTGCTTGTTTTGCATCTGAAAAAAGTGAATGACATCCTTTGCTCTTTCTACTTCAGCCTCCAAGCCCTTGATTTGTGAATTCCTGTCTTGGAGGATGGAGTTTTAAATTCTTGTTTCATTCTCATCATCACTGTCTATGTGAGTGAGATCAAACTCTCTTTCTTTTTCATGATATTCCTCTTCTTCTTTCACTTTTTTCTTACCTTTGCCCAATGGTTTAGTTGAAGTAGATGGCAAGGTCCCTTGCTTGTTAGAGGTAGAAAACACTTGCCTTGATCCTCTTTGGTAAGTGAGAGTATGATCTGGATTTATGTAGGAATGCAACATAATACAAAAATAACCATAAAAATAGAAATACAGCAGAAATAAGGCTTCATTTCAGTAATATCAAATCACATAAATATGCTTACAAACATGATGGAAATAAAATAGCTAGGGTGCTGGTAGTGAATCTCTGAGAAGATATGTGGTGGCTACAGACCTCTGAACTGTGTTACAATGAGGCTCGATGGCCTATTTATTATGGAGAAACAATGGAGAACTCTAAACATCCAAAAACCTAACCCTAGGAGATGAATCACCAAAACTATAGGCCCTATTTGGGTAAATTGGTGTTTCAACTTCCCGAGGACGTGTTACACTGAAAATTGTCACCATGATGTTTTTTTGTCCGTATGAGCTCATTACCACTCATACATTTCTCCCTTGCAAGTCTAAACACATTAGTTCCTAATATCAAGCCTTGAAAATAAGAGAAAAGCTCATAAAAGCCCTTAAAACACTTGTACCACACTTTCTTTTAGCTTTACCTATGGTACCACACCTTTTGTAAAGGAAAAATGATGTACGTACCACAATTTTTCTTCATTAAAAGTGCAGATCCCTGTAAAAGGTAAAAAAAGGTGCAAGTAAAATCTAGAAGCTCAGTTTGAGTCATTTTTAGAAGCTTCTAGAAATATTCCTGCGGTGGAAAGTCTGCTCTTTTCAGGTTCATGCATCCCATCCATTAAGGAGCTAACCCCTTGATGTAAGGAGCTAATCCCTTTGACGAAGGATTCTATCCCTTCTTTTTTGGAGTTGTAACCTCCTCTCTTTCACTATAAAAAGAGGCATAGGGCAGCCTCAAAGGGAGTTCAAGCTTTAGTATTGTTGGAGGTGAAATGTTGTTGGAACATAGACCCTTTTAGCTAAGATTTTATGTGGGAAAGATTACATACCTGTATGTATCTCGGTTGGAAGAGTTCAAGGCTTTTCATTGTAAAGGAAACACCTATTCCGGACCCTAGGAAGGCATGTTTGACATCAAGGCGGACACAGTTCTAAGGCTCTTCTTATTCAATTTAATACGAATGAATATTGTTTTCTCAATGGGCTATTTAATTGATTATCTCATTTCATGAATTCCTTGATCATCGTAATAGATGTTTGATTCATAAATTGATTTATTATACAAGTGCTTTTGATCTTTTCTTGTGTTTGTGACTGCAGATCCTTGACGACGAATTTCTTCAAGCCACTGGAAAGAAGAACAGTGCTAGACTACAAGTAGGTTTCTATAACCCTATTATAACTAATTGTCAAACAAAATCTAGAGAAAATGGTTTTTATTTGACTGTTTGTTGCTAGTTGTTCATAGGACACTTGGGAGGTCTATCTTGTTCGCAAGAACGACTTATCTGTCCAACAAAATGGCAACTCCACGGGCGAATTTTCCTTTACAAAAGGTGCGGTACCGCAGGTAAAGCTAAGAGAAAGTGCGGTACAAGTGTTTTAAGGAATTTTATGAGCTTTTCTCTTATTTTCAAGGCTTGATATTAGGAACTGATGTGTTTAGACTTGCAAGGGAGAAATGTATGAGTGATAATGAGCTCATATGGACAAAAAAACATCAAGGTGACAATTTTCAGTGTAACAGATTGTCCCCTAAAGTGCGAAGTCTGTAATAGATGAATAGTGAGTCTATAATGTATGAAGAGTGAAGTACTTTATCATTTCAAGGATTAGCCTGTGGACACCCCAGTCGGAACCTGTAAAAACATTCAATGAAAAATGTATATATGTATATATATCATCGCTGAGGTAGGCATTCCCATACTCAGATAAAAAACAAAGTAAAATTTTTCTAATACAGAAATGATTTTAATATTACATCAATATTGTAGACACAACATGGACGTAGCCATCTGTAATGAATAGTCTACTGCATAATGAATAATAAAACTCCTCACAACTTGGATGGTGGAAACCAGATCCAGGGTCTTGATTTCTGGTTCCCGAACAAGTACGATTCTATCCATGCAATTAAATATGTTGAATTCAAACATGGTAGAACCCACTTGATTACTATTCAATGATGTGAATTGTTAACAAGTGTGAGAGAAACCACCAATAATGAAAATGGCTCTCAAAGTACTCAGTACACTGAAAATTGTCACCTTGACGTTTTGTTTTCTGTATGAGCTCATTATCACTCATACATTTCTCCCTTGCAAGTCTAAACACATCAGTTCCTAATATCAAGCCTTGAAAATAAGATAAAAGCTCATAAAAGTCCTTAAAACACTTGTACCACACTTTCTCTTAGCTTTACCTGCGGTATTGCACCTTTTGTAAAGGAAAACTGCGGTACGTACTGCACTTTTTATATTAAAAGTGCGGAGCCCTGTAAAAGGTAAAAAAGGGTACAAGTAAAATCTAGAAGCTCAGTTTGAGTCATTTTTGGAAGCTTCTAGAAACATTCATGCGGTGGAAAGTCTGCTCTTTTCAGGTTCATGCATCCCATCCATTAAGGAGCTAACCCCTTGATGTAAGGAGCTAATCCCTGTGAAGGAGGATTCTATCCCTTCTTGTTTGGGGTTGTAACCTCCTCTCTTTCACTATAAAAAGAGGAATAGGGCAGCCTCAAAGGGATTTCAAGCTTTAGTATTGTTGGAGGTGAAATGTTGTTGGAACTTAGACCCTTTTAGCTGAGATTTTATGTGGGAAAGATTACATACCTGTATGTATCTCAGTTGGAAGAGTTCAAGGCTTGTCAGAGTAAAGGAAATGATTTTTACAGACCCCAGGAAGGCCTGTATGAAATCAAGGTGGACACGGTTGTAAGACTCTTCTTATTCAAGTTAATACGAATGAATATTGTTTTCTCAATGGGCTATTTAATTGATTATCTCATTTCATGAATTCCTTGATCATCTTGATAGATGTTTGATTCATAAATTGATTTATTATATAGGTGCTTTTGATATTTTCTTGTGTTTGTGACTGCGGATCTTTGATGACGACTTTCTTCAAGCCACTAGAAAGAAGATCAGCGCTGGACTACAAGTAGGTTTCTAGAACCTTGTTATAATTAATTGTCAAACAATATCTAGAGAAAATGGTTTTTATTTGTCCATTTGTTGCTAGTTTTCTGTACAACACTTGGGAGGTCTGTCTTGTCCACAAGAACGAGCTATCTATCCAACAAAATTGCACCCTAGCAAGTTACGCTGCACTCTAGGAAGTTACGCTTGGGGGCATTCAAAGCTATCTCAAGCACAGTTTTCCTACATTTCAAGCTTATGTATAAATGAAACCACTTTGAAGCATGATTTTTCCTTTGTTTCAAGCTTGTGTAAAAATGAAACAAACCTATCTGAAGCATAGTTTTTCTCTGTTTCAAGCTTTTGTAAAAATGAAACCTATCTTGAGTCGATTTCGGTTATTGTTTTCAAGACTCGTTAAACTCATGAAAATCTCGAGATTATTTTGCTATCTTTCATTCTCGTGAAACACATGAAAATGCTGAGTTCTTTCCATATTTTACTGCTTGTTAATTAAATTGAAAGTTGGCCATATGAGTACATTTTTATCACTTTTTCGAACTCGTTAAAATTTACAGAAAAAGCGAAAATATTGAGTATACTTTTATCGCTTTTTAGGACTCTTGAAAACTGCGAAAAAGTGAAACCTTGGAGTTCTCTTTTAAGAATTTTTCAGACTCTCTAAATATGAAAATATTGTCGAGTACTTAACTATTCGAACTCGTTAAAGGAAATGAACAGTTGTCCTTTCAGTATAAATTTACCCCTTTTCCAGACTGAAATGGAATATTTATGAAAAATGTATACATTCACTAATCATGGTCAATAGAATTCTCTTCTGTATTGTTTTATCCTTTTTCGGGCTTGAGAGACTAAATTTACAAAAAAATACACCCATGGAGTTTCCTCAAGTTTTTCTTCTAACTCCTTAAAATTTAAAAACACTGAGTTTCCCCTATACTGGACTCGTTAAAATTTAACAGTAAAGGACTTGTCGATTACAAACAGGAACAGACCACTCCTTCTTAGGGTTCAATTTTAAACTAAGTTGGACTCATCTGAAGGATGAGCTTATAAAAAAGAAAATGTTATCCTCCTCAAGCTTGTCAAAAAATAAAAAGGTACTTGCCAGAAATGGTAGGGAAAAAGAGAGAAAACAGATTCATTTGTTAAACTTTTATTTGTAAAAGCATTACACCACTCTTGAACACGACACTTTTTGTCACACTTCTACCTGGGTTGGGAAATCCTTTGCCTATCAATTAATCAAACCATATTGAAGGTATTTAGCCGGTTTTTGGGTATTAGCTTAGGGAAAATATCACCAAACCATCTGTAGTGTCTTTATGTGTTCAAGAGGATAGTCAAACAAACCATTCATCTGCAAACATTTGTCTCCATTCGCGTTGACCATCCCTGAGTCAGTCCTTGCAAAAAATTTCTTCAAAACCTGATCAATGGTTTCGTGTCGTGAGATTGCTTATGACAGATCACTTTCTATTGACGAGAGCTCATCATCTAGGAATTTGATCTAGAATCCATCAGTACCTTGGAATCTGCATGCCTTAATGGCAGGTTTCTCGCCTTCGACGACAGGTTGCATCATTGACCTTCGATCGAACGATTTTATGAAATGTTCGACTTCAGATCACTTATTCACATTTCATGGATTGTACTGAGTACTTTGAGAGCCATTGTCATTATTGGTGGTTTCTCTCACACTTGTTAACAATTCACATCATTGACTGGTAATCAAGTGGGTTCTACCATGTTCGACTTCAACACATTTAATCGCATGGATAGAATCGTACTAGTTTGGGAAGTAGAAATCAAGACCTTGGATCTAGTTTCCACCATCCAGGCTGCAAGGAGTTTTATTATTCATTATGTAGTAGACTATTCATTATAGATGGCTGCGTCCATGCTGTGTCTACAATATTGATGTAATATTAAAATCATTTTGTATCAGAACAAGTTTATTTAGTTTTTAATCTGAGTATGGGAATGCCTACCTCAGGGATGATATATATACATATATACATTTTGCATTGAATGATTTTACAGGTTCCGACTGGGGTGTCCACAGGCTGATCCTTGAAATGATAAATTACTTCACTCTTCATACATTACAGACTCACTCTTCATCTGTTACATATTTCGCACTTTAGGGGTTAATCTGTTACACTGAAAATTGTCACCTTGACGTTTTGTTGTCCGTATGAGATAATTATCACTCATACATTTCTCCCTTGCAAGATTTATAAGGGTCACCACTTCCTTGTCAATTGTCCTAGTATTCCAAAGGTCTTGGAAGTATGGTCAGAAAAATTTCATCAACTTTCCGTTAATCCATCAACTAGTGTTAGTCAGGTTCCTAGGAAAAAGGGTAAAGTTAGGTTTCCTTGTAGGTTATGCAAAGGTAGTCAACAAACTCACATTTTCCCTCACATGGATGAAGCCTCAAAATTGTTGGAAAACCTTACTATTCCACAGCAAGAACTTCCAACTGGTTACTGTAAACTTTCTCCCAACCTACCGTCAACTGACGGAGTGATTGATCTAATTCGAAGTATAGTCAATCCCACTCTTCCATTGGAGAGTGAAAATGATATCACTCAGGTTGATGATCCATTAGTTGATCAAGTGGTCGATTCGATTTCACATTCAGTCTATCCCACTCTCCCTGTTGAGAGTGAACTTCATACTACTTAGGTTCTTCTTGTTACATCAGATTCTTCTACACTAGGGGGCATTTCACCTATTTCTACATAATCCCCTCCAATTACAGAGGTCTTTTCCTTTGATTGGAACAGACTGACAAAACCTCGTCTTCCTTCTTCCATTCCTTTCCAAATCATTGTGTAGGCTTGTCGTAAGAATGTATGTCGCACACATGTAGATGAAGGTGCTTCTGTTAGTATTTTATCCTCAAATTCTTGGAAAGCTTTGGGTTCCCCTCAGCTTGTGCATGTTACGCAAAATCTGAAAGCTTTTAACAGAACTATTAGTGAACTTTTAGGGATCCAAGTCCTAAGTTTTCTATTACTTTGGAAGGTAAAACTGTGTGTATTGATCTTATGGTAGTTCGAGGCCCCTTGGATTTCAATTTACTCCTTGGGCGAGACTATGCTTATGCAATGAAAGATGTCATATCGACACTCTTTCATGTGATGTCTTTCCCTCACAATGGAAATATTGTGACTGTATACCATCTTTCATTTCCTCGTCTTGATTCGACTACCAATAATCCGACATCCCTGAATGTTCCTCATACTAAAGTGGTATCTACCCTGCCATGAGTTAATTATATGGCAACCAGTCCCATGTTTTCAGTTACCGATGCAAGCGAGCCTCTCACTGTTAGCTCAAATTCATATGACTTAGATCCGATAATTGACATGGAAAACTATATGGGATTAGTTGAATGTGATTTTCTTATGCCTTTTGAGTCCCTTGACATGTGTTCCTTTTAGAGAACTATTCTTCCGTCTAATGAAGACCTCTTGGACACCATGATCGAGATGCATCCCTTGACATGTGTTTCTTCTATTTCGAAGCCATGATCAAGAAGTCTAGTGACGATAGTTCCTTTTACTGTGTCAACCTTGTTAAAAAATGAAACATGTTTCCATGAGGAGAGTTCCTGTTATTGTGTCAACCTCATTAAAAATTGAATCAGTTGGCCAGAGGATAGTTCCTGTTACTGATTCAACCTCATTAAAAAATGAATCAGGTAAGAGGAAAGTTCCTTTTACTGTGTCAAACTCGTTAAAAAATGAATCAGTGAGCCATGAGGACAGTTCTTTTCCTGTGTCAACCTCATTAAAAAATGAATCAGTAGGTTATGTAGGTAGATTGTAGAGAGTAGATACGAGGACCGTTCTTTCACTCTGTCAACCTCATTAAAAAATGAAACAGACCCATGAGGACAGTTCTTTTCCTGTGTCAAACTCATTAAAAAATAAATTAGTAGGTTATGTAGGTAGATTAGAAATAGTAGTTTATGAGGATAGTTCCTTTTATTGTGTCAACCTCGTTAAAAAATGAAACAGTTCACTATGAGCATAGTTCTTTTCCTGTGTCAATCTCGTTAAAAAATGAAACAATTCCTCTCCTATTCAAGTTGAGTCTTTCATCCGATCTTGTAAATGAACCTTCATTCCATCCATATTTTAGTAACCAGTAGTCTACTTAGTTGAATGAAATGAAGCTTGGGGGGGATGCGCTCTAGAAAGTTACGCTTGGGGGGCATTCAAACCTATCTCAAGAACAGTTTTCCTACGTTTCAAGCTTGTGTAAAAATGAAACCACTTTCAAGCATGATTTTTCCTTTGTTTCAAGCTTGTGTAAAAATGAAACAAACCTATCTGAAGCATAGTTTTTCTCTGTTTCAAGATTTTGTAAAAATGAAACCTATCTTGAGTCGATTTTGGTTATTATTTTCAAGACTCGTTAAACTCATGAAAATCCCGAGATTATTTTTCTATCTTTCATTCTCGTAAAACACATGAAAATGTCGAGTTCTTTCCATATTTTCCTGCTCGTTAATTAAATTGAAAGTCATCCATATGAGTACATTTTTATCACTTTTTCGAACTCGTTAAAATTTAAAGAAAAAGAAAAAATATTAAGTATACTTTTATCATTTTTTCGGACTCTTGAAAATTACGAAAAATCAAAACCTTGGAGTTCTCTTTTAAGCCATTTTCAGACTCTCTAAAGATGAAAATATTGCCGAGTACTTGACTATTCAAACTCATTAAAGGAAATGAATAGTTGTCCTTTCAGTATAAGTTTACCCCTTTTCTGGACTGAAATGGACTATTTACAAAAAAGGTATATGTTGATAATCATGGTCAATAGAATTCTATCTTGTATTGTTTTATCCTTTTTCGGGCTTGAGAGACTAAATTTATGAAAAATTACACCCACGGAGTTTCCTTAAGTTTTTCTTCTGACTCCCTAAAATTGAAAAAAACCAAGTTTCTCCTATACTGGACTCGTTAAAATTTAACAGTAAAGGACCTGTCGATTACAAATAGGAACAGACCACTCCTTCTTAGGGTTTGATTTTAAAATAAGTTGGACTCATCCAAAGGATGAGCTTATAAACAGGCAAATGTTATCCTCCTCAATCTTGTCAAAAAATAAAGAGGTACTTGCCAGAAATGGTGGGGGAAAAGAGAGAAAATAGATTCATTTGTTACACTTTGATTTGTAAAAGCATTACATCACTCTTGAACACGACACTTTTTGTCACACTTCTACCTGGGTTGGGAAATCCTTTGCCTATCAGTTAATCAAACCATATTGAAGGTCTTCAGCCGGTTTCTGGGTATTAGCTTAGGGCAACTGTCACCAAACCATATACAGTGTTGTTATGTGTTCAAGAGGAGAGTCAAACAAACCACTCATCTGCAAACATTTTTCTCCATTCGCGTTGACCATCCCTGAGTCAGTCCTTGCAAAAAATTTCTTCAAAACTTGATCTATGGTTTCATGTCGTGAGCTTGCTTACGACGGATTACTTTCTATTGACGAAATCTCATCATCTCGGAAGTTGATCTAGAATCCATCAGTACCTTGGAATCTGCATGCCTTAATGGTAGGTTTCTCACCTTTGACGACAGGTTGCATCATTGACCTTCGATCGAACGATTTCGTGAAATGTTCGACTTCAGATCACTTATTTGCATTTCATGGATTATACTTAGTACTTTGAGTTCCATTTTCATTATTGTTGGTTTCTCTCACACTTTTTAACAGTTCACATCATTGACTGGTAATCAAGTTGGTTCTACTATGTTTGACTTCAACACATTTAATCGCATGGATAGAATCGTACTAGTTCGGGAAGCAGAAATCAAGACCCCGGATCTAGTTTCCACCATCCAGGCTATGAGGAGTTTTATTATTCATTATGCTGTAGACTATTCATTATAGATAGTTGCTTCCATGTTGTGTCTACAATATTGATGTAATATTAAAATCATTTCTGTATCAGAACAAGTTTAGTTAGTTTTTGATCTAAGTATGGGAATGCCTACCTCAGTGATGATATATATATACATATATACATTTTGCATTGAATGTTTTTACAGGTTTCAACTGGGGTGTCCATAGGCGGATCCTTGAAATGATAAAGTACTTCACTCTTCATACATTACAGACTCACTCTTCATCTATTATAGACTTCACACTTTAGGGTGCAATCTGTTACACTGAAAATTTTCACCTTGACGTTTTGTTGTCTGTATTAGCTCATTATCACTCATACATTTCTCCCTTGCAAGTCTAAACACATCAGTTCCTAATATCAAGCCTTGAAAATAAGATAAAATTTCATAAAAGTCCTTAAAACACTTGTACCACACTTTCTCTTAGCTTTACCTGCGGTACCGCACCTTTTGTAAAGGAAAACTGTAGTACGTACCGCACTTTTTCTTCATTAAAAGTGTGGAGCCCTGTAAAAGGTAAAAAAAGGCATAAGTAAAATCTATAAGCTCAGTTTGAGTCATTTTTGGAAGCTTCTAGAAACATTCATGCGGTGGAAAGTCCGCTCTTTTCAGGTTCATGCATCCCATCCATTAAGGAGCTAACCCCTTGATGTAAGGAGCTAATCCCTTTGAAGGAGGATTCTATCCCTTCTTTTTTGGAGATGTAACCTCCTCTCTTTCACTATAAAAAGAGGCATAGGGCAGCCTCAAAGGGAGTTCAATATTTAGTATTGCTGGAGGTGAAATGTTGTTGGAACTTAGACCCTTTTAGCTGAGATTTTATGTGGGAAAGATTACATACTTGTATGTATCTCAGTTGGAAGAGTTCAAGGCTTGTCAGAGTAAAGGAAACGCCTGTTCCAGACCACAGGAAGGCCTGTATGACATCAAGGTGGACACAGTTGTAAGGCTCTTCTTATTCAATTTAATACAAATGAAAATTGTTTTCTCAATGGGCTATCTAATTGATTATCTCATTTCATGAATTCCTTGATCATATTGATAGATGTTTGTTCATAAATTGATTTATTATACAAGTGATTTTGATATTTTATTTTTTCGTGACTTCATATCCTTGACGACGAATTCCTTCAAGCCACTGGAAATAATATCAACACTGGACTACAAGTAGGTTTCTAGAACACTATTATAATTAATTGTCAAACAATATATAGAGAAAATGGTTTTTATTTGTCCGTTTGTTGCTAGCTGTCTGTAGGACACTTGGGAGGTCTGTCTTATTCCTCAAGAATGACTTATCTTTCCAACAGGACGTAACTTTGGCATACTATCTCTGTTTGGGGCTTCAAAATGGCTTCAGAAGTTCTGGACCCGAAAAACTACTAAAAATAGTAAGTTGTGAAAAAACTAAAAGAGACAATGGTGGGGCCCCAAATGGAATAGGCGGGTGGCCACCAATATCCACCTGGATCATTCCTCCCCCCTTAGGAAGTAATGGTCCCCATTGCGTTGAGTTCCTCCATGAGATGAGGAAACTTCTGTTGAACTTGGTCCCTGGCGAACCACTTACCTTGGTGCAGGAGTTGGCCAGCTTTGACAACCCGATACAGTTGGATCTTCTTTAGACGAGTGTTCATGATTTGCATGTCCATGATACAGTTTTTGGTGGCCTGTTCCATGCAGTTTGGGTTTAACTCTTTTAGTGTGAGTTCTTCTACAATGTCAGAGGTGTGCAATAGAGGTGGGAAGTAGGAACGAAGGCGATCTACATTGAATACTAGGTGCAGACCAAGGAATGGTGGAATACTAAGCTCGAAGGCATTGTTCCCTACATCCTTGGTGATGGTATACAACCCATATTGGAGTGAACAAATCTTGAGATGGGGTCCAATGAGGGACTCCTTCTGCAAATGTAGCCACACCTTTTCGCCCACCTGGAAGTTGTGTGGCACCCAATGTTGATCATGTCATTGCTTGTACTTAGCATTGGCTCTATCCAATATGTCATGAACATGTTGGCGGATGTTCTGAATGCGATCGATGAAGTTTTTTTCTTTGTTAGCATCATACTGGACATGAGCCGAATCATCTTGAGTCGCTGCAAATGGCATGGCTACGTCAATGGGACATAGTGGCTAGAATCCCAAGCCTACCTGAAAGGGGCTGTGGCCAGTTGAGCTATGGAGAGCCCGGTTATAACTGTGTTGTACATAGGGAAGGCTCTCATCCCATGTGCATGGATGATTTAAATTTTACATGCGTATAATGTGTACAATCATCCTATTGATGACCTCTGTCTGGCCATCAATTTGGGTATGGAAAGTTGTGGACTTGGTGAGCTTGGTGTCCAACATTGACCAGAGGCTGGACAAAAATGTGCAGATGAACCTGCTATCATCATCTAATATGATAGACTATGGGATCCCAAAGTGCACCCACACTCGTTCAAAGAAGAGTTTAGCAGTGGCTTCTGCTGTGATATTCTTCTTGCAGGCCACCATAATGGCCATCTTTGAGAATCTGTCGACGACCATGAAAACATAGTCATTTCCATGCTTAGTAGAAGGAAGGCCTGACATGTAATCCATGGAGATGGATTCCCAAGGTCGACTAGGGGTAGGTAGCGGAGTATAGAGTCCTTGCTTCTTGATGGTAAATTTAGCAATGGTGCAGCAAGAAATGCAGGATTTGATGTACTTACCGACATCCTGTAGAAGGTTTGGCCAATAGAAATACTTATGTAGTACTGCCACTATTTTCTCAACCCGAAAATGCCCAATGACTCGACTGTAGTGCGCTTCCCATATCATCTTGGCATGCTCTCTTGAAGGAACACAAAGGTGTCCCAAGTGACATAATAGTGCATCTTGGAGGTGAAAATTTGGAACTTGCATACCCCCCAAGAGTGCCTTGTATGTGTAGCTGAATTCTGGATCGCTCTTGTAGAGAAGTGACCAATCAGAAGTCTCATGCCCACAAGAGTGAGAACGATGGTTATGGCCACGATCAGTGGTTGGCTGAGGCAGTCTACAACATTATTGGTGCTACCCTTGTTATACTTGATGTTCAAATGAAATTGTTGCAGATATGTGGACCACTTTTGATGGTGATTGTTCTGCATCTTCCCATGTGTCTGTATGAACTAAAGGGGTCAGTGGTCTGTGTGGATGATTTTATTCTTCCCCAAAATGTAATGCTTCCATTTTCGACAAGCCTTCAAAATGGAATACATTTCTTTGTCATAATTGGGATACTTTCGAACTGTGTCAGACAATGTCTCACTGTGATATGCCACTGGATGCCCCTGTTGAGTAAGAACTCCTCCAATAGCATAGTCAGAGGCATCTGTCTTGATCTCAAATGGTTGTTGCAAGTCTGGTAATATGAGCATTGGAGCATAATAGAGGTGATGTTTCAATTATACGAATGCCTTCTGTTGAGATTCCGACCAACAGAATTTTGCTTTCGCTCCTCCCTTGGTGACTTGACTCAAGGGCCAAGTGATATGAGAGAATCCCAACATGAACCTACAGTAGAAATTAGCAAGACTCAGAAATATACGAAGCTCTGTTAGGGTGGTTGGGGCTAGCCAATCCCAAATGACTTGGATCTTGGCTAGATCCACATGCACCCCCCTTTCATGCTTTGATACCACTAATCCGAATCTATGCAAGAACACAACAGAATACAGAAATAGCCATAAAATAGAAATACAGTGGAAATAAGGTTTAATTTCATTAATATCAAATCACAGAAATTTTCTTACAAACATGATGGAAATAAAATAGCTAGGGTGTTGGTATCGAATCTCTGAGAAGATATTTGGTGGCTACAGACCTCTGAACTGTGTTACAATGAGGCTCAAGGGCCTCTTTATTATGGAGAAACAATGGAGAACTCTAAACGTCCAAAAACCTAACCCTAGGAGGACTATGCCCGTGTTTTCCGCGTGTATACGCTAGTACAGCTAGACTTTTCCGCGTATGCCATTTTAATGATTAAAAAATATATAAAAAAATCCCTAATTTCGCGCTGGGTTGATAGTTACTCAGGTAGTTCAACTACCCCAGCCCGTGGCCAACTGTTTCCAACTGTTGAAACTACTTGGAGGGACTATAAAAGGACCTCATATGTGTGGCCTAAGGGAGAGAGAGAATTATTATTATTATACTCTGTTGTTTCCCTATCCAAGTCTGATTCCCCGTGCCTCCTGCACTTTCCCAGTTCATTTCAGGAAACCCTTGTTTCCTTGAGATACACATCCCTTTATATGTTATCTCGTATGCACAAGTTTGGAAGGAGTCTTAGCGAGGCAAGGGCTGGACGGATCCGGACGACGGTCTGCGAAGGCCTTGGAAGGATCAGGTGATCTCTCCACGATTACTTTTGTACGTACTATTTATAATACAGAAGTATCATGCTGTTCACGAAATAAACGTGTTAGTGTATGCTTTAATGTATGAAGAATATTTGTTATACATGCATTCATTATGATTTATTTAATGTTTTATATGAATCACACTAACATATAGAGTAGAAATATATTGTACAACTTGTCCTTTGTGCTGGTTTCTTCTTGCATTTCAGGTTAAGGAGGAAGGACGGTTGCAGGGAGTTTGAACTCCACGTGGATCTACTTCAAACGTAGGACCAACGGGTAAACCTCTCATTCTGCTCGATTTCGTTTTTATGACTGTGCATGATCGTGTGAGTCTCTGTTAAGTAGTACGCCCCTGCTCTGTGGAGGTTGAATCCCAACCAACCTCTAGGGTGTTAAATCCCCGAAACAGAACTGGTGACTCCACTGGGGATCACATGTTTGTGATTCTCCTATTGGGTTGTTTCAGCTGTTTGGTAGGTTGCCAACAGTTTCTTCTGTCTTTTATAGTCCAGTTTGTTTTCTTGTAGTCAGTTTGAAGCTTTGATACCTTTCCCAGGCTTGTACTTTTTATTTTTCATTATCTTTCTTTGTATACGCAGTTTTTCTTGCACACAGTCGCGTATACCCGCGAGTTTGTGTAGAAGGAACCGCGTATACGCGGGGTTCCCTCAACACAGACGCGTATACACGCCTGTTGCATAACTGCAAGGTCGCGTATACCTAGGCTGAATTTGAAATTTCAAGATTCTGGTGTTTTTGGTCTTTTCTGGCTGTGGAGGCCTGTGTCTGCAGAGTCTCTGTACTTACTGGAGTGTGACATAAGTGGTTTTAAGTCTTGGTTCTCTTTCGTTTGTCCGAAAACTGATCTTTTTGGCGAAGTGTTCTTGTTGGTGCTAGCACTCCTGGATTGAGTTCCAAGATCGCTTTCTGAGCGTTCTTGGCTATTCTGCTTTACCAGAACAGAGAGCTTCTACTCACTGACTCGTTCCTATCTTTGTGTTGTGCTTTGCATTGCGTTCTTTGCTTTGTTTTCGATTGGTTTTCTTGAGTTTCATAAGCTAGGGTTTTGTTGCATTTTTCGAAGAACTTTTCTTGTTTCTTTGGAGTTTTGTGTTGCAACGAATTTGCACTATTTCTCTTGGCTGTTTGATTGAGTTTTTTAGTCTTCCATTGCTCTTATTGATCTTGCTATCATTAGCTTTATAAGGTTTGGGGGCATAGTTGAAGTTTATGCTTGAAATTCGGTCTCGTTTTGGCTTGGATGGGGATAGTTGTTCTTGGTTTTCTTGAAGCTCTTGTTTTATAAAACTAAAAAGTCCAAAAAACATTTGTTTTGCTTTTTGTTTTTGCATATCAAAAACTTAAAAAACATTGTTTCTTGTTTTTGTTTTTGTTGTTGCGTTTTTCATTTTCGTTTGGCTTCATCTTTTGGAACTTTAGTGAAGTTTCTTGCTTCTAGTTTTTAGCTTGATTTTGAGGAGAGGGTGTCTTTGATTTCTTCTTCTTCTTGTTGAGTATTTTGGTGTCTTATATTGAGAGTTCTTGTTTGCAAGAATTGGCTTTCTGGATATCAAAAGATGAGTTAAAACTGAAGGAGCCTTTTTGGGAAATTTCACCTTGTTTCAAGAGACTTTTTGCATCTTAGAATTTACATGCTAGTGGTCATTTGCATTAGGTGCATTGAATCATTTAGTTAGCTTCTTAATTTTTGTGAGTGTGAGTTTGTAATTCGAAAAGAAAAATACATTTTTAGTCTCGTAGAACTTACATAGAAATTGCTCTTCATCGAAAGACTAAGAACTGCATGTGCATGTAGTCAGGTTTTTATTAATTTCTTTTGCGTCAGAACATCATTGGTTTCAACTCCATATCCTTGTGACTTAATACAATAGCCCTTAAAATAAGCGATTTAATCTAAAATCAACTAGCAAGTTTTATTAAGTGTCAATCACCAACTAGCTAGGTTGTAGGGCCTTGGAATAGGAGAGAGGAGAGTTAACTCTCCCAGGCCGCTCAAACAAACATAGAAGTTTATTAATTGAGCGAAATCCAACTCCGTGAGGTGGACTGGGAAAGCTCTCATCCGAGAGTCAAGCGCGAGGGGAAGTGAAGGTTAAGAAGAGGGATACCCCCCCTCCGATTAGCTGAATCTGACCTCAAGACCGTTCCGCCCAGCTTCTGATACGGATTGGTGTCTATAGTTGCTGTTCCTAGGTTCCACACAGGTGACTGCGGGGGGGAATACCCGTGGTACCTGAGACAGACGTCGCATCACTTTCAGCAGTACTTCTGGGGGGTGCCCTTGCGAAGCTTGGGTGCTTGAGCTGGCAAAGGCTGTCGTTAGGAGGTCGGCGTAACTGTTTCTGATACCTTCGCTAGTTGTTCTGGGCCCTAATCATCCCAGACTACTTTCGGAAGGCCCTATACTTCGCTTTCCTGTATTTTGGTGTCCGGTCCTCATCACCCGGAGCGGAAATACTTGGAGGATGTTTGCTTGCTGTTTCTCAGGGTTTTGTTTTTAGTGTGTGCTCTTTGCTCCTAGCTTGCCTAGCTTTTCACTTTTCTTGAGTCTAATATAATAAATCTGTAAAAGTGGCTGATCAAGCGCCTCGACGTTCGAGGAGAGTCCGGGGGTTATCTCCCGAAAGTGCAGAGCCTTCTTCGAGAAGGCGTAGGAGCGATCTAGCAGGTGATTTTCACCCTGTATAGTCTGACGCTGTGGAGAGAGATCCTCCACTTAGGTCTGAAGGTTTCGTCGCTGATTCCGCTGTCGGTCCCGAGAGGAGCGTTCCGCTCACCTCGAGGGTATTGTTTCCTCAGGAAGAAGATTTTTAGATAGAAGATATACCTGAGCCTGCAGCTACAGGTCCATCTCCTCTTCCTCTTGATCATCCGTTTGTTATTCAGTACGTCGGACCGGAGTCTGAGAGACCGCCGGATCTTCCATATCTTGCTTATCTTTCGATGGCCACGACTGGGAACACGGCTTCTACCGTGAGTGCTGCGGGCATTCAGACCCCTGCTTCTGTCGAGGCAGGGGGCACTCTTGCTCCATCTTCGAGTGCTTCTAGCACTGCTATGTTTGGCTCTGGGTTCACCCAAGCATATGCTTCTCAATCTGGTCCCTTCGTTTCAGGGATGTCCATTGCAGGAAATCCCTCTTTTTCTTTTACCGCCGGTGCAACTGGATCTACGCCCATGTCTAACATGGCTAGTGGATCGGCTTCATTTCAGGGTTTCCCCTTTGGGACTGGACATATTCCTAGTCCCAATCCTTCTTTAGGGTCGTTTCCTTTCACGTCCCAGACCCAGAGTTTCAACCCTTGGGCTCAGGGACCAAGTTCGACCGCTTTTATGGGATGGAATCCTATGTTTGCAACGTCTGGGGCAGGGAATCAGTTCATCGCGAGTCATCCAGGGAATGCTTCTTTCCCTGCATCGAGTGCTTATCAGTCTTTTTCTCCTCTATCTAATGCATGGAACCCCTACCAGGGGCTTACATCTTCAGTCAATACTTCAGCGGGGGGAACTAGTCTGAGTCTTGGTAACTCGGCGTGGGGAGGAGGTTCTTCTCCGTTTTCTACGGGTCCTTTCTGGCAGCCTGGTGCCTCATCAAATCCAGGCTATTCTTTTCAGAATGTGGGAAATCCATCCCATCAAGGATGGAATTCTCAGGCTCCGCCGCGATTACCATTTCTGGCAACGTTAAACTTGCCAGACTTGGCGAAGTTAACTAATGACCCGATTCGGTATAGTCCGGGTTGGCCTCCGGTTCCAACCAAACTTCCTTCAGACATTCCTAAGTTTGAAGGTAAGAACGGTGAAGATCCGGCGGACCACGTCACCACATTCCATTTATGGTGCTCTTCCAACTCTCTGATCGAAGATTCGATTAGATTGAGATTATTTCAGCGCACCTTAACTGGGAATGCAGCTAAGTGGTATATAGAGCTCACTGGGGGCAGTTTCGCCACATTTGGAGAACTGGCTGTCACTTTTCTTAACCATTTCCAGTTTCCCGTCAGATATGAGGCTGGGACCGAACTCCTGGCTAATTTTAAGCAGGATGAGGCAACTCACATTTCTGATCATATTCAGGAATGGAGGAGAAGGAAGAGGCTTATCAAAGCCCATATTCCAGGTGAGTTCCTTCTCGAGTGGTTTTTGAAATCGCTTCAGTCAGATATTTCAAAGGATGTATCCATGTCAGGGGTATATTCCGAGGAGCAGGCCATCTTTAGGGCCCAGCAGTTAGAGTTGATCTATTCTCAGTCTGGCATGCTTTACAAGTATTTGCCCAATGCTCCTCGCTCCAAATTGGATCTATCGAAACCTAAACCTGGTCCGCATGGTGACGGACTTGTCGGATCGGTCAGTAGTAGTGCAGCCAGCCTGCTTCCTCAATTGCAGCAGTTGTCTTTACAATCTGCTTCTTCTGGTCAGGCTGTGCCTGCTGATTCTTCACCTTCCCAGTCTTTGTCCATTAATGCTGTCCAATCTTCTGAACCCAAAGGAAATCAACAGTCCGATGGGAAGAAGAAGGGACGTAATAACAAGAAGAAGGGAAAGAATGGGAAGGGCAATGCTAATAAGACCAACGAGCGTGTTGGTGAAGGGCAAAAGGAGAAAAAGAAAGTTAAGTTTCCGTGCAAGCTTTGTGCTGGAGACCATCTCACGCATCTTTGCCCGAAAATTCAGGATGCTCAGCGCCTGTTATCTCAGCAGGGTTCTTCTAGTTCCCCGGCTGTGCTAACAAACCCTTTTCCCCAAGGGCAGCAATTAATTGCTGGCGCGAATCAAAATCCTGGGGCTTCCTCTGGAGGTCCTCAGGAAGGGGAAATTCCATCGAATATCTTTATGATGAGTGCTCACGTGGATGTCGCTACGAGATCCCGTGATTATGGCGGAGAGGAATCTTCAAAAGCTAAGGAAGTTCCTGATGCTACTGAGCCGCTTCACATCACGAAGCCAACTGTTGAGTCTATGCCTCGGATACCGAAGGCATCCTCTAAGCGGTCAACGATTAATCCGAACATGAGGGCTGCCCAGAACTACTCGATTGTAGAAGATCTGGCGCAAATTCCTTGTGCTATGTCGGCTTTAGAGGTACTCCAGTCCTGTCCGGCTCAGCGCAGTGCTTTGCTCACTGCCATTGGGGCTATTGATCCGAAAAATTCTCTTCTGATTACCTTTGATATGAAGAATTTTAAGAAGAGACTTCCTCATCATATGGCCTTCCATATTAAATCATCGTACCGGAAGACTAATATCTTTCACACGGTCGTTGATGAGGGTGCTTCTACTTGCGTGATGTCTCTCGCATGCTGGAAGACACTAGGATCTCCAAAAGATGTTCCATTTAGCACTATTCTTACTGCATTCGATGGCCATTCTCATAGGCCCCATGGTATTGTCCCGGCTTTGCCCATCTGTGTTGGGGGCAAAACCGTTAACATAGAGGTTGAGGTAGTAGATGCAGCCTTGGACTACAACCTTCTGTTGGGGAGGAACTAGATATATGATATGGATGCCATTGCATCCTCACTATTTCGGATAGTATGTTTCCCCCACGAAGGGAGGATAGTTACGGTGGATCAACTGGACTGTCCTCCTGTAGACCTGGATGCGCCTCCTCACTCATCTGTCCCTAAGTTGGACAATACTAAGGCACCTATCGAGAATCTGGGAGTTGGAATGTATTCTTCCCTGATGGGATCTTTTGATCTTCCTCCTCCTAAGGTGTCTATTAATGCTATTTCATCCTCCAAGGCTCCCCTTCGAAGAGAGTTCTTTCAAACTCATTATTTTTCGGACCCTTGGACCTTACCTTCTCCAACCGCCACTTTGGAGGAAGGGCAAGTGGGTGGAATGGCATTCCCGATTTCTGCAGCTGAGATTGCATATCAGTCTGTTGTTGACACTGCAGAGTCTGATCCAGCTCCTCTTTCGGCGGAAGAGTTGGATGGTGATGTGGCTCCGGCTTGGACGCTTACTTCTTCTTCTGCCCAGGATTGTCTAGATACCACTCTTCCATCTGAAGAGGCCATCCTGGAAGCAATGACAGGTATAGAGAGACCGTGGGATGACTTGCATCATCGGTCTTACTTCCTACATGACTTGAGCGAAGTCGAAGCTAGTTTTCCAAGTCCTCAGTCTCCTGGACCTGTTCACCCAGTCTTGAGCCCCTTAGCACCAGCACAGGTTTATGCTGAAGGGAACATGGCTGTGATCTCTCCGACTATCCCGGTGAACATCTCCGGGAATCCCAACATTATCGAGAACGTTTTCATTGGAGCTGAATGTTCCCGTGAAGAAGTTCAAATCTATACCGAGCTCTTCAAAGAGTATAGGGATGTTTTTGCTTGGTCTTATGAGGAAATGCCTGGCATAGACCCATCTATCGTCCATCATGAGATCAAGACGTATGAAAATGCTAAGCCGGTCAGGCAAAAACTTCGTCCGGTTAATCCTAGGAAGGCAGCAGCTATCAAAGCTGAAGTTGAAAAGCTGCTTAAGGCGGGATTCATTTTCCCAGTTCCTCTGACTGAATGGGTTTCAAACCCCGTTCCCGTTGATAAAAAGCAAGGAAAAATTCGAGTGTGCATCGATTTCAGAGACCTGAATAAGGCGTGTCCTAAAGATAATTACCCCACACCCTTCATTGATCAGATTATTGATGAGTGTGCCGGTAACGAAATTTTTTCCTTCATGGACGGTTTTTCTGTTTATAATCAAATTACTATCCGTCCAGAAGATCAACATAAGACCGCATTTATTTGTCCCTGGGGTACGTTTGCATATAAGAAAATGCCTTTTGGTCTGAAAAATGCTGGAGCTACTTTTCAGCGGGCCATGTCTTACGCCTTCCACGACATCAAGAAAATCATCGAGGCATACTTATATGATCTAGCTTCTCATTCTCGAAAGAGGATGGATCATCCAGGTCACCTCCGGCAAATATTTGAAAGATGTCGTTTTTATAAAATTCGTTTGAATCCGAACAAGTGCGTTTTCGCGGTAACATCCGGTCGGCTGTTGGGATTTATCGTGTCTAAGGAAGGGATAAGGGTAGATCCCTTCAAGGTTGAGGCAATACTTCGGTTGCCTCCCCCGTCTTCAATCCGTCAACTTCAAAGTCTCCAAGGGAAGTCTAACTTTCTTCGGAGGTTTATCGTTAACTATGCTGAGATTACAAAGGGATATATGAGGCTGTTGAAGAAAGGAGTCCCTTTTTTTTGGGACGACTATGCTCAACGTTCATTCGATGCCTTGAAAAAGGCATTGACCTCTGCTCCTTTACTGAGCCCACCCGATTATAGCAGAGATTTTCTTTTGTATCTGGCTACAGCAGAATCTACCATTGGTATGGTTCTGGTTCAGGAGGATGATGCTCTGGCTGAGCATGTTATTTACTACCTTAGTCGAGGACTGGTAGGACCTGAACTACGATACACCCCGATAGAGAAATTAGCCTTAGCAGCAGTTCATGCTGTGCAGCGACTCCGGCATTATATTATTCTTCGCAAAACTTATGTCTTGGCAGCTGCCAATCCATTTCAGTTTGTCCTCAGCAGGCGAGTGATTGGGGGCAAATATAATAGATGGATTGTGATATTACAGGAATTCGATCTTGAGTTCATGTATGCCAAATCCAAGAAGTCATTAGTCTTTGCGGAATTAATCTCCGAGTTGCCTTGTGGAGAGGAGATGATCTATGATGAGTCCTTTCCGGACGAACACTTGTTTTTGATCTCTCCACAAGATCCTTGGTATGGGGATATCATCGTGTATCTCCAGACTGCGAAGTTTCCCTCTTCTTTTTCGAAAGATGAGCATTGTAAGCTGCGTCACTTAGCTAAAAGTTATCTGATTATTGGTGATGCTTTGTACCGTCGAGGGGTTGATTCAATCCTAAGACGCTGCTTAACTTTCGAAGAAGGTGAGGCTGTGCTCAATGATTCTCACGGTGGAGCTTGTGGGGGTCATTTATCAGGGCTTGCTACAGCCCAAAAGATTTTGCGTGCTGGCTACTTCTGGCCCTCGATTTTCAAAGACTGTATTGAATCGGTCAAGAAGTGTCATCCTTGTCAAGTGTATACTCGAAAAATGCGCGCTCATCCAGCTCCGCTTTTTCCAGTCGTTACTGTCGGACCCTTTACAAAGTGGGGTATGGATTATACTACTTGTAACCCGCCTTCGGCAAAAGGTCACAAGTACATTATAGTGGCAGTAGACTACTTTACGAAGTGGGTCGAAGCTATGCCTACTTTTGGGAACGATGGTGAGACTGCAGCTCTTTTCTTCTTCAACCAAGTTATCGCTCGTTTCGGTATACCTAGAGAGATTGTCACTGACCATGGCAGTCACTTTCAGAACAATATGATGGCTGAGTTGGCTCTTAAATTGGGTTTCCGGCAGGAGCATTCATCTCCATATTATCCTCAGGCCAATGGCCAGGTGGAAGCCGTGAATAAGTCCTTGAAGACAATTCTTCCACGGACGATTGATAAACATAGATCCAACTGGCACATTATGCTATATCCTGCACTCTGGGCATACAGGACGTCAGTTAAAACTGCAACTGGCTTTACTCCGTTTCAGTTAGTCCACGGGGTGGAATCCGTATTTCCCATTGAATGCGAGATTTCTTCCCTTAAACTGGCTGTTGAGCTTCTTCCTGACACTTCTAGTCTGGCAGAGCGGCTTCTTCATCTGGAACATCTTGATGAGCAGCGTCGAGATGCCGCCACATTGAATGAAGCGCATAAAAACCGAGTCAAAGTTCAGTACGATAAGGCGGTTAAGCCTAGGGTCTTTTCCGAAGGTGACCTTGTTTTGGTCTATGCCCAAGAAAAAGATGCCTTGGGGGCAGGAAAGTTTAAATCGATGTGGTATGGCCCCTATATCGTCAAAAAGGTCCTTAAGAAAGGAGCGTATACCTTGATTGACTTTGAAGGGAATGAGTTGCCGGAGCCCCGAAATGGGCTCTATTTGAAGAAGTATTATGCCTAGGCTTTGGCCTGGCATTTTGCTTTGTATATAGTAGTTTTTTGTCTTGTACATATCTGTTTTGATTTTCGATTTTTGATGAGATGGTGATGTTTTTTGATCTGCTTTGGCAGGTTGTGTTGATATAATGAGTCATTTTGGTTTCGCCGATGGTGCTAGTAGACACACCCGGAACTTAGCTTCTGCGGCTTGGGTTCTTCACTATCCTTCCGGTCAGCTGTTGGTATCAAGAGGGGTCTGCATTGGTCCTGCTTCCAATAACGTAGCAGAATACACTGCAGTCATTCATCTACTCTCAGAGGCAATATCTTCGGGTGTTGATTCGTTGGTAGTTTTCTTGGACTCCCAGCTGGTGGTGTCGCAGTTGAACAACACTTATCGGGTACGAGATCCAGTTTTATTACGATTGTTCTTGAGGGTACGTTTGTTACAAAGGTCATTTCAATTTTTAACATTCATTCATATTCCTCGAGCTGACAATTGGTTTGCTGACTCATTGGCTAATTAAGCTTTAGATTGGCATATTAATCATTCAATACAGTAATTGCTAATCATCAAAAACATCATACATTTGATACATTTATCACATCACATCAAATATCGATGTATATATATCATCGGTATGTCAAAAAACTTTACAAAATTTTGGATCCATCAATGCCGTACAAAACTTGGGCTTATGCCCCATCATGTTCAGTCTCAAAAAATATACAGTCATCTAATATGTAAAATCTATCTACTCTTGAGGACCCTGCCCAGAGTTCTTATAGAACATCACTGCAGTGGCCACACGGCGGAACAGTCTAACCCAGTCCCGGGGTACTCCTACAACCCGTCTCTGGACGGCTTCTGGCAAGTCCTCCACAGCAGCCAGAGGGATTTGGCGGGTCAGTCCCTCCAAGTTTCTCTGTACGGCCTGGAGGGTCCTGTCAGAATCCGCTGTCTCTACTTCACCTCTGCGACGCTTGTGACGTGCTAGGCCCTCAGGACGAACTGGTCCAACATCTGAAACATGATCATTTTTCATTTGTCAGTCATTATGAATCCAATCCAAAAACATGTTTGTTTTTCATTTTCATATATATTTGAAAAATCCAAAAAATCATATAAGTTAAAATTTTTGAAAAAACTTACCAACTGCTCCCCATGCTGCACCGGGTGGAAGTACTAGATCTGGATCTCCTCGGAAATCCATCCCGGCATAGGGATAGTCATCCACTGCGATGATTTGTTCTCTCCACCATAAGAAGAACTCATCGTCCCAGGTAGTTCGGGGTACCTCGCTGCCCCCCAGTCTCTTCATCATGTCTGCCCAACGGGCGATTCTTGGGTCCCGCGGGCTGCTGATAGTTGAGATGATTTTGGGTCTCAAAGCTGGAACTCTCTCGAAGAATAATGTAGTCAAAATGGTTCCATAGCCAAAGTGTTTTGTTCTTGTTTGGCGAATGGAGGTCAGTTGTTGTTTCATGTTCTGTAGCAGGGCAGTGCACCAATCATACACATGAATTAAGCACTCTACAGCTATGCTCATGTGCGTCTTGGACGCCTAATGCAGCGAGGCAGATCCTGCCACTCTGCCGATGGTGAATAGGAGGATCTTTATGTGCAAGTCCCTGATATCTCTGATTGCAATCTGTGTGCCAACTTTCTTGGAATTATCTACGCAATAGATTTGGACATAGTCCTCCACGGTCGACCCTCCCAAGGGCTTTCCGTGCAGATCCACTGGGTCTCCCCTCCTGGAGAGTCCAGTGATGAAGTATATATCTTCCACTTCTATGCGTAGTGGCATTTGATCAATGATGAAGCAATCCTGATCCGGTTCCCAATAATTTACAAGCATTTCAAGCAATCTCACATTACTTTTCATATTGGGCATTTTGAAAAATTTGAATAATCCACAGTTTCGGAGGACATTTTGTGCCGCGCGGTCTTGCATGACCTCTTGGTCTATTGCGTTGTGCTCACGTTCCCTCCAAGAGATAGTCATCCTGAAAAATTTCATTAAAATTTGCATTAGAAACTTCTTTTTGAGTTATGCACCTGCGCATACGCGACTTTTCCTGTGCACAGTCGCGTGTATACGCGGCTCCACTTCATTGAACCCGCGTATGCGCAGATACGCATTTTTTAAGAAGGGTTTCTAGGCAAAAATTCACTTAATTTTAATTTTTAAACGGACAAAATGATTAAACAGGATGAATAAGGAGCCTACCTGAAGTTTCGCTGAATTCTGACGGTCGGTTGTTCCTGATTTGATGAAACAAGTTTTTAGCTCCAGAGCTCTTTTTCCAAATCAGCTATGCAATAATGAACCAATTGAGAGGTAATTTGTGTATTTATGGCTAAAAAATTGAAAATTTTTGCAAAAAATTCCTTATGCTTATTTTTTCGATCCATCTTATGCTGTATAATTTGATTGCTTGGAAGTGCCTAGTTTGGTATGTTTCAGGTACATTTTGACGATTTCGAGACTTTTCCCGGTTTTTGACCCATGTTTTCAGACTCTTCACGGCAGGTATATGATCTTCACTGGCATATAGGTTAGAGAATCACTTTCCGTTGCATCTTGCATTCTAGCCTCCATACTGATCACTTGCCTTAGGGTCGATCCCATCAAGTCATGAGCATTACACCCATTTCACTCGCCGATTTTTAAATCATGACTTGATGGTAGAGCCTTCCTTTACATGGGCTTCCTAGTTAGTTCCTCGCTATCACTTGTTGCCCATGCTGCTTTTATGTAGGCTCGGGAGTCCTCTTTAGTCCCGCCATGTCTTTCGTGTTGAAGCTTCATTCTTCTCCTTCATCACTTATCATTTTTCTGGCTTATACCCTCGAGGCTCCCTGGTGTCGTTAAGTTGTATTACTGCATTGCATATTGGCTACTTGTTTATCCTGGCCTTTAGCCGACTTCATTTGGACTCGATGTTTAAGCCAACTTTTGACCTTGACTTTCTGTACAAGTTAACCATTGCATGCACTTAGCTATCACGACTTGACACCTTTGTACCCATGGATGGAACGTTCTTCTGAGTATCACTGACCAGTTTTCGCCACCTTGCATTGAGCATAGGATTGTTCCTTTCCCAGGAACTAGTGCATCTGCTTCCTTGATACTCGTTCTATCCATTGTATCATAGCATTCTTTTATTCTTTTTCAGGCTTATTATGAAAAAGACAAAAAAATTAAATATAACAAAAAGAGCGGGAACGGGATGTATCTTCGTTATTTCGATGGCAGTACAGAGTCAGTTTGTCGCCCTTGAACAAAGCACATATACTTATATATATTTCCTTCATTTGAGATGGTTCTAGTTTGACCTAGGTTCAGCCTTTACCATGTTTCACTTGTCAGTTCTCCCCCGGTTGGTTATCTCTTCCAATCATATGGAGAGTTTGTTTTGCCTCCTGCATGACAGACTTATACAGTGTCACTTTTTACTGCCATGGTCATCACAAGTCGTGCTTTTGTTCAAGGGAAGTCTAGCCTGAGTCGGCCATTCTGCGGTGTCTCTTGACTCATTATTCAGTCGGCCTTCCCGGTCTTGTCAGTATCATGTTCTATCACATCGGATGTTTTGATCTTCTGCTCGTGCTGGTTTGAGAAGGTCCCCATTGACTTCTTGCCGGCGGGTTTGTCTCTTATCGACTACGACACATTGCTCTGAGAGCAAACCTAGAGCCGCACCTTGGGCCTATTTCCATCATTGATAGGTGACCTCGTGCTCGGCATTTGATCATCATCATGGGTCTTTGACTAAGTGGTTTCCCCTGTGTTCGACGTCAGCACACATTATCACACTTGGGATTCGTGCAGTACCTTGATTTCCATTTGACCCTATCGGTGGATTTCTCGCCTCTGTGTCAGCTTTCATTATTGGTTGGTTCAGAGGGTTTCTTCCGTGCGCTAGCTTCATCTTGTGCACGTCGGAAATGTACTTCGGTTTTGGTTCCATCACTCTCCTTCGTCCGATTCCTTCCAAATCTTGGCCTGCGGGTTACACTCGCGCTGGACTGATGTGGGATGCCTTAATGCCTTCCTTCCAGCAGATCTTCTCCCATCGACTCCGAATCATTGCTCTGGGAACAAGATCTAGAGTATTTTGTCAGTACCTTAGGGTTTGCAGTCATCAGTGGCAGACTCTTCGCTATCGACAGTGGGGATTCATTATTGCCTCCTGATTGATAGATTCTTTCAGGTGTTCGACTTCAACTCATTCATTCACACTTGTCAGATTGTACTGGGGCACCTTGACACTCATTATCATTATCGGTGGGTTGTCTCGCGTTGGTTAACGGGAAACATCATTGCCCGATAATCCAACGATTTCTCACATGGTCGACTTCAGCTCATTTATTCCCAGTGTGTAGAATTGTGCCGTTGAGATCGGTGAAGACCTCGGGTTGCATCAGCATTTCTCGGTTCACTGTTGACAGTTCTCTCAGTTTCTGCCAGTGTTTCCGTCCACCCTTATATGTTGCAGTTCAGCACAGCAACATCTTATATGTTGATCCCCGAGTTGCGTGATTGTACCGTTTGATCCGCCTCTTATGATCCGGTACTTGGAGATTCAGTTACTTGATCAGACATCCAGTTGCACTATCTTTGATCAACTTTCTATATGTGATACTTGGACATTGATACAGACTTGTCTTTCCGGGCCCTGCTCAGATGATTCACTATGTATTTTCAGTTCAGTTATACTTGTATACATGTTGGATCTGTTCAGTACTTTCTATATATATGATGTATTTTTGACTGAGCATGGGTATGCCCGCCTCAGCATGTGTTGACTCTCTGGTTTCTTTCATTGGTTTTTGGCAGGCTGAAATCTGGTGAAGTCCTCTCTTGTCATTGCGAAGTTCTTTCTATGTGCATAATACATTTCGGCCATCATGTACCCCTTCTGACCTCATATATTAGGGGGCATCTGTTATAGCATCATTTCTCACCTTGACATGATTCATGATTGCTACATGGCTTTATGGGCACCCATTCCTACGGACTTGGACAAATTCACTTAAAAACAGTGGAAAATCCTTCATACGCGACTATGCCCGTGTTTTTCCGCGTGTATACGCGAGTACAGCTAGACTTTTCCGTGTATGCCATTTTAATGATTAAAAAATATATAAAAATCCCTAATTTCGCGCTGGGTTGATGGTTACTCAGGTAGTTCAACCACCCCAGCCCGTGGCCAACTGTTTCCAACTGCTGAAACTACTTGGAGGGACTATAAAAGACCTCATATGTATGGCCTAAGGGAGAGAGAGAATTATTATTATTATACTCTGTTGGTTCCCTATCCAAGTCTGATTCCCCGTGCCTCCTGCACTTTCCCAGTTCATTTCGGGAAACCCTTGTTTCCTTGAGATACACATCCCTTTATATGTTATCTCGTATGCACTCATTTGGAAGGAGTCTTAGCGAGGCAAGGGCTGGACGGATCCGGACGACGGTCTGCGAAGGCCTTGGAAGGATCAGGTGATCTCTCCACTTACTTTTGTGCGTACTATTTTTATAATACAGAAGTATCATGCTGTTCCCGAAATAAACGTGTTAGTGTATGCTTTAATGTATGAAGAATATTTGTTATACAAGCATTCATGATGATTTATTTAATGTTTTATATGAATCTCACTAACATATAGAGTAGGAATATATTGTACAACTTGTCCTTTGTGCTGGTTTCTTCTTGTATTTTAGGTGAAAGAGGAAGGACGGTTGCAGGGAGTTTGAACTCCACGTGGATCTACTTCAAACGTAGGACCAACGGGTAAACCTCTCATTCTACTCGATTTCGTTTTTATGAATGT
>CM076577.1:1350486620-1350695528 GCA_034641835.2 Pinus albicaulis | reverse complement strand
CATTCCTTAATGGTTTTAATTTTTTTAGGGTCTACTTTAACACCCTCCTGAAACACAATATGACCCAGATATTCCACCTTTTCTACTCCAAAGAAACATTTCGATGTTTTTTCATATAATTTTTTCTCCTCCAATAATTTGAGCACCTTTTCAACATGTTGAACATGATCCTTCCAAGACCTTCCGTAGATTAGTATATCATCAAAAAATACTAACACAAATTTTCTAAGGAAGGGTTTGAAAATGGAATTCATCAACCCTTGAAATTAAAGGTATCGGGTAAGGCCAAAAGGCAAGGAACAAAAATTCATAGTGACCCTCATGAGTTCCAAATGTTGTTTTTGGAATATCTTCAATCTTCATTCTAATTTGATGATATCCTGAACGAAGATCCAACTTGGTAAAATAAATTTATCCATGTAATTCATCCAATAATTAATCAATCACAGGAATGGGAAATTTATATTTAAAGGTGAGCTTATTGAGCTCCCTATAATCTCGACACATGTGCCATGATCCATCCTTCTTGTGTACCAATACTACAGGAGCAGAGAAAGAACTTTGACTAGGTTGAATTATACCAGCCTCTAACATTTCTGCAATCATACGTTCAATTTCACTCTTTTGGGCATAAGGATATCTATAAGGTTGGATGTTTGGAGGAACACTTCCTGGAATCAAATGAATAGCGTGATCATGATCATGAATAGGTATCTTTGAAGTACAAAACACATTGGAATGATTGTCCAAGGCTTTTTGGAGATTTGGAGAACTAGATGATTTTGATGTTGGAACTTCTAGTGAGCATAATTGTGCAATTATGCCTTTGTTTTTTCTTCATAAGATTTGTCATGACATTAGAGCTTATTATCTTTCCCAACTTCCCTGCAATACCTCGTAATTCAACTTCCTTTCCTTCCCAAAAAAAATTCAAGAAAATTTCCTAAAAAATAAAAGCTACTGTCCCCAAAGATTGTAACCATTGTACTCCTAGTACAACATCAACACCTCCCATTGGAATGGAAATCATTAGACTATTCAATACATATTCCCCCATGGTTAGCTTGATATTATGGTATTTTCCAGAGCAATTTATAGTTCCTCCATTTGCAACCATCACTTGACATTCTGGTGCTGGGTATAGGAAACAATTCAATTCCTACGCTACCTTACAATGAATAAAATTATGGGTACTACCTAAATAAATCAACACTATTACCTTTTTCTTCTTGATATTTCCTTCTCTCTTGAGAGTTTGAGGAGTGGTAATTCCTGCCAATGCATTACACGATATGGTTGGACTCATTTCTTCCTCTTCTTTGAAGATTCTTGTTCATTTTCTTCTTCCTCTTCACAACCTATGTAAAATAATTTCTTCTCAAAGACACTTTAGGACCTTAGTGTATTTTCTATCACAACCGTAGCAAGCTCTTTTGCTCTTTTTTCTTCCAATTGTAGTCAACCTTTAGGTTGAAAATCTAGGAGTAGCAACACTTCCATCTTTATAAATGTGAGTGGTAGGCTTCCTTGTCGCCATAATTTTACATTCAATTTTTCTTTCCAACCTGAATGCCTTCTCCAATGAATCAGGTTCCCAAATGCAAACTTCATGTTGGATGTTATCCTTTAAAGTCCCTATGAAGACATCAATCATGTGTTCCTCTGGAATATCAGTTACCCTTATATTCAATTTTTGGAAGTCCTCAATGTGCTCCGCCACTAAACCCTTTTGTTTGAGATTTATCAATTGGCTAAAGAAGGTATTTCTCTTTGTATCCTCATAATGTGCTAACATTTCCTCCGTAAAAATTGACCAAGTGACAATTTTTTTACGGGAGCAAAGCCATCGATACCATACAATTTTATTTTTCTCTAAATGTAAAGTTGCAATGCATACCTTTTGTGCGTTCTTCACATTATTGAGATCAAAATATTGCTCCATCTGTAGTATCCATGTTACAGGACCCTTGCCATAAAACTTACTTATATCCATCTTTGGAATATGGTGGTTCTTCCATCCAACCTTAGAGTTTATGAAATCATGATTAACATTTATTTTTTTCTCATAATTAGTTTCCTGTACTATATTTTTTCCATTAGGAAACATTTCTTGTATCAACTTTTCCAAACCTTTGATGTCTACTTTTAGATCATTCTTCATGTTTTCCATGTTGCCTTTCATTTTTTTATCGATCTTTGCTTCCATGGCATCCATCTTAGCTTCCATGCCCACTTCCATGTCATCCATATTAGCTTCCAAACCATTCATCTTAGCTTCCACACCTTTCTTCAAACCATCCATCTTAGTTTCCACGCCTTTCTTCAAAACTTCCATTTCATTTTTTGTTGCTCTTTGTGATAGCGAAATTTGGTGCACTTTCTCTTGTAATTTTGATATCTCATGTTGTGTTTCTTCATCTTCATGAGTCATAGTGGAGCCTTCTAAAGGATTAATGGGTGTTGAATTATTTTTACAAGGCATTTTAGAACCCAATACTGATATCTATTCTTCAATATGCCCTTGGAATAAATTCAAACTAATTTTTTTTTTAAACATGACTTATGTAATTCGAAAAAAATACACACCTTTTTCTTTCTTTTGAGGAGCTCGATATTGAAACTGAATTATCTCTGTGATTTCAAATCTTCAATATCTGAAATTAATCCCTACATTATTCCTCTAAATCTTCTTTCGAATGCCACAGGTCTAACCTGATTTGGATTTTTCAAGGCAAAGTTATGCCCAATCTCCCACAATGACCTAATTATGGACTAGTTCAGTAGAGCTAACTTGTACGACTTGGTACGTGTCACTGTTTCCTCCTTTGGCTCTAAAATTGATAGATAGAAAACTACAGTCTGTGTGCTTGCGACAACTTTTTACACCATTCCAATCTGATGCTCAGAGAGAGAGCTATGAAGCTTTTCCCACAATCACCTCTTTAAGATGAAATTCAGAATCCCTAACTTCCATAGACCATATCTCTGCAAATATTGTCAACCAAGATCTGAAATTTTGCAACGCTATTCCTTAGCATTTCAGATTTGCACTCTAAAAATTTCAGATTCGGAACCTTCGTAGAAAAAAATTTATAGCGAAAATTCCACGATAACCTGTTTATGTTAAATTTAAGAGCTTGCAAAATGACCTAAATTCCATAGATCATATCTCTGAAAATATTGCGAACCAAGCTCTAAATTTTTGCGAAAACTTTCTTCCAACTTTTGGCTTCACACTAAAAAAATTTCAGCCTCTAAACCTTCATATAAAAAAATTTAGAGCAAAAATGCCACAATGACCAGTTTGGAGCAGCGAAACCCTAGAATCCCAAAGCTCTGATACCAAATGTTGTGAAACCAGCTCCAAAATAGAAAAAAAAGAGATATCAACACCTTAGAAATAAGCCACTTCGAGGGGGAAACCTCCAATACATTACATGAATGAACAATTCTTGGATGATGCAAATTACAAAACCTCCTTTCTCTATATAGGAGTCCATGGGGCCACAATGTAATCTTAGCCGACTTAACAATAATAATTTAAGGACACAATAATAACAATATGGGGGTTACAGGGGTACAATAAGGGACTATACTAGTAATATAGGGGCCTAACACCCACCATCAAAGAAGCCCTCGCCTTTCAGGAGATTCTTGTAGATTTGTCCCAAGCCTCTCACACTTCCATCAACATGGCCAAACCTAAAAAAAAAATCTTCAATACCTCCCCGCCCATTTAGCTCAACATTGCAAGAATTTTGGATTCAAGCTTAGCTCCTTCCCTTCCAAGTACCTTGGAGTTCCCCTAACATACAAACCTTTTGCAAAGGAAAATTGGGAATCTCTAGTAACCAAATTGAAGAAGAATATGTAATATTCCCAATTAGCAGCAGCTAATTGGTAATATTAATTTTTGGCCATTTTACTTTATAAAGTTAAAGTTAGAAATAAAGTGGGTTATTAGACAATTAACTCACACTTAGGGAAATAAAACACTTCCTAAAGTCACTTGAGCACCTTTAGTTAGCATCGTGGGGCCCAAGGGTTCGAAGTGACCACATGGGAATAGTGGCAGCATGGGTCCTAGGCAGCACAGAGATGGATGGATAGTGTGGCCAAGAGGGACAATGCAGTTTTGGTGGGGCCTAGGGGAGAGGAAGGCACTCCAAGCATAAAGAGCGAGATAGGCCCTTCATTTTCTCATTCTATTATGCATCTTCATTTTGTCTATTGACATTGAGCACGCTTTTGATGTTGAGAAAAGTATGCAAGTTTTGTTTAGTACACCGGGTGTCTCCAAGTGGAGATCCCAACCTCAGCCCCAAGGGACTTCAAGTGCCTACTCAGGAGAGGAGTTCTATCATTGGATTTCCAGGTTGGAGCTATAGAATCTATAGCAGGTATTATGCACTTTCTTGGGCATCGCAGTCTTGAGGAGAGACCACACAGTTCTTAGAGGAGGTAGTGCCGGGAGTTGAGATTTATCCGGGGATTCAACCTGGAATAGTGAGAAGGGATCAACCCTTAGCTATTCCATCATATTTTTAGAGGATGAGGGCCCCATTTGCAGAGACATCTTTAGGACCAGCGTATTCCACTAGGACAACGTGATTTCTCTAGGGAGGTGATTTTCTGGGGTCATCCATTCCGAAAACCTTTTCTGGGATTTTATGGGTATTGAGTGAGGAGCTCATTCCCAAAGTCCCATATTTTTCTGAGAAGGGGAACAATCCAAAAGAGTCATCTTATTCCAGTAGTAGCAGTAGCAGTTTAGAGATAACGCAATCATTGCTAGAGCAGCCATTCTGGGAGTATTTCTGAGAGTATCTCTGGCTTTCCTTGTGCAAGCCAAGGTGCCATCATTCTGATCACCTTTGTACTCATTTCACTTTAATTTATATAATAAAATGGCTCAGTGTTTTCCATGTTTTTCATTATATGTATGATGTCTCTCTATTTGTTTTAGTTTCATGTTTATGTTGCTTTACATTGCTGTTTATTTCTACTTGGAATATTACAGATATTTCCAATTGGACTTTTAGATCCCTAAATCTTGCTAGTCGACTAGTCCTAGTCAAATCAGTACTCCAAGCCATCCTACAACACCAATACTCTACCATTTCCACTCCCAAATATATCTCCAATCACCTGAACACCATCCAAATATATTTCTTATGGAAAGGAAAAGAAAATAATGGAAAATGGGCCCTTGTGACTTGGGAAAAAAATTTCAGACCCAAAAATGAAGGAGGTATGGGCCTTAGAGACCCATAAATCTTGGGCAAAGTGTTAGGTGCCAAAACTTGATGGATTTGGATCACCAACCCTCAAACCTATTGGGACATGCTCTGGAACGCAAAGTATGCCCCATATCACCACCAAGAAACTCTTGTCATGTGTAGTGGCAACATCAAAGGCTCAGAGGTATGGAACCAAGCATGGGGGAACAAAGGAATTATTCAAAAACAATACTTCTAGGAAATAGGAAATGGAGGAAAAACCTTGTTCTCTGAAGATGAATGGCAACAAAGCCCCTGACTCAATCAAGACCAATTAAAACAAATCAAAATTCACATGGACAACCAAAATAAAAGGCTTGTCAAATATTTCTGAAAAAATAATGAAAACACAGGATGGAGAGAATGGCAAGAGGCCTCAAAAAGGGTTAAGAAAAATTACCCTCATGAATGGAAGAATCTAGCCTAAGAGCTAGAAAAAGGACAAATTCAAATGGAAGTGGAGAAGGGCAAGTTAATATGGGGCACAAATGTTGTTGGCCACTTCAACATAAAAGAGGCCTATGGTTATATCATCCACCCCAACCTCACCCCGACTGAAATAAAATGGCGCACTCTTTGGAATCACAAACATTGGCCCAAAATATCACTCTTTCTTTGGCTAGTGATGCACAAAAAAATACTAACTTGGGAGAATCTAATTAGGAGAGGCTTCATTGGCCCTTCCATATTCATGCTCTGCAAAAAAGACGATGAACCTACAAATCATATGTTAAATGAATGCCACTTCACTTCCAACATCTGGAATTGAACCTTTCTATTCTTTAATTCCTCGGATAGGGACCCCTCCTCCATTCTCATATCCTTTGATCACTTGTGCACCTCCTTATCCAGTCATCCTCTAATCAATTTGGTTTGGAACCTTCTGCAAGGAATTATCTGTTGGGCCATTTGGAAAGAAATAAATGAAAGAATAATCAAAGATCAGGAAAAAAAGGAGGAACACATAATTCATTCCATAAAACAGACTCTCCATGAATCTGCTGCCATAGCCAAATTTTCTGATGCTACTAGCCCCCCCCACCTGAGATAATATACGCATCTTATCTCTACTAGACTTATCCCTCCATAAATAACCTTTGAATCATAATACTCCCCTCACTCCTTCGTCTTACCCCAAGCAGACGCCTCCTGAACCCAATTATATTAAATTAAACTATGACGGGGCATCAAAATATAACCCAGGCAAAGCGGGATTCAGAGGTGTCTTTAGAGATCACTCAAGCCAAATTATTTGGATATACTACAGAAATCTGGGACACTTCACTAACAATGTGGCATAGCTTCAGGCCCTGGCTCATGGACTAGCCATTGCCAGGGATCAAAAATTCTGGCCTTTATTCATTGAAGGGGACTCCATGGTCGTTACCTAAGACTATAAAATCTCCAGCAAGGAAAAAATGTCAGCTAGCTCTAAGACGACTGGAGACTTAACAAAATTCTTCAGAGAATTAAACTCCACGTTAGCCTTGCCAAAGGCGTCACCTTCCACGTGGTCAGACGCAGGGCCAACCAACTCGTTGACTTGTTGGAAAACGTTTGTGTTAACACTAATATGGGTCTCCTATCCAATTCATGGGAAGCCTTCAATTTTCCAGATGTCAGAAAGGCATTCTCTCACATCAGCGACAATGAAATCTCAGTCAAAGTACAACCTATGCCCTCTGTATCATTGCCCCTCCCCCAAAGCAATTATGATCCAAACCTACTGCACCCTCATTTGTCTCCATTCGTAAGAGCATGCCTATCACTCTATCTCTGTTAGACATCTGAATGACCTCTTCAACTATCGCATTTATTTCTCACATCCGAAAACCAACCCAGTTGTCCTATCTACCCATCACACCTCCTGTCTCGCATTTCTCCCTCCCACCTATATTAGCCACACCATCCCAGACTATGGCTCATTCCATTTTCAAGATCTTATTTCCCTATCTCCAAATTCCTTGATTTCCCTATCATCCATGTCTCTCCCTGCGCCTGGCCACCCCAGCCTTCCATTGTAGCCTGCATCTCTGGCCCTGCTCCCATTGATAATCATCGCACTTACAGCCCCTCGTAGATCCAATGCCACTCTCCAAGACCATGGTGGACAAGGCCATTGTTGACTTGAGGGGTCCTCACCTAGGTTTGGAGGTTAGGTTTTGCCAACAAACCACTATACTACTGGCCCTTTCGATAATGACCTACTTGCGCAGGCCAAGGTCTCACCCGAAGTAGTATGGGAGGGTGCTGGAACCAAGTTTCCGCACCCTGGGAGAGAGTAGGTAATTTAAGGTAGATTTGTGTTGCAGCTTATTAGGTTCGCTCAAAATGAGTCTATTCGTAACTCTTTTAACATTATAATCAGTACATAACCATAACAAGGCTATTATCATTAACATATCTAATCAATGCATTCACATCCATGTGTGCATCAGCAAATACCATTACAAAATATTATAAACGCAGACAATTCCAGATCACAGATACATTTGCAGCTTAAATAAATATCACAGATGTGCTTCAGTAGTAAACACAATCAATCCTAATAGTACAAGGTACTTCAAATATATTTCGCATTCATTATCATTAAAAATCCACTTACAACCCAAAACACAGCCTGCGCACATAACCTAGCGGGGTCCACACACAGTAGGACTGAGGATCTTCACGCACACAGCCAGTAGGATTCCTTACCCAAAACAACCAAGATAGATCTTAAAAAGTCGCACATATCATCAATATTATGACTTACTTACTTACTAGACCCAACTATCTATCTATTTATAATATCGTAGCCTTCACTATCTTATGGTCTGCAAAACTTGGTTTGCCAACCCTAGAGCTACACTTTAACTCATTACAAAACATTAGGGGCTTTGACCCACCCCAAAACCCCTATGGAAGACTGACTATTTACAAAATTATACCAAAAACGCAGGTTAGGGAACCCCATTCCAACAAGTCCCCAACACAATCTTGTGACTCGTCCCGAGTCACTACGGTTGTGGGGTTTGCATATTCGTCTGAAGCTTATTGATCGCATCAACCAGGGGGGGCAACACTCCTTCGCTCTGTGAAACAGTTTTCTGAGAAATATCCACCAACTTCTGTGAAGTTGGACCTTCTTTGGTAGTAGTGATTCTTTCCAAAGTCTGGTTCAGTTGCTTAACCACAATATCTACTTCCTGAGAGAGCTTGAGGGCTTCATTGGCCCAAGGCTTAAGGTCGTCACTGAGAACCTTATTTTTGTGGCGGATCTCTTCAATGTCATCTCTAAGTGTGTGGCTGGTACGTAGTCGTGCCAAGCACTGAGATGGAATCAAAGTGGACATAGTAGCTTCAAGCTATTCAAACTCTTCCTGCTTCTGGCACACCTCTTGAGTAAAGTCACAGAGGAGAGGCTCATGCTGCACCTTAGACCAAAGCTGCATAGCTGTCTCCAAAAACTCTGTGCCCTGAGAAATCTGAGCGGTAATAGCATTGGTGGCCTCTGTGACCAGCGCGGCTCACTGGGCTCTTACTTTAGGTGGATTTTATGGCTATAATTTTTCCTGTAAGGCAGCAATCTGTTGTTCCATCTCTATCTTGACAGCTTGAATTTCGGTCCTCAAAGCCCTTATTGCTGCAACAAGCTCCTCAATCTTGGCCTGGGGGGTAGTAGAAGCCAGGATATCCTCAGTTATATATGCGCAGACCCTACTGATTAGGCGTTCCAGCTCGGTCTGTTATGTGGCGGCGAGGGTGCATGCAACCTGTGCCTAGGACACTTTGGCAATTTTCTCCACAATTTTTTACTTAGCTGTGTTGAGCTTCTAGTGGACTCGATGGTCTCGATGTTGAATTTCCTCAAACAGGGATGCGTGGAGGACCTATATTTGTTCATGCAGCAGTTGGGCTAAATCCAATTGTACCTCTGCACAGGCCTCGACTGTGCTCCTAAGGCAGGTTGGTTCAAGATGAATGCTACATCTGGCAGAGGGTAGAGGTGACTTTCTGTTATGACAATCAATTCACTGTTGGTTACTGGGGGCAGCCTAGTCTGAATCATACTTGTCTACAGGGTGTCGGTTTTGAGCTGCAAAGCTCGGAGCTCAGACTGGAGTGTAGCAACCCTGGCCTTCTGTTGTTCTTCCAAATCCAGCCATTTAACCTCTGAGGCAAGGGTGACTATGTCTATGATCTGCTCCAGGTCTTCCTTTGTCAGAGTAACTTTAGTCTCCCGACCCAGCCGTGTAGCTCATCATTTCTTTTGTTGGCCTTTAATAGGGTCACCAGTATATTTTGTACCTCAAGGGGAGTTAGCACCCTTCACATCTAGACCCCCTATGTCCAAATGCTACTATGAATCCTTCTGTGATTCTAGCTCTCCACCCTTCTCGACATTCTTGCCCTATCCTTTGGTCTCTTTGGTGGTTTCAGGTAGGGTAGTCTTCTTGGTACTCATACCTGGAGTGTTGAGCGTAACTTATTTGAAGCTTAATTTCCAATGTGGAGGCCAAGTAGCAATAATATGGTTTCCTCGTCTGTAACCATATATGGTAGTGATACCCACGCTGGATCCTTGTAACCCTGGATCTGCACATTGTGGATTGTGACTTGAAAATATGTGATGCTCTTGTACTTTTCATAGATTGTTGGTGATAAGCACGGCCGAGAGTGGATTTTTGTTGCGAGCCTGCTCTGAAACAAGACCCAGAAGACCTTATTATCTTCAATGTGCTTCTCATCCTTTGAGTCCCACAGATTCGCATACTTCGCCCCTTCGCACATATCTGGCTCGAGCTCAGGGGGGACCGAGTCTTCCAGGGCTTCTCATGTGACCAACGCGATGAGGAGCAGCAACCAGGAGTAGCATAATTCCCTTCCATGATCCTGGGCTTCACGCATGTTCTCCAGAAATTCGTTACACAAGAACTGGGACCAGTTGAAGTAGACCCCTTTCTCGCAGCGGCTAGCCAAATGAATTAAATATGCCGGGACCATGGCAACCTGGCATTTGCACATCATTTTTCATGCTAACAACAAGGTGCCCATGTGCACACCGGGGTCACTAATAGTGTTGATCATGAACCCCTTAATGTTACGTTCAACATGGTAATCATCACACACCTTTTGAACGATTTGTTGCTCATATTTCTTACCGACACACTCCATGGGATTCAACCCCCTCATGGGAAGACCAGTAATACAATGAATGAGTACTACTACATCTATGGGAATGCGATCATGGATCCGCAAGCAACCGTCATGGACCAGAGCTAGCAGTTGTAGCACGAATCAGTCGGTGATATTGTAGTGGCCAAAGTGAGGCATTCACAGTAAATTTAATAATCGTGAACCAGCAAACACACTTGCCCATGGCATGGGGACTACCTTCAGCATGTCATCCTCCAATACCCTTTCAATATATAATTCCGGTGCCAATTCGGGGAAGGCATCTAGTTTGGCGAGGTCATGATCGTCGAATTTGACTATGTGGAGCTTGCCAAAGTATTCTCAAATGATGGGGATTTCACTCGGAATTAGAGGCATATGAAAATAGGTGCACATCCCATAGATATTCTTAGGAATGTGCACCGAGGGCCTGCGAGGCCGAACATATGGTGGTAGTTGGCTTATTGGTTCCGCAATCCGAGCTTCCTCTTTGGCAGACAGAGGCCTTTTCGATGGGTTAGGTGAACATGCCTAGGGAACCATTCGAGGAGACTTCACATTGTGAGGGGAGGTGTGTGGCTTTCCTCCATCCCATTTTGCAGTCCTCCCCTACCCCTGCTCATTTGCTTTCCCCTTAGCCTTCTTCTTTTCAACCTGCTCTCCCTTTGATGGTATGGATACAACCTCTTCTACTTCAGGTGTGACCTCTTCAACCTCATCAGTGGAGACCATGGTTTGTGATGACTCAGTTGGATTAGTTGTATTCATTCTCTCTCGGAAGATAAATTCAAGATCGCTACTATTATAAGGAGTAGCTTGCCCAGACATTAACAAAGCACAATAGTCACAGAATTTCACAAAGCACAAAGTGTTCAAGATTCACGGAACCCCCTTCTGATCTACCCTTTTGCTTTTATAGCCTTGGAGATAAACCTACGATTGGATGAGGCTTATCAGAAACATACCATCAAATAAACAGTAAAAAATCTTCAGAAATCACCTCATTAATTTCCGATCACCCGCTACTTTCAATGGTAAAATTTGATTTTTACCTAGTTTTACTGTTTCAATGGCTATATTTCGAAGCTATATATTGCCCCTATGCTCCCAGTGCACCTCCTTCAATCCTAGTGCACCCTTTCACTCCTAGCATACCTCTCCAGCCTACTTTTCTCCCCCTGTCTGTGCGCATTCTATCTCATACAACTACTCCGGCCATATAGTCATTTGATTCAGTATGGTTTGAGTTGGCTACCATTGACATATCCTGGTACCATATCACCGCGCGGTGTGGCTAACCAAACAACACCTCCATTAGTAATTTCTTTTGCCATATAGGGACCTAGCCAGTGCTGTTGAAACTTCCCCAGGTGCTTCAAAAACTGGCTATCATACAACAGGACCAATTTTCCCTCCACAAAGATCTTTTTCCAAATATGTCGATCATGCCATGCTTTTTCCCAAGCATTTTGAACTTGCTGATGGAAGTTATCAATGAGACGATCTTCCTCCAAGGCTATGAGCTACACTAACCACTCCTCCATGATATCAAGCTCAGCCATGTTCGTAAGGATGTGATGCGTAGGCTAGGAACAATATACTCCATGGGCATAATGGCCTCCTTTCCATAAGCCATCTGAAACGATGTTTTCCCAGTCATTTTCTTGCAAGTGGTTTGATAGGCCCAAAGGACTGATGGGATGCACACTTCCCAGTCATTGCGATCGACATTAAAGACCTTGGTCAATGCATGTTCCAAGATTTTATTAAAAGTTTCTACAATTCAATTTTCTTGTGGATGATACGGGGTGCTTTTCACATGGTGGATCCGAAATTCTTCAGCCAATGCCTGTATTGTTTCATTAACAAAATGCATACCTTTATCGCTCATCAGGATCTTTGGGTAGCCAAACCTAGTTAGAATATGTTCAAAAATGAAGCGCACTGCAGTATCTGCAGTGCAATCCTTCACAGTTTGTGCTTCGGCCCATATGGTTACATAATCAGTCGTAGTGATGATGTAGCACGTACCTGTCTTCTTACCTGGCGGGTTGATGGGCCTAACGAAGTCGATGGGCCATTTGTCAAATGCTTGCAGGGCCATCTGCGATTACAAGGGAATTTTGTCTCTGCATGATGAACTTCCTATCCTTTGGCATGTGTCATAGGCTTTGCAATAGTTGTGAGAGTCGCTATGTAGTGTGGACCACCATAGCCCAGCTCTCAAGATCTTCTGCACCATTGCTTTCCCTGTATAGTGACCTCCTGCTAAGCCCCCATGGGCTTCTACTAAGATGGCATGCCTTTCATGCTCCAAACGTATCATCGCAGCACCTCATCAATTCCCAGCTTATATAGGTGGCCCGCTATGATGGTAAAATCCATTGCACAGGTTACCAGTTCTTTCTTCTGTTGTACCAAAAACTCTACAGGCACCATTCCCGTAGTTAAGAAGTGAATGATGTCGGTGAAGTGTGCATCAACTACCTTAATAGCAAACAGCTGCGCATCAAGCAATCCTTCTTCTAGGTTGGTCGGCTCTTTGCCAGTTTCGATTCAGGATAAGTGGTCTAGCCCAACATTTAGTTTCCCCAGCTTCACAATGATCTCAAAGTCATATTCTTGAAATAGCAGCAGCCATCGACAAATCTTCCCTCCCAACACAAGCTTATTCACTAGGTACTTTAAAGCCGAATGATTTGTAAACATCTTGAAGTGCCCTCCTAACAGATAATGTCGATATTTCTACAGGGCGTATACCATGGCCAACCCCTCACACTTAGTAGTGGAGTAGTTGCACTCCGCACTAGAGTTTTCTATTAGAAAATGCGACTTGATGGTCGATGTCTCCTTCCCCAGTCTGCGTAAGGACAACTCCCAAGGAAATTATTTATGTATCTACATGAACATGGAAAACCTTCGCCCAGTCAAGAAATATGAGGATAGGTGCAAAGACCATCTTCTCCTTGAGTAGTTCGAAGCTCTTCTGACACTGCTCATCCCAAAAAAATGAAATGTCCTTCTTTAGCAACTTTTCCATGGGTGTTGTTATCAGCGTGTACCCTTGAATGAACTTCCTGTAATAGCTTGTATGTCCAAGGATAGAGTGCAGTTGTTTCTCAGTTGTAGGGACTGCCAGGTTGATGATAACTTATACCTCGGTGGGGTCAACCATCAATCCTTGTCGATAGACTATGTGGCCTAGAACGATCCCAAAGGGTACGAAAAATATGCACTTCTTAATATTCAATGAAATCTGGTGCTTTTGATAAGCGTCCAACATCATGCGCAAGTTTGAGGCGTGCTTTTTTACCAACCCGAATACGGTCCAGTCATTAAAGTATACCTCCAAAAACTTGTGGATGAACTCCTTGAATATTGCGACCACCACCCACGAAAATATGGTAGGGGCATTCTTGAGCCCACACAGCATGACAGTGTACTGGAAAGATCCCCATTCAGTGGCGAACGTAGTGTTGGTGCGATATTTAGGTGCGATCCTGATCTGATGCTAGCCCGAAAACACGTCAGTGAATGAGTACGCTTCCTGCCCTCCCACACTGTCAAGAATTTCATTTGAGAGTGGCTTAGGAAAGGGATCATGTATGCAGGCATCATTCAATTTGTGCAGGTTAACATAGATTTGTATCTCTCCTTTAGTATTTTTCTTTTGAACCACCATAGGACTTACCCAATTTGACTATTCGATTGGTTCGATGATAACTTTGGCTATCATTTTGTCAAGCCCTTCCCTGACTTTCTACTTATACTAGGGGTTCAAACGATAAGGGCACTGCTTCACAGGGCACACATATGGTTTTAAAGTGATGTGCATGACCCCTAGGTCCCCTATAATCCCTTTGAGTTCCGAGAATTTTGTAGGAAATAGGTCCTGGTATTCTGTGAGGAGTTCCACAACTCTTCCAACAGTATCATCATCCCAGTAGTCCCCAATTTTAGCTAGCTTAGGTTGCTCCTCCATTCCAATGTTGACTTCTCGCAGCTTAAGAGGCTTAGTCACATCGACGGTCTGTAGTGGAGGTCCAACAACTGCACGCTCTCCCTCCGACTATGGGATAGAGATATTTTGCGGGTCTTTGTCACATTCCTCCATTTAAAAATTGCAGCAATTGATAATATTCTGCATCTGATTCTCCCACATTGGCACCCCATATGCTGCACAAAGGCGTGATTCATCAAATACTAAGGCATCTATATCCTGTAGGGCTTCTTCGAGTGCGTATGTTCCACCTATTAACCTGAACTTTCCTACAAATTCATCCTTCAAGTTTTCCCAGTGGCGGGTGCAATGATGTAGTTCTGCATCTAAATACCATGCGGTGGGGATTGGCACCAAGGAATCAATGAAAATGTGGACACATTCGTCTATATTTCTTTCACACCATTCCTCCATCCATGCAGACAAGTGCTTTCATGGGTCTTCTGGTCCAAGGAAAGACTATCATCTCGCGACATTCCTCCCAATCCTAAAACATCCCCTTTCTTGATTCCCACCACCACGCCGAGGTTGCGTGCATTGCTAAGTTAAGTTCCCAAATTCTTTGTTCCCTTGGGACTTCGGCTTCAAATGTTCGCAGAAAATCTCTAACACTATCAGAACCATCAAAGTAGGGTAGTTCTCTTACCTCTGAGGAGATACATCGGAAGAATTTTGTGATCCGGAGACATCGCAGTGTAGATACCTCATGTAACCGATTATGCCAATTTTCTATCTCCCCATCGGAGCCAGAGAGGCATTCACTGTCTTTCTCCCATCAAAGCACACCATCATCTGTAGGATTGATCCAATCCTCATCCCGAGTGGTTAATTTATAAATGTGATCCATATCCTCTTCTTCACGCACCGATTCTATATACCATTCTCCTTCCACAGGGTATAGTGGGACTATCACCCTCGTACCATCATTTTTTAAAACCATTCTCCTTTTGTTTATATTGATAATTCCTCCCATGTATATTGCCCAATCTAGTCCTAGGAGCGCAGGATAAGGGTCCGCATCTTCCACAATCTGAATGACTTCAAAATATGCACGTACCTTAACTCCTGTGATATCTACCATAATCTTTGACAGCCTCTCTAATGGTATGGTTTTATGTTGGTTAGCCATGCGCAGCTGTATAGTGCACCATTCCAGCTTAGGTTCTCCCATCCACTTCCATTTTTTCTTAGGAAATATGTTTACAACCGATTCTAGATCCAAGATGACCTGATCCATTTCAAGTCGTCGATCTGCACTATTAGCCACATCTCCCGCCCCGTATGCTTCTTGTGCTTGTATAGCTTGTGAACATCTCTAACCTCTATAGAAGGGTCAGTTCTTTCCATGCAGTTGTCTATCAGTATTTGAATATTTTCTACCGCCTTTTGGTTACATAGCAGCTTCATACATGCTTGTAGGAATGGTTTAACTTCGTCGTCCACTCTTAGGTTTGTTGGAGCCTTTGAGGTTGATGCCTCATCCTTGGGAAAGTCCTTGCATGCTATGAAAAATGTTTCTTTCTTCTTCTATAGGTCCAGGATTTTCTTTTTTATAGCAGCCTTCCAGATAAGGGGTTCAGCCATAACTTTCTCCTTAGCTCCCCCAGTAGCCATGTCGTTGCGTGTTATGACATTAATACTTGGTCCCTCATCACATGGCTCTACCTTAACCCTCTGCACATTTTTCATTAGCATCTGTTGTTTTTCCTACATTTTTTCTATCAGTACTGGGAAATCTTCGATCACGTGATCCAATTTTCTAAAATATCGTCAATATTGTCATGTAGGGTTCGGATAGTCCCTTACGAAGTGCCCTGTTTCTCCATAGTTGTAACAGATCAATTGCCCTCTTCCCCGACCTATGCCTCCACCCCTTCCTCTTGTTGGGAAACCTCCTCTGCCTAAGGAAGATAGGGGTGAAGAAGGGTCAGCCTGTACCCTGTATAGGTTCCCGCGGTCTATCATCAAGTCATAGGTCTGACAGTTATGCTTGTCATGTCCCACAGAGGAGCAAAATCAACACCATTATTTTTTTAATTCTGGAACATAAGCACCAAGATGAGGACAGTGGTTGGTATCGTGTAGTCTGGCAATGTGACAATCAGCGCACCATAACGTTGGACCACTTAGCCCCATAGCTTATTCAGGATGCAATGTGTTGGGTCCCCAAGCTTTCATGTACTCTGTCAGTAGAGGGCATTGATCCTTGGTGTGGCCAGACACCCTACATCGTATGCAGCATACGTCTGGGCTAGCTTCTTTCCCTCATTATTTTCATATGTTACGGATTACAAGGTGCATTGCCTCTAGTTGCCCCTAAATCTGCTACACCCCAAACTAGGCATCGTCTCTTGACGCAAATTATAGTGTCATAGCAATATCCAAGGCTTTCTCTTGCGTTTCAATCGCCTACTGAACCATAGGTCTGCGCAGGTGAGGTAGCTTGTAATATTCCCAAATTTTCACATGATATTTGGAATATTAGAGTTCTTAATAAACTTAATTAATTAAGTAAATAAAAGGGTGGAGGGACACATAATCCTCAAAGATGAATAAAATCCACTTTTGATGTGTGTATGTGGATATTTCAGATCTAGATCTACATAATGGAGTGGTAAAGAAACCACTTAATGTGAAAGGAGTGGAGATCATGTCTCATTAATGAGATAGATCATGGAGGTTGATACAGTCAACTAAGATCATGGAAATAATCAAATGTAAGATAATTAAGCATTCATGATGACATGATGGAGAGGGTGATCATTTCATTCACACATGATGGATATCATGGAGAGACAACATAGTCAGCATGGAGACCTATGTCCACATGTACAGCGTAGTTATGAGGAGGCCAAGGCATGAGAAGGCTCATAATCTATATAAATAAGATGAAGGAACCATAGAAGGGATGTTGAAGATTATTATTGATGTATGATCTGTTTAGATCTGGAATTTTCATGTGACATTCCATGCTTTCTCTTCTTGTTTAGCTGAGATTGCAAGTGTTTTTTAGAACTGGGTGTTTCTGGTCGGGAATCCCACCTCTTTCCTTGAGTGATCTCTTGGGAGAGGATTTTACTTCATTCATCATTATGCATTGGTTCCATATTGTCCCTACTTTCTGGAGAACATCAATATTCATAAATTCCACATTTCTGAAGATCAGTTTGAGAGGAGGAGGTTGTCCTTCAATATTTCAGTTGAGGAACTGGTGAAGGATTCATCCTATCACCTTGAGCTTCAATATCAGCCTTCCAGTGCTTCAGATCTATATCAAGAATAAGGCCATCTATTATTTATCTCCCAAAAGTAGCAATCCCTTCAGGAATTGGGCAATCCATTCTTGTACATCCAAGGGAGAAGGGAAGTTGCTAGCATTTCAGCTAGTAATCCAGTGGAGGATCGTTCCTTCACATTGTATAAATTATTTCGATCATTTATGGGCTACATTGCATATCTTAGCAGTAGGCTAGAGAGCCTCCTTCCTTTACAGCACAATTTTCATGAGCAATTGTGTAGTAGCAGCTACAACCTTCTTTGGAGGATTGAGGAGCTACATCTTAAGCTTCTAGCTTGTGGATCTAGAGGAGGGATCAACCCTTCAATATTAAATATGATCTTGTGACATATTTCAGCCATCTATTTGTCAAATCTAGCTTCAGATCTGGATAACCTAGTAGTCAAAGGATCAAACTCAAGAAGGGTGATTTTCCAAAGTTGTAGATCTAGAAAATCCCTTTTGGTTTATCTTGGGTATCCATTATAGAGCCTAGATCTTGAATCTTGGCATCATTAGAGCTCCATATTTCCGTAGATCTACATTTTCCTTTTCAGCCTGCAGTCATATTTTCATATTCTGCTGAAGAGAAAGTGCAGTATTTTCTTCCACCATCTCTCCAGTTATGCAGTGCTAGTTCTAGCATGTTTGCAGGGTGATTCTAGGCCATCTCTATGGCTAGATCCACTCATCTTTTGTACATTGTGTAAGTGAATATTCTCTTATATAATAAAATGGCTCAGTTATTCTGCCTATACCTGTGTTGATCATAAACTTACATATACATTTTCTGTGTTACAAATATTGTGTTTGTGTATCAATGCATTATTCCAATTTGGGAATATTATAGTGGTATCAGAGCATGATCTTTGGCTCAGCTTGTGGACACTTTGACAACATAAGAAAAGAAGATAGTAGATATCTACTATGGAGGGATTAATTATTGCCTCATCTTCCTTTAGATCTATGAAGGATCTCTCTAAGGAGATCAATGAAGCAAGAAAAGGAAAATAGAAACCTCAAGAAGGTTTCTAGATGAAGAAGGTCCCAGCACTTCTTTTCAGCAACAAAGAAGACCGGAGAAGCAAAGAGCTTCACATTATTCCACTAGATACACTTTCTGTGAGAAAGAGGACTAGTCTGAATATGATGAAGGCTTGGGGCATGAGACCCTAAGTGAATATCTGTCTGAATAAAAGTCACAACCTAGAGCATTCAAGGAGAATCTCTCTCTCCAACAGTTTCTGCAACTCAAAGAAGAGAGGAGATCCAGAAGCAGCAATAGAAGAAAGAGGCATAGATTATTATTGCCTACATTTGATGGATATTCCATAAGAACCTTAAGGGCTTAGAGGGAAGAATTATTTACATTCTTTCTTAAATATCCTATATCAAAAAGAGAAGTTGTGGAGTTTGCAGTGCTGCACCTTGATGGAAAAGCAAGAAAATGGTGGTTCAGTCACTTGTCACACATGGAAGTGACTACTTATGCAGATTTTATGCAATGACTGAAGAAGAGATATGGTAGATAGAAACCAGAGACATCTCACATAGTGACATCTCCCATCATTAAGGATATAGTGCATGAAGATTCAAGAGAATATATTCTCACTATCACTCAAGAGGAGGAACCTCTACCACCACTAGCTACAGATGTGCTTACATCAAGAGGAGGATCACTTGCATCTTTGCAAGATGGTCTTGAGTTCTTGACATTTGGAGCCCCATGCATGATTGATGAGATGCATGAGGAGGAAATATATACTAGCACTGGTACACTTGTAGAAGTGCAACCATCACTCTTACCAGTAGTTGGAGAGACCTTTGCACCAGAAGAGGAAACTCTTGTGATCTTGCAAGATGTTTCTGATGGTATGGAGCAAGGGGTGGCCAAACCACTTTCAGATCTATGATACAAGGCAGCAAGAAGAATGGCTATGCTGGTTGCTCTTGGGTGAGTATGATTACCACTCAATGAGTCATTTTTTTTTATTCATGCCTTATGCATCACTGGAATAATGAAGAAGAAGAAGGCATGGTTGCTTTGGTTGTTGATGAGAGAGTTTGGAAATCACATGCTATATCTTATTTCCTTGTATTTACTCTTTTTTGGGATATATCTCATGTATTTACATGTATTTTTGTTTGGGATGTATCTCATGTTCATGTATGTACTTGGGGTTGGGAGAAAGTATAACTCTCATATGGTGTGGCATAAAGGAGCTAGTTTGTATTATGTTGATAAGACATTTTACATGTCCACTACTATATTGTTTCTCCATGACTTGCACCATGATAATGTAAGGTGGCAGCAAGAATCCTTGCTTCTATGGTTACTATTGGAAGAGTATGGATTGAATTCTTCCCATACATTGCATGACATTGTTGGAGGATGGCAACAAGAGGCCTTATGGCGTTGTCTTCTATTTGGGGATTATGGTCATTGTACATGGTATGATGATGATGTGATGGGGCATCAAGATGCCTTATTAAGGTGGATTCTCTTGAGAGAATATGGCCACTATATTTGGTACAATGATGATGTGATATGGTAGCAAGAGGCATTGTTGCGGTGGCTTCTATTGAGAGAGTATGGCTCTCATATTCTCAATGATGTTGATTTGGTATGGCAATAAGAAGGATTGTTGCGGTGGCTTCTTTTGAGAAAGTATGGCTCTCTTACTTGTTTTCATGATGATCTAGCATGGAAGCATAAGGATTTGTTGTGTTGGATGTTATTAGGAGAATATGGTTTGACATTTTTCATGTTTACCCATATGTCTCTACTTCTTATTTTTCACTATGATGATGTCATGTTTGATTCCTACATAGCCAACAGGGCTAATGATGAGGGCATTGATAGATTTAATCTACTCTATGTATCATGAGTTGGAGAGATAATTCATGAGTTGGGACTTTCCACTTTGGGAATGAACCACTTCATCTTATGTATCTCATGTATAGAGGAGAACTTTGGTCATCATATGGTTTCCACTTGGAGATTCATTGATGAGGAAGGGTATCGAACTTTTTAGTTAATGGATGCCATTCTAGACATTCTAGAGAAGTAGCATTGGAGCTAGACATGCATGACACATTGTGACAGATGGGAAGGCCTTCCACATGAGGATGCCATTTGGAGGGAGGATGTTTGTAGCAGCATCCACTTTTGCAGTTGCTTGAGGACAAGCAACATTTTGTTGGGAGGACTGTAATATTCCCAAATTTTCACATGATATTTGGAATATTAGAGTTCTTAATAAACTTAATTAATTAATTAATTAAAAGGGTGGAGGTACCCATAATCCTCAAAGATGAATAAAATCCACTTTTGATGTGTGTATGTGGATATTTCATATCTAGATCTACATAATGGAGTAGTAGAGCAACCACTTAATGTGAAATGAGTGGAGATCATGTCTCATTAATGAGATAGATCATGGAGGTTGATACACTCAACTAAGATCATGGAATCAAATGTAAGATAATTAAGCATTCATGATGACATGATGGAGATGGTGACCATTTCATTCACACATGATGGAGATCATGGAGAGATGACACAGTCAACATGGAGACCTATGTCCACATGTACAACATAGTTATGAGGAGGGCCAAGGCATGATAAGGCTCATAATCTATATAAAGAAGATGAAGGAACCATAGAAGGGATGTTGCATATTATTATTGACGTATGATCTGTTTAGATTTGGAATTGTCATGTGACATTCCATGCTTTCTCTTTCTTTTTAGCTGAGATTGCAAGTGATATTTAGCACTGGGTGTTCCTGGTCAGGAATCCCACCTCTTTCCTTGAGTGATATCTTGGGAGAGGATTGTACTTCATTCATCATCAGACATTAGTGCCATATTGTTCCTACTTTCTCCAAAACATCCATATTCAAAAATTCCACATTTCTGAAGATAAGTTTGAGAGGAGGAGGTTGTCCTTCAATATTTCAGTTGAGGAACTGGTGAAGGATTTATCCTATCAGATTGAGCTTCAAGATCAACCTTCCACTATATCAGGCATCAGGCCATCTATTATTCATCTCCCAACAGCAGCAATCCCTTCAGGAAATACGAATTCCATTCTTGTAGATCCAAGGGAGAAGTGAAGTTGCTATCATTTCAGCTAGTAATCTAGTGGAGGAAAATTTCTTCACATTGTATACATTATTTCCATCATTTCTGGGCTACATTGATAATCTTAGCATCAGGCTAGAGAGCCTCCTTCCTTTATAGTGCAGTTTTCATGAGCAGTTGTGTAGTAGCAGCTGCAACCTTCTTTGGAGGATTGAGGAGCTAGATCTTGAGCTTCTAACTTGTGGATCTAGAGGACGGATTAGCCCTTCAAGATTAGATCTAATCTTGTGACATATTTCAGCCATCTATTTGTCAGATCTAGCTTCAGATCTGCATAACCCAATAGTCAAAGGATCAAACTCAAGGAGGGTGATTTTCCAAAGTTTTACATTTGGAAAATCCTTTCTCGGTTATCTTGGGTATCCAACATAGAGCCCATATCTTGAATCTTGGCATCATCAGAGCTCCATATTTCCTTAGATCTACATTTTCCTTTTTAGAATGAAGTCATATTTTCATATTCTGCTAAAGGGATAGTGCAGTATTTTCTTTTAGAAGCTCTCCAGTTACCTAGTGCTAGTTGTCGCATGTTTTCAGGGTGATTCTAGGCCATATTTTTAGCTAGATCCATTCATCTTTTGTACATTGTGTAACTGAATCTTCTCTTATATAATAAAATGGCTCAGATATTTTGTCTATATATGTGTTGATCATAAAATTACATATACATTTTTTGTTTTATAAATATTGTGTTTGTGTATCAATGCATTATTCCAATTTGGGAATATTACATAGCAGCATAGCGATAAACCATTCCTTGTGCTGCCTATCATCATACTGAAATTCCCCATCTCTGATAACCTTCTTTAACTGCTAATAAAATTCCCATACAGACTCAGTGGGTCCCTGTCTAAAGTCTTTCAGGTCAGTTACTATCTGCGAGTAGGACTTAGGCTTCTAGAATTATTGTTTTAAAGCTTTCTTAATCTCTTGAATAGATGGATCTGCATGTTGGCCTACGTACCCCATATACCAGTCCAAGGCCCTTCCTTCAAAGGCGAGGGATAGCTGCACTCTCTTTATAGCATCGATAGCCACATTCTCTGCAGTCTATATTGATTCTGCTACAAACCAAAATCGGTCCATATCTTCATCTCCTACACCCTTGAAGGTGGGTAGCTTCATGTGTGTGGCCATATCTTCTTCTGGTGGTGGCGGAGGTGTGGGTGAGTTCTTACCCTTATGCTGACTTGAAGGTGGTGTAGCTGGAGGACTATTCCCTATGTGCGCAACTGACTCTCTTAATGGACTGTAGATGGATCTATCCCCTTCTCGATTGGTTCGGTAGTACTTACCACTTTTTGTTGTACTTTTTCTCTGATCAGAGGTCATTCATTTTGTGTGGTTGCACAAAACGCCTTTTTTTCAAAATAATATTTTAATTAGAAATGGAAATTTTCACAAGAATGTACCTCTGAAACCTTTGAAGAACCTCCTCTCTCCCTCATAATAGGATATGAACTAATCGACTGTGAATTCTGTTACAAATCCCCCTAGCCCACTGTCCACCCAATGATCTACCATACGAGTGATCGTGTTGTTAGCCTTCTCCAATTGTTGAATAAATTCTGGTGTCCACTGCTTAACCTGATCATCCTTCCAATACGTTTGAAATTCCACGAGCCTCGCTAACCACTCCTAAAGCTTTTGCACAAAAGTTACAAAGAAAATTTCATAAACTTCAGTTAAGATGTAATTATTATTCCACTTCTCAGCTATCAGCTTCGTGCTGCAATTCTCTTTTACAGAAAATTCCTGAATCTGTCTTTCAAACCTGTCTTCGAGTTCTGGTTTCTCAGGTCTCCAACGGCCTCGTGGCATTACCTAATCTCTTTCTCAAAATTCTCCCGGTCCTGGCAACGGAATCATTTTTTGGCTTGAGGGGTCCTAACCTAGGTTCGGAGGTTAAGTTTTGCCAAAAAACCCCTATACTACTGGCCCTTTCAGTAATGACCTACTTGCGCAGGCGAAGGTCTCACCCGAAGTAGTATGGGAGGGTGCTAGAACCGGGTTTTCGCACCCTGGGAGAGAGTAGGTAATTTAAGGTAGATCTGTGTTGCAACTTATTAGGTTTGGTCAAAATGAGTCTATTCGCAGCTCTTTTAACAGTATAATCAGTACATAACCATAACAAAGCTATTATCATTAACATATCTAATCAATGCATTTTCATCCATGCACATCAGCAAATACCATCAAAGAATATTATAATCACAGCTAATTCTAGATCACAGATACATTCCCAACTTAAATAAATATCACAAATGCGCTTCCGCATTAAACACAATCAATCCAGATAACACAAGGTACTTCAATTATATTCCGCATTCATTATTATCTAAAATCTACTTACAACCCAAACACAGCCCGCACACATAGCCTAGTGGGGTCCGCACACAACAGGACTGAGGATCTCCGCACACACAGACAGTAGGAGTCCTTACCCAAAAAAACCCAAACAGATCTTAACAATTCGCACGTAGCATAAATCTTATGACTTACTTACCTACTAGACCCAAATATATATCTATTTATAATATTGTAGCCTTCCCTACCCTATGGTCCACAAACCGTGGTTTGCAGACCCTAGAGCTACCCTTTAACCCATTACAAAACATTAGGGTCTTTGAGCCACCCCAAAACCCCTACGCAAGACCGCCTATTTACAAAATTATACCAAAAACGCAAGTTAGGGAACCCCATTCTTGTTGGGTATGTGTTATATTCTTTCCACGACTAGCCCCACGTGCTGTATGTTGCGCTGGGCACAACAGGGGGATCATAGGGGGGCGGCAGCCCCCCCTGCCAGGGTCTGGGGCAGTGCCCCGGCGAAATTTTTTTTGGTATGTGGTCCCACTCATATGTGGACCCACCCATGTTTTGTGCATGAGTTTGCACATGGTTTTGGGATATGATGGTTTTCAACCCTTGGTATTTTGTAGATCCGGTCAAGGGAACTACGGTTATGTTCTAATCCAGGGTTAATGGATTGGGGTTTATGTATGCTTCGACATGTATCTAAATGTGTTGTAACACTAAAAGGAATATAATGAAAAATCAAGCTGCTCGTCCCAATTTGGGATCCAGGGGAAAATCTTTGTGTTTATCTGTTTTATGTTTTATACTCTCGCTATTGTTTATTTTCTGTTATAAGATTCATGTGTAGATAATTTCTGTTCAGGGTTAAAACCTACATTTGGTATCAGATCTGTTCTGGCTTCAAGGGGATTCCTTTGCTACTGAGGGTTTTTAGTTGGGGCCTGAGGTAGACCCTGTTCAGTGGGAGATCTGCGGGATCAATTCTTGTGGTGAAAGAAGATGGCGAGCGACGGAAAGATAGAGATCGAGAAATTTAATGGTCAGAGTTTTGAGTTGTGGAAGCTCAAGATGGAGGATCCGCTGGTGGATAAAGATCAATGGATCACGGTAGATCCAGGTACTAAACCAACGGCAATGTCAGATGAAGACTGGAAGAAATTGGATCGGAAAGCTAAAAGCACAATACGGTTGTGTGTCTCAGAGTCAGTATTGTTGAATGTATCTGGGGAAGCTACAGCGAAGAATTTGTGGGAAAAACTTGGAACTTTGTACCAATCTAAGTCTCTGGTGAATAAGTTGTTCCTGTGGAAAAAGCTGTATAACCTGAGGATGAAGGATGGAGACTTGATAGGGAGTGACCCTGAACGCTCAATACCGTGGGTCGTCGATCATCCTTTATATTAAAATATCGTACACATATATGCACGCGCGCTTGTTGTGTTTCACCCACTCGTGGAGCCACCGTTATTTAACAGTAGCACACAACTACCTTGAATTTTGATGACATTGTTCTACCCTTTGCCTTCTCAGGAAATGACGAAGAAATATGGAGGTCAAAATAAGATGTTTTATCTCAGACAGGTCCCACAGGGTGCCGAGAATAAGGTTTCGAGGGAGATCTAGACCCAGAGGGAGATCTAAATCTCCTGGAAATTTTGTGAAGGTGTTCTAGAAATGCTAGAAAGGAAGGACACCATAAAAGGAATGCGCATCTGTGCCCTAAGAAAGGAAAGGGATCTCGATAGTTTTCCTTTCCATAAAACCAATTTCGACGAGGTGGGGATGTGTATTTGGCTTCTTCTTCAAATACACATGTAGATCATGAGTCATGGTTGATTGACTCAGGTGCATCCTTTCACTTCACTCCCCATAGGGAGTGGTTCTGCGAGTATGAGAAATATGATGGTGGAGATGTCTTCCTAGGGGATGATAAAGGAAAGAACTGCTGAAGGGAAAGTGCCCGTGTTTAGTTTCTCGTGTTGTGGGATTATAATACTCTCGTGCTCGGACATATTCCTGCATTGGCCAGAAATCTGATTTTTGTAAGCAAGATGGATGATGCAGGTGTAAAAACAGTGTTCGAGAAAGATGCCTACAAGATGGTTCGGGAGCACTGGTATTAATGCGTGGAGTTCGGATCAGAACTCTGTACAAGCTACAAGGTAGCACTGTTAATGATGGGTGTAACAGTTCTGTGGTTCCTGAAAGTGGAGCAGAAAGCCTAGCTATCTTCGGAGAAAAGACCATGCTATGGCATCAAAGGCTTGGACGTATTGGAGAGAAGGGCTCCCCGGGAGAATGTGACAGATGGTGGCGGGGAAGGTAGGTCGAAATGTAATCCGGATTTCACCTTCGTGAACATTGTGGCAGGCGCGCAGACCTGTGGTGAGTTTTCTTTCCTGTGCTAAGAGGGCAAAGATAATTGAACCTGTGCATGTGCGATGACAGCGATGTGTTTGGGCTTGTGGACCTGTGTCAGCTCCATCACTAGGAAAGTTTGTGTACTATGTTTCATTCATAGATGACTTCTCAAGGAATACATGGATATATTTCTTGAGGAAGAAATCTGAAGTCTTTGACAAATTTAAAGAATTTAAGGCTCTGGTGGAAAACCAAACAGAGAAGAAGATAAAGGCATTGAGGACAGATAATGGTGGGGAGTTCTGCAAGAAGGAATTTGAAGAGTTCTGTAAGAAGTGTGGTATAGCACGGCAGAAGAATACTCCATACACACCTCAGAAAAATGGAGTTGCAGAAAGAATGAATAGAACACTGATGGAAAAGGCAAGAAGCATGCTCAGTGGTACCGGGTTAGGACAAGAATTCTGGGCAGAGGCAGTGGAGACTGCATGTTACTTAGTTAACAGATCACCTTCATCAGCGTTGGAGGATAAGACCCCACATGAGGTATGGACTGGTAAGAAACCCTCTCTTTCACATCTAAGGGTATTTGGATGTGATGCATATGTACATGTTCCAAAGGAGAAAAGGACCAAGTTGGATAATAAATCTAAAAAGTGCATCTTTATTGGGTATAAGGATGGTTTAAAGGGTTACAAGCTTTGGAACCCAGAAACAAGGAAGGTTGTGTACAGCCGAGATGTGGTGTTTAGATAAGTGAAATATGTTGTTAAACATGAAGTCCTACCAAAGGAACCTGAGAAGATAGAGTTTGAGCTAAAGGAGGATGAATCAGACTCTACAATAGAAGAAGACTCAGAATATGAAGAGCCACAAACTCCAACTTTGAGAAGATCAGTTCGGGAAAGAAGGCAACCAGAAAGGTATAGTCCATCTGCTTTCTGTTCAGGTTTTGCCTTAACTATAACTGATGATGAACCCAGAACTGTCAGGGAGGCAGTAGATTCAGAGGATGGAAAACTCTGGAAGGAGGCCATGGCTGATGAAATGGCATCCTTGCACCAAAACGATGCATGGGATCTGAAGTGGGAGTTACTAGCCGGAAGGAAGCCCATTGGGAGAAACAAAGCTGGTGTTGAAGATGAATGTAGAAGGCAAGGTGGAGAAATACAAAGCTCGGTTGGTAGCAAAGGTTATTCCTAGGTGCTGGGAATTGATTTTGGTGATATTTTTTCTCCTGTTGCCAAGGTTACTTCTATTAGATTACTTTTATCTGTTGCTGCTGCATTTGATTTTGAGATAGAACAGATGGATGTGAAGACAACATTTCTTCACGGGGATCTAGAAGAGGAGATCTACATGAAGCAACCTCAAGGCTTTATGGTGAAGGGTAAGAAAGAACTAGTATGCAAAGAAGAAGTCTCTGTATGGGTTAAAACAGTCACCAAGGATGTGGTATCAGAAATTTGATACCTATATAAGGGGACTTGGCTTCACCAGAAGCAAGGAGGATCACTGTGTTTATTTTAAATTAATTGGTGACCGTGTTATTTATTTGGTCTTGTATGTGGATGATATGTTGTTGATTGGAAATGACAAAGAAATTATCCAAGATTTGAAGACCGAACTTTTCTCCAAATTCGACATGAAGAATCTTGGTGCTAAAAAATATATTTTGGGCATGGAAATTAAGACAAGACAGAGGACGGAAAGAGGACTCTTCCGTTAAACCGTAGAAGTATGTTGAGATCATATCGCGTAGGTTCAATATGGTGATAGTAACCAAAGGAGTGCTCCCGATTTTGGTAGGTACAAAGTCGTCACAACAATGTCCCAAGACACAAGAAGAAGAGGAGGATATGTCCCATGTTCCATATGCAAGTGTACAGAAGTCATAAGTGCAATGGTCTCAGACCAGGACTGCACATTGCAAGAAGTGCAAAGGGGGAGTATTGAGCAGGTTTATGTCAAACCCAGGAAGGAGCATTGGACAACAGTGAAGTAGGTTTTCAGATATTTACGTGGCACTAGTGATTATGGCTTGTGCTACCAGGGAAAACCATGATTGGAAAGAATGTTGGACATTCGTGGTTTTGTTGGTGCAGACTGGGCTAGAGATATGGACCAAAGAAGATTTACAAGTGGGTATGTGTTTAGCCTATTTGGAGGTGCAGTCAGTTGGATGAGTAAAATACAATGCCTGAGGGGAAGTGCCGACCATGGCGTATAGGCAAAATAACATAGTGTAACACTGCGGCAAGCAAGGAAGCGCTTGGTTGCGTAGATTGTGTCTTCCTGATTGCATGAAGAAGCTAATGATAGGATCAGATAGCCAAAGTGCAATTTTCTTGGCTAAGAACCCCGCTTATCATTCAAAGACAAAGCACATTGATGTTCAATATCACTTTGTTAGAGATATGGTTGAGGCTAAAAGGGTGTTGCTGGTAAAGGTGGACACTTTTAAGAATGTTGCAGATGCATTGACGAAGTCTGTGAGCACTCAGAAGTTCTCTTGGTGTAGAGAAACAATGGGTGTTGAAGAATTGGCCCAATGACTAAGCTCTCCTGTGGCCCCCTGTGGAAATAAAACAACAAGTGGGAGAATGTTGGGTATGTGTTATATAAATGTGTTGTAACACTAAAAGGAATGGTTGAGGCTAAAAGGGTGTTGCTAGTAAAGGTGGACACTTTGAAGAATGTTGCAGATGCATTGACGAAGTCTGTGAGCACTCAGAAGTTCTCTTGGTGTAGAGAAACAATGGGTGTTGAAGAATTAGCCCAATGACTAAGCTCTCATGTGGCCCCCTGTGGAAATAAAACAACAAGTGGGAGAATGTTGGGTATGTGTTATATAAATGTGTTGTAACACTAAAAGGAATATAATGAAAAATCAAGTTGGTCGTCCCAATTTGGGATCTAGGGGAAAATCTCTGTGTTTATCTGTTTTATGTTTTATGCTCTTGCTATTGTTTATTTTCTGTTATAAGATACATGTGTAGATAATTTCTGTTTAGGGTTAAAACCTATAGTTCCAACAGTCATGGTGCCCGCTGGACCACCCCCACTCGGCCCCCGATTACACGGGCGAAAGCTACTACCAGAAATGCAGCGTTGGATTTTTCTACATCAACCAGCTAAGATATGATGAATCAGATCGAGGAAATTGAGGACAAGGTTAGGTCACTCCACATAATAACAATAATCGAGAGATTTGATGAAGCTTTTAGGTGGATTCCTGACCCTGCTCTCACAAGAGCCAGGGAAAAATTATTCAGCTGGGCCATTGAGCTCCACTGAAAAACTACGACCATGCTTTCTATGGCGTAGCAAGAGAAAAAATATCGCAACAGCATCATGAAGAGGAAAATTGACTCCCTTACTGAGAAATTTGTTATGTATGTTGGTGAGATGCACCATCAGCGGTTCATCGATAAAATATCCCCTTACTATGCTCTCCTTAAGCGTCGAAGTGCCACACGCCAACTCAACCCTGTCACCAAGGCTGAGGGAGCTAGTCCTTATGCTCCTTGAACTTTATTTGTGTAGGACAACCCTGGTGGCACTGATCCTTCTTCTAGCAGGAAATAGCAATATGGTTCTGATGACGACAGCACTCTGAAGCGTCCCATCAGCGTTGACGACTTCCTAATGGAAGATGTGGCATAACCCTGCTTCCTAGGTTTCTTTCTCTCTAGGTTTTGCGACTCCAATCTCAATTATGCTCATTTTAGCTTCATATGTGAGGACAAAAGGCCTTTTTTCTTTGTTAATTACCCCTATTTTGGTTACTACTCCAACCCCTTCTATATCTTTCCCTATAATTCCTTTCTGTTGGGGCACTTGTTTTGGAAACCCATTTTGAATATTTTGAATTTTGAAAATAGGAGGGCTTTTTGGGTTGCGTCATGATCACACATGGCAAACGCAACCATGTTGCAACTACAGCAAGTCGCGAAGCTATCAAGGCAGCGCAAAAGCAAGAGATAGATGAAGAAAGTAGGTGCATGAGGATATACAGAAGAAGATAGAAAGCAGAACACGCAGATAACAAGAGAGAAGCTGGAAGCAGCTGAAGAAGAACACAAAGAGGAACTAACAGTTGCGATAATGGGTGAATAAATAGTAGTCACCCGGCCGAAAGAAGGTGTGTGCAACAGGAGAAGGAATGCAGAGCGACTGAAGGAGATCGACCAGGAGGTCTCTGTAGTTCCTAGGGTTCTCTCATTTACCTTTCTGTTATGTAAGGCACATGTATCAGACTGAAAGCTCTCCTTGTGGAAGTTATGTAACTATGAATGTGGGTGAATATATCAATACAATTGCAGGTTGGTGTCCTATTGTGTAATTCTGATGCATGCATTTTGGTTATAATGATTTAAATTTTATTTTCTTAATACCTGCTCGCTCTATGAATGTTCTTGCATATATACCTGTTTTTATGCAATCAATTCAATGATAATTATGAGTTGCGGATCCTTCCCCTGCTATCGATCTATTCCCTTTCTGCATGTGATTGCGGCATGCCTCGAGTGAGACTCTCTACTCCCTGGAGTAGGGTGATAATGCTGGCATGGTTCTAGACTACAACATATTCCCTTATTATCCCCAACCCTTGAATCTGGGTCTTGCCGCGAGACCTGTTTCCTCGCCAACAAATGGTTCCGTTGCCGGGACCTGCATGTTATGAGCGGAACTAGATCATGGTATCAAGGATCTATGAAGGAAAAATACAGATATGGTGGGATAACCATCTGGACCAGTTTGTTGCTCAACAAGCAGAGTTGACAAATCAAAAGGGAAGGGTGCTTAAGGATCTTGTCCTTTTCTCAAATTCCGCCAGTGACACTTACGAGATCCTCTAGGGGAAGTTCCCTAGTGACCTCTATAATTGGTTGTGGAGGTTACAGATGAAGGTGCCTAGGGATAGCTCGAGGAAGATAAACCGTACATGGGTGCACGGGGATCTGGTGGCTCTGCATCGGTTGGACAATGAATTAACCCGCGCGGTGGATTTTTGGGTAGAGACCACTTTGAACGAGTATATTGTAGAGTTTGTTGTTGAATGCTACCAATCCTTCTCGAAGGCCGAAGCTATATTCCGTTCCGGGTTAAGATGGAAACTACTCAAGGAGATTCCGCTGTGGATTAAGGCCCTGATGGTGGATGAAGGGCTGGTGGAATTTCAAAAGTCGAGCATGGAAGCGTAAAACCCCAGTGCTGGGGGAAGGGCTGAAGGGACCAATGCTAATTAAAGTGTGAAGAGGGGAGTGGGGATGGATGCTGAGGTTGTGAGAAGGTTAAGGGAGTGACAAGCACATCAACGGGCGTAGATCGCCGACAGGTGGCGAGAAAGGGTGATGCGGGAGTTAAGATGACGGGAAAACGACTGGAAGAATCAAGAGGAGGCACCTCAGTGGATAGGGATTATGGACACTCCAGCGGATACCCTGGAAAGAGAAGGGACCGTTATGGGAGTACGACGGGTGCATGGGAGCTCGGCTAGAAGAAAAGGAGAGACGACGACTAACGCAGACGATGTAGGAGGGCAGCCCGAAGAAGGTTCCGATGGCGAATGGTACGTCGCTCTGTAGTGGTTGTTTCAAGAGCGAGCGGCATTCATCTCTCCAGGTGGCCCTACTTCCAACAATTTGCATGGCAAGGATCCCTTCCTTCGCCTGGTACTTTATCAACCATTGAGTAATATTTTCATTAAATTACAAGCATTAAGTCAATTGCACAACAGTTCATTGTCGACAGCGACATACGTCAGTAGCAGTGTCACTAGTAGTATTGCATTTCCCAACGGTACAGTTACGCAACCAGGACCCAGTGGGTCTATCCTGGTTACCCCTTCACAAGCCAATATGGCTGGGTCATTCACCCGGTATCCAGAATTCTCTGGCCAGGGCAACGATGATGTAGAGCAACACTAGTATCTCTGCGAAGCTATATGACGATCTCGACAGACGCCAGATGCAGGGAAGCTAATAGAGTTCCAAACCATGCTCAAAGAGAGGGCCTTGCGGTGGTTTATCAAGTGGTCCGAGGCCCACCCTAATCCTATACTTGCAGACGTAAAGCGGGATTTTGTCCACAAATTCAAACTACCCCAGACGGACTAGCAGGGTCTGTCCGAGCTTTAGGAGATTAAGCAGAAAGAAGGAGAGACCGCATGGGAGTTGATGCGGCGATTCAAGGACGTGATTGGGAAACTCAGCTACCCGATCGATCCAAACCATCAGAGGGTCTGGTTCATCAATGCTCTACTTCCCTTGACAAGAACCCCCCTCACACAACAGAATATTGATAACTTGCAAGATGCTTTAGAACAAGCCATGAAGATAGAGGCCATGGCGGGTTACCCTCAGGAATATCGCGGGGGGCCGGCTCCGTAGGATCCTTCCTTAGTGGGACTACAACATCAGATCGCTAGTCTGATAGAAAAGCTCAGGGAGATGCAACCTATAAGACCCACCAGGCCGAACGTTTGGTGCACTCACTGCCTGGTTGAAGGCCACGTCGCAACGGAATGTCCTAGGTTGCGTAGCACGGGTGTGGGGCCCTCTGTCGTGGCAATCCAAGGGGGTCCACCCATGGGGGGTGGCACAACAATGAGTCTGCAGGGCGTATACCTACCACAACAGCCCTATGTAGGGTTCCCACCTCAACTGAACACAACTGCTACGGAATACTGCGAGATTTTCCGGATGATGGGACATCCTCCTCGGATGTGCCCGATACTACAGAAGTACTCCACGGTCCCAAACAATGTGTACTGTGAGTTTTTTGTTTCCACAAATCATAACACTGAGTAGTGCAAGGCTCTCGACGCACTTGCAGATAGATTGGACCGTCCCTCCTACAGGGTGAACAAGGCTTCCAGGGGAAGAGGCGGTGGTATGCACGGAGGCCGCACAGGGGGGCGTGGTCCGGTGAAATGTTACAACTGTGACCAGGAGGGTCATGTGGCTCGGTAATGCCCCCTTCCCCGACGTCCTTAGTGTTCCCAGTGCCGCGTGAATGCCCATGCAATAGAGGACTGTCCCAAACTCACTAAGAAGTGGGAGGAACGGGCATGGTAGAGAGGCACGAATCTGGTAAGCTCCGAGCCGCTAGTAACTGTGCCTCCGACCATGCAGAAGGTAGCAATCGTCACGCGGGGCGGCAGGAAGACAGGAGAGGATGCTCACGGGAAGGAGCCAGTCCGGGCTATTCGGCCCGCCTCCCCGAAGCAATTGATCCGGCCGAACTTGTAGAAGTAGTATTTACAGAAGGTGGCAGAGGCTTTTGCTTAGCTGAGGGAAACCGGGGGCCTTGAGGTAACCCCGACGTCGGGCTCTAGAGAACAGCGCGGTACGGGGAACTTGATGGAAGATTGGCTACAGCTGTTCCTCAAGATTGTTGACGATGCTTCGATGCGGGACCAGCTCAAGCATACTCTGCAGGACGCACTACAGAAGGATACTAGGTCGAGGGACCCTGTGGACACAATGCCCCAGTATGTGCAGCGGGTCAAGCGGAACAAGCAACATACGGGAAAAGAGTTCTGGCTTAATACGCAGGTGGTGGGATTCCAAATCAGCGATACCATGCTTGATTTAGGGTCTGACGTCAACATCCTGCCGCGGAAGACGTGGGAGGCTCTTGGATGTCCACGGCTGACCTATTCTCCAATCCAACTTAGAATGGAAAATCAGTACTGCATCGTGCCAATCGGCCGACTCGAAGGGGTCGAGGTCGACATTGCGGGGGGTAAAAACTTACATGGATTTTGAGGTTATTGATATTATGGGAGAAAAGGATCCTTACCCCACCCTGCTAGGCATCGATGGGGCTTTTGAGAATCACGCCATCATCGACCTCAAAAAGGAGCTAATGATCTTCGAAGATGGAGAAGTCCGGGTCACTCAGCCCCTTGACCCATATCAAGGGCCGCGATATATCGAAACCGTGGACAACTGGGGGGATGCTTAGATGATGGACCACCTTTACCAGATGACTGCGGGGAAGCCGGAGGACTATATCAACCCGACCGCAATAGGCTCTGTCAGCTAGCGCAATATCTAGAGCTCGGAGCTGGGCTCGGAGCTCGCGTGGGAAGATTGGTAGTAGGGTGGGTACGAGACTAGTACGTGGAGATGTGCTGCCATTGCCCGAGTCCGTTGGATTGGGGCTGAGTTCAGAAACTACCCCACCCTGTCAAACATGCAGGCTGTCAATACATTTATCGCCAAAGTGGAGGACGTTGTACTAGAAGGACGTAGGATACCACTTTTGGACGTTGCATTACAGTCCACATCAGCAAGGTGGTGGAGTAACCACCTCAACACCCTGAAGCAGTGGAGTTGCATGGCGGAGGCGTTGCGAGCATGGTTTAAAGAAGACGAAGGCCCTCGGAGCAGGCACAAGTACAAATGGATTTCTGATCCGCGGGACCACCTGAAGAGCTGTGAGGAATAGTGGCAAGGTCTGGGATACCCGCAAGAGCTATGGGTACACCAGTTCATTCATTCAGATACCATTCCCCAGGCCTGGTACTTGGAAGAAGAGTGGAAAAGGGGAACTGACTCCTGGCGAGAAGTCATAGACAAGTTTGTTCGGTGCTTCTTGTTCGAGGGAGAAACCGAGCTGGTGACCCGGGCACTACAGGCTATCAAGGGAGTACTATTTTTCTGCAACCCCGAGCCCGATGGGGGCACGTCTGCCCCACGTTCTGAGGCCAAGCACAAGTTGGTTTTCCAATGGATTGACGAAAATCCAAATGATGACAATCTGAAGGACCTTAGGCACTTATACTTCGAAGAGAAGGAAGGCGAGCGGAACATCAATGAAGAACCGACTATCGAAGGCGTCCATTTACTGCCGCTAAAGACAAAGAAATTGAACATAGGTACAGAGGACAAACCCAAGCTGGCAACAGTTGGGGATTACTGGGACGAGGAGACGACAAAGGAGATTTTCAACCTCCTCAAAGAATACGAGGACTTGTTCCCTTCTTCGGTTGCAGATCTGAAGGGCATCAAGGGTGACCTCGGCGAGATGCGCATTGTGCTGAAACCAGATGCCAGGCCCGTAAAGCACCAACCCTATCGGCTGAACCCACGGATCAAAGAAAAGGTCAAGATGGAAATCGATAAGATGTTGGCCGCAAGTCTCATCTTTCCGGTGGAAGAAGCAGAGTGGGTGAGTCCCATTGTCATTCAGAACAAGAATGACAAGGCAGAGATATGCGTCTGTGTCGACTACTAGAGTCTAAACAACGCCTGCATCCATGATCTGTTTCTAACTCCATTCAGTGATGAAGTATTGGATCATGTTGCGGGAAATGAAGCTTACTCTTTCACTGATGGTTTCTCCGGATATCATCAGGTGTGCATTGCAGAGGAAGACAAGACGAAGACGATGTTCACCACTGAATGGGGTTCATTCGCATACCACGTAATGCCGTTTGGCTTGAACAATGCCCCGGCCATGTTTTCCCGGATTGTCATCGCTGCTTTCCGGGAGTATATCCACAAGTTCCTAGAGGTCTACATGGAAGATTGGACCATCTAGAGATTGCTGAAGAAACACGCCACCCTGTTGCGTATTATGTTTGAACAGTGCCGCCAACTGCAGATTTCCCTGAACTTGAAGAAATGTATTTTTGTAGTCCCTTTCAGCACGTTGTTGGGACACGTGGTATGCAAGCAAAGGGTCTGTGTCAACCCTGCTAAGGTCGCAGTGATAGTCCACATGGAAGCCCCTGAAACAGTGAAGCAGTTGCGCGCACTGCTTGGGCACATCGGATATTACAGGCGGTTTATCCGAAATTACGCAAAGATCACTGCCCCTTTAGAAAAGCTGCTACGGAAATTCGAAGTTTTCCAGTGGACGGAGGAGTGTCGGGCGACCCTCAACACTCTGAAGGAAAAACTGGTGACGACACCTATTCTGGTTCACCCAAACTGGGATAAGCAGTTCCATGTGCATATCGATGCATCGAGTATTGCACTTGGGGCTATCTTGGCGCAACCCAGGGAGACGACAGTTGACCATCCAGTCTACTTCGCCAGCCACAAGTTGTCCAATGCAGAGTAGAACTACACCACGACTGAGCGGGAGGCCCTGGTAATGGTGTATTCACTCCAGAAATTCCGCCACTACCTTCTAAGAGGCAAATTCAAGTTCTTCACGGACCACTCTGCATTAAAATACATGGTGAACAAGCCTGTTTTGGAAGGACGGATCTGTCGCTGGCTTCTACTTTTCCAGGAATTCACGTTTGAGGTGATTGTCAAGCCCGAGAGGTTGAATGTCGGGCCCAATCATTTATCCAGGTTGGAGACGGGGGAGAACAATGGCTCTCTCGACGATCAGTTTCCAGACACTGACCTCTTCCGAGTCGAAGCTGTCCCGGATTACTTGGCCGACATTGCCACCTATCTGACCATGGGGCAGTGCCCTTAGCACTACACCCCACTCCAGAAATGCCACTTGGTCGTCCGAGCTACCGAATACCAATTGATTGCGGGGCAGATATACAAACTGGGCCTTGATGAGGTTCTGCGCAGGTGCGTACTTGACCACGAGTGCGACGCTGTGATGTGGGAATGCCACAGCGGTGTTGCGGGAGGGAATGTTGGGGCAAAACCAACTGCAAGGAAGGTACTCCAGGCCGACCTATGGTGGCCGACGGTCCACGCAGACTGTAAGACATTTCTTAAGCGATGCGATGTCTGTCAGCGAATGGGGAGGCCCTCTCACAGGGACGAGCTTCCGTTACACCCAGTGCATGTGTTGCGACCATTCGAGAAATGGGTCGTCAACTTCATAGGTCCCATAGCCCCGGTTGCCAGACACTCCAAGGCCCGATACATCATTACCGCAACCGACTACCTCACCCGGTGGGCCGAGGCAGTGATGGTGCGAGACTGCACAGCGGATACAACAGCACAATTTATCTTTGAAAACATCATCAGCAGGTTTGGCTGCCCACGAATTTTGACCAGCGATCAAGGCACGCATTTCATTAATGACATGGTCAAGTCACTGCTGGACACATTTATGCTTCAGCATCACAAAAGCAGCCCGTACCACCCGCAGGCCAATGGTATTGTTGAAGCGTTTGATAAAATTCTTGAAAAGGGGTTAACAAAGATCTGTAATGCATAGCGGGATGACTGGGATGAAAGGCTACCAGTGGCACTCTGGGCCTACCGGACTATAGTGAAGCGCTTGACCAACCAGACACCGTTCCAGTTGGTGTATGGCCGGGAAGTTGTGGTTCTCGCCGAGTTCATTGTACCAAGCCTTTTAATTGCCACATCCCTCAAGTTTTCAGAAGAGGAGTCACTTCAGGAACGCCTCCACGAGCTACAGGAACTGGACAAGTCCTGGTTCCTGGCCGAATTTCACCAGAAGGTTCAAAAGGACAGGCAGAAAGTGTGGCACGACCACCACATCAAGAACAAGACATTCCAGGTTGGAGGAAAGGTCCTTTTATACGAAAGCAAGTTCCAGAAGTTCCCAGGAAAGCTGCAGATGCACTAGTTAGGACCTTACTTTGTCATCGAGATTAGAGAGTCCGGTGCCGTTCGTTTGGCTCGGCTGGATGGTACTGTTTTACCGGGATGGGTGAATGGCGCATGCTTGAAACCCTGCCAGGAGTAATTTCATTCCAAAATTCATCAATAAATCTCGCACCCAAGAGCACCCATAGTGTAGCATAGTTGAATAACTCTACCGCAACCGGGATGAGCCTAGGTAGTGTTTTTCATTCCCGCATTATTTTTCAATAATCGCTCTGTTGCGGGACCGCACCACAATCAACTGTGGTCAGGGAGGGGCGCGTCCAGCGTGTCATCCCCGTAGGATTCACAAACGTGTTAGTGTTAGTCCAGGTCATTTCAGTCAGTACTTGTGTCAGTCTGTAGGATCGTCCAGATTTGAATCATAAATTACCATAATTGGAAGTAACCTTTCCATAATTATTTTTCCATCATCCGTAGTTACCTCAGCCGTCGCGTCCGCCCATTTCCCCATGCCACCATCAGCAACTGTCATAATACCCATTGGCATGTGATTGATCGCACGATTATCGCAAAAAATAATGCCAACAGGAATTAACTCGTTAAGGGGTCTCATCAACTTCACTCGTGCCAGGTGATGACATAACTTGCATGCAAATCAAAAGCACGAGAATGCCGGACCATTTCGAATTAGAAATTGCAGCAGCACCAGAGCAGTTGAAGTTTCAAGACCCACAGCACCAAGAGAAAACGCCAAGGCGAATTTTATAGGTCTATCATCATCAAGCCAAAATGCCGAAGGCCATCCCAACCGTCACTGAACCAAAGCTCGACAGTAGAATTCACAAGACCGAGTCCCTGGTTGGGAAATATGATAATGCAGCCTTGATCGATGCCAACCTTTCAGATGCTGCCGAATTCCCGTCCCTCCATTGGCAGGTGTATATGGAGCACTACTACACCCCAGCCGGAAACTCAGCCAACCGAGTGTTACCAGAGTTTAGGGGCCTTCAACAATCGTCTCTGATGAACTTAAGAAATCTTCTGGTCTTCGGGACCACAAGGCCAGCTCTGCAGTGCACACGCTTCCTCCTCAGCTGTATCCAAAATGGGTCCTTGTGGCTGAACAAGGAAATTCCCATTCATGCTGAAGATATTCACCGTATCACAGGGCTTTCGCAGGATGGCGCAGACGTCTCGACTGCCTGTCATACCTCCTCCAAGCGCGCATGAAATTCGGGAGATGCGGACCTCTATGTCAAATATGGCACCCATCGGGGGGGGAAAGGAGCCAAGATAGACCTCATCAATAAGCCTGAGATTAGGTTCGACTGCTACCTCATTTCTAGCAAGACAATGAGGCACTACACCAAGGGCGAATGCACTTTGGACACTATCTCCATTGCCGAGCACTGTGTCCAGGGCACCACGCTGAATTGGTGCTCCTTCTTGTTAAAAGAACTGTTCGACGCATGTGAGGAGAATTATAAGCGTGCTACTACTTTTATTTATGGCTATTTGATTGTTGCTTTCGCCATGTGGAAATGGCACACTCCCCTCGTCCGGTTCCTAGTGGAGATTTCAGAGGGCCAGCCTCTCACGATGAAGTTTGTTCCATGGAAGGTGTCGGCTGATCCAAGCACCAAACAGGTGAATGCTGAAGTGTTCCGGAGCTGGTATGGGTTAATGACAAACGTTGTAACCAGCCAGCAGCGAGTGCCTCAAAACCTATTGGATGACTACAGTGAGCAAGTGTGGTTCAGGGTAAGTCATAGGCATACTTACCTCCGACCCACTTGCGTGGCGAAGGACACCTTCCGCATGATGCCGTTGAAATTACAGCTAGACGATGCCACCTTCCACCGCGAAGTTTTTTCATGGCCGGGGGTCACGATGGACACCCGCTATGGGATCCCCAGATACAACTTTGAGCGGATGTTGCCATTGCAACAGTCTGCCGAGATGGATGCGGAAGCGCCACCACAGGAACTCCCCGAACCGCTCGTCCCTGTCGTCCGCCACTTCAACACACAGGTACGCAATTTCAATGCGGTGGCCCAGGTTATTTCCAGCGATGCTGCTCTGTTCCCTTTATTTTCCGAGTTTCACCTCACTCACTCCACCTCGCACCCCCAGACCGCTCCTCTCACCTTCCCCATCCCCAATATCATGTTTACCTCTGCGAGTCCAATCACGACCTCGATGGATGAAAAAAGCAAGCCCACGGATCAACCAGATGCCCCTCAACCCAAGAGGGCCCACACCACCGAGGTAAATCCGGTGGTGGACCTCACTGCTGATGATCCACCACTGCCACCGAGCATAGGGGTGCTGATTCAAGAATAACCCCTCATTGACCCATCCGAGTTCATCAATATTCACCTTCCACATCCCTCCACCACACCATCCACCACTCCATCCACCGTTCATCTGCCTACCACTTCATCTGCCCCATCCAATTCATATGCCACTGTGTCTGACCCCATCATCTGGGAACTCCTTGGTGGGGACCGCGAGGCCGAATTTGACTCTAGTACTGCCACGGTAGTACCACCGGTCGACCTAGCAGAAGAACCCCACATTTCTCTTACTGATATATTTACACAGCAGACACACATTGTGTCTGACTCTGCTAAGGCTCAGCCTGAGCCAACGGTCCCTCCATAACCGGGCCACATTGATCAGCAAGAACGGCCGGATCTGAACATGGCTGACTCAACGCACCCAGAGGCCACGCCACCATCCCCTATCGAGCATTCTAACTGATCAGTTGCCAGTGGGCAACCCTTGGAGGAAAGATGGTCAGAACAGGGTGCTTCAGGGACCCCCAACTTAGAGACCTAGGATATAGCTCAGCTGTACTTCTTCATTCAAAGGGCGGCCCAGCAAGCCGAAAGGCTTCATTCAGAGCTCCAACAATGGTGCGACGAGTAGCAGCAGCAAATTACCGTGCTTACTGAACAGCGTGACCAGCTCCAAACAGCACAGGAGCAGCTGTAAGGATAGCTAAGCAACGTCACTAAGGTGTTTTCTGAACTATGGCCACATGTCAGGGATAATTACCCACAGTTGCCTCCCGATGTCACGACGAACAGCCTCGTCGCACAAGCGTTCCACCTCTGGATCGCCTACAACAGCCTACACAGGGAGAACCAACAGCTTCACGCAGCATTAGCCGCATGGCCAGTGCTACCCGACCCCGAGGGTGTATATTCCGCACAGGTTGCAGCTAAGCAGAGCCAAGCCACTCAAATGCAGGTGACCCTTACCTCTACAGCGCGCGAGGCTTACAACCTCCTGAAAAGTCTTCAGGAGTGTTCACTGGCCCTTACAGTCAAAACGCAGCCCATTTCCACGCAGCTGCAGCAGATTTCAAGGGAAATTCAGGAGACCGTGGATCCCGTGTAGTTGGATCAATTATATGCTTAGGCGGATGAGCTCTAAGTCCAGATTCAGCAAACCAAGGCCAACTCCGCGGTGGCCAAACAGGTAATTCGTGAACTCCATCCGCCCATTCAATCCAGTGCCATATCAATGCAACAGCTAGCCACCGAGGCCGAGAACCAGCTTAACACGGTGTTTGGGGCCATCCCTGCGCACATTGAGGAGGCCTCTGTCACCAAGATCCCTGACGAAATGGATTCACTGATGTAGGGGTGGCAGCAGGCTGTGTAGGCCTTCACTGAGCTCAAAGCCACAGTGTTCTGTAGAGTCCCAAAGTTGGGGCCCTTGTTTGAACAACCCCCTGGAGGTGCACAGCGAGAGCAGGAACAAGTTGAAGATGCACAGCGGGAACAAGCACAAGATGAAGCCACACAGGGTGAACATGGCACGGGATCAAGTGGGGCAATGGAGATAGAGACTGTCATTTGTGATTGACTCGGGGACGAGTCAAGAAACTGTGGTCGGGGCCTGTTGGGGCCCTTGTTTTGGAAACCCATTTTGAATATTTTGAATTTTGAAAATAGGAGGGCTTTTTGGGTTGCGACATGATGACACATGGCAAATGCGACCATGTTGCAACTACAACAAGTCGCGGAGCTATCGAGGCGGCGCAGAAGCAAGAGATAGCTGAAGAAAGTAGGTGCATGAGGATATACAGAAGAAGACAGAAAGCGGAACATGCAGATAACAAGAGAGAAGCCGGAAGCAGCTGAAGAAGAACACAAAGAGGAACTAACAGTTGCGATAATGGGTGAATAAATAGTAGTCACCCGCCCGAAAGAAGGTGTGTGCAATAGGAGAAATAATGCAGAGCGACTAAAGGAGATCGACCAGGAGGTCTCTATAGTTCCTAGCATTCTCTCATTTACCTTTCTGTTATGTAAGGCACATGTATCAGACTGAAAGCTCTCCTTGCGGAAGCTATGTAACTAGGAATGTGGGTGAAGATATCAATACAATTATAGGTTGCTGTCCTATTGTGTAATTCTGATGCATGCATGTTGGTTATAATGACTTAAATTTTATTTTCTTAATACCTACTCACTCTATGAATTTTCTTGCGTATATACCTATGTTTATGCAATCAATTCAATGATAATTATGAGTTGTGGATCCTTCCCCTGCTATCAATCTATTCATACGCATGTGGTTTGTGCATAGGGTGAGGCTCTGCAAATCGTAGGAGTAGAGTGATGTCTTAGGCATGGTTCTGAACCACAACTCTTCCCTTGTTCAGCTCCTTAATATGAACCTGGATCTTGCTGAGACACTGTTCCCCTCTAGCAGGAAAGGCACCACTATAAAGATACATTATACCACTGATCCCAGAAAGATAACCATACGACCAAGCATGCTGTCAGGCCAAATAGTTCAAATTTAGGGCTAAGGCCTCACGCTAAAGCTCAGCAAACCTTCTTGTTCTTCTTTCTAGGCGGGATTAGTGGTGAGACCCATGTTCGTGACCGGTAAAGCACTTCCACCTTGGACAAATCTGACTTCTTGCCTTTAGCCTCTGATTTTGGATGGGACTTATTCCCCTTCCCTTTCCTTTCTTTGGCAGCCAAAGTTCAATTCTCTTCATCATCATTCTTCGATGAAGAGCCATCCCTGGTATTCCGCCTTATCTCCTCCTGCACAAGATCCAACGAAAGTCGCTTCCAATCTGGAAGTTTCTCCCGTCCATTGACAGAGTCTTCGTAGCTATGCCAACTCTTTAGAAGCCCAAGGAGAGCCAAGCTCACCAATTCATCATCCGCAACTGTAATTCCCATACTTCCCATCTCATCCCTACATTGGACAAACTTCGTGAGATATTTTGGAATATTATCGCCCTTCTCCATTTTGATTTTTCTGAGCTTATCTTTTAGCGCCAACTTCCTAATGTCACTTCTCTATTTCTGAAAAATATATGTCAAAACCTTCGACATTGAAAATGGAAGTGGGTTTCTCGTGAAGGTATTTAACCTATTAATATGGTCTTTTCACACCATTCAACAAATTCTTCTTTTCTTAAGCTACCTTCTTTGTCGTCTAGTGATGCAACATACATTGCAATGTGCTTCTGATTTCATCTTCTCGATGAACTCCTTCAGTCCATTATCTTCAAGCACCGCCTCCATCCTATCCTTTCAAGATATGTAGTTCGAGCTAACCTCAAGGGTGTACTCCAACCATAGCCCATTGAAAGACATTTCAAAGAATACTTAACTGTCGCACCAAGAAATTTCTGCAGCAAATTCAAATTGTCCACCAGAACAAAACTCAACACCTCTTCACTATTGCAATCTCCAATGATTAACACTTCTCCGATACCATGTAGAAATTTATTAATACTTATAGTATTACTAGATCCTCCTGCTCTGAAAAATTAATCTTATGTTAAATACATAATCCTTCTACTTAATTCTTTGCAGAAATTAAATCGCCAATTGCAAAATTCATGAAGAAAATAAATCGCATATAAACACAGTTGTTTAACAGGAAAGCTTAAAGCTAAAAATACCAACTATCACATATTATGTATATAAATGGAATCATGTAATAATATCATACAAAGCTTAGTACATCAAGCTCTCAATACAATCAACAACCATTATACACTGTCATGCAGAAATTTTCATATCTATGCAACAATTTCTTGCCTCCTAACAGCCTACCTCCACTGCACAATCCCTATTGAAGAAGGCCTCTGAATGAATTCGAATTGGCCTTGCCTTTACTGTGCAATCCTCATTTTCATCTCCAATGTGTGTTATATGCATTTAATGCATCACTATAGTCACAACAGATATTCTATCTCACCCTTTCACCTATCTCTCCACTAGGTCTCCAATGGAACTAACATGCAAGTAGTTAACTGTTGTATTTGTTCAGTTGCAAGTGAGTCTCTAGTTATGAATTAATTAAATAATTAATTTACTAAAATCTCACTAGTATATCTTTCAGTTAGACTAGATACAACTAGCTCAACTGAGTTAAACTGAATAACAACTCCCATAACTACTCTTCCAACTCTGTCAAAACTTTGCCACTTCAGTTCTAAGTGAGTCCTCCATGCATGAGTCACCAACTACCGTAGGAATTGCGTAATTCCTTCAGCCACTGATTTTCCAAATCTTCTCACTGAAATAAAGTGCTCCAAGATAATAGGTTGATATTTATTGTCGGATTATTATTAAGGGCTAATAATAATCGACATGCACCTATTTCTAGATTGGCGATCTATAAATAGACTTCGCCCAATATTCTAAAAATAGAATTTCATCTATTTTTCACATTTGATCAACCATCTACAAATAGCATCCTGCAACTTATAGAATATTCTCACCATGTCTAAAAATAAACGTACACCTAAAAACAGCTTGCGGGCCCCACTTAGTGAAGGTGCTTACTTTTCACTAAGCTCATCATCTTGTTGAATCTCAACACATTTTTGGCAGTTTTACAACCCAAAACCTTATGATAAGAAGATTCAATAAGTCCATTGATAATAATATTCTTTGATTTTGCATCATTTACCAAATTCTTCTTACCTTGTTCATCTGCAGTTGATGTAAATCCATTTTGAACAATGTTCCATACTTCATAACCTTGCGCCAAGAGATAGACCTCCATTCTTCCTTTCCAGAGTGCATAATTATTTTCATTGAACAGAGGTACACCATTCTTAGTATGCTCCATGACCTCCTTCCAGCTGTTAAACTGATATTGAAGGAACCAAGCTCTGATACCAATTGTTGGAAATACTGAGAGGGGGGTGAATCAGTATTCCTTTCAATTAGAGCATTAGTTTATCTTCAATTATTATCAATGTTTGTACAATGATAGCAATAAACAAAAGGAACACAAATGCACACAATTTTTAAGGTGGAAACCCTCTTTGGGACAAAAAGCACCTGAATTATTTTCTAATAATTCTTTAATATTCAACTCCAAATGAAAATAAAGTTCCAACTTCCTAGAATCTAGAAAATCTTTCTTCTCTAGCTCCCACTAGATGGATGCTCCAACGCTTGAGATATTTTAGTAGTCAACTGAATGGATGCCCCAACACCCAATGAGATATAACTCACCCTAGTGCCACCATACCACCCTAAATTTTTCACAGGCTTGAACCTGTTGGTGACTTCATGCACCAGCCTAGCACCACCCTACCACCCTATAGAAGAATAAAACAAGAATGGGCTCCCATACCAGGGAAAATGGTCCACTTTACAATGATATATAATGATGTAGAAGAAAAAGACACACTATACCATAACCCCAACTATGACACAACCACCTAATGATGATCCTAGACCTCCCGACACCACCTTTACAACTCTTGGCAGATAGATGCTTGTACAATTTTTACAATGATGCATTTACAATGACTTAGTACAATGATGCCTTTACAATGACTGTATGCAATGCTGCCCACTTGAAGACTTCATTTGCTGAACTTCTTGATGTTTTTCTACACCTTGATTGCTGCTCTTGTCATGCTACCCTCTGCTACACCTTGCTTTGATTTTTTGCCCTAAAAATTCTGGTCCTTTGCAGCTCTTAACAACACATGACCTAGATTTTTCTTTCCTTCTAGGATCTCCATATTCAATCTAGTGTATCTATGTTATTTCATCTCCCCAATATGTGATTTTTGGTTTTGTATTAGTACTCTGAGTCTTCTTTCCAATTCCATGGGTTTGATCCAATTTGGATTCTTCAAGAGAGAGTTATGTCCAATCTCTCACAATAACCTAATTATGGACTGTTTAAGTAAAGCAAACTTTTATGGTGTGCCACGTGTCATTGTTTCTTCAATCGGCTCTAAAATTTATACAAAGAAAACTACAGTCCGTGCACTATCTATCACTTTTTATATAATTCCAATCCCATACTTAGAGAGAAATTTATGACGATTTTCCCAAGGTTAGTTGTTTGATATGAAGTTTAGGGGCCTGCACAAACACTGACTTCATATCTCCGAAAATGTTGTGCACCTTGATCTAAAATGTTTACAGGAGCTTCCTTTGGATTTTGGCTGATTTCGGCTTCGCCTCTCAAAAATTTCAGCCGAACCTTAAGCAAGAAAAAATTTGAAACACCAATTGCATGATGACCTATTAGAATTATGAAATCCCTACATAAGGAGATGTAGGATCACAATTTATATAAATGCTTAGGTTGAGAAGGGCTTCAACAAGTGAACGTGGGAGGGTATCCGGAGCAAAGAATCATTAATTATTGACTTTTCAATGACCCATGCCACAACCCCATGGGGTTTTATCCCACTAACTGGGGTTACAAACTTCAAACATGAATATCTCTCAAACCGTGAAGAATTACGTGGCGTGCCATATATCAACAGAAACATCTCGACAAGTAGAAACCATCAAAAGAATTATTGACCTAGAATATAGTAATTTGGTAGGTCAAAATACCCATGCAATATTGGTGTATCCTCTGGTGTTACTTGGGTTGACATCAATGACAATCGTTTATCAACACTAACTCGCTTAACACAATTCGTAGGAGCTTATGCTTATGCAACTATTGAAAAAGCATCAAAAATTCATCAACTGATGAAACAAAAGGATGAAAAGATCATCCATATTGAACTAGAGTTACAAGAATAAAATAAAAGTATTAATCAGTAGTTACAGGTACAGTTTAGGTTTAACCCTGTATAGAAACTATTTACAAACAAATATTTAAAAAATAGAAAATAAACAATAGCGAGAGAATAAAACATAAAACATATATACACAGGGATTTTCCCCTGGATCCCAAATCAGAACTACCAGCTTGATTTTTCATTATATTTCTTTTAGTGTTACAACACATATATATACATGATGAAGCATTCATAAACTCCAATCCATTAACCCTGGATTAGAACGTAACTGCAGTTCCCTTGACCAGATCTACAAAATCTAGGGGCTAAAAACCATCATACCCCAAAGCCATGTGAAAACCCATGTGCAAAACCATGGGTGGGTCCTCCCACTGAAAAATAGGGTCCAAAAAAAAATTTCTCGGGGGACTACCACCCCCCTTGTGACGTCCCTGCTATGCCTGCCGCAATGTACAAGTGGGGTTGTCACCCTCTGTGCGTGCGACTAATCGTGGAAATAATATAACATCTACCCAAAATTCTGCCACTTGTTGTTTTCTTAACACAGGGGGCCACAAGAGAACTTAGTCATTAGTTCAGCTCTGCAACACCCATTATTTCTCTACACCAAGAGAACTTATGAGTGCTCACATACTTCATCAATGCATCTGCAACATTCTTCAAAGTGTCCACCTTTACCAGCAACACCCTTTTATCCTCAACCGTATCTCTCACAAATAGATATTGAACATCAATGTTCTTTGTCTTTGAATGATAAGAAGGGTACTTAGCCAAAAAAATCGCACTTTGGCTATCACAGTCTATCCTTATATTTTGTTGCACCAACCCCATACTTGAACATAATCTCTGCAACCAAACTGCTTCCATGCTTGCATGAGTGGTTTCCATGTATTCCGCCATTGTAGTTGAAAGAACCATTACAGATTGTCTTTTACTCATTCAACTAACTGCACCTCCAAATAGGCTAAACACATACCCACTTATAGATCTTCTTTGGTCCAGATCTCTAGCCTAGTTTGCATCAACAAAACCATGGATGTTCGAAACTTTGTCCAATCCTGGTCTTCCCTGGTAGCACAAACCATAATCACTAGTGCCACGCAAATATCTGAAAACCTGATTCACTTTTGTCCAATTCTCCTTCCCCGGTTTTGACATAAACCTACTCAATACTCCCACTGCATGTGCAATGTCTGGTCTAGTACATACCATTGCACACATCAGGCTACCCACTGCACTTGCATATGGAACATGGGACATATCCTCGTCCTCTTCTTGTGTCTTGGGACACTGTTCAGCAAATATATTTACACCTACAGGAATATGAACCTTCACCGGTTTACTATCCTTCATATTGAACCTCTGCAATATTATCTTGACATACTTCCTCTGGTTTAACCAGAGCTTCCTCTTTGCCTAATCTCTCTTAATTTCCATGCCCAAAATATAATTTGCAGCACCAAGATCCTTCATGTGTAATTTGGAGAACAATTGGGTCTTCAAATCCTGGATAATTTCTTTGTCATTTCCAATCAGCAACATATCATCCACATACAAGACCAAATAAATAACACGGTCACAAATTAATTTAAAATACACACAGTGATCCTCTTTGCTTCTGGTGAAGCCAAGTCCCCGGATATAGGTATCAAATTTCTGATACCACATCCTTGGTGACTATTTTAACCCATACAGATACTTTTTTAGCCTGAATACCAGTTCTTTCTTACCCTTCACCGCAAATCCTTCAATTTTCTTCATGTAGATCTCCTCTTCCAGATCCCCGTGAAGAAATGATGTCTTCACATCCATCTATTCTACCTCAAAATAAAATGTAGCAGCAATAGATAAAAGTAATCTAATAGAAGTAACCTTGGCAAAAGGAGAAAAAATATCACCAAAATAAATTCCTGGCTCCTAGGAATAACCTTTTTCTACCAATCAAGCTTTGTATTTCTTCACCTTTCCTTCTACATACATCTTCTTCTTAAACGCCCATTTTCTCCTGATGGGCTTCCTTCTAGCCTGCAACTCCACCAAATCCCATGCCTCATTTTTGTGCAAGGATGCCATTTCATTAACCATGGCCTCCTTCCAGAGTTTTCCATCCTTTGAATCCAATGCCTCCCTGATAGTTTTGGGATCATCATCAATTATAGTTAAAGAAAAATTTGAACAAAAAGCAGATGGACTATACCTTTATGGTTGCCTTCTTTCCCAAACTGGTCTTCTCACAGCTGGAGTTTGTGACTCTTCCTCTTTTGAATCTTCTTCTATTGTAGAGTCTGATTCATTCTCCTTTAGCTCAAACTCTATATTCTCATGTTCCTTTGCTAGGACTTCATGTTTAACAACATATTTCACCTCTCTAAAAACCACATCTCGATTGTACACTACCTTCCTTGTTTATAGGTTCCAAAGCTTGTAACCTTTTAAACCATCCTTATACCCAATAAAGATGCACCTTTTAGATTTACTATCCAACTTGGTCCTTTCTCTTTGGAACATGTACATATGCATCACATCCAAATACCCTCAGATGTGAAAGAGAGGGTTTCTTACCAGTCCATACCTAAAGGAGTCTTATCCTCCAACGTTGATGAAGGTGATCTGTTAACCAGATAACAAGCGGTCTCCACTGGCTCTGCCCAGAATTCTTGTCCTAACCTGGTACCACTGAGCATGCTTCTTTCCTTTTCCATTAGCGTTATGTTCATTCTTTCTGCAACTCCATTTTTTTGAGGTGTGTATGGAGTATTATTATGTCGTGCTATACCACACTTCTTACAGAACTCTTCAAATTCATTCTTGCAAAACTCTCCACCATTATCTGTCCTTAGCACCTTTATTTTCTTCTCTGTCTATTTTTCCACCAGAGCTTTAAATTCTTTAAATTTGTCAAAGACTTCAGATTTCTTCCTCAAGAGATATCTCCATGTATTCCTTGAGAAGTCATTTATGAATGAAACATAGTACAAAAACTTATGCAGTGATGTAACCGACACAGGTCCAAACACATCACTGTGCACAAGCTCTAATATCTTGTTCGCCCTCTTAGCACTAGAAGGAAAACTCACCTGATTCTGCTTCCCATATACACAATGTTCATAGAAATCGAAATATCAAGAGAAATTAGACATACCATCTACATAAAATTTCCATGTAGTATCTGAAGGCCCTTCTCTCCAATATGTCCAAGCCTTTGATGCCATAGCATGGTCTTTTCTCTAGAGACCACTAGGCTTTCCGCTCCACTTTCAGTAACCATAGAACTTTTGCACCCATCAATAACAGTGCTTCCCTGAAGCTTGTACAGAGTTTCAATCTGAACTCCCCGCATTAATACCAGTGCTCCTCGAACCATCTTGTAGGTATCTTTCTCGAATATTGCTTTTACATCTGCATCATCCATCTTTCTTACATAAATCAGATTTCTTGCCAATGCAGGAATATGAAGAACACCAGGAAGTGTTCTAATCCTTCCATCTTGCAGCTTCAGCTTGAATTTTCCACGTCCTATGATTCTAGCCTTCCTATCATCCCCTAATAATACATCACCACCATCATATTTATCGTACTCGCAAAACCACTCCCTTGGGGAGTGAAGTGAAAGGATGCACCTGAGTCAATCAACCATGCCTCATGATCTACATGTGTATTTGAAGAAGAAGAAAAATACACATCCCCACCTTCATCTGAGGTGATTTTTGCCTCTACAAAAGGAGCATCATCAGATCCCTTTCCTTTCTCAGGAGCTTTAGATCTACAGTCCTTTTTGTAGTTCCCTTCTGTTCCACATTTCCAGCACACCTTTACAAACTTTCCTAGAGATTTAGATCTCCGACTCGAAACCTTATTTTTGTTTCTGTTTTGGGACTTTCCTCGTATAGACAAGGCATCTCCATTTTGGCCCTCCATATTTCTTCGTTTCATTTCCTCTGACAACAAGGATGAGACAATTTCATCAAAATTCAAGGTAGTTGTATTGCTACATATTGCAATAAGAAAAATGTCCCATGAATCTAGTAGAGAACACAACAAATTGATGTACTTATCTTCATCTAATATTTTAATATCAACAGATTACAACTAACTTACCACAGTATTGAAGGCATTCAGATGCTCTGTCACCGAGTCTCTATCCTTCATCCCTAAGGTATACAACTTTTTCCACAGGAAAAATTTATTCACCAGAGACTTAGATTGGTACAAAGCCCCTAGCTTGTCCCATAAAGTCTTCATCATAGCCTCCCCAGATACATTCGACAATACCGAATTTGAGATACACAACCATATTATGCTCTTTGCCTTCTGACCCAATTTTTTCCAGTCTTCATCTGACATTCTCATTGGTTTAGTACCCGGATCTACCACGATCCACTGATATTTATCCACTAGAGTTTCCTCCATCTTGAGCTTCCAAAACTCAAAAATTTGACCATTAAATTTCTTGATCTCTATCTTTCCACTTCTCACCATCTTATTTCACTGCAAGAATCGATCCTGCAGATCTCCCATTGAACAAGGTCTGCCATAAGCCCGAGAAAAAAGCCCCTCAGCAGCAAAGGTGTCCCCTTTATTATCACTCAAAAAAATGTGAAAAATTACTTGACATGGTCATACAGGTCATTTATAAAAAGTCTCCTTAAGTCATTCAAGTTGGTATAGGAAAATTTCATTTTTTACATCTTTAACCTATCCTAAGGTTCAAAGCCACCTCCATTTAGGTCATGTCATGTCCCATCAGTCATCATTAGATGTCAGTTTCCATTTCCCAAGAATTTAAATTTGAAAAGGACACTTAAGCCAGTTTTACTAATTTTCCTAGAGTTTTATATTGTGAAATAGTAGTTTTCGCTATGAAACTGCCTAATAGTTTCGTAGCAAAACTGTTAGAGAATGAACTAGATACGTTAAGAAAAACTTTTTTTCTGTCTGTCTTGTCAAAACCGATGCAAAGTGTCAGTTCATAATTGGAGGAGTTAGGGTGGAGGTCATTCAAGTCTGTTATGGTTAATTCAAAAGTACAAGGTCATGTCTAAAGTCATCATTACCATTTTTAGCATGCATGTGTCCTGATTAAGGCATGAGTTTTCATTGAAACCATAAAAGGTTACCCAATTAGTTTTTTTGTCATTCTCCGCTTTATCTTTACATGTTATTGGATTTCTGGAGAGCTGCTTCATCGAGCCAAGCAGGTTGCTGGAATTTTCAAAGATTGCAGGTGCCATCAAATAAGTGAGGCTAAGAAGATATAAAGCCACGATGGCTACAAGGAAGAAAAATAACAAAGGTGGTCATTTCCATAAATATGAGCCCATGGACATGAATTTGCTAAATGAATACCCAACTTCCTTGGAGGTATTCATAAGAACAGGTTGTTTGCAATTCTGTCAAAGGCTACAGGGTTGTCATCTACAGGTTTCTAAATATTTTGCTAGTAGTTTCACTGGGACAACTTCAAAGGTGGAAATGTTAAACCTCACAGTAACACCAAACAACATTTCAGTAGCAACAGGAATCCCTAGAGGAGGGGAAAAATGGTTTAAAGGCATCAAGTTCACCATGCAAGATTGCAGAGAGTTCATCAAGCCAGAGCATAGTGAAATTGATCTCATAGCTGATATCCCAAGGAGTTACATGAAGGACAAATTTTCAAAGCTGTTGATGATTATTCAGAAGTACTTTACCTGTGAAGCGAGGTTTCACATGGTCGACTCCTAACACCTTAGGCTTCTGCTACATTTTGTGGGTAAGAGGTCTCTTGACTTTCCCTTTTACTTATACAGAAGTCTACATAAAATGTCAGATAAGGTTCAAGTTAAAACATAAGAAAATGAAACTTATCTCTTTCATCATGGTTTAATTAAGTTGTTGGTGTTAGAGGATTTGAAGAGATTAGGCAGAGATTGGACATCCTTTATGTTCATGAGTGGTTTTGAAGTTGATGTTGTCACTCCTAAAAGAGTTCCCAAACCTAGAAGTATTTCATCACCAATAATGGAAGAGGAAATTGAAGAAGGGAATAGATCATCCCCACTAGGACCAGTGAGCATGGAGACAGATCTTTTTCCGAAGACTGACACACCCAAAACTACACCTGCAAAACAGAAGCCAACAGTCATCAAAATGAGCAGCAAGTGAGTTAATAGGAGCCAAACAGTGGCTAAGGGTAACTTAGAGGACATCTTGCATGAAATTGACATTGAAGAAACTCCCACTGTCCAAGCTAAAGATGTTGAAGATGGAGGAAGAAAGATAAAGAAAGGAAAGAGAGCTAAAAAGTTAGAGTTTTCAGGTGATGATGTTGGTTTCATGTTTCAACCTAGAAATCCAATGACTAGACATGCAAGAAAGGTCATGGAAAGTACCAAAGAGACTCAGAAGGTCATTGAAACTACTCAGCCAACACCAAGCATCATAGATCTCTCCTCACCTGCAACAGAGGAGTTGGTTATCAAACAAAAGAAGGGTAAAGAGAAAATCACTGAAAAATCAGAAGTTAAAACCCTTAAGGAGAAGTTGAAAGAGGAAGACAAGGAGATATCAGTCTTGAAGCATAGAGTTGAAAGGGTTCAGTTTGAACAAATGAGGAAAATATGGGAAGATCAAGTCCCAAGTGTCTCAAAGACCTTGGAAAATACAGAAAAGTTGATAAAGTGGACTCAACCACTAAGAGGAGAGGTCAAGCACATCAAAAGGGTCAACTTACACCTGCAATCCAAGAACAGGGCACTGAAGGACCAATTGAAAGATCTTCAACATCAATTGGATCTGATTCATGAAGAATTGGAAAAGAAAGGTTTAAAAATGACAGTGGTAGAAGAGCCTATAGCTCAATTGATTGTTAATGAGGAAGAAACACCACAAGAGTAATAACTTGAGATGAGATATGCCTTAGGAGGTCCATAACATGTAGAAAATCAAAGTTTTGCTGTTGGAGGTCAGTTTTTTAAGACAATTTTGAAAGGGGCAATTTCTGGTTTTTTACACAGTTTCGTAGCATACCTCAGGCTTGAAGCCAGAAATACACTACGAAAAAACCTGTAGGTGTCTTTTTGCTTTTACAATCATTTTTTTCATGTTTCAAGGAGGGGGATTCATGGTGGTAAGGTGTCATGACTTGATTAACATGATGGAATAGCAAAGGAGTGAAGTAAATGGATGTGGAAGCCACTTTTTCTACACTACCAAAACTCGCTATGAAACTGTCCTGCTTTCGTAACAAGCAATTGTTGGAGGTTTTGAACATCTTAAAAGTAGTTTTTTCCAGCTGGAGTCCTCCAGCATGTCAAGGGAGCTTATCATCATATATTTATGACTCAAAGGGAGTGTTATGCAGCCAGGTCATCAGTCAAAACAACGTTGAAGATAAGGGTCATCTATTCCTAAAAAAACAGGGTTATTCTCCACAAATCTAGGGATGTTTTAAATATGTAAAGTGGAGGTGAATTTGGTCATGTGTCTCTCGAGCATGTGATATTTATTTTTTAACCATCATGTAACTATTTTACAGATAGGATAGAGCAATTTAATAAGGAGATGGTTTCTTTAAAAGGTAGTTGTCAGTTTTCTGTTGCAAGTTATGTATTTCAGTTATGAAAGGTTTCATAGGAGAATTTGATGATCTAGGCACTAGGCATATCATCCCTATTGTAAATAATGTCTATTTATAGACAAAACTTCGAAGTAGAAAAGGGTTGGAGAACATTTGCACCAAATTGTTGCTTTTATGTTTTTGACCAATATTAGTAATACAAAGTGACATTCTTCTTGAAAATCCTGAGATTCTCATGAGGTTTTTGATTTCTTATTAATCTATATCTTTATGTTTTATCACTTGCAGTAGATTTCATCTCTATTACTCAAAATTCATAATTTTATGCTCTGACTTCCTTTAGTGATGAAATGACTGTGTTTTCCTATGTTTTATGTGTGAGTTGCCTCTGTTTAAAGACCTCTATCTGCCTCAACTTCCATGTGAAGAACCACTGTCACTGAAACTACTGATTGTTGACTCCATAAGCCCAATGGTAGCAAGCCTAAATTTTTCAACCTGCAATCATAAAAAACAAGTTACAATTTCTATAGAGTTATCCATCTAGTACTATCATTATTCAAAATCATAAACCCCCCTTGAGAGAGCCCTCTCAAACTAAAGAGGCTAATCTTCAGTTAGAAGTGGTTTGAAACAGTTACACTGAGTTGTTTGATGAGCAGCCAATCAAGTACAATTTTGTGATAACACCCTTGAAGCCGAAACTAATCTAATACCAAATGTAGGTTTTAACCCTGCATAGAAATGATCTACAAATGAATCTTAAAAAAACAGAAAATAAACAATAGCGAGAGAATAAAACATAAAATAGACATACACATAGATTTTTCCCTAGATCCCAAATCGGGACTACCATCTTGATTTTTCATTATATTCTTTTTAGTGTTACAACACATATATATACATGCCAAAGCATTCATAAACCCCAATCCATTAACCTTGGATTAGAACATAACCGCAATTCTCTTGACCGGATCTACAAAATACCAAGGGCCAAAAACCATCATGCCCGAAAACCATGTGCAAACCCATGCACAAAACCATGGGTGGGTCCGCCCACCGAAAAATAAGGACAAAAAAAATTTCCCAGACCCTAAACAGTGGGGGCGTTGCTGCACCCGACGCAACGTATAGGTGGGTTTGTCGTCCCCTCTATGACCCCCCCGCACGTGCGACTAATTGTGGAAATAATATAACACATACCCAACATACAGATCGTGCAGCTTCAAGAGAGCCTACATCAACTGAAAGTTTAGCATAAAAGTGAAATTAATTCTAAGGATACTCTAATTCATCAATTACAGCTTTATATTGAGAAAATGAAAGATAGCCCAAATATTGATGAGTTCAAGAAAGAATCCTTAGCATTAAACACTTTATTGGCACAACAACAGGTTGTCTTTTGTCAAAAATTAACAAGCATCCTTGAATTATGAGAACAGAGTGATTCACTTGTGAATCGCATTGCTGATATGAGGATTAGTTTTGATGACATAGATGATAAGGTATCCCAGTTCAGTCGCTCTGCATTCGTCTCCTCTTTCGTTCGGGTGACAGCTATTTATTCACTCGCCATCACAACTACTAGTTCCTCTTGCGTTCTCCTTCAGCTGCTTCCAGATTCTCTCTTGTTTTCCATGAGTTCTACTCTCTATCTTCTGCTGTATCTTCTCTTCGTCTACACTTATGCTTCTGCTTTCTTCAGCTATCTCCTGTTTCCTTGCAACCTCGGTAGCTTTGCTACTCGTCATAGTTGCAACTTGGTTGTGGCTGCCATGTGTCATTCCGCAACCCAAAAATCTGTTCTTTATTCAAAATTCAAAATATTCAAAACAAGGGCCCCAACATGTCTTTTAAGAAGGGGTCCTAAAATTTCGAAAAGAAGATTTTACTAATGTTTCACTTTTGTACTCTTAAAGTTTTCTGAATAGGCTGGACCAAGTATTATTTCTCCGATGAGCAGAGTAAACATATATATGGTACTTTTATCTTATGTGTTTTATTTTAGTTTCAAATGAGGAATAGTTCATTTATCTTATGATGTTTTGTCTTATATATTTATTTGAATATGGTTTAACATTAATTCACTTCTGAACATGTTATGTTGTTATCATTTATGTATATATGCAATACATGCATTTTTAAAAGTTGTGATATAAGCTTTATTAAATTGATTTAATTACTTTTTTAATTAAATCAATTATCTCAAATGTTTTCATATCTCTAAGTGAATGTATGATCTTTATTTGCATCTACTGAAAGATTATTTTTTAGATCGCATAGAGAATAAATTCCATCCCGGGATATATACATATAAATATATAGATTTAATGTTTATTGAAAGTTTTCCTATATTTCCATCTATCAATTTATACTTAGAGATAAAATCATTCATTCACCCCAACTATATCAAATTTGGAAACTGGTCCCACAAATATAGTCAGAGCCACCATTCCAAATGGAAAAGGGAGGGTTTTTAAGTCCCTGACCGGGTGGTTTTTCCTGATGTTGTTGCACCAATTTTCTGGGCCTCAACACCTTATTCAAATACCTATCATCAATACACAACCTGAGATTATCATCCTTCTTCTTCATCAACAACACCACCGCACCCCAAGGCGATACACTTGGCCTAATGTATCTCTTGTCAAGCATTTCCTTCACTACAATTTCAATTCCACTAACTCTGGAGTGCTCATCCTGTAAGGCTTCTTTGATGTTGGTGTTTCCCTTGGTACCAACTAAATAGAAAATTCAAATTCCATGTGAGACGACTAGTCTGAAATCTCTACAGGAAACACATCCTCAATCTTCTATAAAATCAAGTACATGTTCAATACCTCTGCATCCTCAACATCCTTACCTTTATCACTGAAAATATGCATTGCAAATAACACGCACTCTTTCCTACGACTGCACTTTTCCTGCATATTTGTGACCATTCTAACTAATGCTTCCTTCTTCTTTCCCCGTAAGATTCTTTGTTCCCCATTTTCATCCAAACACTCAATATCTTTATCATAAAAATCCACCTTAGTCATGTGAAGATACAACCAATCCATACCCAATAGTAGATTGTATGACCCGAACGGAAGCACATTTAGATGCTCTGATGTAGGCATACCGTTTAACTCAAATGCACAAGCTCTTATCCAATGATGAACTCTTTTCTTTGTACCTATAGCTAGCTGCACTAACCAATATTTTCCATGCACTTCTTTTCTTATACCACACTTATCAACCAAGTCAGGATTAACATAACTATAATTAGATCCAGGTTCAATCAAAATATAAATAGCTTGATTGAAAATCTTACCATCCATCTCGATAATAGATGTTTGGTGATCTATCTACTGTCTATCCAATGCTCCATAGATCCGAGGAATACTCTGTCCAACATCCCTAATTATCTGTGCCTCTTTTGCATTATATATTTGAGGCCTACCACCCTAATACGATGGAAAATCCTTCTTGAGATGCTCCTTGCCACATATCCAACAATGCAATTGCCCTTGTTTTGTTTCCCTCTAGGCTATGACCCATGTCCCTGTCCAACTGCATTGAACTTCTTGTAAGGAACAATATTCTCCTCACCTACATCGTGAGGTCTTGTTCGCTTCAAGTGCCATTTACCTTTAGTCCTTTCTTTCCCTTTCCAACCTTATTGAGATTGTCTTACGCTTCGATTACTCATAATAGTGTTTCAACTTTCTAATGGCTTCCTCCAACGATCTAGGCTCATCAAACTTGATCATGTCTTTGAATGCTACTGGAAACCCACTCATTAGGGTAATTTTGAGGTCTAAAATGGGCCTCCTAAAAAAATTTATAAAATAATAGTTGAAATAATAAAATAAAATTAGAATATATCATCAAATTTTATAGGGAAAAAAGAAAATAATACTTTTTGAACTTGTATTTTCAACTGATCTCCCTATAGGTTTACTCAAATTTCCAACCGGAACACTCGTTGGATGAATAATTTCATTCTTCATCCAAGGAGTACCCATGTTGTATACTTTCTATGGACCCTACTACATGAAAAAAGAGAAATAAATGAAAAACGTGATTGCAATCACATTTTTTCATGTATTTCTCATTTTTCGTGTAGTAGGGTCCAACGAAAGTATGCAACATGGGTACTCATTGGGTGAGAAATTAAATTTTGCATCCAATGAGTACTCCAACTCGAAATTTGAGAAAAACCTTAGGGAGATAAGTTGAAAAAATAATTTTATTATTTTATTATTTTTTAATCTTTTTACTTTTTTACACCAAAAATGGTGAATCATCCTCCATGGTTGACATCATCATCTTGAATCCTATTTGTTCTTATAAAGTTTATGTTTGGTTGTACATTTTTCTTAGGAGGCCCATTTTAGACCTCAAAAGTTTTCTAATGGATGAATCTCTAAATATTCACTTTCTTCTCTTTATGATCTGGCACATACCTCAACAACTCCAAGAATATGCTAGTATACTCCTTATCGGTTATAAACCCCATCTTCAACTTATAGAACTCCTTTACCCTGTCATCATAGTATCTCTCTAATAGGTACTTCTTGAAAAGTCTTTCAAACTCTCTCCAAGTCAACTCCTCTTCCCGAATGCCTTTGACATTCTTCACATATTCCCACCAAATATATGATTTACCTTTAATACTAGAGGTAGCTATTATGGCCTTCAAGTTCTCTAAGTAATCATGCAATCCGAAGAAATTATTCATCCCAAGTAACCAAGATTTTTCATCCTATGACTTCTTCATTTTTGCATCAAATGTAGATGGCTTGGCTTTCATGAACGCATCCGGAAAATATCCCCTCTCACTCCTCCTGTAAGGATGATAGCGATGATGACCATGATACCTATCCGAGCTAGAACTATAATAATGCCCATGTCAACTACCTCTCCTATCAGCTGTGTCCAAAAATATTCCATCTCTTATAGTATCATCCCTATCTGGCATGTCTCCATCATGGGATCTACTACCATAGGCTCCATTAGTCTTGTCCTCCTATCCATGACTGATCCTAAGCAGTCGATGTCTCTGCAAGTCTGAAAAGCTCTAAAGGATGATTGCATTAACCTCTTCTTGTTTCTCCTGTGCCCTAGAAAGTATCTCTTATGATTGAATTATTCTTTAATTATCTGCTTTGCAACTCCTTATATTTGCCTTCAAAATTCTTAATGTATCTATTATGTGAGGGGAGTACTCATCTTGTCATTGCTCATATGACCCGTGGGAAGAGTCTCGAGAACTGTAATCCACCATTTTGTCATTCAACTTTTCCTTCTACCTCTTGTAAGTATATCATGTTAGTTAAACCAAAATATAAACATAACCAACATACCTCAATATAGTTCAGGAGAGGATATCTTGTCTACAAGATCAACTAGTTTAGCACAATACATGTATAGTCATAATCATAATCAATGTATCAACATAATCTCAATCATCATCCAGTTACCATGCATGACCATAAACACAGTTACCGATCAAATGGGAACTATTACCTCAAAACAAGAACTCTAGCCCAAAAAAACTCAAAAAATATGAAAAAAAAACCCAAAAACGAAAAGTATGTCTTCCAGAACACACTGTTTTTTTAGCATCAAATTTCAACATTTTTTTAAATTATATTAAAAACCATTTTTTTCTTGAAAAAAGGATTGTAAAAACACCCTCGAAACAGAAAGTGTCGATGGTCGAATAACCAAAAAAATAAAAATTATGTCACAATTTTGACACTTTTTAATAATGGAATTAAAGATCAAATACTAGGATATAGAAAAATTGTAAAATTATAAAAATTGTGATACATTATGTTAAAGTTACAAATATCGTGTCTGAAAGCCTTATAATTGCCAACAATTTTGACTCATATCTGAAAGTGTTATATCTTGTTAGAGATAAAATATCTTGACTCTAAAAAACTCTAAAATTGTAATTGTTTTTAACCAAAACAATAAAGATAAAATATCGTAGCACATAAAAACCTTAATATTTTGACAAGTTTTAAATCTTAAATTTTTAACATACTTGAACCATGAAATTATGGACAATTATATGACTTAAATTTTTTTTAAATGAATAAGCAAATGAAATATTTATTATTCCGAGAGTAATTTTTATTTTAAAGGATAAAAATATATCTCTTTTCAAATCTAATCCTAAGACAACTTATCTAATTGCAACCAAAACCTAAAAAGAAACCATTAAAATGAAGTGTCCCCTTTTAATGAGGCATAAAATTTTAAAAATTTTAAAAGTATCTTATACCAAGTGTTAACAATAAATAATATCATGGCAATATCACTGCATAATCTAAAAATTCAACATTAATTTCTAGATTTTTTTTTTTACTTTTAGTCAAAATATCAACTTTGGTATATTGAATATAACATAAATTATTTTTGTAATTCATTATTGCACTGTGGATATTCTAAAGAGATGAATTCTTCATAATTAAAACATATAATCTAACAAACATAGAAATGCATCATAACTTCATGTAAAATCATATGTCAAAATATTTATTTCAAGTCACCATGCAAACATCAATTACATAAAAATGTCTTATAGAATTATTCAAAATAAGTCATAGGTTCTGGCACACCATCAGAACCTACATCTTCAAATGAATGATTGGATGCATATGAAGATGATCCATATTCTTCTCTTTCATCAACTAGTGCTCCATCTGAGTTAACATGCATGCCCACCATTTCAGATTTCAAAAGTCTTCTAGATCTACAACTACATTTAGCAGAGTACCATCTCAACGTTATTTGTTCAGGTAGAAATTTCTTCAAAATATTTATGGGCTTCAAGCGAAGAGTTCCTCTCTTTATCAAATTGAATTCATACACAAGTATGTCAACATCCTCCAATTTTAAGACATATGTGCGTCGATGATTTATATTTGTGTCCTTTCTTTTTCTCTTTCCGCCAATTTTTTTTTCAACTACCATTTATGGCTTGTACACACCATTGAATGGGTGGGTACTTGTGGCATACCAATGTACTTCAACGGCTGTAATATATTCATTTTATTTAATAACCTTTATAACCTTGGCAACCCAGAATGGACAGCCAAGTGGATCTTCATCTACTAACACTGCTATCATGAAACCCTCCTTAACATCCTGCACAGAACCCCTATAAGGGTTTTCCATGGCTTCACGTTGTACACGTGATATTCTAGAACCAATATATATTTCTCTTTCCTCTACCTATGGAGGATTAATAATACCTTAAGATTGTTGTTATTCAACATTGTGTGTTTCCTCATGTTCATTTGGCATATTTTGTGGCCAAAAAAATGGGGTCTTCAAAAGTGTATCCTCATTCATTGATCTTGAAATCATATCACTTTGATTATTGAAAAATGACTCCCACCAAACTAAATCAACAACATCAAAGTACTAAGTATCTCTAATACATATTTTAATTTCCCCTAGACATTTAGAATAATTTATATCTCTCTTATGCCTTCATGCATTATGGAGCTCGGAAACTTACTATAATAACAATACCTTTGATGCAAATATTGGACGGTTTGGGATGAACTTCAAAAATGCTAAACCTGATGATGGCCCCCATTCTGCACCAGTTGGATACTTCTTGCCCCATATAAGTGTTATCTCGTCAATTTTTTTGATACTAAATTGATGTTGGAAGCTAATGTCATTAAGTTTTTCAATGCATTTCTCCTCACCATGCAATCCTAGAATAAACCTTGGCATGTCAATAGTTTCTTCCAACACATGAAAAATGTGCTATGGAATATATGTTTTCTTAATGCATTCAATTAATGATGGCAGGCTCCCAACACCTTTCCTCCTCAATGCTACTGAAAAACGACTGAAAATTCTATCAATATGGTCATGAGTATGCCCAACAAGAAGGAAACCAACCTTTATCTTTCTAAAAAATTCCAATTCAATGAGCATGTTTAGATACCCAAAAAGAACTTGATTTGTTTTTTCACGACTTGTGTTGTCTAATTGTACATACAGAACTTCATGAAGAATACCATACCAATGAGTAACCACATCATAGATTATAGTTATGGTCAGATTTTCATAATTATGAATATTTGGAGTTGTGAAGTAAACCCTTGGCAACATCTTCTTATTAAAGACCATATAACCAATCAAGTGAAACTGAATGAAATTTTCCTCCTAAATTTTTTTTGGTGTGCGGAAAAAATGTGGCATAAGTGTTTTCTTTTGGTCCATACCATCAATTATCAAACCCAAATATTTATTTGGATTATCATAACACTTCTTTTGATGTCTATACAATTTTTTTGTTTCAATTGTTTGTTGATAGTGATGCTCTTGAAGTGATTTGACAACAGAATTTGCATATAAAATAAAATAAACATATGAATAAATATATTTTCATATTTAATAACTATCCAATTTTTAAAAATATTTTTAGGAACGCATACCTCTTTATGCCCCTTGATATTTATCTCTTTTTTCTTTAAGTGAAGCACATGTGCTGCAAATCCCCATCCTTGTCTTCTTAGGAATACGAACATCCTTGAATTTTTTCTTACATATCCTTGTAAAATATGAATATGAAATAAAATTACCAACTCCTTCAGCACCTTCTGCATATATTTTGTATAAGTTGTAGATTTCTTGTCTCGAGAAGTTATCTAGAATATGTATTGTGTCTTTATTTGGAATACACTCTTCATGCTTTGAAAAGAAGTCTTTCATCCATGACATAGCATTATTTGCTAACAGGCCAACCTCCCGTTTATGACGTACTTCTGAATAATATGTGGGATCATTTTCCAGTCTATCTTGTATTCTTGAAAAATGAAAAATACCAATTGAATGCAACATTTTGAAAGCCTTCCTGTAGAGAAATACATTCTCAATATGATAATCATAACTTGCTAGTGTGGATTGCATGCAACCCACTAAATATGAATTTTGCATGTTTTTATTCATTAACAAATATATTTTCCTTTTCTCCAAATCATAGTTGAAATCCATATGTTTCAAGCAATCCTTTCGACAATAGTCACTTGAAATCAGATGAACGACAGAACTTCTGCTTGTGAGATATGTTGTCCTAACCCTTGTATAAATGGAATATTTTGGATTGATATGAAAAGGTCTACTCCTACTCCTAGTTACAATATTTTCTTGCAACGGCTTCATCATTCCATTATCCTTTGTGGAAGTAGTTTCATCAGCCTCAATATTATCTCCACTTTCATCATGATTATGAACATAATTAAGAAATTCATCAACGTCATTTCTTGGAAAATATTCATTACCATTCTCACTTGAAGATAAAATTTCACAAGAATCATATGTGATTTTGAAACCCTGACTTAGATGAAATTCTTCACCATCTTCATCCATGCTTTCGAAATCTTCCCTTGTAGGATTCAATTCTACATCACCATGAGTGCCTTTGAAACGCTCACTTAGAGTAAGTGCATTATTTAGATCTCTTCCTCTAAATTATCATTTGCAAGAAACTCTTCATCCTCCCCTTCCTTAGTTTTTCTCTCATAATTCTTACGATTAGGCCTAAGTGGAAGCTTTGAATCTCTATTCACTAGAAATTATTCATCCCACCCCTCCCCTTCCTTTTTGGTGCTCTCATAATCCTTAGGATTATGAATAAGTGGACACTTTGAATCTCTATTTATTGGAAATTCTTCATCCCCCCATTCATCAGTGGTACTCTCATAATCCTTAGGATTAAGATGAAGTGGAAATTTTGACTCTAGAAATTCTTCATCCCCCCCCTTCATAAGTGGTGCTCTTATAATCCTTAGCATTAGGATGAAGTGGAAATTTTGACTCTAGAAATTCATCCTCCCCTTCATCAGTGGTGCTCGCATAATCCTTAGGATTAGGACGAAGTGGATATTTTGTTAATACGTTAACCAGTAAGAAGAAGAAATCAAATGCTGGTCAACCTGTAAAAGTCATGAGCAACAATGAAGAAAAAACTGAAAGATCTAAAGGAAGCATATAAATCATAACACCAGGTGTAGAAATTTGAATCACTGATATATTATTCACCAATATTCTCCTGATCACACACTATTTTAACTTCATGCACAATACAGAATCTCTTCTACCATTGAGCATTAATTGCGGAAATAAAAACAATCGCATGCGCACATTAAAACCATAAACAATCACACATATGAACACAGTATTTCATGGAAAAGCTTAAATCTGAAAACCCCCAACTATCTGTATATTATATGTCATAGAGATCATGTAACAATAATTGTACAAATCTCCTCACAAGCTCTCAACACAACCTCCAATTGCTACACACTAATCAAGCTAGATCTAGCAAAACACATGCTCCAATCTCTGCCACCTGATAGCCAACCTCTATTGCGTAATCAATGCTATAGGATGGCTCATTAAATAACTTGAACCACCTGGCTTGTACTGCGCAATCCTCATGGGCTCCTCCAATCACTGGTTGTTGCAAATATGTAATAGTATAGTCACAACTGATAGTTAACCTGCTCTTTCACCTATCTCTGCACTGGTCTCCACTGAAACTGTCCATGCACTGAAGTTAACTGATGTATTCTTTAGTTGATTAATGAGTTTCTAATTAGTGAATTAATTAATAATTAATTCACACCACTCTCACTAATTGTATCAATCAGTTAAACTAGATACAAATAGCTCAACTATGTTTAGATTAGTTAAACTGAACACAACTCCATTAACTTCCTCAATCAACTCCACCAAACTATGTCACATGAGTTCTAACTGAAGTATCCATGAAATAGCTCCACATAACTCTTAGGAATAGCGTAATTCCTTCTGTCAGCTCCTGTGCCACATCTGTGCACTTAACTGAAGTGCTCCAAGAGAATAAGATAATGTTTAGAGTCCAAATATTATTAAGAGCTAATAATATTCGACATATCTATTTTAGACTAGCAATCTAAAAATAGATTCCGCCCAATATGTCTAAAAATAGAAGTCCATCTATTTTTTCCGACTTGACCAACCATCCACAAATAGCATCCTGCAACTCATAGAACATGATCCATATGTCTAGAAATAGACATAGTCTAAAAATAGACTTTGCGCCAAAAATAGCCTGCGGGCCCACTTAGTGAAGGCAACTTCTTTCCACTAAGCTCATCATCTTGTTGCAATCTCAACACTCCCTCTCAACAAGATAAGGATTATCTACCACCCCTATCCTGCCTCTGTGGTATTCGAATTTTCTCCTGGTGAGCGCCTTCGTCAAGATATCAGCATCTTGATCCTCCATGGGAATGTATGAAAGTAACATGATCTTCCATTGCACACAATCTCTGATATGATGATACCGGATGTCAATGTGTTTAGATCTATCATGAAATACTGGATTAACCGAGAGTTTGATGCAACTCTGATTATCACAATATATCACAATAGGATCTAAGTGTGAACCGAACAACCCGACCAGGATCTTCCTCATCCATATAGCCTCGCATGCAGCCAAACTCGCTGCCATATACTCGGCCTCTGCTGAACTGAGTGCCACGGATCTCTGCTTCCTGCTGTACCAAGAAACTGTTGTCGACCCGATACCAAAAATCCCTCCAGATGTGCTCTTTCTGTCTATTGGGCTCCCTGCCCAATCTGCATCCGTGAAGCCACACAGCTTCACCTCATCCGACTATCTGTACCACAATCCATATGCCGATTTGCCTCTGAGATAACGCAATACATGCTTCCCTGCCTTGCAAAAGAGCTTGGTAGGCTTAACCATAACTTGTGAAAGCTAGTTAACTGCATAGCATATATCGGGTCGTGTATTGACCAGATACATAAGCGACCCCACCAACTGTCGATAAGCAGTGGCATCCACTACCTCCGCTGAAGTAGCATCCTCCTTCCTCCAACCACCAGGAAGAGGAGTATCAACAGGCTTGCAGCCGTGCATGTTGAACTTCTCCATTATCTCCCGGGCATACTTACCTTGAGAAACAAACAGTCCATCACTGCGCTGCCAAATTTCCAATCCCAGGAAATAATGAAGGAGGCCCAAGTCCTTCATCTCAAACTCTTTTGCAAGATCATACTTGCATGAGAGTATCAACAGCTCATCACCTGTCAAAATCAAATCATCTACATAAAGTACAATGATCAGCAACTTACCCTCCACCACTATTTGGTATAGGTTTAGATCCGCCTCACTCTTGGAGAATCCAAGTCTGGTGAAATAATTGTCTATCCATGTGTACCAAGCACGAGGTGCTTGTTTCAACCCATACAATGCTCTCTTGAGCACACACATGCAACTCGCTGCTGAAGATCTCAAAACCTTCGGGCTACTCTATGTACACCTCCTCCTCAATGACTCCATTGAGGAACGCAGTCTTCACATCCATCTGATGAATGTGCCACCGCATCTGCGCTGAGAGAGCAAGAATCGTCCGTATGGAAGAATACCTTGCGACAGGTGCAAAGGTCTCCTCATAATCGATCCCCTCAATCTGTGAAAAGCCTCAGGCAACAAATCTTACCTTGTACTTCTCCACACTCCCGTCAGCTACCTGCTTCACTTTGTAGATCCATCTCAAACCCACCACTGATTTCCCCTCCGGCCTCAGGACAATCTCCCATGCACTGTTTCTGACAATCGAATCATACTCTTTCACCATGGCATCTACCCATGCGGGGTCCTCCACAGCTTCCTCGAAAGAGGATGGCTCTGTCATGACACATTTGCTCACAAGAGCCATGTATCCAGTGTACCGATCCGGTGACTGTCTCTGTCTGCGCTGTGCTGTAGGTGGTCCTACAACCTTCTCTGCATCTTGAGCTAGTCGCTCAGCTTCTGTAGTGCGCTTGCGCCCTCTGATGGTTGGCGCTGCATGAGTGGTCTCTTCCACTCCATGAACTTCCTCTTGTGGCTGATCCACATCCTGAAGCTCATCCTTAGGAAATAATAGCTCCTCATATGCATGCAAGTGTGGCTCCCTCTCAAGCGAACACTTCATGGCTTTCTCCTCCTGAAATTTGATATCCCGTCGCACAACAGTCTTGCGACTGTCTGGAAAATACACACGATAGTTGTGGGGTGTATCAGTGTACCCCACAAATATCCCAACCTCTGCAGTCGGCTCCAGCTTCTTCCTGTCATCCTTAGTCACATGAATGTAAACAGGTGAACCAAAAATCCTCAAATGGGAAATATCAAGCTTCTTACCATAAAACGCCTCCTCGGGTGTACTCATGCCAAGTATCCTGTGAGGACAATGGTTCTGCACATATACTGCAGTATTTCATGCCTCAGCCCACAAGTGTATGGGAAGGCCATGATCATGCAACATTTCCCGTGCAGCACCCACGATCGTTATGTTCTTCCGCTCAGCAACCCCATTCTGCTGTGGGTTATGAGGTGCTATGAGCTCTCTTCGAATTCCTTCTGCGCTGCAAAAGTCCTTGAATTCGCCAGAGATGAATTCACCACCATTGTCACTCCTAAGAGCCTTCACCTGCTTCCCCGATTCTTTCTCAACCAATGCCTTGAACTCACAGAACTTTGAGTATGTCTCGCTCTTCTTCTGCATGAAGAAGATCCAACACTTACGAGAAAAATCATCAACAAATATCACATAATACCTGTGCTTTGCTGTCGAAGCTATTGAGAAAGGTCCACACACGTCTGTGTGAATTCTCTCAAGGATCGTCGTGGCGCGACTATCCTTCTCGTGAAAGGTGGCTTTCACAAATTTTTCCAAGGTACATCCCTTACACTGATCTCACTGCGCAAGAGTACCCTTAGGAAGCCCAGTAGAAATCTGCTGCAGTATCTTCAAAGCTCCATGGTGAAGGTGGCCCAATCTTCGGTGCCACAACTCGCCATCATCCCGGCTCACCACTCCTTCTGCCTTGCCTGCCATTGCTGCGCAACCATCTACCTGCAATTGATAAAGGTTCTTAACTCGAACCCCTATCCTTCGGGTCTCACCAGTTTCCTTACTGCGCAGGAAATCCTTTCCCTCGCTAAAGACAACATCATATCCCTTGTCTTCTAACATCGCCACAGAGATAAGATTCTTCTTCAATCCTGGAACATGCATCACTTCCTTCAATACGAAGGGTTTACCAGACTCCCTCTCAAAGGAAATGGTACCGATACCGGTCGCACTGTATCTACCATCATCGCCCATCTCGATGTGCACTCCAAGATCTTTCTCATCCAGATCAGTAAACAAATCTCGATCTCATGTCATGTGAAAAGATGCACCACTGTCAAGAAACCACACTGAACCCATCACACTTGAGACCAAGCATGCGATCAGTGAAAAATCCAGCTCAAACTGCGAGGCTAAGGCCTCTCCAGCTACAGTCCCAGCAGCCTGCTTATTTTTCTTCTTCTGTGGACAATTAGTGGCATAATTTCCGTGTTGGTGACAGTGAAATCACTTCACCTTGGACATGTCCTGCTTCTTGCCTTTCGCACCGGATTGAGAAGCATGCTTCTTGCTCTTCCCCTTATTTTCTTTGGAAACCAAAGCACAATTCTCTTCATCAGAGTTCTTTGATGAAGATCTGTCCCTGGTACTCCGCCTTATCTCCTCTTGCACAAGATCCGACCAAAGTCGCTCCCATCCTAGCAATTTCTCCCGACCATTGACAGAGTCCTGATAGGAATGCCAACTCTTCGGAAGCCCAAGGAGAGCCAAGCTCACCAAGTCCTCATCATCAACATTCACCCCCACACTTCCCAGCTCATCCCTGCATTGGATGAACTTCGTGAGGTACTTGGGCATACTGTCGCCTTTCTCCATTTTTATGTTTCTAAGTTTATCCTTGAGCGCCAACTTCCTCTGGTCGCTCTTGCTTTGAAATAAATCTGTCAAAGCTTTCCACATCAAGAATGGAGAAGCCTTACCATGAAGGCTAGATACTATGTGATCCTTCACGCCCTCCAACAGAATCCTTCGACACTTTGCTGTCTTCTTTTGCCATGCGTCAAGTACGGCAGCATCACTAGAAGTAGGCTTTGGAATTTCTGCATCTATGAACTCCTTCAACCCATTGTCATCCAACACCGCCTCCATCCTGTCCTTCCATGCAATATAATTCGAGTTGCCCTCAAGGGCATACTCCAATCGCAATCCGTTGAAAGACATCTCAACTTCGACACCAAGAAAACACTACTGCAAATTCGAATTCCACCAACACAAAACTCAACTGCTTCAATGTTTTGCAATTTCTCCAATGATCAATATCGCTCTGATACCATGTAGAAATTTGAATAACTGATATATTATTCACCGAGATTCTCCTGATCACACACTATTTTAACTTCATGCACAATACAGAATCTCTTCTACCATTGATCATTAATTATGGAAATAAAAACAATCGCATGCGCACATTAATACCATAAACAATCACACATATGAACATAGTATTTCATGGGAAAGCTTAAAGCTGAAAACCCCCAACTATCTGTATATTATATGTCATAGAGATCATGTAACAATCATTGTACAAAACTCCTCACAAGCTCTCAGCACAACCTCCAATTGCTACACACTAATCAAGCTAGATCTAGAAAAACACATGCTCCAATCTCTGCCACTTGATATCCAGCCTCTATTGCTTAATCAATGTTGTAGGATGGCTCATTAAATAACTTCAAACCACTTGGCTTGTACTGCGCAATCCTCATGGGCTCCTCCAATCACTGGTAGTTGCAAATATGCAACAGTATAGTCACAACTGATAGTTAACCTGCTCTTTCACCTATCTCTTCACTGGTCTCCATTGAAACTGTCCATGCACTGAAGTTAACTGATGTATTATTTAGTTGATTAATGAGTTTATAATTAGTGAATTAATTAATAATTAATTCACACGACTCTCACTAATTGTATTAATCAGTTATACTAAATACAACTAGCTCAACTATGTTTAGAATAGTTAAACTGAACACAACTCCATTAACTCCTCAATCAACTCCACCAAACTCTGTCACATGAGTTCTAACTGAAGTATCCATGCAATAGCTCCCATAACCCTTAGGAATAGCGTAATTCCTTCTGTCAGCTCCGGTGCCACATCTGTGCACTTAACTGAAGTGCTCCAAGAGAATAAGATAATGTTTATAGTCCAAATGTTATTAAGAGTTAATAATATTCGACATATCTATTTTTAGACTGGCAATCTAAAAATGGATTCCGCCCAATATATCTAAAAATATAAGTCCATCTATTTTTTCCGACTTGACCAACCATCCACAAATAGCATCCTGCAACTCATAGAACATGATCCATATGTCTAAAAATAGACTTTGAACCAAAAATAGCCTGCGGGCCCACTTAGTGAAGGTGACTTCTTTCCACTAAGCTCATCATCTTGTTGCAATCTCAACACTAGGTGTCGAGTTAGAGGATGGAATTATTAAAACAAAACAAAATTCCATTCGATCTGAGTTGAGGAAGAATAAATTAATTTGTGGTGGCCAAACATTTGAGCTTAATGTCAGCCTATTCTATAGGCCAGATGTAGGACAATCTCAATATCAAATTAGAAAGGCACATCACCTACATGTACATAATTTGAAAACGTTGTTCAGGTTCAATCCATATGTGCATGTGGTGGATTATGTGCTTCTTTTTTATCCATGTCAGGTTCCCAACAAAAAGGAATTTGAAAAGACACAATGTTTTGATTATAAATATTATGTAATTGGATGGAACCATTCGATAGAGGCTAAAAACCAGTTTATTGAGGAATATCCCAATAACTATCTTTCCAAACAATGAAATGCATCATTTACATTGTTTTAACAGAAACAGAATCAAAGTTATTGCCATGGGATCATAATGAAGATAATGACTACATAATGAAAATGACTTTCATCCAAAGGGTCATATTTATTCATAATGAATTCATAGAAAAATGTAGTGGGATAAGGCAACAATCAGTCTAACCTTTTAGAAGAAATGTTTAATGGAAATAGGTTATCAAATTGATGAAAAAAATAAAATCAAAAGTGGCAAAATGCATTCAAATATATTCAGAAGCATGGATAACATTTTTCAGTTGGAATTTAAAACTGGGGAGATATGAGAATTTATTGATGATATTTTTTAGCGGTGGGAGAATATTTCCATAAAAAGTCAGAAGGTTAAAAAGTGTAGACCCATAATTATGTACCTGTTGTAACATATTTTGGCACACCCAAAATTTGTAATTTTCGGTGAACAATTTATCAATTTTTCATTAAGTTAAAATGTAGTGAGATATATTGTGCTTTTAAAAGATTTAATTTTCTTTTATATATTAATTTTTTATTTAAAATATATTATTTTTATAAAAAAATTAATTTTTATGAAAATATATTTTTAAATTTCAATTATGTTATAAAATTAATTAAACTCTAAAGCCTAAAGTTTTATTAAAGTTATATTAAACATTTCAATTTATGAAGCACGTGGCAGCTCCACAAGAGTTTGCACACCCTCGAGCTTTTTTGACATTTTGTTGAGGAGGGGTACGAAAATTTGTTTAAATGGTTGCCCTCACTTCACACATGGTAGCTCTACAAGATTTTGCACCCCCCAGGTGCAAAACCACTTACCCGTGAAGAACCCCTGCGAATTTCTGCTTGTGGTTTTGTTTGAGCTGCTTGGTTAATGTTCCGGAATTTAATGTAAACGAGGGATTGCATTATTTTCTTCAATTCAGAAAGGGGTCCCAGTGAGAGTGAGCTACGGGCTAAGGTAGAGGTAGAGGAACATGTCATTCATCGACTCCGAATGTGTCTTCGAGATGTTTGTAACAGACTATTGTATGACAAATGGTTCAGTATATTCCACTATCCTGTTATGGATGAAGATGCTCCCGATTATCATTTCATTGTTCAAAATCCCATGAACGTGGCTATTATACTACAACGTGTAGATAGTGTTCGTTACTTGACATGCTCCGCATTCCTGCAAGATGTGCAACTTATTCTTGCTAATGCAAAATGTTCTGTAACAGGAATATAATGGAGATGATTACAATGGAGTTAGGATTGTCAGCAGAGCATATGCGCTAAGAGATGTGGTTCATGCCATGCTTTCTCAAATGGATCCAGCTTTGATGGCCTTCTGTGATTCAATTTCTTGTCAGGGTGGGCCAACTCGCTTGCCAGAGGATTCAACAACAACATGATTTCATTTAAATCCTATCATCCAACAGGTTCATGTTACAAGAGAAAATGCTCGCTTACATAATGTTCAGCCTGCAATGAATGTTTCACAAAGTTATGAAGTCTTGAAACGTTCAAAGCGTAACAATGATACTAATCAAGGTGAAGCTGTCGGAGGAGGCTTTGGTCACTTGGTTGAGGAAAAATCAAACCCTATGGATACTAACACAGTTGGGCAGAATGCTTCTTCAACAATTAAAACCTTTCAAAATGGTGTGGGAAATGAGACAATTCAGGAAGTCCAATATCAAAATGTTGAGGTACATAATGAAAATGACAAGGGGGATAAAATTCCATTGGGTCCCACTGGTGTTGCTGAAAGCATGGTGCTAGAAGATGTCGAGGCTGGTGAAATCCGAGCCTTTGCAAAATCAGCGCCAATAAGCAAGCAATTGGTAGGGTAGATTGAAGGGATAAAACATAAATTTGTAAAATGCATTGATGATTATGGAATTCCAGAACTCGAAAGACTTTGTCAAGGAATGATTTCATTAAAAGATATGCTTCACAAATTGAGCATTGTTAGATTTTTGAAGGATTTTTTAGCAGATGAATATAATTTATAAAGTTTATAGATTTGTACACATCCATTTGAGTGTTGCCAATGCAAGAGAAAAGTGTGAAAAGGTGTAGAAAATATCAATCAAATGTAGCCAGGGAAGCTATATTATAATCTGTCTCAAGCACCACCAGTTATGGATAATTAAGTTCTTAGTATTAAATTTAAAGTTCTTACTCATGGCGAAAGATTTTAAGAATGACCAGTGTACAATGCATTTCAGAGTCACAATAGAAGTCTAATTTGCTTTTCAAAGTTTGGTGTTCAGTTTTCAGTTGAGCTTCTTTTGATGCACGGAGAATCAAATCTAGATTCCCTTATGTTGTGCAGGTTTCTAAACTAGTTTCTGAGGGTTTCAATTAAAATATGAACGTTTCTGAGTTGGAATCGAAGACATGAGAAAATGGGGCTTTAATGCATGGTGTTTCTTTGTGATAAGATCATAATCCACATTATAGCAGGATAGATAGATTCATGAGAAGCATTTTTTTGGATTACCCTCTTTCATCAATGATTAGTGACATAGAGGAGAATTAAATCCTAGTGAGTTAAACAAAAGTATTTGGGTATAATATACTAGTAGCAGTAGAATAAACTAATACTTGGAAAAAGAGGACTTTGCCATCACTAAAGGAATTCAAAGTTTTGATCAAATATCTCTTGTGCATGTAAGGTCATTTTTTTGATGGAGTCATTAACATTAGTTGTAATAAGTTACGATCATTAGTCTATGAAGCAAATCTCCAAGAGGATTGATTCGAGATGGAGTAAAACTGCTACTTACAACAGTTCAAAGACAAATATTTCATTATCAGAAAAGATAAAAGGACACATGGCATATTTTTAGTATACAGTTTCAACAGTTCCAGATTCCAAGGAGGAGGATCAAGAACCATTTAATTAATTTCCAAATTCCAAGGCTGAAGACTTGCAAACAATTCCAAATTCCTTGCAGATTATTTAGAGATTATTTTTATTTTAGGTGCATTGTTTAGATTTTTATTCTGGGAATACTGGAACAGTTTAGGAGATGTATTTTTCTATATATATTGTATCATTTGCAATAAGAAAAGGGTGGGATTTTGAGGCCAAGTCCGCTTCAGCTATGTAAAACTCTGTTTCTAGAAATTTTAAATGAAGTATTTCAGCTTTGGTTTAGAAAGAATTTGTGTCTCTTGTATGTTTTTCAAGTATTTTCATAATTTATTTCTCCCCTGCAAATTATAATTTTTCAAACAAATTATTATATCGGATTATTTATCTGAGCTACCTCGTATTTGAATTGATCATTATTTGCCACTTCTATCTTCTCTTGTATATGTTTTGTTTGGTTGTAGAACCTTTCTACACGGATCTAATTATGCCTGATAAGTAGTTAGGTTGACTGCTTGATTATTGGTAATCTTGTTACATTCTTCTATCATAACCCTTAAAAAGCTAAGTCATTTTGTTAGGGTGGAAGCTGACACTTTGAGAAAGGGCTCTGCAAAGGAGGGATTTATTCATGAATATGAATTACGCATTGATCACCAACCACCCCCAATTAAAACCATAAATATGGCCATTGTGCTTCAAACGTTGTTGTTTGGTGACAGTGAACAACGTTAAATAAAGCCTGGTAACAAGTGAGGGAGCCCCCTCTGGTTCAAGGGCCAGCTTGAACCTAAAGTCGGTTGAGTTGGTTTCCTGGCATAGTTTTTGCAGCTAAAGACTGCCTACGGGAAATAGGTACAACAGTACCAATATAAGACATGCCCTGAAATGAACCAACTTCCAAAGGATATGACTATCACACCTTGGAGAACAATGCAAGGAATGAAGGATGATAAACTAGTCAAATCATTATTATCCCGTGTGAAGTCAGGTGAATTATCAATGGAGGAAATGTGCACATAATTTCAAAAGTAAGTTTGTTGAATTATTTGTACTTTTTCTTTGATTATAATTTTCTTTTAAATAAAACATATTGTTGTTGGTATTATTTGTTATACATCTCACTATATTAATAGTTTTAGCTTTATTTATTCAGTCAGAAGATTTATATGAAAATACAAGAATATATGGTTAAAATGTTGAATGAAGACAGTTGGGATAATGTTCTACACAACTACCCAGAATCAAGTTATACAGCAACACTTAAAGATTTTTATATTGCATTCAATAAGGGATGTTGATTTATACATTCATTTTATTCATATGTAAACTATTTTTATTTTATATATATATATATATATATATATATATATATATATATATATTATGTCATTAAAGATGTTGAATAAGGATGAAAATGGAGTACTAGATACTTTCAAAATTTTTATTGAAAAAATTAAGTTGGAAAAGATGAGAAAGCAACGTCTTATAAGTGTTGAACTTGATCTTATTCTTAATCATTTCATTTGGAATGGGCTCGACATTATCAAATATCAAATAATACCAGGTGATTGTGAATACATTGCAAAACTCATACCTAAAAGGGAATATGCCCTAGTTATTACAGATATTCCTTATGGTTTCAATTTCCCAAACTTTGAATATGATAGTGAACCATATACTTATCAAGCTTTTAGTAAAGTGGTTATGGGCTTTCAAGAAGTCACAACATCACCACTTTGGATATTTGTGAGATTTCATTCAAATAGACAATTTTCAATGTTATTAACAAGCTTGAAGGGAAAAAAAAATTCAAGGATGCAGCTTACAAAGTAATACATTGAAATTGTATGTTTGATTAATGTTAGAATTTTTTATTTGTATACAATTTAATTGAACTTTTACTATGTTATGTTACACGCGGAAGTCAAATGTTGTTTCTTCCGAAGATCAACCTATTATAAATGATTGTGAGTTCATCCATGTTGAATGTTGGACAAAAGAGGATATCTATAAGCCTATTTTTCTGAATCAAGTAGATGGAAAGAGTCATAGTTAAGTACTGGTTCATGACGTTGTTGTAAGAAAAATAACATATGAGGAAAAGATTCAAAATGAGACATTGTTAACATTTATCAAAAACCGCAAGCATTAATTAACTATATTATAGATATATGTTCAAATGAAGGAGATTGGGTTTTGGATTTATTCTCATGTTCAAGTAAGTTTTATTATATAAAATTGAATTTAAATATTTCATCTTTTAGTTTTTATGTGTTTATATTAATTAGCTTAATTATTTATTTTGTGCTTGATGATTAGTTGCAACGCTAGCATGTTGCCTAAAAAAGGAAAAAATTGCATTTCTATTGAAAAAGACCTAGTGCAATGCGAATTTATTCAACGAAGAATTAATGCTCTTCAATTTCTTCTAGATGCAATGCAAGAAGTTGGTTTGAGGAAAGGGGATTTTAATGAATCATGTGTGGAAAAAAAGGCAAAGGAACCTCAACCACCATTATATGGAATGATTGGAAGAAGACATTTTGGAATATTTGCAGATATGAAAGATCCATTAGAAAATGACAATGACCAAAATGAAGCAAAAAATGTTGTGGAAGAAGACATTAATGATGTTTTAGAAGATGTTGAACATGGGTTAGTTGATATTATGGATTAGCTTTAAGTTATGCTTGCAAATAAAGCTCAATTTTGAGAGCTATTAATTAGTTTTACTTGTAATGTTGAGACATTGATATTTTATGAGAGAATCCTTATTTTTTGCAAAAAAATTGTGACTACTATTAATTTTTGACATAAAATTCATTAAAAAATGCTATTTTTTGAAGTTTTTTTGGTTAAAATTTTCCAAAAAAAAAAATTATTTAACATGTTTTTTTTAACAAAAAGTCTCAAAATGTGTATTTTTTTCATTGTATTAATATTGAAAATGTATATTTTTTTGTCATGTGATTAAAAATATTGGTTTTTTTAACAACAATTATTTGATGTGCATTGAAAAATTAATTAAAAATACATAAACATATAGAAAATCCCAACTTTAAAATATTGACCCTTTTTTAATTTTTTAACTATGTCAAAAAATGAAGATTTCATTACCCAAAAAAAAAAAAAAAATCACATATATACACTTAAAAATAAACATCTCAGGGAAGAAGAAGACAAAAAATGTAGTGTCAAAATCAACCTCTAAAAAAAAGTAGGTGATTCTACATCATCACTTTTCAAAATTGGTATGAAAATCGTGACATAAAAAAAAAAAAAGTCATAAGAAAATTTAAAGTGACAAAATTATGCTAAAAAAAGGGTGATTCTGCATCACCACTTTTCAATCAAATGTTTTTTTGCTACCTCAAAAAAATGGGTACCAGGTAATTTTCTTGTTTGATTGGTAATTGTGTTCATACCAATATGCATACCATGACCTTATGCATGACAACCATGACCATAACAGTACATACACAACTACATATAAACACTGGCATGTGTAACAAGAACACATACAACTGACAAACATTCATGACAAACTCATTCCAACAACAACATCAACTTCTACATGACAACACAACTGCAACAATGATCATCATCATGTATACATAACAATAACATGTACAACAAACATGCATGCATGACAAACACATTTCGTCCATCTAGTCCAATGGTTGAACCATGTTCTGATAACACTTTATAACACACTTCTTCCATATTTACCCAAGCTAACTGGTCCATCAGGGTAAACATGTGATGAAATTACTATGATATGATTCAAATCACCAAGTACAGTTATGTAAGTGGAATCGACAAACTAAAACCAAACTAACCTTCCTCGGGAGCTACAGGACCCCCAGGGGCTAACCAACCACTCCAGGTGCTCAACCCTTGAGTTAACCTACTCTTTAACTACACTAGAACCCATTTGCACCCATGACAAGCCCTCCATGCGACTGTAACCCTACAATCACTCCCATAATAAGGGAATTCATGCGATTGTAGACTTTTCCAGGTAGTTTTGTGCCAATGACCCCGAAATTGTGAACCACTTTTTCAGGGCTATGGCTCAGGCCTCTACCCAAAACTTGATGAAATTCTCAAAAATGATAAATAACAAGAAGACAAGGCCTCAAATGCAAAATTTGAACAAGGACCTGACCTGACTCATCCTAACCATGGCATACATTTCGTCAAACACATCATGAACATGAAATGTACAGGTCATAAATACATATCTGAGCATAGGGACTCCAGACTTATCTAAGATTTGTCAAGAAGGTCTGATGCCTTCTCATAATAGTTGCAATATCATCTATTAGGTCTTACATTCATTAACCATTCATTTACTAATTAAAACATGATGAGAGTCATAACTCAAGTCTATCATAAACCATGCTTATAACTAGCAAATCAACAATGATATAACAACCATTATAATCACATAATAATAAGCACATTTACACATAGTACACAAAAGGGAAAGAACTCTTATTAACATTTGCAAAATTCAACCAAGTCAGGGACTTTGATGTACCACCCAACCATTGATTGGGCTAATCCAAATCTTTCTTTCAGCCAATCACCCTTGTGCCATATTTCAAGCATCAATGTGAGACTCACAACAAAACCAACAAGGGCTTCCTTGGACTTTACCATGTATCCTGCCATTACCGTTCAAGGGATTCCTAGGATTAAAACCCTCATTGGTACATCCTAGATTTACCGTGTACCATGCCATTACCGGTCAAGGGATTCCTCGGCCAAACAATAAACATACACTACAGGCTTTACCGCAATCCAGCCATATACCAGTCAAGGGATCACTATGCCCCAAACAAGCATGGATGCCTCCATATTTCTCCACCTAAACCGTGAGGAATTTGTTTGTCTCCACCCTCGGGATTTACAGTGTATCCCGCCATTACCGGTCAAGGGATTCCTAGGTTTTTTAGAATTTTCCTGAGACCACCCCACTCAGTTCGAAACCATTCGGTAATCCAGCTCAATCAAGTAAAATAACCCCATCACACCATGGCTATCCAGAAATGGCAAGGCAAGGCTGGAAACATTGTCACGCCTGGAAAAACCTATGTCAATGATAGCAAGAGAAGCAAACACACACATGCATGTACCATGCATGCCAAAACTAGCGAGGAAATCATACATGAAACTCAATACCTGCAAGTAATCTCGTGGTAGTCGCTTGACCCAATTCTTCCTTGCTCTATCTTTGCTTCTCTTTCGTTTTTTGTTCTTCCTTTTCTTTCTTTTCTCCAATTTAGAGTGCTCCAAAAATGTTCTAAGTGTGCAAGAGTATGTGAGAGAGTAAAGAGAATAGAGAGAGAGCTCCAAAATTGAACTCACAAAAGGTTGTGAATTGATCCACATAAGCTTTTTTATTAATTAGGCCTCTAATTTCTTTAATTTTCTATTATTTTCCTTCATTTTCCTCCTCACATGCGATATGTGACCTTTCACCTTCATTTTCTGCTATTTTCCTTTATTTTCATAAATAAAATGTCAATTAATATCTCTTTGCCTTTTCCAATGCCTTTGCCATTTCCTTTGTCAATTTCCCTTTAGCCATAATAAGAACACCCACTAGGATATTTTTCCCAACATTCAGCTTGGAATACGTGTCCCATGACCTTGGTCTTATTTTTTCCTTTATTAACTTTATTACATGAAATTTTAACCAAGGCCTATTACAACATTAGCAAGCCCAACGTCCTCCTTTATGACATCTTAAATGGGCTCAAATTAGAAAGTTAGTATCTTTGGCTGATAAAATAATTTATAACTTTAAGAAGGTTAAAAAATAACAATTTTAAGCATCTAATTATGATATGACATAAGCATTTAATTATGATATATCAATAGAGCAACTTTCCCTCACCCATGTCTATTTCATCTACTCTTTCTACGTATTAATATATCTTAACTTTGTAATTATCTTCAACTTATGTTCCCTTGAGGACATATATTGAGTTTCTTGATTTGCAGTTGCATAGGTCGCATCTGTATGATAAGGATAATTACTAACACGGAAAGAAATACCATTGTTTTTTTTTTCCAATAGCATCATCTGTGTCAGTGAGCTGAGAGGCTCATTTTACAGCCCAGTGTGAAGGTGATGTGTAGTTGATATGTGTCCCTATTAAAATAAGAATAAAATATTCTTTAAATAGATCCACTTATGTAAATATCAACTTCATTTATATTTATATATAGAAAAGAGATATTAAAAGAAAATATTTTAATGTTGTATATAATAAAATATCCAATGTAGTTTATGAATAAAATATTTTAATATGAATTAATATTGACATATACTTGAAAATATATAGCATTTAATAATACAATTTAAACATACACATTGTGTGTTTTTGCTCTTTAAAATAAGATTGCACCTGAAGAAATTTGATCCCTCTCAGCTCATGTTAGATTTGTGCTTGAGATGGATCTATGTTGGTCATAGTTCAATATGCTATACAACGTTGTAATCCTTTTGTTTGGAGAAATATGTGCCAACATGAGATAGTGGAGGCATAAAGGTGGATGATTTAACTTTTCTTTTGAAACTTACTTCCATGTTATAATCATCTTGGGCCATGACCTTTCGGCTATAAAAGATTCCCTTTGCATCCTCAAAAGCAAGAACTTTGTAAAATGGTTAAATGCGGGCATACAATAACCCCTTTGATACTTATGCCCAAAAGTTGTTTCCTAACCTAACTATAACTTCCAACCCAAGGATGGCTATAAATATTGCATATCCGATTATATGATCCTCCACTTTGCTTTCTTAATTTTTTCTTGGTTAGGGGACCAAATACTTTGGTTTCATATAACAAAAGTGGTTTTTTTAATCAATGTCCCCTTTGGATATTTAACTAAAATACTTTTGATGGACAGAGATTGATGCATTGTGTTAGGTTTCATTTAATATTGATGGGGTGGGAGCTTCACTCCCACTCTCTATCTTTGTCCCACTACCAAGATGAATAAATCACTATTATTGACGTTGCAATCATTGGAGTGATTCATGTTGATTTTATTTTCAAATTTTTAATTTTTGGTCATTACCAACAATAAGGGTTTTTAATTAAAATTGACTAACTGAATTCTTTTTAGGTTGAAGACATGCCCAAAGACCAATTTTGAAGACTAAAAATTATAAACATAAGATTTAAAAAAAATGCTTCAAGATTAAAAACAATAGTAATTCATAATTCAAATCTTTGACCCTACATCCCACTAGTAAATAAAGAAGTTGTGAATAAATAATCTAATAATTTGAATCTTTCCCTCTACCTCCAGATTTAACCTTTTTCCTTTGCAGCTCAAACTGATTTTCAAATCATAATCAAAAGAGAAATCAAATTAAAAATAATAATGATGGATCTAGCTCAAGAGAAAAATTAAAAAAATGGATCTAGCTCAAAGAGAAACTGGTTAAACGTTACCATATTTTTGAACAATGACCATATATTTTCTACTATTTTTGTGACCCAAACAATAATGATTTTCCATTCAGATTGGAGTGCTGAAAACAAATTGTTTTGAATTCAAGTCAAAGGCAAATCACTACAAGAAAATTTGTGACTTATCTCAAAATCCAAAGCTATATCAATTATAAATGTCAAATAAAAGGTTTGTATCCCAATTAGATTTAATATTTAATTAGATTTTCTATATTATTGTTTTTATTTAAGAAAATTAATTTAAAAAACTTAAGAGTCTTGCTTTTTAATGAATGTACACATGCCCCTTCTTTTGCGACACATATATCACAACTTTGACAAAATGTTTTGTACTGCATAGATTATAGGACATGAGGAGGATACAGCCTAACCATCTGGCACGCAATCCCATGTAATACTGGTTTATATCTCCTCGTGTTAAAGTCTGTTTGTCTCACATTAAGAAAAAATTTAAAATCACTGAAGTCTCAAAATTTGTCATGTCCCACATGGAGGAAAAGGCTTTTTAATTATTATATTTTTTTTCAGAAACGTGTGTTTGGTATCATTGGGTACCTGATGAAATAGAACTAAGATGATCGGTAGATAGCCTAAGACTCACTACCGCCTCTTCAATTCACGGGAGTCGGATTTGTGGGCAAAAAAGTGCCCAAAAGATCCCAAACTGAGTCTGCTCATCGTAAACTCCGCCAATTTACCACGTTTTGATGGAGTGGGGGCACACGTCATCTCAAATTCTAACCATTGATTTGATTTGTCAGTTAGAGATTTTTTGAAATGATAAATTTGAACTCTTCAATCTATTTAAGGGTGTTAGGGTTGTTTTTGAGAATACTAAATTCATTTATAAATTAAAAACTTATTTTAAATAACAAAAATTAAAATATTAAAAACAACAGAAAAAACAAAACAAATTCTAGCTAAAAATTTAAAAACATTTAATAATTAAACTGCTCCCAATCCTAATATTATCTAACCACTTGGCGATACAATTCTATCCAGAATATTTTTGGAAAAACGTTTCCAGTGAAAACTGCTGAAGTATTTATGATGTTTAACTCTGAAATATTGATTGTCTGGTTAGATTTACCCTCGGGATGTCTAACCTAAGAAAGTGTTGTCTCCTGATAAAAGAGTACAGTCTGAATGAAGATAGAGAGAAAAGAAAAGGAAAGAGAAAAAGGCAATAAAGTCCCCAAGGAAGAGCTGTCTCCTAATGAGTCTGAAAGAAGATAGAGAGAAAAAAGAAGGAAAGAGAAAAAGGCAATAAAGCCATCACAATGTGATTATGTTGCCAACTTGAACCCTATTGAAATTTAAATTAAAATGGCGTATCAAATCAACTGTAAGCTTGAACTATATATTAAAATGGCGTATCAAATCAGCTTGAACTATATAGATTGTTGAGATTCTGTCAATTGGGTCTAGCTTGAGTGGAGCAAAGGAAAAGTCCTACTTGTAATATGTTTACTTTTAATGAATTGAATCCTGATTGTTGATTGTAACTCTTCAGGCTATTCTCAATTGAGACTGGCAAGGTACCTGCAATTTCATTCTCGCTTACAAAATGAAGGGTGGGAACGTAGCAAAATGGGAAAAAACAGAGATTGTGAAAATCCTACATGAAATCAAATAAAAAATAATCTTCTGAGTAGATAGATTGCTGTGGTACTGTATGAAATCAACATGAACAAAATGTGGAGATTATTAAGTTTCAATTGGTTGACATGTAGTGTAAAAGAATTTAACATATGTGTGTAAAATTCAAGAAAAAACATTTCACATGGTATTCAGTATATAATGTGGAGATTATTAGGTTTCAATTGGTTGACATGTAGTGTAAAAGATTTTAATATATATCTGTGTAAAATTCAAAGAAATAACATTCCACATGGTATTCTGTATATTCTGTGGTATTTACAGTTGATAAACCAAAAAAATTGAAACCGATTTAAATTAATTGGTTCTGCACAATGAATGTTTAAAACAGAGGGGGATTATCATAATTTAAAAGGGAGTGCCTCCAGATGATTTACCATTGTAGTCCGTCAGGCTGTATTCTAGTAAAAAGTGGCAACTTACCAATGTGATCACCGAGGTTCAAATCTCATCAAGTAGGTATTAATGCCCTTTAAAAGGGATCACATTCACAGTTCTGTGCACGGTGTGTAACTTGATTCAGAATGAATGTTTAAAACAGAGGGAGATTATCATAATTTAAAAGGGAGTGCCTCTAGATGATTTACCATTGTAGTCCGTCAGGCTGTAATCTAGTAAAAAGTGGCAACTTACCACTGTGATCACCGAGGTTCAAATCTCATAAAGTAGGTATTAATGCCCTTTAGAAGTGATCACATTCACAGTTCTGTGCACGGTGTGTAACATGATTCCTCCATCTACACAAAGGGTGTTACACCAACCAAAAAAAAGGACTAGTTACCAATCTTGCTGCCAACTTGTGACTAGGACCGAAGGTCCCATGCCGGTCCCAAAATTGAGCAAAGAGTCATAAGGTCCAAGCCAGCATTCCACTGTCGGATGCAAAAGTTTAATAACCTTTTACCATTCAAGGCCTGCTCATCTCTTAGGTGGACGTCACTATAATAGGAGTATTCCCTGGATCAGAGGGGCTTATCCCCTGCAAAGTCAACAAAAAACTAGAAACAGAACAAGGCTGCAACCATGGCCTTGATTTTCGTTTCATCATATTTGACATGAGATACGGGTTGCAAGCGTGGACCCAAGACTGCAATCTTTCAGTAATTAAATTTGCAACGAATGGTAGGTTGCAAGCATTAGACTCCCTTATATGCAAAGAAGTAAATTTGTAAAGCTTGCCACCTTCAAGATTACTTGTTACCCTTTTGAAAACATACAGATCTGATTCTAACATCTTATCTTCACAACCAAAAATGTAAGAAAAGCTAAGAAACATAGTTAAAAAAGTATACACACACAGACAACCTCGATGCACATTAATGCCAATGGTTAATTGATCATTGAACAATCCAACACAAAAGGCTTAAAATTCAAGTAGGCACATTAGCATTAGCACTCACCTCCAGTAATTACAATATCTGCAGTTGAAAATTTCGAATTTGCTGATGAAAAGAATGAATGAGGTATCCCAGGCATTAACCTTATACAAACAGGTATAACCCTCACAACTGAGTTCAGCTAGTTGAAATAAAATTCAGATACTGCTTTCTTGGGGAATGGCATATACATGGATAGCCTTTTACAAACCTGACATCAGAGATTCATCTTTGAGCAGGTTAGCCCCCAAGACGAAATTCTGATGTTTTAAATATGTAAAGGCATACTGTTTTGATTGAACCTTTTGTCTTGTGATTCATTGTTGGAGTGATATAAACTTGGATGGCCACAACGAGATGCCGCAAATCCAAATAGAAATAAGACCATTGTTAGTACTGATAACACTATAGCACCAAGTTGAAAATTTGCCAAAAGTTGTCCTCGCATTTCAAATTCTCTGGACTCACATGCTATTTCATGATCCTTGATGCCGCAACCAGTTGGCATCATAGGGCCATACAAAGCAAATGCAACCTGATAAAACCAAGTACCCTGCAATGTAAATGTAATGCCACCTAATAAATCTACCACAAAGCTCTTGGGAAATGCTGCTGCCAATACCGCTGAAATAATACAGAGACCCACAAGCAGCACTAGAATTTGGTGATAGCGGCCTTCAAGACCAGCATGGCTTGTAGAATGAAAGTTAAACAGGAGATACTCCGCAAAAAACGCCATTGCTGCAATGATCTGCAGCACTCCATATGGAAGAGGCAAATACCTGTTACGAAACATGGCCATCTCGATTAAAACACAACAGCAGAAGAACAAAAGCACTAGTAAATGCAATCTAATCTGACAAGCATAACAGAAACAAACAATACTGAGAACAGCTCTAGGGATTATATATTCAGCTCAAACATAGTAGAATAGAGGGCACTGATAACTTCCAAGTTACTCTTGGAATACTACAACAGTGAACTATCTAGCCTACTGCAATTAGTGCACATCTGGAAATGGGTATTCTCCTAATCTACCCTGTGTTGCAAGTGTGCACTGCGAATAATCCCACGTGTAACAATTGTGAGAAAAAGTGGTTTATAAGGCTTTACCCACAACAAAAGCTTTGTCAATCTAAAAGTTGGCTTTGGGGTGTAAGTTTCTAGGTTGATGCGATCATAGTATTAAAAACTGGCCGGTTTGAACCGGTAACCTGTCAAACCAGCCGGTTCATAAGCCGACCGAGTCAAACCAGTAGAAAAACCCAGTTAAGGGAGGTATTTCTCCAAAAAATCACAAGCTAACCGGCCAGTTTAGGATGGAACCGGCCGGTTTATGGTCAAACCGGCCGGTTAGCTGCCAAGGCCGTGGCAAACCCACTAGACGCAGTTTAGGAAGGTTCCGGGTGGTTTTGGAGGGAAAACAAGGGTTGTTTCCCTCCAAAAACGCCCCCTCCAATCCTTTAAAAGGAGGTTACCCCTCTCATTTGTCTCACACATTTCATTTGGAGCTTTTGTGAGTTTGATTGGGAACTTGGAGAGTGTTGAGTTTTTGATAGAGTAGTGGAACAACAGAGAGTTTAAGCTAAGTAGTATCCATCATGCCTCCAAAAGCCAAGGAAACTGCATGGGCTCATCGTGATATGATTGATGGAAAAATAATCTACAAATATTGCCAAAAATCTATTGCAAGAGGGGGTATTTACAAGTTCAAGCAACACTTCGCTAGGATAGGAGGCAATGTAAAGCCATGTGGAGCACCAAATGAAGTAATAGGCCATATTAGGGCAGAATACCTTCAGAAGTTTGAGACTCAAGTCACTAAACCAATAGAGAATTTTGTGACTCGAGCAATTATAAAGTTTGGGAGTCGAGACTCAACCAACTAAGTTTGATCATGATGAGAAGTTTCAAGTGATGATGTTGATCACCAATATCATATATGTATATTTGTAGTAGGCCAGTGGCCCCATAGTTTGTAGGCTTTGTTTTTGGACTTTATAGGCCATTTGGAGCCTCATTGCTTATGTATTTTGTCGATGATATGTATTGCACTTAGTGCCATTTTGATATATTCACCTTTACATGGTATATAAATGAGAAAAATTTGCATATTTTCTCTCTATTGGCTTCGAATCATGGTTGCAAATCTTAAAAATAGATTTTTTATTAAAAAAATTTATTTAATGTATTTTTTTTTAAAACTGGTTCATTGAGATCTGGCCAGTCCTGGACTGACTGGTTCTAGTTCGAAACTCGGTTCATTAGGTCCACCGATCTGGTCACTGGTTCCGGTTTTAATACTATGGAATCTGGATGCGACAATGTCCTCCCTCATTTTGGTACTAACATACCTGTAGGTTGTAGCTAAGTCACAGGACACGAGGGTCTCGTGCCTCGTATTTTACGTGTTGGACACTAAATGTGCCCTAAAACGTGTCGAAAACGCTTTTCTTCGTGTCCTCCAATTGAGACACGTGTTTTGGCCGTGGAAAAAACGTGCCCTAATGTGTTTGGCTCTTAGGACACGTGTCCCATGAAAAGTGACATTTAAAACTTGCAATATGTGTTTGTTTTTGGTTTGTTTTGTCATTGTTTGTCGCCGAAGTCCAGTTTGCTTGCTGCCGAAATCAAATATGTTGTGCAGTGTGAGGAATTCCATCATATTCGAGCGAAATGCTCACAACTTCACATTGAGAGCACAATTCACAACTTCACATCGACCTAAACCTAGAGATGCACTTAAATTTCTTGTAGGTTGTCTTATAGCCTATGGAACTTAACTTTATTATACACCAGTGACCACGTATAGATCGTGTGTTGAAATAAAAAGCCCACCTCCCCATCATGTGTTCACTACTCACTACACCTTCGAGGTCTAAAGGGAGGGAAAGCTCGATTAACGCTCTAGTCAACAATGAAGTTTGAATACATAAATTTATAATTTATAAACTACCTTATGTGAAGTTTGAACAAGATCGAACCTGTAGTAAATAGTGTATACTAAATACTAAATAGATATCATCATAATTCATATCTATATGGATCAGGCACTATATTTCAGTATTTTTTTAATATATATATATATATGACATGTCCCTCGTATCTTGTTTCCGGGGTCGCTGTGTCTCGTGCCGAATTCTCGTATTTACGTGTCCTCTATGTCTCGTGTCCTCGTGTCATGTGACTTAAACCTGTAGTTTTGGTTTCATGCCTTGTGGGCCCTCTTTGGCTAGTGGTTGTTATCTATGAGGTGGGGATAATAATAAAAAGTCTTGCTACTGTAGTAACATATCCCTATGCCACCACAAGATGTAAAACAATTGGTGACAGGGTGTTCAGTTAAGGCACTCCTTGTGTGAAGGTCGTTGGTTCAAAACCCCGTGGGTACAAAAAAATCTAGTCATGCTAAAGATTGGTGTGGCCCAGGTTGAGTGTGAACTTCAGATGATTTCGACGACATGGATGTCCTAGGTCACAGTTTCTTAGCCAAAGGCTAGTCTCACAAGTCATGGACAAACTAACAATCAATAAAAGAAAAATACATCCCCGTGCTAGGATTTCATTCCAAATTAATAGCTAGAAATGCTGCTCATCATTTGAAATAGCTGATGCCTGGATGGGTTAGCCTTGGATTTGACTTCTCTTTAGGGCATCCAAAGGAAAATTAATGGGCTTTTACCATTCCTGTGAAGCAACCAAGAAAATTCACCTGGATGGATGGCAGTGAATGCAAATTTGTAAGAGGGCAGTGCATATCTACCAAAGATTGTAGTTGTTATCTATGTGATGTGCATAATCATTACAAGTCTTACAAATAGAGTAGCATATCCCTATGTTGGGACTTTGTTCCGCATCAATACTTTCCTCCTGATAAGCCAAGAATGCTGCTCCTTGTTTGGCATAGGCAATGCTTGCATGGGTAGGTCCTAGGACCTTCATGGCACCCAAAAGCAAGATTAATGGACGTTTACCACAGTGATTGAAAATTTGTAAGCAGTCAGGGAAGTGTGGAGTTATGTTTGAGCCGTGAGCTTCGCTAGATCAAAATCAAAATCAGCACAGACTGCATAACTTGCTCCTAGTAACACGTGTCTACAAACTGAAATACTAAATCAAAATCAGTGCAGGCTGTGTAACATGCTCCCAACAACACATGCACCTACAAATTGATATACTAGGCTTGGGAGAACGCTAGAAATATTGCAATAATAATACTAACAGATGTAGGTGGCTGCTAGCAAACAGACTGAAACACTTAACAGAATGGAAGCAGCAGCTTCAGAGACATCCCAAATCCAATCTGAGGAAAATGGTCAGATGTTGAACAAGAAATCAGGAAATTTAAATACATGAAGACACCCTACTCTCTGTGATATCAGACTCTTCCAATCTGAGTCAACTCAGAGTCAACTCTGCTCTTTGAGAAAACCAAGCGAAGTCAGTTCTTCTGAGTCTGCCTTGAATTCAAAAGTCAACGGAAGTGATATTGACTCAGCAAGTTCCACTTGCAGATCTCACAAGTCACACTTGATCATCTGTCTATAAATGCATAGGAAAGCAAACAGTAATTTTGCTTGTTTTTTCGCAAAATATCACAACAAACAACCGGCAGACCTATCAGAGATCTAGAACCTATGGTGTTTTGTACTGAGTAATATGACCTATATAATGACCTATGTTAACGATTTTTTTTTCGAGTTATCTGTGTATTCAAAGTTCTGTAACCTTGCCTACTGTTATGCACACAAAAGGGGTTTTGCTTCGAGAACCCCATTTGTGACATTTAATGAAGTTCAGTCATGTAAACGCCCTAACAGACTGGGAAATACATAACATGGGTAGGGCATGACTTCTGTTCAAGGAAGGAAAAGGCGAACTGATCCCCTCGCCCTTGATTGGAAAATGTAATTTGGAGTGTTCCAGGTCACTGAAACCACTCTGACCGAAATCACAGGTGGATGAACCAGAATGATAAAAAGTTCCTAACTGGCTCATTACCCAAGCAACGTTGAGAAAATTGCTGCTGCCTAATAACCACAGAGTTAATAAAGCCAGCTGAAAATCAAACTAAAAAATTATGCAGTAGCAACACCACATCAATTAGCTTCCAGTTTCGCCCAAAACCACTTGTCAAAGGAAGCCTACCCCTACATCAAGGACATGGTCTTATTCAAGGTGCTGCTTGCTAGAAGGTTGTCCTGAGTTCCATCCCATTAAAATAATACAAACTCGAATTTTCATTTCTGAAAAATCCAGGGCATCTCCTAACTGTATTCAAACATCAATAAAACAAGAGGAAACCCAAAAGCAAATTCAAGAAAATAAAAGTACCTTGTTTTCTCGCTGACCAACACAGAAACTCCAAAGATGAAGAACATGAGCAGCATCCCAGCATGTTCAAAATCATTCATGTGCGAGGGGTTGAGAGACCCATCAACAAAATATTTCAAATGAGGGGAATAGAAGAACTCAATGCACATGTCCACAAAGGCACCAACCACAATGATATATATCTCCAAATACTTGAGATTACCACTGATCCCAGGCACAGGATGCCATACTCTTACCCTGTGAGACTTGGGATTTGCTACATAATTCATCACAGAGTTCCATATATGCCACAATCCCACCAGCAGAAACAGACTTCCTGGTAGCACATGCCCTTTGAAAGATCCCATTTATTTCCTCCTTGATACCCAAACTATTGTTTTAAAAACAAGGGTTCCTAGCAGAAGAGGAAGGCCTATTCCATTTGGGTTCTTAACCTCTAAAAATTCTCAATCTCATGGGCTAAAAAAAACTTTCAATCTGGGTATTCTACTGCTTGAATGATTCAAGCTGCTGCTATCATATAACAATAGACGGTTGCGTTGTTTTTTTGGACTCTAGACACAAATATTTTGGCCTCGAAGAAGTCCGAATAATCGGTCGGAATGGGTATGCGGACCGACGCCACATGCTTTGGCCTTCCCCTCACATGCAAACTGTCACCCAAGAAAATTGGTCAAAATTTAACCACTGAAACCACTCTGCATAGTCCTTTTGAATGGTAATAATAAATATTATTATTTTTTAATATTTCATTCTTTCATGTTGACTTTCTTGAAGGGTCTCGCCCAAACTGTGGGCATGATTTTCTTCGCAGCGCAGTTCTGTTAAATTGTAACAACAATTATTTTCTTTTTTTCCTGTTGACTTTCTAGAAGAAGTGACTCAGCCAATCTGTGGTAATGATTTCTTCCTCGTGGCATTGCATGGAAAACCTTGCACCTTCCGGGGATCAGATTCGAATGCTTAAAAAAGCATATTTCCTTGGTGAAACAATTCATTCAATAATTAAAAAAAGGAATTTAGCAAGAGCAAAAAATCAATTCATTCAATAATTAAAAAAAAGGAATTTAGCAAGAGCAAAAAATATTCTACCGAAGTTGGTAAAATTTTATCATCAACATAAGTGAGATTCTGATTGATGTGCCGATAATCAACATAAGTGAGATTTTTAACATGTGCAAATGTAAATTTTTAACTAAATCATAATTTTTTTACTAAAATTCTTTTCTTTCTTTTCACTAATACTCTAGAATAAAATTTAATAATAAAAGATATTGTCCGAGAAAGCATCATAAATATTCTAAGAGTAGAATAAAATATCGTCCATCAACATAAAACCTTCACTTATTTATGAATGTAAATCTGTATTTAAAACATGAAAATAGATATTTAGTAATGTTTAATTTTTTCCAATATAATAATACTATATTTTAACAAAAATGTTCAGAGAGTGGAAATTTTTGTTAAGAGAGTGGAATTCAAAATTAGTTTTTATTATTTTATAAAATTATTAATTATATTAATATGATTATAGTAAATATGATTAATTAATAGGTAAATATAAATAATAAATTAACTGAGTTGTGTTTGATTATATGTGAGATGAAGTTTTACGCGATAGAATTTTTTTTAGGATGGTTTTTACTTTATAGATTGAAAAAAAATGGTTTTTTTACACGAAAATAGTTAAGTGAAAGTTAAGAGGCTGTGTGAGGTCTTATAATTTATATAAGCTAGAGCATGCTTTTGTAGACCTGAATCTAGATGGCTGGGATGACAAACCATAATCCCAATCATTCAAGCTAAGAACCATTTACAAATTATACAAAGTTTGAGGGTAAGTGTTTGATAAGGAAAATTTTAGGGGCTAATTTTCTATGTTTTTTCGAAACAAAAAAGATTCACCAATTTCTATTTGTTTTAAATGATTAGCTCACATTCTATAGTATAAAACTAGTTTACCTTAAAAATTGCCAAAATTTTATATAAACTAAAATAAAATCATTAGAAATGTAAATATTTTTACAAAAATATTGCCAAACATTTTACAATTTGCATATTAGGAACTAGTAAGATTTGCTAAGTTTTTAAACTTTAAAATAAACTTCCATCCTTAAAATTTTCCTTGGTACTAAGTGATTTGCAAAAGGGAAAGCAAGCATAGATTTAAAAACTAGCAATTGCACACCTTGATATTGTTATTCTTCTATTGTTAAAAAAAATAACTAGACACAACCAAGATGGAATCAAGGAGAGGAGGCAAAATAAATTTGTTTGATGTGAAAGAGATGTAAAATTATTTCACTATCACTCTTAACCATAAGTAATATTTTAATATTCATATAAGTAAAGTAATTTTTATTAATTTTACAAGAAAATAAAGTAACTAAAATTAAGAAAAATCTTATAATTCCACTTTTTAACAAAATAATTCATAAATTTTTGAAAATGATTGAAACTTAAATAAATGGTTCAAGTATTTATCTGAACTAATTTCATTCAAGATAGAAAGAGTAAATATATTTGTTTGAATAGATACACTGAGAGTGTGAAGTATAATTCATTCAATTATTATATCACTACTCAGTGTATAAGTTTATGTTATACATGGGATATTATTTTCAACACAATTAAAACTAGGATAGAACATTGGGTTCGGTGTTTTAGCACAATAAAAATTAGGATTGAACATTGGGTTAGGGGTTCCCATAAAAGTGTAGATAAATGTAGAGCAATGTAAACATAAACTACATGAAACCAAAATTAATTGTTATTTTAATATATTAAAATAATTAAAAAATAAAAAGTAAGATTTTAATATAAATTTAATGGGAAAATTATTTAAATAAAAATAGTAATATAATATAACGAAATGAAGGATTGAATGACTGTATAGAGGTTTTTTATTTTTGAAAGATAATTTGTTGAAACTGAGAAGCTCTCTACAATAGTTGTTCTTCTGTGAGAAAAGCTACAACAGTATCAAGAAAACCAAATATAATCTCCTCTTATAAAAAGGTTGGCAGAGTTTTCTTAGCTTGGAGAGGTGGTGATGATTTCTTTCCCACTCGTTTATATTCAAAGATTGTACATATTTTCTCCATTTTTGAAATAAGTAGATTAAAAAAATAACCCGTTTGGTGAAACTCTTAATTGGTCAATTAGCAGAGCTCAATAATAAATCCAATCATTATTATGAACATGAACATGGCAATCATTTGAAAGAGTTTATGGTGCAGGTTATTCTTAGGCTTAAGATACTCTCACAAAAGCTGCAACAAATCCAAAAACAAAGGGCCCAAACTATTATTCATTTTACCGGTACAATATCAAGAAAACCAGGTAAAAGCCACTTCTATGATTGTAATACTAAGTTACACTGCTCACTACAAATCTCAGTCCAAACCTCTCTAATTTTTGTACTAATTTCATTCTCAAAACATTACATTACATTCAAAGCTAAAACCATGCTAAACACAATTACTGCAACCTTAAGAGTTATGGTTCACTTTGTGGCATGCAGCTATACTGTAGGGATCCTTTCAATGAGTTGACAACAAATTTAAGAGTCTCTCTGAAGTAGTGCAATGTCACAATGACCTCTTAAAAGCATATTTCAAAGATGAAGGCCTCAAACACCACTAAGTGCATGCGACTTCACAATTTCAAATGGACATTAGAGACATGAAGCTTAAATATACCCCAAGTGGAAGAGAAAAGTCAATTGCATGTTGAACATTAAAAGGATGGATGTGTTCTCGTTGTAATATTAGTGATGGATCAAGCCTAAAGAGTACAAATAGTGTGCATTACAATTATGTAAATCTATTATCAAACACCCCTCTCTAACATTGTGTTGTCTCACGGTGGGTTGTGACTTATTACAAGAACAGAATGCAAACAATGATTTACAATACCAATACAAAGCAACTTTGAAGACTGTTTAAAAGGGTGATGAACACATTGTCAAATGTATTGATGGAATCGATGCAGATGTAGCATTTTAAATGATGCAAGGCATATGTTTAAATAATATTCTAACAAATATTAAAAGTTGTTGAAAGAATGCATTGAGCATTGAAAGAGGTATGTTATATTGTGTCTATTGAAATACCTCTAAATCTTAATGTTCCATAGTAGTAGCCAAGGGACCGTGATGCAATGTGAGCACTTCATGCAATTCAGTTTGAATATAAGTGTAGTGTTAGCATTCATTATTGACAGAATCGTAGTCCATTTTGATTTGTGAATGCGAATTGGTTGAGGTCGCACCTTCCAAATGTGATTGGATTAAGAGCGCACCTCCCAAGTCGCACTTCTAAAATGTGACTTGAACAGTCTCATGCCAATCACCCATGGTTTTATAGATGAGGCATGAAAATCATTGGATGAGAGGAACCATGCAAATGTTTTTAGTTGTGTGCTTGCATATCCCAGATATTCATTGAAAACAGGTGTGATTTCATTGAATATTCTGCTAGGTCCATTGAATGACAAGACCATTGTTGTCACTACTGCTCATGGGCTAAAGTTTACACAATCCAGTCAATTCAGTCTGGGGCATGGTGATGGCATGACCGAACGTTCATTGTTCACTGTTGCAGAAACATGTGTCTTCAGTTTGGGGCATGGTGATGGCATGACCCTTCAGTGCTACAGAAACAGGTGCAGGGGTATGGTTGAGGATGGCATGTAAGCATTCAAACAAGTATGTCAGGATGGCGCGAGAGTATAGAGACATGAATTCTCCTTTCCCTAGGCAGCGTAGTCCAAATACTCATAGCACCTAAAGTTTTAGTCAAGTTAAAATGGTTAAAAAAAATTCAACACATGTCAGAATACAATTTGTCAGAAGGGCGATAAGAAAGGTTTCTGATTGGTGAGGTGAGCAGTGTTTGCTCACCCAATCTCATAAAGAAAATACCTCCAGTGCAATTAAAAAAAAATTGATTGTTAAAACATTTTATTAGTATGTTGTTCAATATGAATGAGATGTGTAATTCTTTCCATTGATAGATGTTTTTAATGAATTTACACGTAACTTTTTTTTGGCTAGTTTATGTGAATAGGTTTTTGTTGTTGGTTTGACCCAAGGGGATTTGAACCTTTGATTTCATGGTTTACATAATGGTTCATAACATGGCAATTGCCAATTGTGCTACCCCCATGTTGTGACAAGTAACATTAAAAAATATAATATTAATAACACAATTTTTTTCATGTAACTATATATTTATTGATAAAGAGATATTATATCTTAGTGTGTTGCTCAAGATGAACATTATGTGTAATTCCTTTCATGTTTAGCATGAAGTTCACTCGTGGCATATATATAAATAACCAATATAGATCCATGTTAATGAGATGTATCAAGTATCGAAATGGATCAAATATATTAAGGTACAAACTTTTATTAAGTTTTACATTATAAAAAATTGCACTCATAAAACTAAAATAAAACTAATTACATCTCTCGTAGCTAGTAAACATATAAAAATTCACACTAGAATTAATTAAATCTGATATGTTCAAGAAGGACGTCATGTATTTATCATCATGTATGTATTTCACAACCAGATTGTTTAATCAAAGATCCCACGAAGATGAGGCTCCCATGACATTCATATACTACCAAAAAATCATAGAATATACCATTCAGAGTGTGTTGTGGAATTCAGAAAAATTGGCACAACACTTAAAGTATGACATAGTTTTCTTGCAACAAATGAATCATACGAAAATTATTGAACCTATTCTGAATGTACTAGTCTTATGATATGCTCGAGGCCTGCAGGAATATTATCCACTAACTTTAGTATATTTATCCAGTAGTCTCTTCCATCTTTAGTATTCAAGTCCAACCAAAGATGGTTGTTGCCTACTAACAATCCAAAGGTAGCATTTGGCTTGGTCGTAGTTGAAAGTTTTGTAAATTCTAGCAAGAGCTTAGGTGGAAACAATGATCCACCATAGTTATCATTGGTGTTGTTGATCATTGAAGAACTACTTTCATTATAACTTAGGCCACTAGGGCCACTGAAAAGATTTGATCTGGGAGAGCCACAGGCTGTTATCAAAGTTGGAAGTGAATTGGACTTGTGGTATGGCCAAAGGAAATTAATGTTATGATCATACATTTATTCTCTTATATTAACCATGGGTCATTGCACCGTGAAGGGCTTGAAATTATGGACATATTGGTCTTTCTATGGCTTCATTTTCTCGGTATCATTCAATTTTAGGTTGTTTTCACCATTGAAAACATTACTTGTTTCCTTCCGAGCATCATTAGTTATGCATGAATTGCTTGAAGGTGCAATGGCGCCTTGACCCAACTGCAAATCAGGGGCATAGTATGCATAACCAAGGGCTAAGGAGCACATGTTATCTAAAAACTGAGTAACAAAACCCTGGTGATCTTGGTGCAGTGATAGTCCATCCACATTTCCAGATTGATTTAGAACGCTATAGCTCCCAGAGTATTTGTTTGTCCCTTGAACCAAATTTTGATCCATGTTTTGAGAATTAAGTGCTAGTACTGGTACAGGTTGTTGTTGAGCCCAAACATGAGAACCCAGAGCAATAATTGGATCATCAAATCTGTATGATGCAGCAAACCTTAGCAAATTTAGGTTTGGTTGGTTCATGTTTCCATTTTAAACATTCTATCATATTGGATGAATACCTATATGCAACAAGCTTCAAATAATCTCTAAGTAATCGTGCTTCAGCCTCCATCATTGCATTCTATCGCTGTGTCAGGAAAGCAAAGTATTGAGATATCTGGGAAGTAGCAAAGAGGTTTGTTCGTGGTTTCTTCAAATGTGTGTTCCAGTTGTTCTTAATTTTGTTTTTTGTTCTCCCTGGTAGATGAGAAACTATTGCAGACCACCTAAACATTCAATTTAATATCAAAAATCCACCAATATAATCGACCTCAAACATCATAACTTATAAAATTACATGACATACACCAAGGTTTGTTTAAATATTACTTGTTTCCCACTTTATATCAGGCCTCAAATAGTTGGTCCATCGAAGTCTACAACTTTTTCTACACCTAAGAAACCCTGCAACATAGGAAAATCACATTTTTATGCGGTATATGATGATAGAACTTCGCAAAAGTCAACCATATCAACCATATTCAGGAAATCTTAAATTCGAAACCTAAGGGTCATTCACTTTCCCTAATTTTCCAACGAACATTCTCATAATGGAATGAATATCCCCTAAATTTCATGTAATAAAAAAATGTAATGTGCAGTGAAACTACAGTTCGAACAAAAATAATAAAAATTGTAATCCCAACAATGGAATTGTGCCATATCAACCATTTTCAATTTGTTGAATTCCAAAGCCATTGCCGGAAATAGGCCTGGAATCTCAAATGAAAATTTGAAAATTTGAAAAGAAAATGAAAATTTTCGAATGAAAATTTGATGACGTTTTTGTATTATTCACACCTTTCATTTTACGTTTTATTCAAATTTGTTAGTGTCAACTTCCCCTTATTATTTTAATTTTTTTAATGAAGAGTTTATTTAACATACACTTTTGGTAAATACGGGGATCAAACATTCCAATTGCTCTGGCAAAATATATTACTTGTGGATCGTCTCCCTATCAGTTTGGCATCATAAACACATTTTAGTCATTGAATAATAACAAATTATTATATTCGGGATTTCGCCTAATTTGTTGTGACTAGTCCAAAGATAACATTACAATGTAAATCAAACAATGGCCCACACTATTTGTAAATAAAGCTTCCAAACTAACCATGTAAAGAAACAGAACCAGACCAAAAATTGTAAGCGAGAAAGAACACTCCGCATAAAACCAAGTATTCATACAAACCAAAGTATAAAGATAACTGAAAGTAATAGTCACCAACCAATAAAACTAGCAATTGCACCGGGAGGTGCAAAGGAACGCTGAAAGGAAACCTCCCAATGATGTAAGGGGGGCAAAAAAGGTAGATGTTGAGTTAATTCTTCTCCAACTCCTCCTAGGGGAACAGAGGGAGAAGAATAAATGGCCTCCAGGGACTGAAATCAACCGAATTCACTATCATGCCGTCTCTAGTAACATAGCAATGGAATGTAGGCTTTCGGGAGGGCGTATACTTGCTATTCCTTGGGGTTATGGTCTAAGAAGTTCGAACATCAAAATATAATGAGAGGATATTGCCTTTTAATACAGTTTACAAGGGGAGGATTTCTATTAATATTCAAGCACTTTATAAAAGAGAGAGATAGCCTCTGTGCATTATTCAAAGGATATTCGATTGTTTTTTATTATTATCGAATAAATTAAATGTTAAAAATAATTAAATAATAATTAAAGTTTGAATTTATATATTTATTTTATTTTTAATAATTACATGCTAGGATAAGAAAAGATTTCAAAACCAATAAAAAAAGAAGAAAAATAAAAGTAAAAATTAAATAAATAAATAAATAAATAGAAATAAAATAAAATAAAGATATAATTAAAATTAAAAATAAAATAGATAAAAATAAATAAATAAATAAAATAAAATAAAAATTAAATTCTTAATTACAAAAACAAGAATATAATAAATAAATAAATATAAATAAAATAAAATAAAGATTAATAAATAAATAAATAAACAAACAAATAAATAAAATGAAATAAAAATAAAATTACATAAATAACAAATGAATAATAGTAAAATTAAAAATAAATATTTTTATTAAAATAAATATGAATATTTAAAAGTCTTCCACCTCTTCTTTGCTGCCCAGGTAGCTTTTGCGACTGAGGATTAATCTCACCATAATATCAAATATTAGCTCCACCACAATCTCTCTGAGAACGCTGCTGCAACGCCCCGAATGTGCTGAAAAGGGCACAGGAGGAGCTGGACTTCATAGTTGGAAGGGAACGCGTTTTGGAGGAATCGGATCTCCCAAAGTTGAAGTATTTGGAGGCGACCGTGAAAGAGTCGAGCCCCCGCGCCGCGAAGGAGCAAACGACTTGACAGCAGCACGGTCCAGTTTGTGGCTGCGTGGCAAATAGCGTGACGGCAAATGTCAAATTTTGAGTGGCGGTAAGAACGATGAGAACGCGCTCTGATTGGCTCAGCGAACACTCGCATTCGGAAAGCCAACAAAGAGAACGCTTTCAGCTTAATTAGTATATGTAGTTAAACCCAATGTGTATTTTGGCTAATGAATGATGGGGGAACACAGGCATGGAAAATACCCAAACACCATTCTATGCAAAAGCTGAAGATTTTGTTAGAGCTTACTGAAATTAGTATATGTAGTTAAACCCAATGTATGTATTTTGGCTAAGGAATGATGGGGAACGAAATTTTGTTTGTAAAGGAGCCATATTCTTTTATTTCTATCTATTCTCGCTATATATATGAACATACTGCAGTGAATGAACTCAAAGGATAGAGAAACATGTCTGACCAGAAGAATCAAGTTTGTTCAGTAAATCTTCGAAGGACTTTCCCATTTGACATTTTTGTAAGCCTGCTTTTACAAAAGTTAGAAACTCTTATAGAAATAAAGTGTAGATGCTCTGAGAACAAGTTTACACCTAATAGAAATGAGTGCAAATGCTTTGAGACCAAGTTTACCCCAATCGAAATGAGTGTAGATGCTCTGACACGAAGTTTGCATTGCAATTAAATTCATTTTTTTAACTTTTAAATAAGCATACTTGATTTTGAAAGCATGCAAGATTATCCAGACTTGATAAATCAATACAGTAATGGTTAGGAGACGCCTTCCACAAATCGACACAAAAGAATGTTCTGGAAAAATATTATCAACACCTACACAGCGTCTTCTTTGAGTCCTGTCGATCCAAGTCATTGCAACTCTGCTTTGATAGTTAACGAAAAGGCTGAAAGGTATGCATTTTCTTCATTTCCAGAAGTTGAAGCTTCATTTGTGGTTGGATGCAAGCTGACTCCAGCCTCAGCATTGAGCTCTCAATAGCATTCACACAATCCCTGGCAAAATCATGGCCCAAAACGGTAAATTTAAGTATTGTCAGTGACATTTCAGTGGGCTTCAAGATGGGAGACATTGTGATGAAATTGAATTTCCGGATCTCCATGTGCCTTCGCCTGGTTGCACAAGACTTGGGCTCACATGGCAGCAGATTCTTCCTTTCTATGCTACACTGGCTCTTGCAAACCTCTAGGCCAGAAAACCTCAATATATACCGACTGCACAAAATTCTCTTCACCGATGACAACAAAGAAAAATCCCTTCAAGCTAAGAAAATGCGCTTTCAAACCAGGCTTGAAAGAAGGGATCTTTGGAGCAGACCAACCGCTAGACACCAAGGGTTTTATTGTTCATTCAAGAGGAGGAATACAGAGGGTTTAGGATACATATACAGCTGCAAGAACTGAAAGACCTGTGTTTCCGACAAAATTATTATGATGGTGATATCCACCATGCAATACAGAGCCTTGCACCAAGAACCAGGGAGGATGACCATTCTACAAAAAGGATTCCTCTGTTTTGTTATTCAAATGTTCAGTGGGTGGCTAGTTGTATCCAACATTTTTACAACCGTTTCAGGCAAAGTCTGTGATTGTTTGAATCACAAAATGCAATCTCTTCTGGGTTTTAAAAACAGTTTGTATGATCTTGAACATTTGGCTTCTTGGAATGTTTCTTTCAGATGTTGCTAGTGGGAAGGTGTCTCCTGTGACAGTCGAACCGGCGTTGTTGTTGCGGTGGATTTGCATAATTGCAGTTTGAGTGGCATTCTGCGCCCTGCTGCACTGTTTAAATTGACGACCCTGCAGCATTTAGATGTTAGCTTCAAAAACTTTACTGGTTTATCTATTCCTATAGAGATGGGTCTTTTGAAAAACATGAATTTGAATTTTCCATGTGCTTATGCAGACATTGTATGTAATTGGATGATCATCTTATTCCACGATGAGTAGTATTGTGTGGGAGTCTTGTTATTGTTGTGTGCGAGAGCGACGCCGAAATGCCCTCGGGCGCGAAGAGCGGCAATTTCCAAGAATTCGATAGGCTGTTATTGTTTGTGTCAGCCTTCTGTATAAGGGCTTCTATCTTATACTGGCTCGGTTTCAACCCCACGGATCTTAACAGGGACCCTAATTCCAATTGTGTCAATCTCCCGTCATGATTTTTGTCGAACGTCATGAATATCTCTCACAGTTGTGCGATTCGGCCTTTGTCCAGCCTGGAGGACATGCCATGGCTCTCGTTCATTTTCTTCAATCGCACTACATATTCAGCTGCACGTCTGATTGGAGATTTTATGAACTCCTGCTATGGCAACGCTGCTGCAACGCCCCGATGTGCTGAAAAGGGCACAGGAGGAGCTGGACTTCATAGTTGGAAGGGAACGCGTTTTGGAGGAATCGGATGAGGACCCCAACGTCAATGACGTGGGCACGCAAAAGCAAACGACTTGACAACAGCCGCGAAGGTCAAACAACTTGACAGCAGCACGGCGCAGGGAGGTCGAACAGTGAGCAGGCACATGTCAATTTTTTATTGGCGGTAAGAACGATGAGAACCCGTTCTCATTGGCTGAGCGAAAAATCGCATTTGAAAAGCCCATAAAGGGAACACTTTCAGCGTAATAAAGAAACTATAACTAAGAAAGAATTAAGAAATTAGTTGTACCAATGAGATTGTTGTGAAATTGGAAGCATCGATTCCTTGAGTACTTCTTCAGCAATGGTGGTTGATCCAAAACTACGGGAAGCAACCTTTCCCATTATAAGAGAAATAAGTCCCATCATCGAATTATATGCAATAATGAACAACAACAAATCCTTGATGATAATAGGATTCTATTAAGGAACTGACTCTATAATATGATCTTGGTATATATATCAAACTCAAATTTGCCTCAATGCCCTCCCAACCAAGAAAAAAAATGTGGGCATGAAATATTTGGTATGGCAGAGATGAGATGAAGTTTAAACCGAATGAATGAATATGCCTACTCATTAGTCATCTGGCATAGATGGAATTCAACTCTTTTCTTTTACACGATTAATTTTTCGACCCCATGAAACATTCTCCCATCTCTTTTGAACTTTTGCAGACTTCAGGCCTCAATCAAAACTTTCTTCTTTGGTAATCTTGAAATTTCAATCTTGATATCTCTTAGTGAAATTTCAATCTTGATATATCTGGTTCAAGATTGAGATATCACCATCTTGGTACTCTTGAAATGTCAATCTTTGAATCTTGGTTCATTTGAGATCTCACCATCTTCGGTGAATAAACCAATGTCGGCTTCTGGTCCACAACATCAACAATTATAACAAGCTTCACATAGTTGTCAGACCCATAGTTAACAAGGGCTACACACCCAAACTCGACATATCATTTGAAAATCATGATGTCTCCATGCTCTTCTACTCCTTGCGCTCCGCCAGGTGCCTACGCCTTCCCAGAGCAAACTGAGAAATCCTTAAGGACTTCTTTCTTCAATATTCCTAGTCTGTCGGCATGGATGGTGCCTCACTCTTTACACTTCCTCTGCAAACACTTCTGAGCTTTTATATTTAAAAAATTTGGAGCACCACCACGAACACCCTGCTTTTGTCGGCCCGCTGGCCTTGTACCCATTTAGGCGTTAATAGAATTGAATGTACTGCAAAAATAATTTTATTTGGGGGTAAATTCCATGCTAATATCTCAGTTAAGAGCACAACAATTTTTTGGCGTGCTATAACTTCACTTTTATTAGAAATCAAATCTCGCCCTTCTCGTAGACTTTCTATGTGATATTACCAAACTCGTGATTCAAATTTCAGGATCTTGGGAATGGGAAATTTAGAGGCGGGATCCTGGAAAATTTTATTAGCAATCAATTCTCACCAGACTTTCCATGTGATATTATGAAACTAGTGATTCAGGATCCTGGAAATGGGAATTTAGAGGCGCTTGTAGGTTAAGACAGGTATTCTTGATTTTGACAAGTTCAATTTGAAATGTGACGTCATTTTGACATATTATCAATTTCTAAAACATGTCAAACTTGACGGGAGAAAATTTCTACTGGCAGTCAAATACGTTTTGGAATTCCAAATACGTTCTATGGGACGTCAAATTCCAGGCCTAGCCAGAAATGGGGGCAATGATTGTTTGTATACAACGCCTCCTCTCTTATGTTGTGTGCGGAATGTGTCGAGAGATCGAACTATTGCGAGAGGTCATGTCAAAATAAAGGTCGGCGGATGTGATTCGCCTGGGGAGGAGAGACAGTTGCGATCGCGCCACAACATCATGGGGCTCCGTGGCAAACAATGGATTGGAAAACAACGGATTGCAAAGTAATTAAAAAAAAATCAACACGTGTCAGAATATAATTCGTCGGAAGGGGGATAAGAAATATTTCTGATTGGGTGAGGTGAATAGTGTTTGCTCACCCAATATCATAAATGAAACGCCTCCGACGTAAATATCCTTATTTCTCACATTTACAAGCTCTTCAATTTAGTAGTTAAGTAGGGCTCTCTAAAATTTGGATTCAAAGTCTCATTTTACTTATTTTTAAAAGCGGGGATAATATAGTCCATGTAACAATAGGACCATTATGATTAGCTTCATTTTAGACAAATTATATAGAATTATTTTAGAAAAAAATATCAATGCATGGGTAGAAAGTCATGGAAAAGAGCAGAACACAAGGTCGGATTTAGGATTTATTATTTAATTATAAACCACCTTGTTACACCTAAGATCATTATGAAGGAGTGTCACTAACCAAACACCTATATTGTTTCATTAACTTTAGAAAATATTTTGACGTAGTGCCTTGAAATATGTTAGAAGAGCTAAAAGTTCCTCTTGAGTTGACAATTGTTACAATAAGGTTGTATGAGAAGGTTATGCCTAGTATAGGAACATTGTGGGTTGGTCTAATGTCACATAGGAATTAAATACGGTTGTTGCCTATCTCCTTCCCATTTTGGCATATAAATTGACTATTTAGAGAGTTGTTTGGAAGAAGTGGGTTGTGACAATCTAACTCTCGTTGGTATGGTCACCATCCTTCTTATATACGCTAATGATAGTGTTCTTATAGTGAAGAGTCTATGTGATCTTAACAAGAAACTAAAAACTCTCAAGGATTTTCTCTCTTGTAGTAATATTGACTATTAGCACTAACAAAATGAAGGTTATGATAATTAAATTTCATTAAGATCACTTACACTAATTTCATGTATGACAATGAAAGCTTGGAGGAAGTCACCTCATACAAATTTCTCATAATCAATCTCAATCACAAGCTTAACTAGAACAATAACATTAAGAAAAGGATAAATTGAGTATGAAAATTCTATTATGGGATAGAAAATAGTTGTGATTTAGTAGACCCTTGGTTACCAGTTAAGAAGAAACTCGTTATTGAAACTCTTATAACCCACGGTATTTTATATGATTGTGAAGTTTGGGGTTGTAGCATATCTAGATAATTGTGGAGAAATATAGAGCAAATAAAAATTCATTATAGCTAATAATCTCAAAATTAAAGGCATGCACCCTATCCTATCCTCCCAACAAAAGTAGGTGTTTCCCCATTTAGAGCACGCCTATGAGTATGTACCTAATATATAAGAATAAATTAAACAACATGGTAGACAAGAAGTTTCCTAAGATTACTTTAAACTTTAGTTAAAATAACTAATTGCTCAAGTGATGGTGACATAAAGATGCCAAGTATTGGCTAAATCATTCTGGAGTAATGAAGCCACTTTACAAAATAATGTGAATATTAAAAATATTATTACATCTAAATTTAAAGAGAAATTACAGAGCAATAAATAAGAAGATAAGGAGGTGACTAACCCTAGTATTGAAGATCAAAAGGATGTCTTTGTTTTGACTAGTATAAAGAAGAAACACAACATTGCCAAAATAAAAACAAACTCTCATGAGCTCCGTAGTGAGATGGGGCATTGGGAAATTGCTCAAATGCCATGGGTTGAAAAAAATTGTCATCTTTGTGACACTATGAGGGTTGAAGATGAAAAGTGCTTTATCTTAGATTTTATTGCATACATCTACATTAGACCATAGTTACAAAATATTTGTTACAATACCGACTTATCTAACTTTAAAAAAAAAAAAATGAAACTAGAGGATTTATATATTTCAAAGGATAAAACAGAACTTAGAACATATATACAACAAAAATTTCGTCATCATAGAAGTTCACATACCAAAAATATGTCCTAATTCAACATAAGATGAAAGCTAAGAGAAACTTCATATACATCATTATTCGAAAATGTTTGTTAGTATTAAATTGACAAAAAAATGCCTAATAATTTAAGAAATTTGAAGAACATATTTATTTAAGAAGCATGATGTGAATCATCTAGCTTCTTCATCCTCAACTTCTTTTTCTAGCCCCATTATTGTTTTCCTTGTTTCCTCTTCAGATCCATGATGATGGACTACATTTTCATTCCCCAACAAGTTAAGGAATGAGTTTGTAGAATGGATTATATTGAGAGATACATGTTTTTTCTTGGTAAAAAAATGAATAAATAGGTGGCACGGTTCCTTTAATTTAGTCTCCAATGCATTGATATACCTCTCCATGCAAAAGGATGACAATTATGACCTCAAACTGGGAGCTAGAAGTGGTGTTTGGGATTCAAAATGTCATACAAATATCACTCATTACCATACATTTTTCACCTATGCTTCCATTATATCACTCATTATTCACCACCATGTCACTTCATTTTCCCTATTGTTCACCATTAATGGGTCTCATTTATATCTTCCAAATATTATTTATTTTCAAGCATTTTTAAGAGAAATTCTTGATTAAATATTAGAAAATAATATATTTTACTTCATATATGGAAAGTGGATTTTTTTTGTGACATGTGTAGGTTCCAAGGAAGCTTCCAAGACACCTTTATGTGGCCTTGAATGATCAAATTCGAATTTGATAAGATAAACCTCATGGAGAAGATCAAGGACAAAAGGGGGTTATGTGTCTAGATGGTTGAGAGATGTATGGAACTAAAGAGAGATTAGTGGATCATCATTATGAGTTTGTTACTCATCCCATTGTATAAATAGGAGTACAATCTCCTCCACTTATAAGTTTTGTAATCTTAGAATCTTAGAATTTTGGAGTATGTAATCTTAGAAGCTTAGAGTTGTAATCTTAGAGTTGGTTTGTAATGGAGATTTTGAAATAAATAATCATACTTCGATTTTTCTTCTACATATGGTCTCCTTTGAAGTGGTGTGCTTGTGGAGTTATGGAGGGCCCCCATGGCCTCACTTGCATGCTTATTTTAGGTATAATTTAATTTATGTTTTTATTTCATTTTAGCTTTCAAGTTTTTGTTAAATGTTCTAATATTGGAAGAGTCTTATTTGAAAGTGTTCTTGTAATAGAACCGTAAGATCTCAGACAATTATTAGATTTAGATTGATTTCATTTCAGCTTTTAAGTTTTTATTAGATGTTCTAGTATTGGAGGAGATCCTAAAATTCAAGTGTTCTTGTAAGAGAACCTTAGGATCTTGGCGAATGTTAGATCTAGGTTTAGTTCATTTCAGATTTTAAGTTCTTGTTAGATGTTCTAACGTTAGAAGAGATATTGTAGAATATGTTATTGTAAGAGAACCATAGATCTCAGACAAATTAGGAATCTTTCTAGACCTATAGGTGGCACTTCTAAGTTTACCTTCCCAGGTTGACATTAAATGAACTCTAATTGACATCATCAATTAGAACCAAACAAGTGGTTTCTTGGATTGCAATATTTTATGATATTGAACAAAAGGTGTTGTTGCGATCCACTATAGTTTCCTAATAATTTTGTAGAACCCTCGTATCTCCCTTAGTTCCTTATCACCCATTTTCCTTTCATCATTAATCTATTTGCATTATAAGGAGGAGAGTGTTATGCAACCAACTCACAAAATCGAAGAAAAGATAGATCAACGACTTAGAAATCAGCCTCTTCGAGGGGGTAACCTCCTTTACATTACATAAATGAATAGTCCTTAGATGATTCAAATGAAAAAACCTCCTTTCTATATATAGGAGTCTAAGGGGTCACAATATAATTAGAGCTTACAAAACAATACTAATGTAAGGGCACAACAATAACAATAGTGGGCTTCTATGGGGCAAAATAATAATAATATGGGGACTACATGGGCACAATAATAAAAATAATGGGGCTACACTAATAATAACAATAAGGGGCTACACTAGTATTATAGGGACCTAACATGCCCCTCTACTTCAAAAAGTGTTGTCATCAACGTTTGAGTAGTTCTGGATGATTCTGTATAAAATTCTCATCCTCCCATGTGGAATCTTTAGTGGGTAAGTTCTCCACTTGATGAGATACATTGAAATTGATCAATTTCGTAGCTGTCAAGTTCTTGCTTCCATGATTGCTTTAGGTTCCAGTATGATTTTTCCTTCCTCTTCAAGTTCTGGAAATATTGTTTGAACTGGGAGCTTGTCACCTATAACCTTCTTTAAGCATGAAACATGGAAATTGGGTGCACTTGAGAAGATGCAGGAAGATCCAATTTGTATGCCATAGTACCAATATTTTGAAACACCTTGTAAGGACCATAGTACTTTGGAGATAATTTATTATCCTTATTATCTTGCTTGAGGGACATTTTTTTGTATCGTTGTAGTCGTAAAATTACCCCGTCACCTACATCATACCAATATTTTGAAACACCTTGTAAGGACCATAGTACTTTGGAGATAATTTATTATCCTTATTATCTTGCTTGAGAGACATTTTTTTGTATCGTTGTAGCCGTAAAATTACCTCGTCACCTACATCAAAACTTCTTTTGCTGTGATGTTGATATGCCTATTGTTTCATTCGATTTTGTGCCAAAGTGAGGTTATCCTTTAAGAGTTGGAGAACTTATTTTTGATGCTCGATGTGATCTTAAATTGCTTGAACCTTAGAATTTTCTCTTAGATATGATGTGATGGATAGTGAATTATATCCATAAAGTGCCATAAATGGGGTCATTTTTGTTGCAGTATGGAAGGAAGTGTTATGCCACCATTCAGCCAGAGGTAACCACTTAACCTATTGTGTTTGTTTAGCAAATACAAGGCAACGAAGATATCCTTCCAAACATTTGTTCACTATCTCAATTTTTCCATCATATTGAGGATGATAAGATGAGCTATGAGCTAATTGAGTACCCAGACAAGAAAATAATTCGTCCAAAAATTTCCAGTGAAAATGGGATCTCTGTCACTTACAATAATATTTGGGTTTCCATGTAGCTTTTGATTGTTTCCATAAATGTAGTAGTAATTGTACTGGCTTTAAATGGATGACATAATGCACAAAAGTGTGCATACTTGGTAATTCTATCAACTACCACCATGATGACACTATTTCCTTTGGACTTGGGTAAACCTGTGATAAAATCCATTAAAACCTCCTCCCAACCTTGACTTGGAATGTGATTTGGATTTATGCAGGAACAAAACAAAATACAAAAATAAACATAAACGCAAAGATGCGGCAAAAATAAAAATTCATTTCATTAATATCAAATAACTGAAATATGCTTATGGATAGAATGGACATAAACTAGCTAGAGTGATGGTAGCTTATCTTTGAGAAGAGATGTGGTGACTATGTGCCTCTGAAATGTGTTACAATGAGGCTCAACAACCTTTTTATTATTGAATAATAAGAGAAAACCCTAAACAACCAAAATCCTAACCTGAGGAGATGTAACACCAAGAGTTTATGGGCCTCGTTGGGGTTAGTTGGGTAGCCAACTTCCCGAGGTCGTAACTTGGTCATATTATCTTTGTTTGATGCGTATGATACCTCGTTAGAAAAATATATCCAAGGAATACAACTACTGACAGTGAATTTCAAGTTGAAAATTCCCTCTTCTAGAGGTGATTTTCCAAAAAAACGTCGTTTAGGGCCTCGAAATGGCTTCGGAAGTTTAGGACCCGAAAAACGGCCAAAAATAGTAAATTGTGCTACAATTAAGGAATATAAAAAATTGAAAGAAAAAATGGTGGGGGTCCAAGTAGAATAGGTGGGTGGCCACTAATATCCACCTGAATCATTCCTCCCCCCTTAGGAAGCAATGTTCCCCATTGCGTTGAATTCCTCCATGAGATGGGGAAACTTCTGCTGAACTTGGTCCCTAGTGAGCCACTTGCCCTAGTGAAGGAGTTGGCCTGCTTTGAAAACTCGATATAGTTGGATCTTTTGTTGTCAGGTGTTCTTTATCTGTGTGTCCATGATCCAATCAGTTGTGGCTTGTTCCATGTAGTGTAGGTTTAACTCTGTTGGTGTGAGTTGTTCTGCAATGTCGGATGTGTCCAACAATGGTGGAAAGTAGGGTCAAAGGTGGTCCACATTGAACATTGGGTGTAGACCAAGGAATGGTGGAATGCTGAGTGTTGGGTCAATTTACTAGATAAATTAACATAAGTATTTAATTATCAATCCGGGTTTGTAAAATTTGGAAGCATGTCCAAAATATATGGATTTCAACTATAGTCAATTTTAGAAGACAAATTATAGAACTTGAAGGAAATGCATATTAAAAATATAAAATTTAACTGAATAATTTCTAATTCAATATGTAATAAGTAGAAGAAGAGGCTCCTAACTTAGGAGAACTAGGTTGACCTTCTCTACAATACTATGTTGAGATTGCAACAAGATGATGAGCTTAGTGAAAAGAGTCGCGTTCACTAAGTGGGCCCGTAGGCTATTTTTGGCACAAGTCTATTTTTAGACATGTCGATCATATTCTATGAGTTGTAGGATGCTATTTGTGGATGGTTGGTCAAGTTGTTAAATAGATGGACTTCTATTTTTAGACATATTGGGCGGAATCTATTTTTAGATTGCCAGTCTAAAAATAGATATGTCGAATATTATTAGCTCTTAATAATATTTGGACTATAAACATTAACTTATTCTATTAGAGCACTTCAGTTAAGTGCACAGATGTGGCACAGGAGCTGACAGAAGGAATTACGCTATTCCTAAGGGTTAAGTGGAGCTATTGCATGGAGACTTCAGTTAGAACTCATGTGACAGAATTTGGTGGAGTTGTAGAAGTAGTTGGTGGAGTTGTATTCAATCTAACTCAGTTAGACACAATTGAGCTAGTTGTATCTAGTCTAACTGACTGATACACTAGTGAGAGTGGTGTGAATTAATTCACTAAATATTAACTCATTAATCAACCGAAGAATACATCAGTTAACTACAATGCATGGACAGTTTCAGTGGAGACTAGTGGAGAGGTAGGTGAAAGAGCAAGTTGAATGTCAGTTGTGACTATAGTGATGCATTGATTGCATCCAACACAGAGTAGAGTTGCCAATGAGGATTGTGTGAGCAAGGCTGGACCAATTTGAGTTCATTCAGAGCCAATATTCAGCAGGGATTGCGCATTAGAGGCAGGCTAGCAGGTGGCAAATATCAGTGCATGGATTTGCTAGATTGGGCCTGATTAGTGTGCAACGATTGGATTGTACTGAGAGCTTGTGAGAAGCTTTGTATGAGGATTGTTACATGATCTCTATGACATATATTATATACAGATAGTTGGGGTTTTTAGCTTCAGGCTTTCCCATTAAAACTATGTTCATATGTGTGAATTTTTATGGTTTCAATGTGTGCATGCAATTGATTTAATTTCCGCATATGATGATCAATAGTAAAAGAGATTTTGTATTGTGAATGAAGTCAAATAGTGTGTGATCAGAGAATCTTGGATGTATAACGCATTAATTATATAATTTCTACATACTACTTCATGAACAGAAATCAAAATCACTGATGAACAGTAGCTTAAGATGCATAAAAGGATAAGATAAGAGGCTCCTAACTAAGGAGTTCCATGTTGTCCTTATTTATAAGTTTATTCATCATTAATACCATTGTATGAAAACTGGAAACTCAGAAAATAACTTAAATAAAAGAAAGGAAGATGAATTCTAGTTATTGTTATTTGATCAGATAGAAGGAGAGTTTAACTTAAATGTTGGTTTGACCCTTCATATGCAGATTATAATTTAAACTAAGATTCATCGGCAGACATAATAAATCATCGTACATCTAAATAACTTACTAAATATGAAGCAAAACTAGTTTATGAAATTTCAACTAAATTAACAAGAAAGTGCACTTAGCTCAGTGTGGGGGCCCTCCACCCTTTCCTTGCACACTCAAAGTACTTCTCAGCTACTATAACTAAATAAATCATTCACCACATTGAACAGAAGAAAGAATATAGAACTGGTTTCTCCAATTAACTCAAAATATTTAGAAATCTCAAAGTAAAATCATACAAATTCTACATATTCATACCTTCAATGTTCTTGGCTTAAATAGAAAAATATGAAACAAACTTGACTAAAATGTCTCTAAAATTCATATCTATCCTAATCCCCTCTATCTTGGTCAAGCTCATCCATCCAATCACTCAAAATCTGGAAAATCCCACAAAATACTAATTTTGGCCTATTTCCTAGGGATTTCCTGAATGACAGGTCTTATTTGACTAATTTTGACCGGCCATGTTTTAGCTCGATTTTAATGAACTAATAGGTACACGTCCATCCTTGGTTCCAAATATTTCTAAATATTTTCTTATCTCGTTTCTAGGTGTCCTACAAGTATGAATTCGATGAAGCCATTACGAGAATTTTTAGTGGACAACTTAAAATCCAATTTTTGTAAAAACATCTAAAAACTGAAAAACATAATTTATATACCTGAATATGCATAAATTGGTAAAAATAAGGTGTATATGGATGGTATATGTTGTGAATCCAACTCCAAAAATAGAAGAAAAGAGATATCAACGCCTTAGAAATAAGCCACTTCGAGGGGGCAACCTCCAATACATTACATGAATGAACAATTCTTGGATGATACAAATTACAAAACCTCCTTTCTATATATAGGAGTCCATGGGGCCACAATTTAATCCTTGTGGGGCCACAATGTAATCCTAGCCGACCTAATAATAATAATTTAAGGGCACAATAATAACAATATGGGGGTTACAGGGGTACAATAATAACAATAAGGGGGTTACACTAACAACAATAAGGACTATACTAGTAATATAGGGACCTAACATGCCCCTCTCCTTCAAAAAAGTGTTGTCCTCAATGCTTGAGTAGCTTTTGGTGTACAGCCATAAAATTTTCATCCTCCCATGTAGAATCTTCGGTCGGTAAGTTCTTCCACTTGATGAGATACTCTGAAATTGATCGATTTCGTAGTTGTCGAGTTCTTGTTTCCGTGACTGCTTCAGGTTCCAATATGATTTTTCCTTCCTCATCAAGTTTTGGCAATATTGTTTGAACTGGAAGTTTTTCACCTATAACCTTCTTTAAGCATGAAACATGGAAAACTGGATGCACTCGTGAAGAAGCAGGAAGCTGCAATTTGTATGCCATAGTACCAATCTTTTGCATCACCTTGTAAGGACCATAGTACTTTGGCGATAATTTATTATCCTTATTAGCTTGCTTGAGGGACATTTGTTTTTATGGTTGTAGCCGTAAAAATACCCAGTCTCCTACATCAAAACTTCTCTCATTGTGATGTTGATCTTCCTGTTGTTTCATTCGATTTTGTGCCAAATTTAGGTTATCCTTTAAGAGTTGGAAAACTTCTTGTTGATGCTCGATGTGATCTTCCACTGCTTGAACCTTCAAATTTTCTCTTAAAGATGATGTGATGGATGGTGGATGATATCCATAAAGTGCCATAAATGGGGTCATTTTTGCTGTAGAATGGAAGGAAGTGTTATACCACCATTCAGTGAGAGGTAACCACTTGACCCATTGTGTTTGTTTATTAGATACAAAGCAATGAAGATATCCTTCCAAACATTTATTTACTATCTTAGTTTGAACATCAGATTGAGGATGATAAGATGAGCTATGAGCTAATTGAGTACCCAAACAAGAAAATAACTCTGTCCAAAAATTTCCAATAAAAATGGGATCTCTGTCGCTCACAATAACCCTTGGGTTTCCATGTAGTTTTTGAATTGTGTCCATAAATGTAGTAGCAACTATACTTGCTTTAAATGGATGAGATAATGCACAAAAGTGTGCATACTTGGTAAGTCTATCAACTACCACCATGATGACACTCTTTCCTTTGAACTTAGGTAAACCTATGATAAAATCCATTGAAATCTCCTCCCAACATTGACTTGGAATGGATAAAGGTTGTAGAAGACCCGAGGTCTTAATTGTCTCAACTTTATTCTACTGGAAAAGCAAACATTCCGCCACAAAATTTTGAATATTAGATTTAAGGCCATCCCAAAAAAATTCTTTCTTCACCTTGTGGTATGTTTTTAAAAATCCTGATTGTCCTCCTAAAGGAGAAGTGTGCAATTCCAAAAGAATCTTATGTTTTAGTTGGGATTTCTTACAAAGATATAAACGATATTTGTACCATAAGGAACAATTTTTCCAACTAAATGTATTAGATGTACTAGGATCTTGCTGCAACTTTTGAATGAGTTTCCACACTTATTCATCCTTCTTCCATTCATCTCTTACTTCAGTTATCCAATCTGGTTGGATAATAGAAATGGCACAAAGCAATGCTTCCACCTCTTCATTCTTTCTTGAGAGTGCATCTACAACAACATTTAGCTTCCCTTTTTTGTAGATTATTTCAAAGTCATAACCCAACATCTTTGTGACCCATTTTTTGCTGCTCTTCTGAAGATAGTCTTTGTTCCAAAAAGTGTTTAAGGCTATCATGATAATTTTTTACCTTGAAGTGTCTTCCCATTAGGTAAGTTCGCCATTTCTTTAGTTCATGTAGTATTGCTAACATTTCCTTCTCATAAATAGGTTTCTGTAAATACTTTCCTTTGATTGGATGACTTTCAAAAGCAATGGGTCTTCCTTTTTGCATTAAAACAACACCAATTCCATTTCCTGGGGCATCGCATTCCATAATAAAGGTTTTTGTGAAGTCTAGCGTAGCTAAGACCAGTGCTAGGCACATTGCCTATTTAAGATGTTCAAAGGCCTTAGTTGCTTCAGGAGTCCATGAAAATGCATCTTTATTCAATAATTTTGTTAGAGGTGCTACTATTCTCCCATAATTCTTAACAAACTTGCGATAATACCCTATTAACCCGAGAAATGCTCGCAACTGCTTTATGGTTGTGGGGAATTTCCATTCCTTAATGGCTTTAATTTTGTTAGGGTCTACCTTAACACCTTCGTGAGATACAATATGACCCAGATATTCCACCTCTTGTACTCCAAATAAAAATTTGGATGTTTTTGCATATAATTGTTTCTCCTGCAATAGTTTGAGCACCATATCAACATGTTGAACATGATCCTTCCAAGGCCTGCTGTAGATTAGTATATCATCAAAAAATACTAGCACAAATTTTATAAGGAAGGGTTTGAAAATGGAATTCATCAACCCTTGAAATGTAGAAGGTGCATTGGTAAGGCCAAAAGGCATGACCAAAAATTCATAATGACCCTCATGAGTTCGAAATCCTATTTTTGGAATATCTTCAGTCTTCATTCTAATTTGATGATATCCTGAACGAAGATCCAACTTGGTAAAATAAATTGCTCCATGTAATTCATCCAATAATTCATCAATCACAGGAATGGGAAATTTATCTTTAATGGTGATCTTATTGAGCTCCCTATAATCCGGACACATTCGCCATGATCCATCCTTCTTGTGTACCAATACTACAGGAGCAGAGAAAGAACTTTGACTAGGTTGAATTATACACGCCTCTAACATTTCTGCAATCATACGTTCAATTTCGCTCTTTTGGAAGTAAGGATATATATAAGGCCTGATGTTTGGAGGAACACTTCTTGGAATCAAATGAATAGCATGATCATGATCACGAATAGGTGGGAGTCCTTTGGGAATTTCAAACACCTTGGAATGATTGTCCAAGACTTGTTGGAGATCTGCAGAAATAGATGATTTTGATGTCGGAACTTCTAGAGAGCATAATTGTGCAATTACGCCTCGTTGTTCTTTCTTTAGAAGCTTCGTCATGACATTAGAGCTTATTATCCTTCCTGGCTTCCCTTCAATACCCCGTAATTCGACTTCCTTTCCTTCTGAAAAAAATTTCAAGAAAAGTTCTTGAAAATTAAAAGCTACCGTCCACAAAGATTGTAACCATTGTACTCCTAGTACAACATCAGCACCTCCCATAGGAATGGAAAGCATTGGACTAGTCAATACATATTCCCCCATGGTTAGCTTGATATTATGGCATTTTCCAGACCAATTTATAGCTCCTCCATTTGCAACCATCACTTGACATTCTGGTGTTGGGTATAGGAAACAATTTAATTCCTTGGCTACCTTACAATTAATAAAATTATGGGTGCTACCTGAATCAATCAACACTATTACCTTTTTCTTCTTGATATGTCCTTCTATCTTGAGAGTTTGAGGAGTGGTAATTCCTGCCAATGCATTACATGATATGGTCAGACTCATTTCTTCCTCTTCTAGGGCTAGTTCTTGGTGTATATCCTCTTCTTGTTCATTTTCTTCTTCCTCTTCACAATCTATGTAAAATAATTTCTTCTCAGCACACTTATGACCTTTAGTGTATTTGCTATCACAACTGTAGCAAAGCCCTTTTGCTCTTTTTTCTTCCAATTGTTGTGGTGTCAACCTTGTAGGTCGTGGAAATCTAGGCGTAGCAACACTTCCTTCTTTATAGAAGTGAGTGGTAGGCTTCCTTGTCGCCATAATTTTACATTCAATTTTTCTTGCCAACCTGAATGCCTTCTCAAATGAATCAGGTTCCAAAACGCGAACTTCATGTTGGATGTTATCCTTTAAAGTGCCTATGAAGAGATCAATCCTGTGTTCCTCTGGAATATCAGTTACCCTTATATTCAATTATTGGAAGTCCTCAATGTGCTGCCCCACTAAACCCTTTTGTTTGAGATTTATCAATTGGCTAAAGAAGGTGTTGCTCTTTGTATCCTCATAATGTGCTATCATTTCCTTCGTAAAAATTGACCAAGTGACAATTTTTTTACGGGAGCAAAGCCATCAATACCATAAAAATGTATTTTGTTCTAAATGTAAAGTTGCAATGCGTACCTTTTGTGTGTTTTGCACATTATTGAGACCAAAATATTGCTCCATCTGTAGTATCCATGTTATAGGATCCTTTCCATCAAACTTCCTCATATCCATTTTTGGAATATGGTGGTTCTTCCCTCAAATATTAGAGTTTATGAAATCACGATTAACATTTATTTTGTTCTCATCATGAGTTTCCTCTACTGTATTTTTACCATTAGGAAACATTTCTTGTATTAACTTTGTCAAACCTTCCATGTTTGCTTTTAGATCATTCTTCATGTTTTCCGTCTTAGCTTCCATGTCATCCATCTTATATTCCATGCCAAATTCCATGCCATTCTTCAAACCATCCATCTTAGATTCCACGCCTTTCTTCAAAACTTCCATGTCATTTTTTGTTGCTCTTTGCAAGAGCGAAATTTGTTGCACTTGCTCTTGTAATTTTGATATGTCATGTTGCCATTCTTCGTCTTCATGAGTCATAGGCCATTTTAGAATCTAATACTGATGTCTATTCTACAATATGCCCTTGGAATCAATTCAAATTGATTCTTCAAACAAGAATTATGCAATTCGGAAACAAAAATACACACCTTTTACTTTCTTTTGAGGAGCTTGATATTGAAATTGACTTATCTCTATACTTTTAGATCCTAAATATCTAAAATTTGGCCCTGTAGTAGTCCTTTGAAGCTTATTTCAAATGCCACAGGTCTAACTTGATTTTGATTCTTCAAGACAAAGTTATGTCCAATCTCCCACAAATGACCTAATTATGAACTAGTTCAGTAGAGCGAACTTGTACGAATTTCCACGTGTCACTGTTTGCTCCTTTGGCTCTAAAATTTATAGATAGGAAACTACAGGCCGTGTACTTCCAGTTAATTTTTATATAATTCCAATCCGATGCTCAGAGAGAGAGTTATGAAGATTTTCCCACAATCAGCTCTTTGAGATAAAATTCCAGAGCCTGACAAAGACCTAACTTCCATAGATCATATCTATGAAAATATTGCGAACCAAGCTCTGAAATTTTGCGAATATGTTCCTCAGGATTTTGGCTTCGCGCTCTAAAAATTTCAGCTTCTGAACCTTCATAGAAAAAACGTTATAGTGAAAATTCCGCGATGACCTTTTTAAGTGAAATTCAGGAGCCTGCAAAAAGCCCTAACTTCCACAGATCATATCTTTGAAAATATTGTGAACCAAGCTCTGAAATTTTGCGAAGATGTTTCTCAGGATTTCGGCTTTGCACTCTAAAAATTTTATCTTTTGAAACTTCTTAGAAAAAAATTTATAGTGAAAATTCCACGATGACTTGTTTGGAGCAGCGAAACCCTAGAATCCAAATCTCTGATACCAAATGTTGTGAAACCAGCTCCAAAAATAGAAGAAAAGAGATATCAATGCCTTAGAAATAAGCCACTTAGAGGGGGAAACTACCAATACATTACATGAATGAACTTGGATGATACAAATTACAAAACCTCCTTTCTATATATAGGAGTCTATGGGGCCACAATGTAATCCTAGTGAGGCCACAATGTAATCCTAGCCGACCTAACAATAATAATTTAAGGGTACAATAATAACAATATGGGGGTTACAGAGGTACAATAATAACAATAAGTGGGTTACACTAACAACAATAAGGGACTATACTAGTAATATAGGGACCTAATAGTATATGGTTGAATATAATTTAAATTAGATGTATTTCATAAGCAAAAATTGATTAAAACAAACGAGGGCCAACATCTCCCCCTTGTTGATTTGCAAGCACGTTCTCATGCTTGCTTCCTCCTCTTGGACCTTTTGAGCTCTGATGTAGCCACTGTACCTGATCGTGATGCCTCTTGCTGTGCTTCTTGTAGAAGACAATCAATTCTTTTGTATTGTTCTCCCTTGCAAATTGTAGCCAAGATCTTTTTTTTCTGATACTTGTAATTCCATGTGTTTTTTTCATTGAGCCACCTATAAGCTTGCTTGGATAGAAGAGTATTCTTTGTTTCTAATTTTCCAACTTTCTCATTCAACTTTTCATTTTCTTTGATTAGTTTTTCATTGTTTTTCTTGTATGTCTTGTTTTTCTTTTTCAAATTCCTTTCTAGAATTATGCTAACCTCCAATTTATCTGTTAACTCTATTATCTTGTTAAGGTGCAACTCTCTCTCCTCTTCTCTTGTATCTTTGGAAAATGAGGTGGCTCCTACTTAAACATTGTCAAAGTATGAATCTTTATCCAATGGTTCCTCATAGACTTCTCTTTTCATTTTCTTAATGATTTCATCAATTTGTTTTGTTGTGCGAGGTGGTTCAACAACTTGTACTTCAAGATCTTTCTCTTTTCTACTTGTTTATTCTTGAATTTTTCTCCTATGTCTCCTAGGAATAGATAGAAAATATGTTTCCCTCTCAACCATGATAACATCATGTTGTTTCTTGGACCTTGTCCTAGGATAGAAGGGAGAGTTCATTATGCTTCTTATCTCATGAACTGGCTTTAATTTCTCTTGTATTACTTGTTCCTCAAAATGATGTTGGGCTAAAAATTCTTTCCACACTAAACCCTTGCTTTTCATTTTATATTCTACAAGAATTTTAATAATCCCCTGGTGGTAGATCTGTGTTTATCTAGTTTTAGTCTCATTTTTCACTCTCTCTATCATTTTAACCAAGTTCTTGGAGAAGAAGTTTGGTAGATTCATTTTTACTTCTCCCTGTATGTGTTGGAGTAGTCTAATGTGGTAAAGGTGTACTACATTGTCCCTGGTATCACTTGTGAAAATATTTGTACGACTAACACAAATTCTGCCTATGGTTCATTGAACCACTCCCTTGGGATGCCCCTTGTCCTATCAAATGATCCTTTTCTATTTTTTTTCCAAGAAGAAAGTCCACCCTTTGTCTTGGAAGTGTAAGCCCTTATGGTATTGTTCTCCTGAAAGTGGAAGATCTAGAGCTTGAGAAATGATCTTTGGGCTTAATGGAATAGATAGGTTCCCCACCATGGTTTTTTCCTATGCATACTTGTTTATGAATTCCTTAGTGATACTTTCATTGTGCCCATTAAATTTTTGTAGGAAGCCTATCAGTTTAGCCTGATATAGTTTTTCTATAGTCTCCTTTTCCCAATTCTCTATCTGGAATTCATTTGGCACTATTCTGATGGCCATGTGCTCTGTAAACCAATTTATATGCCCTTGTACTGTCAACATTCTCATTATAAATAAAATTCATGCATATATATCTTTGTCAATTTATTCATGCATTTTATTCATGACAATTATTCTTACCTCTTCTCCGAAGCTCCTCAAAATAATTTATTTGACTTGTGAATCTTCTTCAACCCTCTACAAGAATGAGTCCACTGCTTTCAAAAACTGAAAAAAAAAAAATTATTTATGTATAAATATCATAAAATCATTGTTAAAATGTTTTTATTTCTCTATCTCCCATTTTTCAATCTTTGTTTTATCAAATTCTCAAAAGAAATTCCTCATATGTTTTTGGTGTAGAAATGAATTCTTTGCCTCTAAAACGAAATTCACTTTGTAATAATCATCAAAAAACATCCTACAGTGTCCTACTGCTCACGAATTCATGCTCAATCCCTCTTCTAAAGATAAATTCTCACTGTGCATTTGAAATTGAAATAAATTTGGCTCACTGTTTGTATAAAACAACAAGAAATAGCTCATTGTGTTTTTCAAAAATCGCACGCTGTGTAAAACTCTATTCTTTTTTATGTGTCAACTTTGTGGCTATGTATGGAGGATTTCGATTTCAGTTTACCTGATCTAGAGAAATCCTAGATATATCTTAGAGTTTAACTTCGTGCTCATGTGTTTTCACAATGCAACTCCAGTTAAAAATCCTCTCCAACATCTAAAGATTTATGCATTTCATAGGTGGCAGAGTCGGGCTTAATGGTGGAAAAGACCCAAATTTATAACTAGAGTTTGACTCATTGTTTCAAAAACACGTCTTCAACTTAATCCCGAGCTTCACTATCCCTAAAATCCGTTTAGTAATGGAGTCAATCCTTGTTCACTTTACGAAATTTCTGCAATTTGTTGTAGCATTCAATGAAATCGACGAGTAGAAATCTTGGCCTTCAATCTTTATTAAAATCAATGCACATCCTTCTTATTTATCCACACTTCTTTGCTATTTCTTATGTTTCTATCTCTCGGCTCAAGTTTCTCTGTCTTTTCCACAGCCTCTTCTCTGTGTTTTCTCAATGATTTCCGTCTTTCACAAGGTTCCAAACGCGTGCATGTGTTTGCACATCGTTGTCCTCTTCTCTCTAAGCCTTATTATGGTCATGATGGTGAAATAAAATGAAAACACAGATCTCTGTTCGTTTTAATGGAAAAGTCTTACATCATTTTGCACAGGGTTTGAATGTGGCACTACACAATGTTTTTGAAATATGTTAATCGTTTCATATGCCGACCTCCTTACTCACATACCTCTGTGGCTATGGTCCTCTATCTTGTACAATGTCCTTTCTCCACGGTGTCTATACATGTCTTGCCACCACATCCCCACATTCTTTGTCATTTCGTTTTTCATTCATAGCCATCATCATTACATTGCATGCCCATACCTTAGTTTGTATGCATCATAATTGCATGTCCTTCATTTCATTGCATTTTCATTTTCACACTTAGGCTTTGTCATATTTGCATATTGCGCTTCATACCTTAGGTTTTATCATATGACATGTTTGCATATTGCGCTCATTCCATACCTTAGGTTTTTCTATTTTTATGCACTTTTCTAAATTTATTTTTTAAATGACCATAGGATAGGTCATTTTAAAATTAAATTTTCATTATGACACTAACCTTGTGTGGTTTTTGTAGGTTGACCAAAATTTCTTAAGGGAAAAATATTGAGTCCTTTATTTTTGACCAAAATGCTTATAAAATGTTTGGGATTAATGTAATGATATATGGAATGATGAATAGGAATGGGGTTAATGTAGGAGGGTTAATGTAGGAAAGGATAATGAATAGAAATTTTGTAGGGAATAATAGGTTTATAATGAATGAAATATGATTATGATGGGTAGGATAATGAAGATAGTGTTTTGTTTTATGTGGAATCTAGGTAGGATATAGGTAAAATGTAATGTGGTAAGGGTAACTGAATGCATATAAAGCTAAATTAGTTTTAACAATTTCTAGAAATTTTTAAAAAGCTCGAGATTTTAAGAGCAATTTTTTTAAAACTTATTTTACTTGTACTCCCGTAAAATAGCTTGATGTCAATACTAGTTGATTATGTCCTTTGATCAAAATGCAGGTTGATGGTTGATGATGTCCTCATGATCATAAAGATAAATTCTGACGAAATGTTGAGACTTATTTTTTCTTTCATGTTTTTGCATCTGACATTGATTCAGGTTCCTTGAATGTTGATGTTGTTTGGGTCCCTTCTGCAATTTGTAAATGATGTTTCAGGTCCCTTCTGACATGTACTTTAGGTCCCTTCTGCAGTGATATTGTAAATAATATTTCAGGTCCCTTCTGAAAGATATTTTCAACAATGTTTCAGGTTGCTTTTGTCATGTAATTCAGGTCCCTTCTGCATGATATTTCAATGATATTTCAGGTCCCTTCTGACATGTAATTCAGGTTCCTTATGCAGTACAGTTGCTCAAACTATTTGCATAGTTTTAATACAAACTCCCCCCTTGCTTATTTTAAGACTTGTCCTCAAGTCTTGCATTTCTTGGAGGATTATTTCTACAAAATCAAACTGAAGTAAAAAAAAAAAAACAAAACAGAGAATTCATATTGGCCAAACAAGTTGGTTTCCTGATATGAATTCGAGTTTGTATTGTGCAAGTCTCCTAGATTTTCACAACCAAACTCTTTATTATTATTATTATTATTATTATTTTTAATTTTTTTAATTCTAGAAGTAAGGAAGGCATATTACTATGCTGTTTCATTATTTCCATATCAGTTTCTGTTGAAATTATTTTTAGAAAATCCTCTTTATTGATATATTGTAGACTTTAAGCCTATGTCCATTAACTAAAAATGAAATTAATGCTTCATCGATTGTTTTTATTTTGACTGCTCCATTGTCAAAGATCTCTTCTATCTCATATGGCCCAAGCAAATGAGTTGTAAAATTTTCTTTGAAATCCTTAAACGCGGAGTCAAACAATAGTGCCCAATCTCCTTTATGAAATTTTTTTTATTTAATGAATCTATCATGCCATTTTATTCTCTACTCTTTCACTAGAGATGTATGCTCTACTTATTGTTTTCTTATTTCATCCAGTTCATTTAATTTCATCACCTCATTGTTGTTGTGCTTCAGATAGTTCCATTCCCAATTCTGCTGCAAGTTTATATGTATGAATTTTAAATTCAATGGGTAACATGACTTCCTTACCATATACCAACCGATATTGACTGAATCCAGTTGTGTTATTCCATGTGATCCTGTATGCCCATAGTGCATCTCTTAATCCTTCCGACCAGTCCTCTCTATTCATATTTACAATTTTTGTCATGATATTCTCCAAAACATTTTTAGTGGACTCCACTTGTCCATTTTCTTGGGGATGGTACAGATTAGATTTTATGTGTTTCATTTTATACTTTTCCGTAAGACCCCTTACAAGTTTCGAGGTGAATTGTGCTCCTTGGTCTGTAACAATTTGTCTCGGAACTCCAAACCTTACAAATATTTCCTCAAATAGAAAAGAAACCATTGTTTCTTCTATTGCTATTGGCACTTCCTTTTCCTCCACCCACTTAGTAACATAATATATACATACTAGAATGCAATTCTTTCACTTTGAAGGTGAAGTTATTGGTCCCACAAAGTCTAAAGCCGTTGCTCAAATGGTTCTATGAGTACTTGTGGCTTTAATGGAATTTCATCTAATACCACAGGTCTTCCAGTTCTTTGGTAGTTTTCACATCTCTTAACATAGGCTTTGGAATCCTTGAATATTTTTGGTTAGTATTAGCCAAGTTTGAGCACCTTGTATGTTGTTCGCTTGTCTGCAAAATGACCACCACATGGCTCGTCGTGACATGCTTTCAAAATATCTAGAATCTCATCTTCTCTAACACATTTTTTTTTTTAACATAAAAAGTTATTTTATATTGATTCAAAAGGCCCAAAGCATAATCTTAGGGCTATTACATCTGGAGACTCGATTTTTAGGGGGTTTTCGATCAAGAAAAATTCACCTACTCTGCTTCTTATAGTCAATCTAGAAATTTCCCAAAGACTAGCAAAACTTATTATACAAACAAAATGTTGCAAAAATAGACAAAAATACATGACAAAGGAGAGAGGCCAGCTAAGGCAGAGGGTCCCATGATTCCCCATCTTCACAAAGGAGAGATCCCACTTGTAATGGGACAACAATGTTGGCTTCAAGGTATACATCTTTGTTATTTTTCCAAAAGACATGAAAGAAATGAAGTTTGGCAAAGGACGCGATTAGCTTATTGATGCGAGCGAACACTCTAACACATTTTCTTATTAATAGACCAAAACTTGTATAAAATAGGTCACCATTGACCCAACTATATCTAGCACTTTCTCTAATTATCTTTCTTTTCTGTTTATTTGTGTAATGGGATGGTAGTATTCCAGATGATAAATAGTTGGCTACATCTGCAAACCATGGAGTTTTAACAGTTATAGAAAATAAATGTTCATTTGGAAAATGATCTGAAATAGGATTTGGATCACCAGGTGAGTGAAGCCTTGATATAAAGTCTCCCACTTGATTATCCTTACCTGGTTGATCTTGTACAATGATGTTAAATTCTTGCATCAATAATAGCCATCTAGTAGTTCTACCATTTGTAATTTCTTTGTTCATTAAGTATCTTATGGTTGAATGATCTGTCTAAATGAATACTTGATAACCTGTTATGTAATGCCTAAACTTATTACCTACATGCACTACAACTAACATTTCTTTTTCTGTGACTGTATAGTTCAATTATGCCGGTGTCAATTTTTTCTTATGAAGTATATGGCATAATTGAACTAGTTTTCCTTTTGTCCAAGTGATGTTCCTATAGTTGTGTCATATGCATCAGTAGATATATGAAATGTCAATGATTAGTTTGGTCCTCGAAGAATGGGTGCAACTGAAAATTTTTCTTTTAATATTTGAAATTCATTTTGACAATTATTTGTCCATTGGAATTCAATATATTTTGCAAGTAACATGAATAGAGATAGAGCTATTTTACTAAAATTTTCAATGAATCTACTATAATAGCCTGTATATCCCAATAAAATTCTTACTTCCTTCTGTGTTATTGGTGGCATTAAATTCACAATGAATTGTATTTTTGCTGGGTCCACCTTGATTCTAGAAGAAAAAATATGGTGTCTCAACACTATCCTTTCAGTTAACATCATAAAGCATTTTTCATTACTGAGGGATATATTTGTCTCTATGCATATTTTCAAAAAAATTTCATGATTTTTTAAACAATCATCGAATGTTCCTCCATATACAGTGAAATCATCCATGTAGACCTCTACACATTCATGGATGAGATCATAAAATATTGCAAGGAATGCTCTCTTAAAAGTAGCAGGTGCATTACATAACCCAAAGGGAAAAACATTATATGCATATGTTCCCCATGGAAAATTAAATTTTGTTTTATCCTCGTCTTCCAATGCTATCTTAATCTGATTGTATCCACTAAATCCATCAAGAAAAGAAAATAATTTCTTCCTAGATAATGAACCTAATACTTTGTCAATAAATGGTAACAGGAAATGATCTTTTAATATCGATTTATTCAACTCCCTATAGTCTACACATATTCTCCACTTTCTATTTTTCTTTGGCACCACAACTAAGGGAGAAACTCATTGACTATCAGAAATAGGATAGATGAATCCAACTTGTAACAATTTATGTAATTCCTCTTTCACTATTTATTTCATCATAGGATTCATTATTCTTTGTGGTTGTCTCACTGGTTTGATATGATAATCAATGTAGATGTGGTGAATACATGTCTTTGGATGCATCCTCTGCATGTCTGTGTAATCCCAGGCAAAATATTTTGAGTATTTCTGTAACAATGCTATTACCTCTTGTTTGTGTGCTGATTGTAAATTATTACCAATATTCAAATTCCTTCTAGGACCAATTTTGGTGATTTTACTCTGTGAATTTGTAATTGAGCTAACAAGAAAAATACTTTCAAATGAATTCTGCAATGATTGAATAATACAATTTTCCTGGGAACATTGATTTAAAATATGACCCACAACTTCATATTGTGTTATTCTAATCTGCTCCAAAATATCAGGTTCTGAGATGAAAAGGTCTAATAGATCCTCATTTTCTTCCTCTTCTCTAAAATTATAGACTTGATTAATACTAAGAACATATTGAGTTTCTTGTTTCTGTTTTTCATCAAGCCATGATAATAAACTAGGAGATTGTGCTTGAGGATAGAGTGTAACATGTTTCCTTTCATCTTCGTGTGCTATGATCATACTTCCTGATCTGCATCCAATGAAGGCATTTGTTGTGGCTAACCATGGTCTGCTTAGAATTAAAAGATGGCCTCCTATTTTTTTTTTTAATGAAATATTAGAAATTCTATAGGATACTCCCATGAATCCAAAGAAACAGTGATATCTTCTAATATTGGCTATGGCACAACTTTAGATCTATCTGCAAGCTCCAAAATTGTAGTAGTAGGTCTAATATTGTGCAATTTCAAGTGTCTCATAGTTTCTATAGTCATAACATTTATAGTTTCTCCCAAATATATTAAAGTGTTTGGAACTAAAAATTATTGATTGAGATGGTAACCATAGGGATCCGAGGGTCAATGCATTTTTCAATTGTTGTTTTTGTAGACATGAGACTAGCTAATTTGGAAATGACCTGGATTGTGGGTGGATCTCTTTTCCTTTTGCCATTTTTCTTGAAGCATGTCTCCTTTATTTTTTTTGCATAAATTGGAATATATTTTATAGCTTGTAACAAAGGAATTTTGACATAATAATTCTTCAATTCATCCAAAATATCAAATTCAAGAAGAGACATTGGAATTATATGCTCTACTAACCTCTCTGGATAGGATGGTGTTTGAGTCATAATAGATTTTCCTTTCTGAATTTGATTCCTGGATGAGATTTTTTAGTTTGTTCTTCTATGATAGGTGGAGAATATTTGTGTAACACTTTCCCAGACCTTAAGTGGACATCTTGTATGGGAAGAATAGAGTATGTAGGAAAATATGTTGCTTCTTCCACATTGTATGCTGGTTTATCCACTTTGTTACTTGGATTTGCTACTGGCTGAGCTGGAAATTGAGTTGGTCTAGGAGGTGGTTAATTAGAAGGTAGCTGAAGCTGCTGAGGTTGAGTTTAGGATTTTGTGTTGGAAATTGCATTGGTTGAGGATGTTGCTGGAATTGTTTGTATTGTAATCGATGTTGAGGATATGGATGTTGGTATGGTTGTTGGTATTGTTGAGGATACATTTGTTGAGGTGATTGGTTTCCATAACTATATCCTCTTCAAACTTGTGTAGTTTGCTTTTGGTATTGTTGTGGAGGCCAAGACTGCCATGGCATTGGAGTATAGCATGAATTCCGAGGAGGATACTGATAATTCTGGGGGTTTTGTTGAGGGAATTGTTGGGGCATCCTTGGTTTCCAAGGTCTCCTTGGTGCCATATAGTAAATAGAATATATCCCTTGTACTTCTTCCATTTTCAATTCTTTCAGTTTTGGACAGTTTTCAGTTACATGATTCTCTATACAAATTCCACACACTTGTATACTATCCAAAGGACATTCTCTAAGTGGATGTTTCTTCCTACACTTTGGAAAAAATATTGATAATATTTGAACTTGTTCTTATTTATTCTTCTTTTCTTTTAAAACATCAACTTGTGTTCCTAAAGTTCTTAAAAGATCAGTTTTAAAATTTTCTAGCAAACTTCCTATTTTTTCTCTTGTTACTCCACTTGTTGCAGATTTGGAAGCTCTTGATATAACATCCATTTTTCCACTTTTTTTCTCTTCCCCTAGAATATTTTTGACATATTTCAGTAGTCTCATCAAATGGTAGGTTTGAGATATCTCCTTTTCCCATCGCATTGAGAATACATAAGTATTCATCTCTTATACCCTTAAGAAAAATTGTGCAGATGGTATCGGGATTTAGAAAATGTTGTTTGGATTTTTGTAGATTTTAGAGAAATATTTCTAAGTACTCCTCCAAAATTTCATCTTCTTGTTGTGTCATTCCAAAAATATCTTATTTTGAGTCTCTAGCCTTGCAATAGGCTTGATACTTTTTAAGAAAAAATTTCTTCATGTCATCCCAAGAAGTAATGGTATGTTTTCCTAAACCCATAAACCATTTTAGTGATGCTTCTTTAAAAGTAGGAGGAATTAGATGAAGCTTGTGTGTGTCATCTGTGTATCCATAAGTTCTACATAAGTTATCAAATTCAAACATAAATGAGTTAGGATCTTATGTTGACGTTCCATAAAAGTTGGGAAAAATAGAAGGTGGAATGTTTTTAATTTTTACTTCTTCTCCTATTATTGCTCTTGTATCTAATATTGGGAATCCAAAGGTAGCTTCCTGATCATTGCCTTCTTCGATATTATGTATTATTTTGTTATCATACTCTCTTTTTGTTTCCTCTTCTCTTCTTCTTTCTGCTTCTATTCTTCTGTCTTCCTCTATTTTTCTCCCTGCTTCTATTCTTCTTTATTCCTCTCTTTTTCTTTGCCATTCTTTCTGTTGTCTCCCATATTGAAGTTTTTGTTTTGGAGTCATAAGTGGCATATTATATCCTTCTCCTTCTTTAGTCATTTCCTGTTCAGAAATATGTAATGTTTCAATATGAGGCTGATTTGGTATTTCCTCAACTATCTTAATTTGTTCAAGGATAGGTTGTTCTAATTGTTCAACAGCTGGTTTTCTTGTTTCCTTTTGTATTTCCTTGAAAGGGGTTTCTTTTGGTGATTTCTTCCTTTTTACTTCCTAGGATAACAAGGTCTGCCTTTCAATTAGAGTCAACCTTTGTCCCGATCTTTGTTTCTTCTAACTCCTCTAGAGTTGGTCTCCCAACAAATGGTGTTGTTAGTCCTCATGGTCCTGCCCCTATGGATGGTTGGATTGTTGGGGTTTTTTTTTTAATGAATCTGCCTTTCTGATCTCTATCTCTAGGCATAAAAAAACATAACTACAAGAAAAACTATGTTTTTTTATTTTTATTTTTGAGATGTTTTCTTAATTTTTATCTTCCTATTTGACTACTTTGAAATATGCTTCCCCAGCAACGATGCCAAAAATGTTGGGTCAATTTACTAGGTAAAATAACACAAGTATTTAATTATCAATCCGGGTTTGTAAAACTTAGAAGCATGTCCAAAATATATGGATTTAAACTATAGTCAATTTTAGAAGACAAATTATAGAACTTCAAGGAAATACATATTAAAAATATAAAATTGAACTAAATAATTTCTAATTCAATATGTAATAAGCAGAAGAAGAGGATCCTAACTTAGGAGAACTAGGTTGACCTTCTATACAATACTACTTCATGAACAAAAAAATCATTGATGAACAATAGCTTAAGATGCATAAAAGGATAAGAGAAGAGGCTCGTAACTAAGGAGGTCCATATTGTCCCTCTTTATAAGTTTATTCATCATTAATACCATTGTATGAAAACTAGAAATTCATAAAATAACTTAAACAAAAGAAAGGAAGATGAATTCTGTAGAAATTATATGCACTAAGCATGCATATGTCCTAGATCCACTTGATCTCACACTATTTAACTTTATGCAAGACACTGAATCTATTCCACTTGTTAGTATTTTGCGGAAAATTTAATTGCACACACATGTGAAGCATAAACAAAAATAATCAATCGCACAAAACACAGTTTTTAACGAGAAATCCTGAAGCTGAAAACCCCAACTATATATTATGTATCATGGAGATCATATGACAATATCATACTGTAATGTTCCTTTTTATGAAATATCACAAGTCTATTCCAGAGATGGACTATGGGGGAATTTTCTGGATATGTCACCTTCACAAGGAAGGGTGAGATCCAGAGGCTACCTGGCCCTTCATAGACTCTGTCTACAGATATGTGAATTCCTTCCTCAGGAATTGCTACAACAGTGTCCAAGGGGACGCAGTATAAGGAAGCCACTACAAAAATAAGGCAAACCAATGCTGGGATGCCCTAGAACATGTATCATACAACTCCTACACAGAATTTGAGCTCAAAGAAATGACTCTAGTTGGGTTATACAGATCTCCCCAAACTAGATCTCCTAGAAAGTGCCTAAATAAGAAGCAACAACTACTCTTTGCTCAAACAAGGAAATGACAGTGTTATTTCTAAGGAGCCATGTCACATCAAGATGTAATCAGCCTTTAAATACATATGCAATAGGAAATGTAGAAAAAATCTTAAGAAATCTATTACTCAAATCAAGTAAAGAGTCTCAATGAGACATGTGCATAGAAATGGAGGAAACACTGCTTACATAGTTTATTCCCAACTAATACTGCGCAGTCTATGGAGGTGCTGCAACAGTAAATACATGAAAATGAATGATACAACAATGTAATCTCAAATAAAGATGGGGGAGAAAGGCTTAAACCCCTGAAAATACAATACAACAATCCTCTAAGAGGATTGGATGAAAACTAGACAAAGAGGCAATTTTACCAAATTGTCGGAGTTGCTGGGCAGCTGCTGCAACTCAATAGAAATTGGAAATAGGAGGAGCCTTGCTGAAGATGATGCAATCTCTGATGTAACTCCTTTTATTTATCTCCCAAATGAAAGGCTGATCCTTTCATTGAAGATCTCACTACCCACCGAAATGCTGCAAACCCTCACTGCAAATGTTCTCTAGAAACTGCGCAGTTAAGTAAGAGGGATGCTCTTCTGCTGATGGAAAATTATTGGCATGATGCCAAAGATGATGGAATGAATATCAAAAAATCCCTCACTGATCTCCCAAAGGAATGGAGGCTCCCTCCTCTGAAATACAATGCCGGAAGTGATGTTGAGAAACCCTCCCCTGTAACACCCAACAACACAACTCAACCACCAATGGAGACTGTGCTAGAGCTGAATGGAATGCTTTGGCCTCAAGCCAGAATATGGGTAATATGAAGAAAAATCTCTTCCAAGAGCTACTCTATGGAAGAGATGGGATTCTCGCCCGGGAACACCCAGTGCTAGCAGCACTGCATCTCATCTAAATAGCCAAAGAATGCTCTTGTCTAAGAAGACAAGCAAAATGATAATCAAAAGCATAAATGAGAATGGTTGCTTCATTCTACTTTTAAACAAGTGAAGGGTGCTTTGTCATGGGCCCCACACCTTAGGGTTTCCTCTCTAGAATGATCTCCCTCTCATGCAAACTGTGCTGGCCCACCAAGTGATCCTTATCTTCTCAATCTACGCAGTCAACTTGGCTTCTTCTAGAATTATCCACCTGCAAAGTGTCTCTTTTCACACATGGGGTGTGAAATCCAGTTTTTTATTGATCCCTTTTTACATGATAAGGGTTCCTTATTCAGATTTTTATTATCAATTAGTTTTCTTACCCATTTATTCTCCTCCTAAAGAAAAAACAAAAGTTTTTAATGTTCCATAAATTTTGGAACATTACACATACAAAGCTTATCACAAGCTCTCAGTACAGTACAATCATCATACACTAATCAAGACCAATCTTGCAAATCCATGCAATGATCTTTGCCTCCTGCTAGCCTTCCTCCACTGCACAATCCCTGCTGAAGAATAGCTCTGAATGAATTCGAATTACCCTTGCCTTGACTGCACAATCCTCATTGGCATCTCCAATGTGTGTGTGATGCAATCAATGCATCACTATAGTCACAATAGATAGTCTATCTTGCCCTTTCACCTATCTCTCCATTGGGTCTCCACTGAAACTGCCATGCACTGTAGTTAATTGCTGTATTGTTCAGTTGATTAATGAGTTATTATTTGTGAATTAATTAACTAATTAATTCACTCCACTCTCACTAGTGTATCAATCAGTTAGACTAGATACAACTACCTCAACTGAGTCTAACTGAGTTAAACTGAATACAACTCCATAACTACTTCTTCCAACTGTGTCATAAATCTACCACTTGAGTTCTAAATGAGTCCTCCATGCATTAGCTCTAGTAAACCCTTGGGAATTGCGTAATTCCCTCAGTCCACTGATGTGCCACATCTGTGCATTGAACTAAAGTGCTCCAAGAGAATAAGTTGCTGTTTAGAGTCTGATTATTATTAAGAGCTAATAATAATCGACATGCATCTATTTTTAGATCAACGATCTATAAATAGACTTCACCCAATATTATAAAAATAGAATTTCATCTATTTTTCCAACTTGATCAACCATCCACAAATAACATCTTGCAACTTTTGAAATATGATCATCATGTCTAAAAATATACATAGTCTAAAAATAGACTTGCGCCAAAAGGAGCTTGCGGGGTCACTTAGTGAAGGCGACTCTTTTCACTAAGCTCATCATCTTGTTGAATCTCAACAAATTCTAGCTATTATTCTTTGATCAGATAGCAGGAGAGTTTAAATTAAACACTGGTTTGACCCTTCATATGCAAATTAGAATTAAACTAAGATTAATCAACAAACATAATAAATCATCATACATCTAAATAACTGAGTAAACATGAAGAAAAACTAGTTTATGAAATTTCAGCTAAATTAACCAGAAAGTGCACTTAGCTCGGTGTGGGGGCCCTCCACCCTTGCCTTGCACACTGAAATTAATTTTCCACTACTGAAACTCAATCAATCATTCACCACATTGAACAATAGAAAAAATATAGAACTGGTTTCTCCAATTAACTCATAATATTCAGAAGTCTCAAAATGAAATCATTCAAATTCTACATATTCATGCCTTCAATGTTCTTGGCTTGAATAGAAAAATATGAAACAAACTTGACTAAAATGTCTCTAAAAGTTATATCTATCCTAATCCAATCTATCTTGGTTGAGATCATCCATCCGATCACTCAAAATCTGGAAAATCCCACAAAATACTAATTTTTTCCTATTTCCTAGGGATTTCCTTAATGACATATTTTGTCTGACCAGCTTTGACCGAGCCTATTTTAGCTCGGTTTGATCGAACCAACAGGTACATGTCCATCATTGGTTCCCAATCTTTCTAAATATGTGCTTAGATTGTACCCATGTGTCCTGCAAGTATGACTTTTGTTAGTGTCAGTATTTGCATCCTTCCATCAATGATCAAAATTAACTCTTTCATGTCATTTTAGGGGCCCCACTTAGAAATTTGTTATCATTCCAATAGGTCATGCAAATATTTGGTCAATTGGTGCAGATTTTCATCAAATTTCACTCTTTTCAAAAATGTCATTTGATCACTTGTTGGCTCACTTTGTCACTTGCTGAGTGTCCATTATTTAATGAGATTACATCACCTATTCGGTCATGTCATCATGAATTCCAGTCAATCAAGGTTCCCATTAGGTCTTAGGGTTTTCAAGGTCCAATAACACACCATTTCCATTGCATAAGACCAACAAGTAAGAGAGTGATCAAATAACTTATCTTTACCATGTAAATTGATTTGTAAGGAGTAATTTTTATTTCAAGATGTAATTTTGATTTCAAAATGTAATTTTTATGTTTCATTATCTAATTTTATGTCACTCAATTTGTAATAAGTTCATGGATCCCAAGCTTCCAACTCAGAGTTCCATATGCCAAAGCATCAAAATGTCAAAGTTTAAAGATTTCTTAATCCATCAAATGATCAATTGTAAAAGAATGAAGTAAGAGTGAAAAGGTATAGTTTCAAAGTTTAAAGATGAATGTGAAGAAGGTAAAGTGGGTCCCACAACCCAAAACATCAAATCCACCAAGTTTAAAACTCACCAAGTCATCAAATTCACTCTCAGTTGTCCCTCACAACATCGAGCCACCACTTCCATAGCTCGAATTTCCATTTTGAAGGGAAAAATACTGAATTCTTTGGTGGCATTTCACTCTTGGACAAGAGATGTTGTGGTCCTTTAGCTAGTGTTGCGCACCTTCTAAGTGCACTGCGCTCCTGGAAGAGAGGGTGCTGCGATCCTCCCAAAGGCGTTGCGCTCTTGGCCTTTTTTCTCAGCAAGCTCTAAACTTCATGCAAATTTCTTCTAACCTCTAGCAAAGGCTCTCACCATCTCCTAACAAGTAAGTAAGACACAATTTCCACCTCCTTGTATTCTTCAACATCAATTTTCAAGGTGTTTGAGTTTTCATGCAAAATTTGGAGTTTGTCTAGTTAAAAACCCTAATCTCATTCCCTCATTCCCTAATACCTCACATTTCCTTCCCACCTCACAGTGAAACCTATCCCTACCCTTACATTACTATATCTCTATCCCTAAATCCCTTTTACCCTAAACCCTAAGTCCTAAGAATTTCAATTTGTTAGGCACCCATTACCATCAAACCTGTAATAAAATTACCATTCCCAATTTCCTAAACATTTTAACCGCCCACCACCTCCCTAAGTTTACTAACCCCTTCCCCTATCTTCCTAATTTTTCCTAAACCAATCCTCACTCCCTAAACCAATCCTCACTCCCATTTCCTCATCCCTAGGGTTTCTAGACCAAAATACCACGGAGGAGGAAAATAGAGACTACATGGAGGAAGAAGAGAGGGAAGAGAGAAGGCCACATAAGGGAGGAAGGATTCTTAGAATTGAGCCCACCAAAACTAGAGAACTAATGGCCTCTCCCCTGGTTGTCACTTGTTTGAAGCATGTCAGATGCTTCGATTTTTGTGAAATGATACAAAAAGTCCAACACTACCTTGTTTTGAGCAGACTTTTCATATCAAACCTTCAAGATAATCAAGTGACCCTTGCTGGTGTGACTTTCACCATATCCACAACCATCATTGCAATTGCCACTAGAATTCCAAATGTAGGTGAGAAGTGGTTCAAGGCCAAAGACTTGGATGATCACTATTATGAGCGATACATCAATCCAAGGTACAAAAATGAAGGAAATATAGTTTTTCCTTTCAATTACCTCCCTTATAGGTATTCCCCCATGATGAAAATCATCATGAAGTACTTCTCTTGTGAAGTCAGGTTGTCCAAACTTTACATATTTCATATTAGATTGCTCATGCACTTCACAAGGGTCAAGATGCTCAATATTCCATATTATTTATTCAGGAGCATTGAAAAAAGGGCATACATTGTACAAAAGAGATATTATGACCAGTATATGAACAACCTCTTTCACCACTCTCTCATCAAGATCATTGTCCTCCATCACTTTAACCAATTGAACATCTCATGGGACACTTTCATTTCCAATGAAATCTTCACTGCTCCACAAGCTCAACATGCTGAAGATATGCCTCCCTCATATCATCCTACTACATATATTCCTCCATCTCAGCCCACAACACCTACTTCCTCATCAGTTTAGCCTACTAGACCCATTTCATCACCATCGTCACCATTTCAGAGTCATATTGGGTCATCTAGCAGAGCTATGGTCAACAAGCCTCAAAAGGGCTGAAATGGGCACATTAGCTAGAACATATCAAAGAGAGCATAGGCAAGTATTTTCTCCACAAATTTTGGAAGGGAACTTGCATTCTTCATCATAAAAGCAAGTACATAAGGGAAAGAAAAAGATGACAGAGGCAAATGTTCATGAGGAAGTTAGGCATGAGGAGGAAGACCTCCATGAGACAGAGACAGAATTTGATCTTGTTGACTTGGATCAACAAAATGATTATGACACTTCCTTGATTATCAAGGAGAAGGATGCCTGAATTAGAGAGCTTCAGACTAACTTAGATAAATTTAAGTTTGTCATTGATTTTCTCGAGCAGGAAAACAATCAACTCCAAAATAAGCAAACAATCATGGAGATGAAACTTCTTAAGGAAAAGAGAGAAGCAAACAAGGAAAAGGTATTGATTGATGAGGCTTATGAGAGATATGGTGAACCTGATGAGGAATAATACCAAGTTCCAAGAAAGAGGCCAAGAACTAGAGGCCTAAAAAGAGCTTTAGAATTAGAGTAGCAAAAGGAACAATAACTAGTAGATGAGCTCACCTTGAATGAGAAATTTTCCATAATGATAAATGTGAACCTATTAGGGTCCCGTGATTTGGAAGATTGGCTAAACCAAATGACAGGGTAACATCAGAATATTCTTTGGAGTCCTAGGACCTAGCCTTCCTGGACTCAGAGAGGGCTCTCTCTACTATGCGAAGGATGTGAACTTGTTCGCTTTGGATGATTGATTTTAGGCTAGTTGTTAAGTGTAATTTGTTTGTTTGTTTTGGGTTGGGGTAAGATGAATAAGTATGATAGGTGGAATGAGAGGCTCTCAAATCAATAGGGATATGGGGTCAGATGAAGTTGAGGGTGTATAAATGATGAAGTAGAGTGTCTTGCAGGGCCGATTTAGCAAGGTTAATGGATCCTTATGTGATGTATGAGGTATAATGAACATTAAGTTTGGGAAAAACTAAGAGGTCTTAAACATATATAGTCTGAAGTGATAACATCATGAGGTAGGGCAAACCATTAATCTCTATGAACAATACTAAAACTGATAAACATGTAAGATGAACATTTCGGTGAGACATAGAAGAATTAGAACTCCTAAATTTAGAAATTCACCTTCAACTTTTTGGGAAAACACATAATATAATCAAAAAACTTAATTTATGGAGAGGGAACTCCTAAAAATCATATATCAAGTTATTTGGAACTTTGAAATAAGTTGGTAAGGATGGGCAAAGGGCAATATCGAAACAAGGCCTCTTTGTCTTAACCTAATCAATCAATATTCCATAGAAAAGATTCAAGATAGGGTTTTGAAAACTTTAAATAAGCAAAGCATACCATGAATCATAATAAAAAGCTAGCATAATAACCATTCATGAAACCAAAAACAAGTTTTAGTGGGCCTAAGGAGTAGTCAAGAATTCCTTAATATGACTAAAAGAGGAAAACATCAAAGCTATAGAAAACAGGAGGTTTGAGGTGCTTCCATGAGCATATCTCAACCTATAATTTTCTGATCTATAACAACCAAGTAGATTGAAACAAAATGAGGACAAGAAAACATTAACAAGTTAGGAAAACTTCACCATTCACCAAGCTATGGAATCCTGCAAACAAGCTTCTCCAACATCAAGCCACACAAGCCATTCATTTACTTCATAAAATGAATTTCTTCTCCAAGCCCATAAAACCATGTATTGCTCTTAAAAACATCAAGTCCCAACTGTTTACAATGAACCCTCATGTCTTATATAAAAAATGAGGAGATGAGAGCCTACTAGAGCATCTAGAAGCCTATTGGCCAAAGAGAAATATCCTAACTTGTCCTTGAGGCTTTGCAAAGCCCAAGGCACAAAAATATCTAAATAAATATCTTTTCCAACTATAAATGGAAATAAAATTGACTTTTAGGCCTGAAATTCCTAAGAAAACTTTCCAAATGCACATTCTGCCCAGTCACACATAGGAGCGCAACATACTGTGTGAAAAATTTGAAAACTTGCCAGGAGTGCAGTGTAGAAATAGGTCGTTTTGAAGCAGTGTTTTGGAGGCCTTCCCGATGTCGAAAAAGGCTTTGAGATGGCTCGTTGGTGTTGGGGTTCCCATGTTTTGGCAAGGTTGGAAATACCAAAAGATGAGACAACATCAAACCACTTTCAGACCCTAGGATCTAGCCCTCCTGGGTCCAGAGAGGGATCTCTCTATGATTGTCATAGATGTATGTCTTTGAAGCTCAAAGTTAAGGTGTTAGGATAGTTATAAGGCTCAGAGTTTGTTTGTTTAATTGTTTTCTTGGTTGTTGGGAATAAGGAAAGAAGGGTTCAATATAAGACAAGGATGAGCAAAGAGGATTTAGGCAAAGGAGAGATAATTCCAGGGAACATTCAAGACCATTGGGCAATGGAGTTAGGAGAGGATTTGCTTGCTAATCAATATGCAGGCTTTCAATTGGGCTAGTCATCTAAAGCATTGGATCTTAAAGATGATAGTGTGGTAGGACAGGCAGGAGGGAAGGTGAGAGTAAGGAAACATTAAATATTCAGAACACAAAGTTGAAAACCTGAGATCAGAGAGAGACTTTGAATTCTCAATGCTTCGACCTCTAGCTTGAGGGAACTTAGAAAGGCTTTAATCAATTGAAAATGATCCTAGTGAGATAGAGACAAGTTCTAGACCTCCCATTGTTCCCAATTCATTCAATTAAATCCTAACAAGAACATCTAAAATCAGATTTCATTAATTCATACATCAGCTAGTAGCATATGGAACCACTACACTGGTTAAATCAATTGAAATCAAACCTCAGATACACATATAGCAGAAAAATATTGAAGGCAGGGAGAGTAGAGACATAGGGTACCTAACAAGGGTAAATCCTATGCTAGATTTCTGATGCGTGCCAGAAGAAATGTAATGAAATGAAATAAAACACAGAGATAGAAAACATCACCAGCTGCTTTAAATCAAGATCCAAAGAAATGTGCTTGTCATATTAAAAAACAACACCAGTCAAGTACAACATTACTAATAACTTGATATTCAGTCTGAAAACATCTTCCTCAGCCTATCTTACAACTTTACACAGAGAACATGTCTCAAAGGAAAAAGCTTACAATTCTCTGATAATTGATCAACAACCACCTCACAATGAGTTTCTTTCTGAAATTTATAGTTGAAAGATGAGTAGAGGAGGTAGGTGGAGAACTAAATTTAGCATTAAACTCCGAAAAGGAAAGAGGGCCGAAGCCCATTTTGTTTAAATCCTGTGTATTTATCTCTGGCACTCTTTTGGATGCAAAAGCGATCTTCTTCAGGCTTCCATTCACTTCGGTATGACTCTGATGCACTCTGGCTGCAGTACTCCATAGTACCTTTGGTGAATAAGAAAAAAGGAAGATTGAGGTCTGCCATGCTGCATAACAAATGCTCTGGTAGCATAGGACTATTCTGTCAAGGTGGAAATCTTCTGAGGAACACGGTATAGAATAAAAGTTGCATGGGCACTCTATCCTTTATGGGGAAAACATTCTGCTGATGTGAAAAACCCTGATATACATAAATTTCTGCGCGCTGTACCCTCTGTGTGCTCCATGATGTCTTCGATCTGGTGCTTTGTCTCTAAACCACTGAGTTAAGGCTCAAAAACCTTCATTTTCTTGCCTTAAACTCTCTTCTGCTCCATTTATATCTTTGTTGGTAAAATCTGTGCTTTAATGGTTCTAGAGAGGTTCTACAGAGTTCAAACCCTATTCTTTTAATGCAAGTCCTGTCCTTCTGCCACTGTATTAAAGACTGTGTAGTCATGGTGGCTTTCACCACCTGATAACCCTACAAAACATGAAACTCAGTTATGAAATCCATGCATAGGGAAGGATGGCTATGGGGGGTGGGTAGAATGATAATGCGGCAGTGGTAAAATGGTGGTTTTAGATGAAACAATGGTGAAAAATGCATTGATATGTTGTAAACCTCGATCTAATAGGTTTTCGGTGGAGAAATGAGCGTGGGCCGTCCGATCATGGTCTGGTGACGAAGATCGACGGTGGAGATTAAACAGTGGGATGGTATATGAAATTGGGTGGAATGCATTAAAATGAATGAAAATGTATTAAAAACAATCGTATGCGGTGGGACCCGGCATGGGTGGAGGGCGATTCATCCAGGACCATCGGATCTCAGGAGGAGATCGACGGCTACGATTCAATCGGAGGGGAGAAATAGGAGGTTTGACAATCCGATGGACGATGGTGCGATTAGATCATGACCCTTGGATCTTGGATTAAATGGACAGTCGAGATTGGATTGGGGAGATCGCAATCGTAAAGGGTGGAAGGTGTCCCCGTTTGGAATTTGCGATTGCGATTGGAGCGGGAAAGCGAGGGCCATTGGATCAACAGGGGGAATCGGCGGTGGAGATTAGATTGGAAGATCACAATCGGGGGGTACAGGGGTGACACATTACAAAAGTTTCGATTGCGATTGGAGCAGGGGTGCGATTGAGCACCAACTGTTCGATCTGGAAACAGATCGACGACTCACACATAATCGGAGGAGTGGATGGATCAGGGTGATCGCAATCGGGGGATACGGAAAGACCTTTGTGATTGCGATGGGGCGGGGAGTGCGATTGGCACTTGACCATTGGATCGGGATAGCAGATCAACGGTGTAGATCACATCGCGGGTCTTCATAACAAAACCCAATCGCATCGGCAAATTTCAGTTAGCACGTAGAAAGTGCCTGCCCGATGGTTGCGATTGCGATTAGCGCCCGGTCCATTAGCGTTCGATTTTAGCGCTAGGGGCATATGGGGATTTGGTTTGCGGGGTTGGTGGCAAAGGGGCTAGGCCCTTATATAAAGTGAAAGTGGGTTTTTTTCCCCTTTTTAACACCTTTCAAGGCTGGGAAAAGGTAACGATAGGGGGAAAAAGGGGGAATTAGGCCGAACAAAGGGAACTTGTAGGATTTAAAGGGAATTTTGGGTATGATTTAGAGGGTAAAGGGGGACTTTGACAAAGGGGAAAAAAGGGTAAAAATGGGCCATTTGGCAGGGATACAATGGGAAAACAAAGGCCTTTTGGAGCACAATTTTTTACAATCAGTGAGGCTTATTGACTCTAGAACAACAGAGGGAAACAATCAAAGGACAGGGAACATGTAAAGGCTTCAAGGATGATGTGTTCTCAAGAGAAATGCATTCCTTGAAGGCTCATAAAACAAATTAGCCCCTTGCTTGCTTGTCAAGGAATTTATAGGGGGCTAACAGTGGCTCCACATGGGGATGGCTTCTTCTTGAAGGAGTCAAGAATTCAGAAATGATCTTTGGAGTAGGCCAGATGCCTGCTACTTGAGCCACCTTTCTTCTTTGGTTTTCAGCTGCCACAATTGTGAAGACATCAATTAGCAGAAACATCACCCAAACAATCTACCTACCCATCCTACAATCCTAGCATTTTTTCTTCTTCTAGGGTGCATTTGGAATAGCAGACCCCTCACATCGTTTATTTTTGTAAACAGAAAACAATCCTATTCTAAATCTACCCTTATCACTCCATGAGACCAGATTAGACTGTTGGTCTCATATGTTTCTCTACCTAATCTAATATCTACTGGGATTAGATTGTCCAACAGATTTCTTCTCTACATTCTACAACAGAAATTTAAAAATAGTCAAACTAGGATTAGACAGTCTAGTCTGCTATGGATCTAAGGCATAAAGACAGTTGCACATGGACAGAAACCTGCAGAAAACTGAAAACAAAACTTTGAAGGCTTGAAATCTGAAGTTTGAAGCATCCTTATTATTTTTTTTTTTTTTGTGACTCAAGTTTTGAGCTTGTTAGAGTCACTTCCTCTTCTTCATTTAAGCTCTAGCTTTGGGCTTATTAGAGCTGATTCTTCTTTCTTCTTTACTGGTCCAGGTTTTGGGCATGTTTGAACTAGCTATCTTTACTTTCTTTGGCTCAGGTTTTGATCATATTAGAGCCAATATTTTCACTTCAAAGGTCCATGTTTTGAGCATGTCTGGACCTCTCCTTTTTCTTTGTTTTTTGGAACATTTTCTCTTTTTATTGAAAACAAAATACTGCAATGGTATGTACAATGGAAATGGTAACTGGAAATTGGAAATCAGCAGAAGTAGTGTTTGAGCATCCTGTCATTGATAGGACCCCCAAACAGCTTAGTACCATCTAATTCTTGTAGAAAAAAGGCATTTGAACCCACAATGGCCTGGATAATGTAGGGACCTTGCCACAAACTGTCAAACTTGCCGTGTTTTCCTTTATCCTCTCTCCTTGAGTCCCACTTCAGAACTTTATCTCCAATTTTGAAATCAGAGGCCTTAGTTCTTTTTTCAAATAACTTCTTTATATTCTCTTGAAATTTGATAGCTATGTTATATACCTCTTCCCTTGTTTGCTGGAGATGAATTGTTTGGTTTATCCTTCTCACCATACTGTCTTCTTCTGTCTGGATCTCTTGGACCAGCTTGCTCATTGGTACCCCAAGCCTGGTAGGAAACACTGCTTCTATTCCATAGATAAGCTGGTATGGTGACATGCCAATGGATTTTTTGGTTGTAAGCCTATCGACCCATAGGGCATGCACTAACTTGTTATGCCAAGACTTTTTGTTCTCTTCTAACAGCTTTTTGATGATGGCCACTATGCTCTTGTTTGATGATTCAGCTAAGCCATTACCTTGTGGGTAATAGGCAGTCAAATGACCAAGTGCTATTTGATACCTACAACAAAAATCAACCATTTTCTTGGATCCAAAAGCAGCATCATTGTCAGTGATTATTTTCCTTGGGCAACCAAACCGAGAGAGGATATGACCCTCTAGAAATCTAATGATGACTGAATCTATGGCATTCCTATTAGGTATGGCCTCTATCCACTTAGTGAAGTAGTCTGTGGTTGTTAAGATCCATTTGTGTTGTGTAGAAGAAGCAGGGTGAATCTCTCCTATGAAATCTAGGCCCCATTGCATAAAGGGACCTTCAATAGTGATGGGTTGTAGGGGTAAGGGAAGGAGCTTTCTTTTGCCTTCAAAAATCTGGCATTTGTGGCAGGAAATTGTCATCTTATGGATATCATTAAAGAGTGTAGGCCAATAGTATCCAGCTCTGAGTATTTTGTTTGCAGTGGCCTTCCAGCTCAGGTGGCCTCCACACTCTCCTGCATGGAATTATTGTTTAATCCTTTCTGCTTCAGACTCAGGAAAAAATTTAAGCAATAGGCCATTTGTACTCTTCCATTATAAACATTCATTCAGAATACAATAGCTTCTGGCCTTGGTCTTTGATAGTCTAGGAGGGGCATTGAGGTGTGTAAGCACGTGCAGAATGTCAGAATACCAAGGAGAGAACTGAAACTTCTCTTCAATAGTGGGATCAGGCAATCCTTGATGCTCATCCAAGGTATCTACCATGTTAATGTCAAGGGCTTGTAGATTTGTTTCAGCCATTAGTCGAGCTAAGCCCTGACCTTTGATCAGTTTGGTGGGTTTTATCTCAAGGTCGTACTCCAGGATCACAACAATCCATTTGCCCCTCTTCCCATCTGGGTCCTGGGACAAGATATCTTTGACCACTATGCTAGGCACATAGGCTATGGTGTGGGAATGAAGAATGTACACCCTAAATTATTTCAAGGCCTTGACTAAAGCATAGACCTGCTTTTCCATTATGTTGTATTTCAAGGGTGCATCTCTCAGTGCTTTGCTAAAGAAGGAAATGGGCTGTTCCATTCCCTCTGGATTTTTCTGCAGTAGAAGTGCAGCTACTCTATGCTCGGATGCAAATGAGAAAATAAAAAAATCCTTTGAGAAATCAGGGCTGATTAGGATAGGAGCTCGAGTGAGTGCAAGTTTTACTGATTCGAAAGATTTTTTGGCTTCTACAGTCCATTTAACTCCCACACCTTTCTTTAGCATGTTTTTCATATTCCTAAGATGTTTAGATAGGTTGGGAATAAACCTCCTTAAGAAGTTGATCTTCCAAATAAAGGATTGTAATTCTTTGATGTTTCTTGGGTGTGTGAAATGTAGTATTCCATCAACTCTATGTGGGTCTATCCTAATCCCTTTCTCAGATATGATGTGGCCAAGAAGCTTACCTTCCTGTAGCCCAAATACCGTCTTTTTAGGATTCAATGATAGACCGAACCTTCTACATTTTTCAAAGACCTTTCTCAGATGTTTTAGGTGTTCTTCTTCAGTCTTGGAATAGACTGTTATGTCATCCAGGTAGATGACAATGAAGTGTCCTATTTCATCTGAAAAAGCTATGTCCATTGCTCTTTAGAAGGTTGCACCAACGTTCATCAGTCCAAAGGGCATCTTTACATACATAAAGGTGCCCCATGGAGTGGTAAAGGTTGTCTTGAGTTGATATTCTGGGATTACTAAGACTTGGTTGTAACCTGAAAAACCATCCAACAGGGAAATCCTTTTTGAGCCTACTACCCTCTGAAGAATATGTTCCATTTTTGGCAAAGGGTAATTGTCTTTGAGTGAGGCTCTATTAAGATTCCTGAAATCTATGCATAATCTGATCTCACCTGTTTTCTTTCTCACAGCTACAAGGTTTGAGACCCAATTAGAAAACCTCACAGGAACTATTATGTCTGCCTCATACATATTTTTAATTTCTTTTTCAACTGCAGGCAATTGCTTTGGGTTTATTCTGCGAAGCTTTTGTCTAAAGGGCTTCTGATTTTCTTTCAAAGGTATTTTGTGTTGTATAATGTTCATGTCATAGGCCTTTAAGTCTTCATAGCTCCAAGCAAACACGCCAATAAATTCTTTGAATAGGTCAATGTATTTCTTTTTCGTGTTTGCAGGAAGAGACTTAGCCAATTTAATCATTTTGGGCTTATCTTCTGTGCCTATGTTGCATTCTTCGACATCAGAATAGGCAAGCTCTATAGTGGGATTTTTTGCTACATTTTCAAAGTCAAAAAGGTCTTCTAAAGGCGTCAAAACTCAAGGTATGTTCTTATCTTTGGTTTGCAACACCTCTACTTCTTCACTATCTGTGTTTTTACGTTTTTCGTTTGGATTTCCAATCTGTTCGTTCAAAGCATTTATTTCTATGTTACAAGGTGGTTCCTCCTCGTCTGAGGGCTCCTCGCTTAGGCAGCCATCATCTGATTTTGAGTCTGAATCAAAAAATTCAAACTTGTTCCTTCCTATCAGGAAATCTTCAATCTGCTTATCACCCTCAAATACCTACCAATATGTTTTGTTATCGGGCACTACAGGTCTGAATTTGGTCTGTATTATGATTTGCTGGTCACTTGGAGTCTTAGGGTATGAATTGGCTAGGCAAGCTAATCCATTCGCAATGAAGTTTTGACTCCTAGGAACGAACACTAATTCGTATTCAACAAAGGTTTTCAATATATCAGCGGCATCGTTCCTATATGCTCTCAACCTAGGGTGTTTGGCCGTGTATTCACTGTTCACCTGTTTGATAACCAACTCAGAGTCTCCCTGCACGGCTATTCTACAGGCTCCTATTTTCTTCAACATATTTAAACCTAGGATAAGAGCCTCATATTCTGCGATATTATTTGTACATTTGAAATGTAGGTTGCATGCATGGCTCTCTGCGTAGTCACTCTCTGTGTTATGTAGCCACACCCCTGCTCCAGCAGTTCTCTTGGTGCATGAAACATCAAATTTAATTTCCCAGAGGGGTCCATTTTTCGTTTTATCATCATTTCCCTCCCTATCGTGGGTTTCACTGGTCTTTTGTGTGACGGGTTCTGCGTGGTGCAGTGAGTATTTTCGTTCTTCGTGGAGTGTATGAGTTAGTGAGGGGTGACTAACCGACTGATTGCATTCGTTTTCTTGTTTGGTCTGAATCTCTATTTCAGTGCACTGTCTAAGGGTTTCTTCTTCGTTTTCCTCTAAGTTGAGTGTATCCATTATGTTAAGGTTCGTAGTCTCAAAACCTCTGTTTGCATCTATGTCTTTTGGTTCTGGCCCTCCCAAAGATTCATCGCTGCAGAAGATAAAGGAGTCTAGATCTGTGTGTACAGAGTAAAGAAGAGAATTTTCAGGCTTTTTGGGGCTACTAACCAGGAATTTCATTTGTGCCTCCTTGTACAGTCTTCTAAGTTGGCTAAAAATAGGAATTGTGGCATAAGCCCCATCCATCTACATTGTTCCTTGCAGTTTGGCTCCCCATGATCTTGACAGCAACATACCATACTTAGGTGGCACATCTGCCACCACAACATCCATGACCATACATTTTGCTGGAATCTAGGTAAGGCTTACACACAGGTCTTTGATTAGGCCCAGACATTTTACTCTGCTAGAGTCAAATGAATATAAGTCTTTATAGGGTCGGGTTATCTCTAGGCCTAACCTTTCCATCACTACCTTAGGCATCAGGTTGTGTGAGGCCCCAGAGTCATGCATTGCATTTTGGAGGATCTTATCATGGACATTGAGACTGATATAGAAAGGGGGCACTATCCCTTCTTGAAATTTCCCCTCAATCTTGGGACCAAAAAGGAGAGCTGGCTGGTCATCACTCAGGTTGATAGTGTCACTATTTTCACCTAGGCTCAAAGCTTTCAAAATTTGGCCTTTATATACATCCTGAGTGGCCAGCTCAGAGAGTGGGACAAAGATTTTGATTTTTGCAATCTCACTTTCTAGATTGAAAGTGGACTGACCCTTTGGAGTGTTTGACTCTATCTTGTTGGCCACTGCCTTGGTGGCTGAATTAGTGTGCTGGTTCTCCTTATGTACAGTGTTGGTGACAGTTTTATCAGGAGCACTAACTGCAGTGCTAGTGCCGCTAGTTGGTTGACTTTGTTTCTCACTGTTTTGGTTGTCCTTTTCTTTGTCCTTCCCAGAACTTTCAACTGTTGATTTGTTACCTTCAGCAGTCACTTTAGAAGGTTTCTCAAGTCTTTTCTTGATGGTAATCTCAGAAGCTTTTGGTTTGGAAGTATCTAGGCTCTTTTTTCTCCTAAGTTCATACTGTCTGACCTACATGATGGCATCTTCAAATCCAAGTCTGTAATCTTCAGATTCTGATCTTTCCTCATCCCAATATGAGGGGGAGGGCTGATCTTCTTCTGTGTAACAGTTATGGATTGAATCCTCTGTTTCAAACATGTTTATTGTGTTCCCTTCAGAATCTTCTATGATTCCCTCATCTTCATCAAGAAATTTCTCTTGAAATGGGGGAATAACTTGCTGATCTGACTCTCGTTGTCTGTTGGGAATGGTGTTGTTTCTCCTAAACTTTTGGTTCTGGTTATGGTTTTGATTTCTGCTTTGGTTGCTAACTGTGAAAACTATTTTTTCCATCATTTGTTGTAGCTTTTCCATGTTTTTGGATAAACGGTCATAATTATTGGATCAGATGTGGAAGCTACATTGTCATCTCTATATGTTACCCTCTTCTCAGCTCTCAATCTTGCTCTTTTCTCAATTAGATTAGCCTCTACACTCACTGCTCATTTTTGCATGTCTTCCAACATGTTGTAATCCCTCTTCCTAAGCTGGTAGGCCATGTCAGCATCAAAGCCTTCAGGGTATTTCACTAGAGCCATACCTTGGGGAGGTTTCATGTGTGGAGGAAGGGCGTTATAAATGTTGTTGAAACTTGTAGTGTAGTCATGGACACTCTCTCCTACATTTCTTTTAAGGTTCATATATTCTGTTAGGATTTGGCAAGGGTTGGCCTTAACCTCCCATTTGTTTATGAAGGTATGATATAAAGCAGGAAGGTCTTGGATACTATTAGGAGGTAGGCTCTTGAACCATTTCTTCACATCACCTCCTAAACTTTGGGCAAAAATTCTCATTTTGACTGTATCATCATCTATCTCCATGTAGTCAAAAGAATCTTCCATCCTATCTACATGGTGTTGTGCTATGGTAGATTCTTTGGTAGTGAAGTGTGGGATTTTTGATTGATAATCATTGAATAAAGGTACTAGAGGTTGGGGTAAAACCAAAGGTGCATACCAGGATGCCATGATGATGTTCTGATGAGGTAAAGGGTTAACCTGAGCAACTGGTATATGGATGGCAGGGATATTATGACCAGCAGAAGACTCTTGAGCAGATTTAGGGTGGCAGAGCCCCAAGTTTTGAAGAAAGTGAATATTAGGGGGTGTAGATGGAGGGGTCTCTCTATCCCTAATGTGTTTACCACTGTGAGATGGTGAACTGGGAAGCTCGAGTTCTGGCTGGTCTGGAACACTGAATGACCTAGTTCTTGGTAGTCTGTTTGGTAGGTCTAGGTAAAAAAATGTGTCTGATAGAGCTGTAAAGTCTTCTGGAGCAGAGTTAGCTCTATGGATGTGGCTGGAAATAGTTGGTCTTTTAGGTGTAGGAGATCTCTTGAGGAGGCTCTCAGGGTTTTCAACTATCTCAGGTGGGTTTGGATCAGGGTAAGCTCTTGTGTGAATGGTTCTTGAAGCCAGAATGCTGTTTTCTAACCAAGCAACTTAACCCTACTTGTTACTTCTATTTTGGTTGATGTTTTTATGGAGGCTGGTCTTCCAGTGGAGTCTTATTGTGAAACCAAGATAATCAGCAAGCCTACTGATCACTAGTGGAGTCTTTGATCTTTAAGGAGCTATGGAGTCTCCAGGTGGAAAGTTTAGGGTGCTTCTGGAGGGTACACTGTCCACCATAGTGCTTATGAGATGTACCCTTTTAGGAATATCTCAAACTCAGCAAACTCCAACCAAAGATTGACTGGGAGGGAATTTACCAGATATGTCACCTCTAAAGAGTGTGAGATATGGAGGCTACCTGGCCCTTTCCAGACTCTGTCTAAGAGTGTGGGAGAAACACAACAAATGATAGAGAAGTTGGAATGCAAATGGAAGTGTTTCACTACCAACCTGACCAGAGTTTCTAGGTTTTCTGAGGCTCTTGTGATGTAGTAAGATGGAAAATACTCAGAAATTCCCCAGTGGAGTCGCCATTATGTTGGGGTTCCCATGTTTTGGCAAGGTTGGCAATACCAAAAGATGAGACAACATCAAACCACTTTCAGACCCTAGGATCTAGCCCTCCTGGGTCCAGAGAGGGATCTCTTTATGATTGTCATAGGTGTATGTCTTTAAAGCTCAAAGTTAAGGTGTTAGGCCTGTTATAAGGCTCGGAGTTTGTTTGTTTAATTGATTGTTTGGTTGTTGGGAATCAGGAAAGAAGGGTTCAATATAAGGCAAGGATGAGAAAAGAGGATTTAGGCAAAGGAGAGATAATTCCAGGGAACATTCAAGACCATTGGGCAATGGAGTCAGGAGAGGATTTGCTTGCTAATCAATATGCAGGCTTTCAATTGGGCTAGTCATCTAAAGCATTGGATCTTAGAGATGATAGTGTGGTAGGATAGGCAGGAGGGAAGAAGAGAGTAAGGAAACATTAAAGATTCAGAACACAAAGTTGAAAACCTGAGATCAGAGAGAGACTTTGAACTCTCAATGCTTCGGCCTCCAGCTTGAGGGAACTTAGAAAGGCTTTAATCAATTGAAAAGGATCCTAGTGAGATAGAGACAAGTTCTAGACCTCCCAGTGTTCCCAATTCATTCAATTAAATCCTAACAAGAATATCTAAAATCAGATTTCATTAATTCATACATCAGCTAGCAGCATATGGAACCACTACACTGGTTAAATCAATTGAAATCAAACCTTAGATACACATATAGTAGAAAAATATTGAAGGCAGGGAGAGCAGAGACATAGGGTACCTAACAAGGGTAAATCCTATGCCATATTTCTGATGCGTGCCAGAAGAAATGTAATGAAATGAAATAAAACACAGAGATAGAAAACATCACCAGCTGCTTTAAATCAGGATCCAAAGAAATGTGCTTGTCATATAAAAAAACAACACCAATCAAGTACAAAATTACCAATAGCTTGATATTCAGTCTGAAAACATCTTCCTCAGCCTATCTTACAACTTTACACAGAGAACATGTCTCAAAGGAAAAAGCTTACAATTCTCTGATAACTGATCAACAACCATCTCACAATGAGTTTCTTTCTGAATTTTATAGCTGAAATATGAGCAGAGGAGGTAGGTGGAGAAATAAATGTAGCATTAAACTCTGAAAAGGAAAGAGGGCCAAAGCCCATTTTGTTTAAATCCCGTGCATTTATCTCTGGCACTCTTTTGGATGCAAAAGCGATCTTCTTCAGGCTTCCATTCACTTCGGTATGACTCTGATGCACTCTGGCTGCAGTACTCCGTAGTAACTTTGGTGAAAAAGCAAAAAGGAAGATTGAGGTCTGCCATGCTGCATAACAAATGCTTTGGTAGCATAGGACTATTCCGTCAGGGTGGAAATCTTCTGAGGAACACGGTATAGAATAAAATCTGCATGGGCACTCTGTCATTTATGGGGAAAACATTCTGCTGATGTAAAAAACCCTGATATACAAAAATTTCTGCGCGCTGTACCCTCTATGTGCTCCATGATGTCTTCGATCTGGTGCTTTGCCTCTAAACCACTTAGTTAAGGCTCAAAAACCTTCATTTTATTGCCTTAAACTCTCTACTGCTCCATTTCTGTCTTTGTTGGTAAAATCTGCGCTTTAATGGCTCTGGGGAGGTTTTATAGAGTTCAGACCCTGTTCTTTTAATGCAATTCCTGTCGTTCTGCCACTGTATTAAAGACTGTGTAATCATGGCGGCTTTCACCACCTGATAACCCTGCAAAACACGAAAATCAGTTATGAAATTCATGCATAGGGAAGGATGGCTATGGGGGGTGGGTAGAATGATAGCGCGACGGTGGTAAAATGGTGGTTTTAGATGAAACAATGGTGAAAAATGCATTGATATGGTGTAAACCTCGATTAATAGGTTTTCGGTGGAGAAATGAGCGTGGGCTGTCTGATCATGGTCCGGTGATGAAGATTGACGATGGAAATTAAACAGTGGGATGGTATATGAAATTGGGTGGAACACATTAAAATGAATGAAAATGTATTAAAAACGATCGTATGCGGTGGGACCCGGCATGGGTGGAGGGCGATTCATCCAGGACCGTCGGATCTCAGGAGGGGATCGACGGCTATGATTCATTCGGAGGGGAGAAATAGGAGGTTTGACAATCCGATGGATGATGGTGCGATTAGATCATGACCGTTGGATCTTGGATTAAATGGACGGTCGAGATTGGATCGGGGAGATCGCAATCGCAAAGGGTGGAAGGTGTCACCGTTTGGAATTTATGATTGTGATTGGAGCAGGAAAGCGAGGGCCATTGGATCAACAGGGGGAATCGACAGTGGAGATTAGATCGGAAGATCGCAATCGGGGGGTACAGGGGTGACACATTACAAAAGTTCCGATTGTGATTAGAGCGGGGGTGCGATTGAGCGCCAGCCATCCGATTCGGAAACAGATCAACGACTCACACGTAATCGGAGGAGTGGATGGATCGAGGCAATCACAGTCAGGGGATACAGCAAGACCTTTGTGATTACGTTGGGGCAGGGAGTGTGATTGGCGCTCGACCGTCAGATCGGGATAGCAGATCAATGGTGTAGATCACATCATGGGTCTTCATAACAAAACCCAATCGCATTGGCAAATTTCAGTTAACACGTAGAAAGCGCCCGCCCGATGGTTGTGATTGCGATTAGCGCCCGGGCCATTAGCATTCGGTTTTAGCGCTAGGGGCATATGGGGAAGTGGTTTGCGGGGCTGGCGGCAAAGGGGCTAGGCCCTCATATAAAGTGAAAGTGGGTTTTTTTCCCCTTTTTAACACCTTTCAAGGCTGGGAAAAGGTAACGATAGGGGGAAAAAGGGGGAATTAGGCTGAACAAAGGGAAATTGTAGGATTTAAAGGGAATTTTGGGTATGATTTAGAGGGTAAAGGGGGACTTTGACAAAGGGGAAAAAAGGGTAAAAATGGGCCATTTGGCAGGTATACAATGGGCAAACAAAGGCCTTTTGGAGCACAATTTTTTATAATCAATGAGGCTTATTGACTCCAGAACAACAGAGGGAAACAATCAAAGGATAGGGAACATGTAAATGCTTCAAGGATGATGTTTTTTCAAGATAAATTCATTCCTTGAAGGCTCATAAAACAAATTAGCCCCTTGCTTGCTTGTTAAGGAATTTATAGGGGGCTAACAGTGGGAAAGCCCTTGAAGTCTAATTTCCAAATATACCTTTATTTTTAAATCTAACCTTTGAAAGTTTCCCAAGAAGTGGAAAAAGCCAAGACTTCCAGGAGCACAACAATGCTCAGAAAAGTGGGCAGAAAGGTGAAAAAATGAGTGTTTTTGACCCTTTTGAGTGGTGAAAACAACTCCAATTGAGCTGAAAATTGGTGAGCATGCTCCTATAATGATGAAAAATAAAAAAATGTAAGCTTCTCCTCCTGAATATGCCCTAGGAAAAATTTCAACACAGGGTGTGATGCGCTCTTAGGCTCGAAATTTGCAAAAAAAAAAAACATGTCCAATTTGCCTCAAAATTTGTGGAGAGACCCCTCAAGAGGTTTTGGATACCTGTTGAGAAGCCTCAGCCAAGACTTCAAGGCTGTCATGCACTTTGGCTCTTTTTAGGTCTTCTAGTTCAATGAGGGCCTTCTTTAGCTTGGTGCTAGCAAGCGTGCTTTTCCTTGCATAATGTTTGGCCATTTTCTTTTACAGGGCAAGGCCCCTCTTGACCTCCTTGAAATGCTTATGTTCCTTTTAGTAATAGTAGATGACCCTTTGAGCCATATCAAAGTCCCTTTCCCACTCCTGAAGCTGTGCATATTTTTCCAAGAGGAGTAGTCTAGTTTTCATTTCTTGGTCCTCATTGTCACTATCTATATCAATGAATTGAGATCCTTGAGAAGTCTTCTTGATCCTTTTGCTCCTTCTTACCTATACCTTCTACTCACCTTTGTCCACCTTTCCCTTTCCTTTGTCTTGATGCTTTATTGCTGGAGGAGAGATGCCCTTTTGCCTTTTTGAGGTAGCAAACACATCTCTTCTGCCTTTGTTATAGGTAATGGTGAAAGGCAAAATGCGTTTTACTTTCAAAGCTTGATCACTAGTGACCTTAGGAGTGTTTTTCTCTTCATGGATGATATTTGTGTGTGCATCTTCCTTATCTTGCTCTTGGCTACCCTTTTGATCAACACCTTCACTATCCTTTATGCCATCATTACTGTCAAGATCATTAGGACTGCCCTCCTCTGTTTTCGCAATGTTAGAGGTGCCTTGATCTTTGTTGAGCACATCTTCATTTGCATGACTGTCCTCTTCCTCATCTTTTGACCCATTGTATTCATTGTCAAGTTGATCATTTGTATCACTGTTTGTATCCTTTGTAGGGTCACTATCTTGGGTACCTTCATTAGTTTTCCCATCACTGTGAGGGTCCTTTCTTTCTTCAGAGTTCCTTTGGCTAATCTCTCCTTCACTGCCCTGCTCATTATCTTCAATATTTGGCCCTTCGTCATCATTTTCTTGCCCATGGGAAACAACTTGAAACTTTGTTTCTTGGCTGTCTTTGCCATTCTTGTCACTGTCATATTTTTTTTCTTCATTGCTTTCATATGCCTCCTCCCCACCGTCTTCATATGTATTTTCAGTGTCATTGTATTCATCATAAGACTCACTCTTTTGGTTCTCTTGCTCATTATGAGGCTCATTAGTTTCAACTATGTTTTCTTTTTCATCAACACACTCAAATTTGTCACTTCCTTTGTTAATTTATTCTTGGCTATCTCCCTCTCTGCCACCTTCCTCTTCTTCACTTTTATGTTCATTTTCATCATCCATTCCCTCATTGTTTTCTTATTTTTCATCACTGCTTTCTTCTTGGCCATCACTTCTTTCTTCATGGCCATCATTTCTTTCTTCATGGCCCTCACTGCCTTCTTCATTTTCTGATTTCTCAGGGGAAGGTGAATGAGAAAGGTTTATTTGAGGGAATGATTCATGTGAAGAAGATGAACTAAGGTCAGTGGAAGGTGATGGAGGTGTGTGAGGAAGATTTTGAGATTGATGATGGCAGACTTTGCAGAGGAGTGGGATGTGGAGTTGTGAAATCATTGTGGGTGATGAAAACCTCCCAGGGGATGCCTTGTTGTTCTAGTTGGTGTGAGACAATCACTTTGATGAGGGAATGATGAAAAAGTCTTGAGATTTGTTGGGATGGAGGCCTTTTCTGCATGATGGAAGACATTTTTTCAATAATTTTGCAAAGATAATAGTGCATATGTAGCAGCTTGGTTTTGATGAAGTGCATGAGGAGCCTTATGTGGTATGAATAGACTCTGGAGAACCTGCCCTCACAGGTGAAGTATTTCATGATGATCTTCATCAGGAGAGCATATCTGTCCAATAGATGAGAGAAGGGAAACATGGTTTTATAGTTAGCTTGACAACTTGGTTTTAAGAATGGGTGATAGTGGCTTACGTCTAGGTACTTTTGTTTGAACCAACTTTCTCCTATGTAAGGCATTCTAGTGGCCCTAGGGATGGCATAGGAGGCCAACTCAAATTTTACCCTGGCTAGGTGTGCTTTATGTTTATGAAGGTTTAGGGAAAAGATCTTGGTCAACTGAGGGTGACTATGGAGCTTTTGTACCTTTTTACAGAATTCATAGCAGCCCAACTCTTGAAAACATGTCAAAATAGTAGGGGAGGTCATCAACTCTTGAATGTTTATAGGTTCAAACTTATTTGGCAACCCTCCATTCTTTTGTTGCTTTTTAGGACTTTGAGTTGCCTCATCTATGTCAACATTATCTTCTTCAGACATTTTGTCTTTCTTTACCCCTGCCTCAAGAACCTTAAAGAGAAATGGCTCTGCTAGTGAAATGATGTGGAAAGAGGTTAAAGGAGATGATGATTTCTCTGACTAGGTCAAGGCATAGTAGTGTGTAGGTTAAATGTTGTCTTTTAGGATTTAACTGCCTTCTCTAACACCAATTCTCAAAATTTTGAGTGATCTTGTCTTAGAAAACCATGCATATGTAGGAAAAAGGTTCAAAATACCTCTTGAAGTGCCTCCACAATAGAGAAAATGGCTCAAAAAGTAGGCTACAAAATAGTGGCAAGAGCGCAACACAGTGGCAGGAGCGCAACATAGTGTTCGGGCGGCTCGTGTCACTCATGAATGTGCCCTCATTCAGCGACTGCAGCAGTGGCAGGAGTGCAACACAGTGGTCGGGCGGCTCGGGTCACTCCTGAACGGGCCTATTGTGTAGCGGTTACAACAGTTGTAGGAGCATAGCATAGGGGTCGAGCGTCTAAACGTGACCTCGTTCAACATTTGGAGCAGTGGCAGGAGCGCAACATGGTAGTCAGATGGTTTGGGTCAGTCCTGAACGGGCACAAAGCAGGAGAACAGAACCAATGTTTAGGCGTGCAATGCGCAGTGCAAATTTACATTGGGAGAAGCTACAGGTGCACAGTGTGACTCTACCAGAGCGCAACACATGGAAAAATTCGCCTAAGGACTTCTAGCAGAAAAATTGGAAACCCTCTCTGTGAGTGAAAATGAGCAAATGATTGGGGAGATGTTGCTTTGTAGGGATTATATAATTTTTTTGGAAAATTAGAAACGCAAACCACTTTAATAATGTTCATTCTCTTTCACTTTTTCTCATTGTGCCTTTGCCGGCAGCTTGCCCCTTTTGAAAATTTGAATATGCTTCTAATTTTTTTTTTTCTAGAGACAAAACCTTGAACTGACATTTCCTGCCTCTTTAGGCTGATATTGTTCATCATTTTTCTACCCTTGGTGTAGTGGAGTATTTATTCTCATGTCTGCCCTTCTTGCTTTTCTTTAAAAACTCTGATTTTTTCGTTTTGTTGAGGTGAAGTTAGTGCTTGTCTACCAAACCCTATAAGGTAGCTTGAAAACCCTTGAAACCATCTGCTGTGATGAAGGAGGTTTCTTTGTCACTATTTTTACCCTCTTTGTCTATATTCCCAAGCTTCTAAGCTTTTAGAGATACTTGCTGCTTTCTTTTAGGTATTGAATGGTCCTCTCATGATGATTCTCTTTTTTTTTACCTTACCTTATGGCTAATCTGATGGCTTTTTGTTCTTCTTTGCAAGAATGTAAGCAAAGGGAAAATTTCCCTCTACAAGATTCATGTTGGAAGCCAAATAACCTTTTAATGATCTTTTTGATTGATGTACAGTGTTGCTTATGTGCCACTATCTTTTATGACCTGCATGGACCTTTTGATGGGCAACACTTCATAACACTCTCTCATGAGATCATGTTCTTCCTTGTGAACTTTTAAGCCAGTTTGTATCTTGCTACCAGTTGTGAATGCCTTTATGAACTTTTTAGGTGTCCTTCTTTGCCTCTGTTTCTTCTATTGACCATTTACAAAACATTGCTGCAGAAATGCTTGGATATGGTAAATTTCTCCTTTGCAGGCCTACTGCTTGATCAAGATGATACCTTTGGAGGTATTTGATGTTATTTGCCAATGATAGGCCTCATCCTTGTGTTCACTTGATTTCACCTTTGAATACCCGTGGAAATATTGAATTTAGAAACATGATAGTGCATAACATAGGTGACCCTATTTGACTTATTTGTAATGCTCTTGTAATAGGTTTTTTGACTGAAAACTTCAAACAGGGTTTGGATGAGGAGAAATTTTTTTTGACACTCTATTATGCACTGTCATCCTAGACAACTAGAAAACCTTTTTTTACTTCAAAGGGATTTTTAGACAGGGAGTTTTGACAACACCATTGCTTAAGGCACTTGGTGAGTAGGGGAAAAAGTTTAGTCTACTTGGCGAAATAAGATATAAAATAGAGGACTTAGGCAAACAGAGACATAGTGTTATAGGTAGAGGTGGAAAACATAGTGAGAGTGTGGGACATCAGTCCAGGATTTGGTCTTGTCTGGGTAATATATTGGCCATGCTTTGACAAGGAAGTGGGATAATGAAGAAAATTCTCTTTGAGGAGATTTCTAGAACTCACATGATTCTTGAATTCTATTTCTAGAGATATTGGACAAAGTATTTAGTCATCTAAACAGATAAAAATTATTGATGACTAACAGTGGCTCCACTTGGGGAGGGCAGCTCCTTTTCAAGAGGTGTCCAAAATTTCAGATCTCTTGGGTTATGAAGACTAGTGCCTCATCCATTGGGCAGATTTTATCCTTTATTTTGTTGCTGCTTTCCCTGAGGTAGTGATTTTGAAAATCTGAAATCATGATTAGCTCAACTTCACTTTTACCTACCCAACCTACTCGCCTAACATTTTTTCTTCCTTGGGTGCACTTGAACTGGCAAACCCATTGAAATTTTTATTTTAAAAGTGAAAACAAACTATCTACTTCTACACTTATCTCTTCTGGGAGTTCAGATTAGGCTATTGAACTCCTTTGATTCTCTACCTATTCTATTCAATTGTTAAGGTTAAACTGTTTGACAAGATTTATTCACTAAGCTAAAAACATGAAATTGAAAACACGACTAAATCAGGATTCGAGAATCTGATTTATCATTGGTTTGTGGCATAAAAACAAGCTGCACACAAATGTTATTTTTGTACAAAATAAGAATAGAAAAATCAAGATTAAGATGCATAGTTTGTTATGCATCCCTGTTTTTCTCCTTGGTTCTGTTTTGAGCATGTGGAACCAATATCCCTCTTTCCCAATCTATTTTCTTTGACAAGTCAAGCTTCAATGTTTTGACCAGCATACTTTTTCACTAACTTATCAACAATAAATTTAAAACATGTTCAGCCATGATTAGGCTAGATAGTTAAACAAGACATTATTTCTGCACCAGTAGTGGCATTTAGGCTTGCACACTTTCAGTATTACTATTTTTTGGGTATGGGGCTGTACCTTTTCTTTAAAATCTGCCTTGTTTTCTATTTTTTCTATGTTTTTTGTGTTTGATCTCTTTTTGACATTTTCTTCACACAATGGTATGTACAATGAGTGAAAATTTTAAAGCTAACGATCTTGAAAAGTGTAGTGTTTGAGCATCCTATCTTCAAAAGGATCTCCTAATATCTTTTGTCCATTCAAATCTTGAAAATAGAAAACATAGTTACCTCTGTTTGACAACATGGTATCAGGATTTTTCCAAGAGTTTTTAGAAATATATGATCCCCTTGGTGCTTCTTCCTTGACCTTTGGTCCTCAAATATGTTTGAGTCAAATATCCTCTTCATGTAGGCATGGTATTCTTTATAATCCTTAAAAAAAATTGATGAAGTCATCCATGTACACCAAAGTAGAGAAATTTAAAACTAAAGGCATAGTTTTTTGGAAAGTATCTCCAACAATTTCTAGCTCGGGAGGTATTTGTCTAAGCATGTAGCTGTCCCAAGGAAATTTGAAAAAATCTTTGGGTTGATTGATCTGAAGTGGTATCATCTGATGGTAACCTAAAAAACTATCATGCAATGAGATTTGGTTAGAAAACCCTACCCTTTGTAAAGTATGATCTTTTTTTGGTAAAAAGGTATTTGTTATTTTGGAAGGGTTGCTCCTGATACCTAAAATCTATACAAAGCCTATGTCCCTTTGCCTTCTTTTTAAGTGAACTCAACTGTTGAAAATTTTTCTGATTCTTTTTGAAAGGAATGCTTTTTAGAACATTCGCTGTGTTACAAGGTTTTAGACTAGCCTGCCTACACACATAAGCATTCTGAAATTTTTTGCACAATCTTGTATTCCTTTGTTTTGTGTGTAGTGATAAAATTTTAGACAAATTAATTATTTCAGGCTTCTTATGTTTACCCATGCTATCTTCCTCTATATCAGCTTCAACAAAATTTTATTTGGGATCCATAGCAATATTTGTGAAAATTGATAATTTTTCTGAAAGGGAAAATTTCTTGGATGATGAAGTATCTAGGTAAGGTAGAAACATTAGACTGTATTTTTCTAGATTCCCATAGATTTGTGTTTTGTGAGGGTGTTTCATTTTTTCTGGATTAGCAAAAGGAAGAAGTTCTGTTCTTGTGATTTGTCTTTCTTTTGAGCAACCTGTTCCCTTTTCTAAATTGATTCTTGTTTCTGACATTTCATTTTCAGTTTACAGGAAATCAATTTCAGTTTTATTATCTTTTGGTGTTTCAGGATCGTGATAGTTTTGATTGTGGAGCTCATCATAGAGGAAGTGATCTGATTGTTGTATTGTGCTTGGATCTTCACAATTTTCATTTACTTGCTCATCAAGGTCATTTTCATTATACAAAATGAATGAGTCCAAGTCTGAATGAATTGAATAGATAGGGGTGTTGTTGGGTCTATCTAGGCTGCTTACCATATACTTCATATGAGATTCTCAGTAGAGTCTCCTAGTTTGGTTAAAAATTGGGATGGTAGCATAAGACATGTCAAGTTGGAGGTTTCCCAAAAGTTTAACTCCCCAAGATCAGGAAAAAAGCATGCCATATTTGGGGGGAATGTCAGCCACGACTATATCCATGACCAGGCTCTTAGCAGGGATCTTTGCCATATTGACACATAAGTCCTTGATTAGGCCCAAGCATTTAACTCTGCTTGAATTGAAGGAATACAGATCTTTGTAGGGCCTGGTTATTTCTAGGCCCAATCTTCCATCACTACCTTCGGCATGATGTTGTGAGAGGCACCAGAGTCTAGCATGGCATTATGTATGATTTTGTTGTGTATGTTTAGGCTAACATAGAATGGGGGAATGGCTCCTTCTTGGTATTTTCCATCTACTTCGGGTCCAAACAACATCTCTAGTTTATCATCTGTCAAATTCAGAGTATTGGTATCATTTCCTATGTTCAAAACTTTAAAAACTTGGGAGTGGTACATATCCTGAGCTACTAGTTCAGTGAGAGGGATGGTTATTTCGATTTTAGGGATCTCTCCTTCAAAACTGAAAGGTACTTGAGTTTTAGACATATTCACATCAGTTTTATCAGCCATAAATTTTTCCACATTTTTAATTTGCTGGCTTTGATTCGAGACTTTGGTCATTAGACTTTTCTCAGGGCCACTAGCAGAGGTGCTAGGAGAGCTAAAAACTTCAATGAAGCCATTACAAAATTTTTTAGTTCTATCCAAAAATGCACTTAAAATCCAATTTTTTTAAAAACATCTAAAAGTTGAAAAACATAATTTATATACCTGAATATGCATAAATTAGTCAAAATAAGGTGTATATGGATGGTATATGGTTGGATATAATGGAAATTAGGTGTATTTAATAAGAAAAATTTGATAAAAAACGAGGGCCAACACTGAGCTCAAATGAATTAACTCCCACAACCTTGATAATGGTGTAAGGCCCATATCAGAGGGGTATGAGGTTTCGATGAGATTTGCTAGGCGTTCTTTCTACAAATGCAACCAAAATTTGTTGCCCACCTGGAACTTGTGTGGTGCCCGATGTTGATCATGTCGCTGCTTGTACTTGGCATTGGATTTCTCTAAGATGTTCTGGACCTATTAGCGGACGTGTTGGATGTGTTCAATAAACTTGGTTGCTTTATCAACCTCATATAGTACATGTAAGGAGCTTGGCCTAATGTTCCATTTCTGCAACAACTCTTGGATCTGCCTCTTGATTTCATCATTCTCCATAACAGAACATCGATATATTGGTCCATTAGGTAGTGACACACCTAGGTTCAGATCAATAGACTGCTTGAGCTGACAGTGTAGAGGAACCCCTATGGGTAAGGAGAAAATGTCCTTGTATTCCTCCACAACTGTGTGCATCTGCTGCAGTTGCATAGGGGAGCCCTGTTTGGAGGTTGCAGCCACAATCTTCTTCTTTCCTTGTGGGTGAATCGTAATGAAAAAAAATCCCGGTTTGGGAAATAATCTTACTACATTTCTTTGCAATACTCAAATTCCGCCAGTACTACCTTCGGTATCTTGTACAATTTATTTCTCAAAGTAATAATAACATAACTAGGCCTAGACTCATACAAAACATGTCACTTCCACAAGTATGGTTGGTCTAATAATACATCAGACATGTCAAGAGGAGGAACATCACACACTACCTCATATGTGAAGGGCTTGATGTTGCACGAAAGATGAAACTGCTAGCTGAAGCAAAGATCTATGCCTTGGTGAAGCCACCCAATGTTATAGGGCTATGGGTGTTTTGTGGTCAGTAGGCCGAGCTAACTCATTAAATATACTAAAATGAGGCTCTTTTGGCATTCGCTATCGACAAGGAATTTCAATGGATAGCACTTCATCCACACCTGAGAATGGAAGAGGTGCTCCCCCTCCTTTGTATCCTCAGGCTCCTCCCTCTAGATCTTGGTGGTGGAAATGGTGGCACTGGGTTTTTCATAAATGATCTACTTCCCCTTGTCATTCCCCTTGTCTACTTCTAACTCAAAATCAGAACATGCATCTAATTCAGATGCCTTCAGTTCAGGCACCAACGACTGTTTGGCTCGACACCCGCTTGTGTTGTAAGTGGAGTTTTTATGAAATTCACACCACTTCCCCGTATCCTTATTTGGATTTGTGGTGTTGTTTTGAGTCACCCCACTTTGGATTTTCCCCTTGTTCTGTAGTTCAGGGGTGCCTTTCCTTGGCTTCAGATTCATGGATCCAATGTCTCGCTTCTTCTACTTAAATTTTTGCTTGATCTTGGCGGCATATAGATATGCCATGCCAAGTGAGGTAATGTCGAGGAACTCCATTTCCTCCTGAATGTATTTTTGAAAATAGTTGTGGTACTTGAGAACGAAATTTTTCCTCAAACCTTTAATACTGAACTTTGTGCGTAGGGTATGGAACAAATTCGTCAACTCGTGCACATATTGATCCATATGCTGCCAAACCGTGGTCCATTGGATGTACTTGTCCTCATAGCTCCCCATGGGGTAACATTATTCATTGATTCCATATTTGAATGAATTATAGGGTGCAAGCTGAGAACAAAGAGGGTTCCCTCTTGTCCCTTTTCTCATAATAGGTTTCCCACTAGTCTTTGACATGTGAGGTGGATTTGAGGAGTGTAAAAGCAATATTTTCTCGGTCGGAGAAATCATGGACCAAGAAATACCCTTCCAACAAATTCAACCATCTATCTATGACATCTGTATCTATATGGCCTTAAAATATAGGAATTTCGAAGTTGACTTGTACCTTGAAAGGAGAGGCGCCTCCAGAGTGAATGTTGGATGTAGATGTGCCACAGGTGGGCAGTCGTTGAAGGATTTGGGTAAAATTATCCATCATCATGTTCCTTTATTTCTCAAGGGCCTCCTCGAGCAATATTTTGATAGGATCTTCTGATCCCTCGTCTTTCTTTTCTTCCCCCATGGGCGACCATTGAGGTTTGCGAGGTTTATCTTGCAAAGGTTCAACTAGGTCGAGCCCTAACTCCTTATACCCTGACCTCGTTGGGGACATGCAAAGAAGGATCGAGAAATAGAAGACTAATCTGATACCAATAATCTAGATTTATGAAGGAACGAAATAAAATATAGAAATAAATATAAATGTAGAAATTCAACATAAATAAAACTTCATCTCATTATATCAAATAACTAAAATATGCTTACAGACAGAATGTACATAAACTAACTAGGGTAATGGTAGCTTATCTCTGAGAATCTATGTGGTGGTTACATGCCTTTGAACTGTATTACAATGAGGCTCAATGGCCTTTCTATTATTGAACAATAAGAGAAAACCATAAACAACCAAAACCCTAACCCAAGGAGGTGTAACACCAAGAGTATATGGGTCCCGTTGGGGTTATTTGGGCAACCAACTTCCCGGGGTTGTAACTTGGTCATATTATCTCTGTTTGGCACGTATGATACCTTGTTAGAAAGATATATCTGATGAATAAAATTTTTCATAGTGAATGTCAAGTTGAAAACATACATTTTCCAAAGGTTATTTTCTAGAAAAAAATTTCATATAGGGCCTCAAAACAGCTTTGGAAGTTCAGGACCCGAAAAACTGCCAAAAATAGTAAATTGTGCTACAATTAAGGAAATCGAAAAACTGAAAGAAACAATTGTGGGGGTCCAAGTGAAGTAGGCGGGTGGCCACCAATATCCACCTAGATTAGAATGGATAAAGGTTGTAGCAGAATCGGGGTATTAATTGTCTCAAATTTATTTTGTTGGTAGACCAAAAATTTTGCCACAAACTTTTGAATATCATATTTAAGGCCCTCCCAAAAAAATCCTTATTGACCCTTTGGTAAGTTTTTAAAATTTCTGAGTGTCCTCCTAAGGGAGAGGTGTGCAATTCCAAAATAATATTTTGTTTTAGTTGGGAATTCGTACAAAGATATAAGCGATATTTGTACCATAATGAATCATTTTTCCAACTAAATGTATCAGATGTACTGGGATTCTTCTGCAACTTTTGAATGAGTGTCCACACTTCTTCGTCATTCTTATATTCATCCCTTGCTTCTGTTATTCAATCTAGTTGGATAATATAAATGGCACAAAACAATGCTTCTACATCCTCATCCTTTCTTGAGAGTGCATATGCAACAACGTTTAGCTTCCTTTTTTTGTAGATGATTTCAAAGTCATAATTGAACATCTTTGTGACCCATTTTTGTTTCTCTTCTGAAGATAATATTTGTTCCAAAAATCATTTAAGACTATCATGATCTGTTTTTACATTTAAGTGTTTTCCCATTAGGTAAGGTCGTCATTTATTTAGTGCATGTAGTATTGCCAACATTTCCTTCTCATTAATATGTTTATGTAAATACTTTCCTTTGATTGGACGAATTTCAAAAGCAACGGGTCTTCCTTCCTGCATTAAATCAACACCAATTCCATTTCCCGAGGCATCAAATTCCACAATAAAGGCTTTTTTGAAGTCTAGATTAGCTAAGACCGGTGCTTGGCACATTTCCTCTTTAAGATGTTCAAAGGCCTTAATAGATTATGACGTCCAAAAAAATGCATCTTTCTTTAGTATTGTTATTAGAGGTGCTGCTATTCTCCCATAATTCTTAACAAACTTACGATAATACCCTGTGAAACTGAGAAATCCTTTAAAATTCTTTATGGTTGTGGGGATTTTCAATTCCCAATGGCTTTAATTTTGTTAGGGTCTACCTTAACACCCTCATGAGATACAATATGACCAAGATATTCCACCTCCTCTAGTCCAGAGAAACATTTGAATTTTTTTGCATATAATTATTTCTCCTCCAATAGTTTGAGTACCCTGTCAACATGTTAAAGATGATCCTTCCAAGACTTGTAGATTAGTATATCATCAAAAAATACTAACAAAAAATTTCTAAGGAAAGGTTTGAAAATTGAATTCATCAACCCTTGCAATGTAGAAGGTGCATTGGTAAGGCCATAAGGCATGACCAAAAATTCATAATGACCCTCATGAATTCTAAATGTTGTTTTCATAATTTCTTCTGTCTTCCACTACAAGAAAAAGGACATTGGTGAGGGTCATGCTTGTGACGGACCTTTAAGGTCCATCACCAATGTCACATATGGTGACGATCCTTAAAAAAGCATCGTTGTAAGTGTATATAGTGATGGTCCTTTAAGGTTCATCACAAAAGCTATTTTCAATGACACTTTTGGTGAGGGTCGTTAAAGGCCCATCACTAATTCTCTCTTTGGTGACACTTCTAGTGACAAACTTTTAATGACGCTCACCAATGCTCTTTTTGTTACTTTTGGTGACGGTCAAAAAATGTTCATCATCATTGATCATTCTAATGAGTTTTTTATGATGCTATGTGCCTGTTAATATATTTTTTGTCAAAAGATAATGATTTAATAACATTATTGTGGAGTATTTTTTATAATATGTCCAACCCCATAGTGGTTAGAGTGAGTCAATTTGTTAAGAAGTAATTAGCGTGTATCATTTCCCTCAAGTAATTACTAGTCAAATAGATTTTTCCTATGAGCCAACACATGATTCATATCTATTAAGTTTATTATCTAGAAACTTCCCTTTAGATAAAGTTCCACTAGTGTGTGTAGGAAATATATCATTTAATATGTAATCAAACTCTGTCAATTCTATTAATGAGAAATACCTAACACTCCTCAACAATCTGGGCACACCTTAAATTAATGCTTTGGCACACATTAACATTTCTTAGCACCTCACATGTCTTGGAACATATTTGTACCTAGAACATCTTGTCGTGACACTGATGCCAAGAACATGGTGGCATGCGCTAGCATGACATATAACTCTCTTAGCATGTGTTGGCATGCATGCAGTCCCTAGCATTCCTTGGAACACCTTGGTTGCATGCATTGACATACATGAGCACTTGGCACACAATGCCACTTGGAATGTATTGGGAACTATTATTAGTGTGCCTATCATTCCCCTTTTGAAAAATATAAAGTACCAACTTATTAACCCTAGTAGGTGTTCATTTCCTTGAATTTTAGCTTGGTTCTTCCATTTGTTTCCTGGACACTTCTTGACACATATTGACATACCCTGGCACCTTGCACATCCTTAGAACCTAGCATGTATTGGCATATATTGGCACTATTTGGCACATATAATTAGCACACCTTGGAACTCCCGAGCACATTTTGGAACTTATTGTCATGCCTTGATATTCCCTAGTTTGCCTTACCAATTATTAGCATACATTGTGACTCCCTCCTTGGCATGATAGCTAGCACTCATTAACACTAGTCCTTGGAACATGTTCCTCATATTCATTAAATTCCATGAATTTTGACCTAGTTCTCCCTTAATGTTTTGTCCTGGTAATCATTAACACTCCTTAACATGCATTAGCACTCTCTAGCACACCTAATCACTCTTTAAAATGCTCTTGCACTTCATAGCATGCATAACACTCCCTGACACATTTTGGCACTTGGCACATGTTGGCTCTTGACCCGTGTTGACGCCTAGAAAGTCTTAGCATGTATTGAATACATTGAGATTCCTTCGTATGATTTTGCATGGTTTAAAATTAAATTTATTTGAGATCAATTGTATGAAAGTAGATGAGAAGCAACAAATGAAGACTTGGCACTTAGAATGCACTAAGTATTTTCAATTTGCACCTATTGGCACCTACTGTACTTGGTGTGCCTAGCATGCCCCTCTTGGAAAAGGTAAATTGATGACTTATTAACCCTCTTATGCGTTCATTTCCTTGTATTTTAACTTGTTTCTCCCTTTTGTTGCCTTGATATTCCCTGGAATGCATTGGCACACCCTTTCACATCTTGACATGCCTTATCACTTGGCACATCTTAGCATGTTTAACATGCCTTCGCACTATTTGGAACATCTTAGCATTCCCTAGCATGCCTTCGCACTCATGTCCTCACAGCTAACCTTTTCATTTTTTCACGAATTGGGAACCCAATCAAGTCCTTGGATACTGCAGTTCATGTGACAATATTGGCTTGATTCAACCACAATACTTGACCAATTGCACCTACTACAAGTAGAGTGTGCCTTTTTCACCTAAGAACTCCCTATAACTCATCTTATGCCACTCATGTCCAAGCTCAAATTTTCCCACTTAACTAGTTACTAATACAAGGATCACATGATCTAGCCATGGCCATAAAACAACTAAGAAACATAGCTTACATAAGCAATATTTCACATGTATGTTCAGTTGATATAAACATTAGAAAATTAATTGAGAGTTTGCAAGAACCACAAGATGCACAAGGCACAAAAGATATAAGCTGACACAAGTCGAGTGCCCCAAAAATTATACACAACAATGTAGAAAATGCAAATATCTAGAATAGTTTAAAACATGATCATGCAGCCAAAGTGTGCCATGTCTCATTTAAAAAAAATAGGTAAAGGAAAAACAATGTTGTGCCTAGCACAAAGTGATTTCTCTTTGTGTAAAACTGCTATGTCGAGCCTCGTATAACAACCGTAGGCTTGCCTCCTGTAAATTATATTCTGAACTTCTCCTAACACAATTCATCCTTAGCACACTTGAATTTGCTGACACCCCATGACACACACTCTTATTCATTCTTTTACATGAATTTTGACCTATTTATCCCTTGATATTCCCCAACACTCCCTAACACTCTAGTTCAATATGCATTGACATTGTCCGACATGTGTTAGCCCTCGCTTGACTACAAGAGATTGACCAAGTTATGGTTACTACAGCTAGACTATGTTGTTGAATTATGTAGCTTGGGAGGTACTCCACGAGCCTAGTGAGATGGGTTTGTGTGAGTTTGGTCACAAAAGGCTTTGTGGGCAAAGAAGCCATGTAAAGCGATTTTGGACCCACGATGGGGTTTAAAATCTAAAAGAAAATTAAAAAGGGAAATTAATACTTCCTAAGGTCTAAGTGGATAAAACCCATAAGTTCTAGAGGGTTCCTAAGAGGTCTAGGAAAAACTATTTAAGGAGGCCTTAGGATGAAGGAAATAACATCAAGTGAGAAGGAGCTCATTTGATAAAGGGGGCAAAGCGAGATGTAGTCCTAAAGAGGCCATGATCATTAGCATGTCCAACATTCATTAAGATGCCTCGGTATTATTTGGCATGGTTTAGTATTAAATTTATTTGAGATCAATTATTGGAAAGTAGAAGAGAAGTAACATAGGATGATTTGGCACTTAGAATGCACTAACACTTAGCACTTGAAACTTATTTCCACCTAGTGTTGGTGTGCATAGCATGCCTCTCCTAGAAAATGTAAATTTATGACTTATTAACCCTATGATGTGTTCATCTCCTTGTAGTTTAACTTGTTTCTCAATTTTGTTGCCTTGATATTCCATGGCATGTATTGTCACACCCTTGCACATCTTGGAATGCCTTAGCACTTGACACATCTTAGAATATTCGACATGCCTTCGAACTATCTGGCACATATTAGCATTCCCTATTATGCCTTGGCACTCATGCCCTCACAACTAGCCTTACATTTTTTCATAACTTGGGAACCCAATCAAGTCCTTAGCTACTACAGTTCATGTGACAATGCTCTGCTTCAACCATAACAACTTGATCAATTGCACCTACTACAAGTAGATTGTGCCTTGTTTGCCTAAAAACTGCATATACCTCATCTTAGGACACTCATGTCCAAGCTGAACTTTACCCACTTAAGAACTTACCAGGACAAGGATCACATCTAGCCATGGCCATAAAACAACCAAGCAACATAGCTTACATAGGCAATATTTCACATTTATGTCTAGTTCATATAAATAATAGAGCATTAATTGAGAGTTTTCAAGAACCAAAAGATACACAAGACACACAAGATATAAGTCAACACAAGTAGAGTGCCCCAAAACTTATACACAAAAATATACAATATGCAATTGTATAAAATAGTTTAAAGCATTACCATTCGACCAAAGTGTGCCACATGTCATATAAAAATAATAGACAAAGGAAAAATAGTATTGTGTCCAACATAAAGTCTCCCTTTGTATAAAACTGCTTTGTCGAGCCCCTTATCGCAATCGTAGGCTTCCATCTTGCAAATCCTATTATGAGCTTCTTCTAAAAAACTTCATCCTTTGCATACTTGAATTCACTCACACTCCCTCGCACACACTCTTAATTGTTCATTTCCATGAATTTTGACCTAGTTCCCCCTTATGATGCCTCGACACTCCTTAACACTCCTCAATATGCATTGACATTGTCCAACATGTGTTAGCACACCTTTTCATTCCTTGACATGCCATAGCCCTCCCTAGTTATCATGCCCTCATAACTACCCTTACTTAATTTTCAGCTTGGGAACCCAATCAAGTCCTTGCTTGACTATAGGATCTTGACCAAGTTACGATTACTACAACTAGACTATGTTGTTGAATTGTGTAGCTTGGGAGGTACTGCACAAGCCTAGTGAGATGGGTTTATTTTAGCCACAAAAGTATTTGTGGGAAAATAACCCAAGAGAAGGGGCTTTGGACCTGAGATGGGGTTTAAAATCTAAAAGAAAATAAAAAATAAAAAATAATATCTCTTTAGGTCTAAGTGGATAAAGTTCGCAAGTTCTAGAGAATTCTTAAGAGGCCTAGCCAGGAAAATATATTTAAGGGGACCTTAGTATGAAGGCAAGAACATCAAGTGAGAAGGATATCATTTTATCAAGGCAGTCAGGAGAGATGTAGCCCTAAAGTAGGTTGATTTAGAGGTCTGAGTAAGCGTTGCTAAAGGGAGGCCATGATCATCCACCAAGAGTAAGATCATCATGTGAGGGTTCACAAAAATGTCACATACCTTGATGGGTTCGAGATAGGAAGTAGGATGGCATATTTTTGGTTCTCTTATGGAATATCAAGCTCAAGAGAGGAAGCTCATGAGAATTTGGGCATGTGATTTCAATGGTGTTTCTGTGTGAAGGTCACATTGAATTTTGAAATTGTAGAGAGGGTTGAGACCCTACCTTGTGGTGGTTAGCAGGTTGCAAGGTCTGTGATAATGACCAAAACAAATGGAGGAGGGTCTTCACTAGAATTTAGGGCCAGAGAAAAAGTAGTTAGAGGTGTAATATTGACTGAGGTAACTGTAGTTCGAGGGTCGTAGAGATCTAAAATTCAGATCAATATTCAGTGAAATAAATGCCCAAAATATATGGATCTGTATGAGCTAGGAAAAGTATCTTATGGAGGAAAGAGTTGTAGCTTTTTCTATGGGTGGATAGGGTATGTTCTAAAGAAATTAGAACATAAGTATAATTCCCTATTTAGGGAGGTTTCCTAGCATGTTAAATCCATAAGGTATGCCATTAAGACTGTGACAAATCTGCATAGAAGATGAGGGTTTGTGACCCTTAGAGAGCGTTTTATCTCTGCAATATATACCACAAATTTGGAAGATGGTTTGCAGAAGTTTGTGTGGAGATAGAAAATCCAAATGAAGGTGGAACCTGAGTAGAAGATGGAGTAGAAGAAATGTGCCATCTAAGGAACAGATTTACATAAAGAGGAGTTGATTTTGGTGGATTTTCCATAGAGTTTTGGACAGAGATATGAAGTAGCCTATAAACATTTAGTCAATGGACTATTAATGGATTATTTTTGACCCTAGTTCAGTCATCTACAAGTTGTTAGAAGGATGATAAGATGAGTAGTTCAGATTTGTTCATAGATTGGAGAACAAATAAATTGGTACACAAGAATAGTGATTTTGAGAGGACTCAAATCACTATTAGGTGGCATATTTGAAGATCCCTAGATGAGGGGAAATGTTGTGGGTACCAGATCAATAAAATAATTGATTGTGGGTGGGAAAATTGATGGCAGCCCAAGTACAATTGGAGGGTTGTTAGGTGACTGTCAAAGAAGAGCTCTAAGTCTTGTACTTGTGAAGGAACACAAGAATGGTGGAAGGGTAGGTGTATTGGGCCTAAGGACGTGTAGACTTTGAAGGACTAAAGTAGCAGTCAAGTGGGCTAGCCAACTAGAACCAGTTCATTGGATTGTAGAGTATTATGTCATTGATAAGAAGGGAAACCTCCATTTCCATAGACTTTTCATCTTGGAGTAGCATTATGGAAAAAGTTGGAAAACCATAAAGTTGTGAACAACGGAGTTGTGAATAATGGAGTTGTGAACAATTGATCGAAAACCCTAAGTGTTTCATACCTTAAAGGAAAAAAGAGGTAGATAGAGGGAATTTTTTTTTGAGTTGAGTTCAGTAACCTAAAGGAGTTGAGTTCATTGATAGAGTTTGATTGAAGAGTTGAGGAGTTGCATAATGGGAGGCAAGAGGACCTGCCAGATGTGTTCAAGTCATGTGGATTGAAAGGGCTATGTGTGGCCACCATCAAAAAGTGGGTCAAGTGTGGTTGTCAAAGGACTAACACCAACCCTAATTGTATTCCTTGTATCAGTGTTATTTTAAAGGGCCATGATCCCTGGTACGATAACTCTAGCCTATTCTATTATAGTTTTTAATTTAATGAAGAACGATTTGAAAAAGTTCAAATTTTTCATGTACACTAGTTTATTCCTTGATGTGAGTAGATTTCATTGTGAAAATAGATGTGTTGTGGCACTTGATTTTGTTTGCATCAAATATTCTAAGACCAAACCAGAATCTCATGTGTCATGGAAATTCAACATATGCATTGTTCACCTAAGAACTACATGTAACTCAACTTACACTACTCATGTCCAATCTCAACTCATCCCACTTAAAAAGTTACAAAGACAAGGCCCACCACATCCAAATGTGGTCGTAAAACAACTAAGAAACACATTTTACATCTTGACATGCTATAACACTTGACATATCTTAAATGCCTTAGAATTATGTGGCATGTGTTAGCATCCTCTACATTCCTTGACATTCTTATACACTCCCTAACATACCCTAGCACTTCCTGACACGCCTTCGTAGTTTAACATACCTTGGCATTGCCTAACATATAACCTTGTGGCTCCCTCCTTAACACACCTAAAAATCATTGACACTCCCTATCACACACTCTCATTAGTTCATTTCCATGCATTTTGATCTAGTGCTTCCTTGTGTTTACCTGACACTCCATAACACTCCCTAGCATGCATTGGCACACCCTAACACTTGGAACATCTTGGCATGCTGCCCTAGCACTCTAGCATTCCTTGGCACTACGTAGCATACCTTTCCAGTCTCTCCTTAGCACACCTAGAGCTCATTGAAACTCCTAGTCACAAACTCTTATTCATTCATTTCCATGATTTTTTACCTATTTCTCCCTTGTATTTCCATAGCATTCCTTAAAACTCCTTGACACGTGTTGATACACCCTAGCACCTAGGATATCATGGCATGTCTCCCTGGCCTCTAGCATGCCTTAACACTGCTTAGCATACCTTGTCACTCCCTCCTTAACACACCTGTAACTCACTACCACTTCCAATCAAAAATTCTTATTTTTTGATTTCCATGCATTTTAACATATTTCTCCCTTGTGTTTCCTTGGCACTCCTAGTTATCACTTCCTTGCACATGTTGGCACATCTTGTTCGCATGCTGCCCTAGCACTCTAGAATTCCTTAGCACTACCAAGTATGCCTTGTCACTCCTCCTTAGCACACTTATAACTCATTGAATCTCCTTTTCACACACTCTTATTCATTCATTTCCATGCATTATGACATGGTGACCCCTTGTCTTTCTCTAGCACTCCCTAACACTCCTTAGCACACATTGGACACCCTGGAACTTGGCACATATTGCAATGCTTTCTTAGCACTCTATCATGCCTTGTAATTTCCTAGCATACATTGTCATTCCCTCCTTAGCACACCTAGAACTTTCTAACACTCCTTATCTAACACTCTTATTCATTCATTTCCATGCAATTGAAACTAGTCCTCCATTATGTTTCCCCGGAACTCCCTAGCATGCATTGGCGCCAAAAAATAGCACCTAGCACATATTGGAATGCCTAACATGCCTTGGAACTTTCTAGAATGTGTTATCACTTCCTAGGATTCCCTGCACACCTTGGAACTCCCTAGTTGTCATGCCCTCATAGATAACCTTACCTTTTTTGCGACTTGGGAACCCAACCAAGTCATTGAAAAAATAGTGTTGTGTCTAGCACAAAGTCTCCCTTTATCTGAAACTGCTTCATCCATCCCATTATCACAATAATAGGTTTTCCTCTTGCAAATCCTATTATGAAATTATCCTAACACAATTTATCCATGGGACACCTGGAATTCACTGACACTCCCTGAAAAACACTCTTCTTCATTTGTTTCCATGCACTTTGAAGTATTTCTCCCTTGTGATGCCTTAACACTCCCAAACACTCATTGTCATTCATTAACACTAACTATCATGTGTTAGCGCACTTTTTAATTCATTGGGATTCCCTGTCACTCCTTAACTCTCATGTCCTCCTAACTACCCTTAATTTTTTTTAGACTTAGGAACCCAACCAAGTCCTACCTCGACAAACTTGACCAAGTTTCATTTACTACAACTAGGCTATGCCTTGTTTTCCTAAGAATGGATTATAAGTAATATTAGGATACTCATGGCCAATATTAACTCATACCACTTAACAAGTTACCCAGTCAAGGCTCACATCCAATCGTGGCCATAAAACAACTGAGAAACATAGTTTACATCTTGACATGACATAACACCTGGAACGTCTAACAATCCCTTTGCACCATGTCGCACGTGTTAGCATCCCCTGAATTCATTGAAATTATTTGGAACTCCCTAACACACCCTACCATTCCATGACATGCCATGGAACTCTAGCATGCCTTGGCATTGCCTAGCATATAACCTTGTCATTCCCTCCTTAGCACAGTTGTGACTCACTGACACTCCCTATCACACACTATATATTGTTTCATTTCCATGCATTTTGAACTAGTTCTCCCTTATGTTTCCGTGGCACTCCCTAACACTCCTTGACACACATTGGCACACTCTAACACTTGGAACATATTGGCATGTGGCCCTGGCACTCTAGCATTCCTTGGCACTACCTAACATACATTGTCAGTACCTCCTTAGCACACCTAGAATTTGCTAACAATCCATGTCACACACTCTTATTCATTCATTTCCATGCATTTGAAACTATTTCTCCCTTATTTTTCCCTAGCACTCTATAACACTACCTGACATGCATTGGCACACCCTAGCACATGGCACATATTGGTATGTTTCCGTAACCTCTAGCATACCTTGTCACTCCATCCTTAGCACACTTGTAACTCACTGACACTTCCTATCACAATCTCTTAATTGTTCATTTGCATGCATTATTTTCACCTAGTTCTCCCTTGTGTGTCCCTAGGAATCCCTAACACTTCCTATCATGTGTTGGCACACCCTAGAACATGGCACATATTGGCCACATGCCACTCTGGCACACTAGCATGAATTAGCATTGCCTATTATACCATGTCACTCCCTCCTTAGCATGCCTGGAACTCACTGACACCCCGTGTCAGACACTCTTATTCATTCATTTCCATGCACTTTTACTTAGTGATCCCTTGTGTTTCCCTAGAACTCGCTAACACTCAACACACATTGGCACTTGTAACAATTTGTATGATTCCCTAGCACTCTATAATTCCTTGGAAATATCTAGCATATCTTTTCACTCCCTCCTTAGCAAACCTAGAACTCCATAGCATGCCATATAACTCCCTGGCACATATTGGCTCTTGGCACTTAGTGGCACTTGAAAATTATTGGCATGTGTTTGGATGCTATAGAATTCCTTGGCATGGTTTAAAATCAAATTTATTTGAGATAAATTATTCACAGTTAAGAGAGAAGTAATAGAGGATGATTTGGCACTTAAGACACACTAAAACTTGGACCTTGGCATGTATTGACACTAGTGTTGGTATGCCTAGCATGCCCCTCTTGAAAAGGTAAGGTCTTGAGTTATTAACCCTCATATGTGTTCATTTATTTGCATTTTAAATTGGTGTTCCCTTTTGTCGCCTGATAAGTCTCCTTGACACGCGTTCACATACCCTAACACCTGGAAAATTTCATCATGCCTTAACACATGGCATGTCTTGGCATGCCTGGGATGCATTTGCATGCCTTGGCAATATCTGGCACTGTTAGTACACCCCGATACTTCTTGAAATTCTATAGCATTCCATAGCATGCCTTGTCACTCCTCCCTTGGCACGTCTGACACTCGCTGACACTCCCAAACACACCCTCTTATTCATTCATTTCCATTCATTTTCACTCGATGATTTATGTTTGATGGGGTTCATGTCTAGAAAGAGTTCCTTTAGGAGAATAAAAAAATGATCGCACCATTAATTACATAGGTAATTGCGAGATTATACTTGAATGAAATTAGGAAACTACACAAGAGAATTTCAGAATGACATTTTTAGGGTTTTTTTTATGGAGTGGGGATGGTAAGAAGTGAGTGGTCAATATGGCGTGTGAATGCTTAGAATACCTTCTCACTCCCTCCTTGCCATGACAACTAGCACTCATATACACTCCCTAACACATCCTCATATTCATTCACTTCCATTCATTTTTACCTAGTGCTCCCTTGTGTTGTCCTAGTACTCCATAACACTCCTCAACATACATTGGAACTCTCTACTTAGAAATTTTTTCGACAAGCCCTGCCACTTCATAGCATGCATAAAACTCACTGACACACATTGGAACTTGGGACATGTTAGTGCTTGTAAAGTCTTAGCATGTTTGACATGCATTAAGATGACTTGGTATGTTTTTGCATGATTTAATATTAAATTTATTTGAGATCAATTATTGGAAATTAGATGAGAAGCAATAGAGGAAGATTTTGCATGTAGAATGCACTAACACTTGGAACTTGGCACTTATTCATACCTAGTGTTGGTGTGCATAGCATGCCCCTCACGGAAAAAGGTAAATTGATGACTTATTAACCCTCTTATGTGTTCATATCCTTGTAGTTTAACTTGTTTCTTCGTTTTGTTTCCTTGACCGTCTGTGACACGCATTGTCACACCCTTGCACATCTTGGGATGCCTTAACACTTGGAACATCTTAGCATGTTTGACATGTCTTTGTGCTATCTATCACATATTAACATTTCAAAGCATGCGTTGACACTCATGCCCTCACAACTAGCCTTACTTGGGAATCTTACATTCCCTGGAACATCTTGGCACTCCCTAGTTGTCATACCCTCATAGATAGGCCTACTTTTTTTGCAAATTGGGAACCCAACCAAGTCATTAGAAAAACGATGTTGTGCCCAACCCAAAGGTTGCCTTTCTCTAAAAGTGGGAGGAACTTTGAACAAAAACTTGTTTAAGGGATCGATGTGGCTCCCTCGTAGGGGCTTTTCCTTTGTATGGTTTCAAGGGTGTTGGATCCATGGTGGAAGGGTGGAATTGTCCGTTTTTTTGAACGGTGATGCAGTATAAGATTTTTTTGTCAGAACCATTTTAAGATTAACTGAGGGCCATTTTTAGGGTGATCAACTCCCATTTTGTCTAGACTAGGCCCAAGGCCCTTAGAAGGGGGCACTTGATAGGGTGATTGACCCATCAGGGCAAGACCATGCAACACTGTCGACGAGTCAGGTTTTTTGGGAATATAACCCTAATTGGATGGTAAATTATGTCCAAGGCTAAATATGGACAAGATACTAATAACGAATAAGTATTGTGAGGAAAAAATCAAAAGGATTTTGAAAAAAAGAGTTATAGTGCTTCATTGTTGGCATTGGTATTGTATGCAGAATTTCAGTGCCAATTCTCTAGAATAAAATTATCTATAATGATCATTTTCCTTGCTAAGAGGGTTGTGAGGAAAATTGAAAACACAACACATAAAGGGCCACTATTCAAAGCCCAATTTTCACCCCATGTTTGTTGCATTGGTTTCCATTTATTGGTGTTTCCCTAAAAATAAGTAAAACACAAACCTATTATATAAACTTGTAACCCATGCATAATATAATTGCATTAATCAATGAAGTCTATACAATGTGAAATTAATTAACATTGTAAAGGACCCACCTAGTTTAGGTCACCATCTCTATTTTCGTATTCAAGAAGGTGCTTGATCTAGTATGCACTTGAGCCTGCATTAACGTGGCAGGAAATGTTCACAAGGCACCATGTATTGTGCAAAATGTTCATTTATAAAAAGAAGCATTACAAGATAAAAGAAAAGACTACAAACCATTTTTGAAATTCTTCTATTTTTCTCATCTTCAATCCAGAGAAGATAAATTCCTTCGAAACAATGTAGACATGACTCTAACATTGAGAATATCTATACCTCTATGAGGATCAGATGCCATACCTTGTGTTATCACTTAAAAAATTCAAAACATCATTATGACAAGATTACTTATGATCATGGGTCAAAATAGAGTCTTAAGAGTCATTTATTGAGTTTGACCAAGGGAAGTGTTAAATTTTTTAAGTTTGAGCCTACCCTAGTGTTTAAATAAACTCATTTTTAAGGTCTTTCATGTCAAGTCTTTCATCATTTTAGGATTCATTCCATTTCCCAAAGTTTTTATATCAAAACTGCCCAATTAGTTAAGAAACCACAGTTTCGTAGTGCCTCACATTGAAAAAAGTCACTTTGCGCTACAAAAGTGCTGATAGTTTCTTAGCGCAAACATAAAAAATTACACTAAAAGTGCTACAAAAGCGCAATTTTGTAACAGTCTTGTCAGTTGACCTGTCAAATGTCAGAAATCATTGGGAAAGGGTAGGATAGAGGCTTGTTGAGTCATGTTATGATGAAATCAAAGTACACACCCACGTTTGCAATCATCATGGTCAGTTTAGGTTATGAGCGAGTCATCATTTTTAGTTATGAAAGGACATTTGAAATTCAAATTCTTTCCTAATTAGGCATTCTCATTCCTTTTTGGCTTTCATTTGTAATATCTGAGCTCTGAGTATCGAGCCAAACTTGTGGCTGGTTCTTACAAAGGCTTATTATATCCATTTCAAGTGAGGTTGCTCACACATTTATTCAAGCGAGGCTGATACATCCATATCAAGCGAGGCTAAAATATTTATATTAAGCAAGGCTGAGAGGTTCTCTGAAGAATATGGCAGAGGAAAGAAAAATACACAGAGGAGGAAAATGCTTAAGGCATGTACCTGAAGACATGAAGGCAATAATTGAAGACCCAGCAGTAATGGAAGCATTAAAAAGAGCATGTTGCCTACAGTTTTGTGAGAAACTGCAAGGTTGTCACACATAGGTATCCAAGGAATTTGCTATGAATTTCAATGGAACAATAACTAAAATGGGGATGCTAAGTTTGAATATCACACCAGAGGTCATTGCTACTGTTACAGAGATTCCAAGAGGTCAAGAAACCTGGTTCAAAGGGTTCAAATTTAATATGGAGCAGTGTAAAGAGTTCATGAAGCCTGAGCACATTGAGATGGATCTCAACAATGCTATCCCTAGAAGTTGCATCAAAGATAATTATACAACTGCTGCTCAACATTCAGAAATATTTTACCTGTGAAGGCGGATATCACAAGGTTTATTCATACCATTTCAAATTTCTTCTACACTTCACTAGTAAGATTTCACTTGACTTACTTTTTTATCTGCATAGAAGTCTTACAAAGATGGATGATAAGGTGCAAGAAAAGTATGAGGGGAGTGAGACATCATTATTTCATCACAGCTTAATGAAATTATTAATTTTAGATGAAATTAAAAAGATAGGCAAAGATTGGCCATCATTCTTGTTTGTAAATGGTTTTGAGTTGGAAACCCTAACTCGTGCAAGAAATCCTAAAGATAAAGGAATTCCATCATCACCAACAGCAGAAACAAGTCAACCTATGGTTGCAAAACCAAAAGAGCCTGCAAAAATAAAGCCAAGAAAGAAAACTAAGAAAAGGCCATATCAAATGCAAATGCTTGGTACACCAACTCTCCCATCTGCAAAACATAAATCAAAGGTTGTCAAAGATGCAAAACAGGAACAAGATGTCAGCAAACAAGGGACCAAAAGAATAACTAGAAGCCAAGCAGTGGTTTTGAAACAAAAGACCGTTGCTATAGAAGAAAGCCCAGTAACAAAGGGGAGTCTAGAGGATATTCTTCATGCCATTGACATAGAAGAAACACATATTGTCCAAGCTGAATTTATTGGAAGAGATGAGTAGAAGTTGAAAAAGGTCAAGTCTACAAAGAGATTAGATTTTGAGGGGGAAGATGTAGGTTTCATTTTTCAAGCAATAAAGCCTATAACAAGGCATGCTAGGAAATTAATGGAAGGAAGAAAAGAAGTTCAAAAACCCACTGAGACAACTAAATCACCTAAAGATATTGTTGATCTTTCATCACCCATAGTGAAGGATACAATCAACAAATTAAAAAAGGGAAAAGAGAAAGTGACAGAGAAAAATGAGTTTCAGTGCCTTGAGGAAAAGTTAAAGTTGGAAAACCAGGAAATTACTGTCATGAAAAAGAGAGCTAGAAAACATAGTGTCGAGAAAGTACATTTTAAAAGGATGAAGGCAATGTGGGAAGGACAAGTTAATTCAGTTTCTGAAACTCTAGACAATACAGAGCAACTTTTCAAATGGACAGTTCCAGCATAAAAGAAGCTAAGTTTATCAGAATAATAAACATCCATCTGTGAGCTACTAAAAAAAGAATTAAAGAACAGGTGAAGGATTTACAAGAGTATTTGGAGTTAATTCATGATGATCTACAGAGAAAAGGCATTAAAATGATAGTCATAGAAGAACCAATAGGCCAACCAATTGTACATGAAGAAGAAATGCTTCAAAGAAGCTAAAAGGAGTTTGGTTTATTGTTTGTATGTTTTGCTGATGATGAGGAGAGGTTAGATTTTTAGTTTTTGGGCAAACACAGTTTTCATTTGACAAATTTTATGAAAAATATGCATACTCAGCAGTTTTGTAGTTCCTCCAGGCTTAAAAAGTAGAAAAGCGCTACGAAACAGCTGTAGCTGCCTTTTCTGCTTCTTTGGGTTAGTATTTAAGGTGTTAAAAGATAAGTAGGAGCTGAAATTGCTATGAAGGATGTGTTGTAAGGTGATTAAAATGATGCAAGAGGAAAGAGACAAGTTTTTGGAGAGTAAAGGGTTGAAATAGCAGTGCTACAGAAAGCACTACGAAACTGCTATATTTTCGTAGCACAACATATTACAGCCTTTTGAACAGTTTTTGAAGTGGTTTTGGACAACTAGAGGCTAGGAAAGAGTGATGGGATATGTTAAGCTAACTTCCAAAAACCAAGGACCACGAAATGAAGATTAAATGATGGTCAGAATGTTCAAAGAAGGAAAAATATGCTATGCCTAAAAAACAAGGTACTGTTTCCTATTTTTGTGGAGGTCAGCAAAGTGGTCATGAAGAACTAAAAATCATTATCAAAATTCGACTATGTGATGTTGCACTTGTCAATGATGTAATTTCAAATGGATAAGGTTGTTATAGATAGTAATAAGGAGTTTGAGTCCTTTTTGAAATAGGACTGTCAAGTAGGATATGTGTCTTTTTGTAATAAATTTCATGTTTTATGGTTATGCAAGGTGTCAATGAATAGAAATTTGATGTATCTATCCTAGAGGAAGATTATCTGATGATGTAAGAGGTCTATTAAAGGCCATTGGGTCGAATTGGTCAAGGGTTGGACATTTTTGGCAAAACTGTGCTTTTTGTGAATTGACTGTTTTCAGCTAATACAAAGATCTTCTACTTGACCAAATTGAGATTCTGAAGGATTTTTAGTGTTTTCATGTTCTATCGATATCTCTTATATATCTCATTTGTAGTGGTGTTCATTTATATTACTTAGAATTCATCTGTTAGATTCTCTAACTTCCTTCATAAGTGAATTGACTGTGTTTTTACATGTTTCAAGTGTGTGTGCCTTATCACTAAAAACTCTAATATGCCTCAACTTCGATGTTAAGTAGACTCATTGAAATTGCTGAATTGTTTTGACTCCATAAGCCCAATGTATACATGCTGATTTTATTTTCATCCTACATCTATAATTATCAGTTTATTTCCTAAATAGAGTTAGAGATCTATATTTTTATCCATATCATTATGTAATATCCCTTTTCAGGGATATCTCTAAAAAACAAGCAAACTCTAACTAGAGATGGACTACGAGGGAATTTACCAGATATTTCACCTCTGAAAAAAGGATGAGATCTGGAGGCTATCTGACCCTTTCTAGACTCTATCTAAGAGTGTGGGAGAAAACACAACAAGTGGTACAGAAATCGAAATGCAAAGGGAAGGAACAACAGAAATGCAAACATACAATAGCGTGTATATAAAGCATGCACAAATACTCAAGAAATACCAAGAGAATGCTGAGCCATTTTATTATTCTGATAAATATAGAGGAGTACAAGAGGTGATCAAAGAGATAGCACTTAAAATTGCACAAGGCAAGTTAATATCTATTCTCAGAACGCTGCATGGAATGGCTGTGTATCTAATCTGTGTTCCAGCTGCTGAAAACGACTGTGTAGCTGCCCCAAAATTCCTCCTTGCGGATCTATGCTTTCCTCCCAATGATCACATCGCCACTGCCTGGGATCCTCAATAATATGATCACCACTCAAATAGAAATTCCCAATAGACCAAGATCCTCCAAGAATACCAACCGGAGCTTTACCCAATACGGATTGCGTCCTCCCACTCAGGACTGCGCAGTCAATAAACATGCTACTCCTCCATAGATGTCGCACAGTCAATATATGTGCTGCTCCTCCACGAATGCTGCAAATCGATCCTCCCACAACAACACTGATGGGACTACCTCACCCGATCAGGCTCTCGAAGTCCCCCGGGGTTGAGGGCGAGATATCCGAACAAAGACACTCAATGCGCTAAACAGCGCTGCAGATAGGCTAAACAGCCAGCGTGCTCAAAGTTGCAATGACCAATTTCAAATGCATAAACTCCAATGATACAAAATGAGGAAGCTATCATCTTTATATAGCGTTGGCCGCTCTCAAATCCTGAGGCCACCTCCACCCATGATACCATGGTAATATCCCTTTGCTGCGTGCTCAATTTGGCCCCCTTGTTTACATCGTGCGTCTACTAGGAAGTCCCCCTTATTTTAGAGTGAGTTGTGTTCCCTTTACTCACTTTTATTCATAATCTAACTACTTAAAGCAAAATTGACCAAAATCGAATATTCCAATTAGCCATTTCTAATTGGGAATATTACAGTCTCCCCCGGCAAAATGTTGCTTGTCCCCAAGCAACTGCAGTGATGGATGCTGCAAGATTTTCTCATTCTCCCAAGTAGCATCCTCATCCAACGAATTCTTCCACCCCACCAAGAACTCCCGGATTTTCCTGTTCCGCAACTGCCTTTCCCTGGTATCAATAATTGCCTCGAGCTGTAATACCAAATGCCCTTCATCATCTGTAGGTGGTAGCTCCTCTGTCACTATCACCTACTGCCCCAATGCATTCTTCAGGCATGAAACATGGAAAATGTTATGAATCTTGTTGCCTTGGGGAAGCTACAACTCATACACAACCTTTCCAACCCTACGTATCACCCTGTATGGTCCATAAAAATGAGGCTTGAGCTTCCCAGCTCCCTTCTGTTTCAGTGATGACTGTCGGTATGGCTGTAAACATAGGTAGACCAAGTCTCCTACCTCAAACTGTCTTACCATCCGACCCCTGTCGGCATACCACTTCTGTTGGTTCTGTGCTGTAGCCATGTTATCCTTGAGAGCGCGGAGAATGTCCTGACTCTCCTGGATCCAATCTTTGGCTCTCGGAGCCTTGCTAGCACCCAACATCATATTAAAAAAAGATAAATAATGGTACCCATACAAAGCATAGAACGGTGTCATACTGATGGACATGTGATATGTGTTTTTGTAGCAGTATTCCCCCAGATGCAGCCATTTCAGCCACGCTCTCTGCTGCCCACCAACATAGTTACACAAGTAGCCCTCCAACCACTTGTTAAATATATCTGTCTGCCCATCTGTCTGTGGGTGATAGCTGGTGCTTGGTGTCAGCTTCGTCCCTACCAGCCGAAAAAGCTCTTGCCAGAATCCGCCCATAAAGCGGTTGTCCCTGTCACTGATGATGGTCTTGGGAAGACCATGCAACCTGAAAATCTCTTTGAAGAACAGATCTGCCACCTGTGCTGTTGTATAGTGTGTGGATATGGCGAAAAAATGTGCGTACTTCGTCAACCGATCAACAACGATGTATATACAGTCCTTGCCCTGCACCATGGGCAACCCTGTGATGAAATTCATCGAAATGCTCTCCCATTTCCCCTCCGGAATGGGAAGAGGCTGCAACAAACCCGTGGGATGGTTCATCTCCCCCTTTTTTCTCTGGAAAACTTCACACTCCCTGATATGCTGGAGCATGTCCCCCTTGAGGCCTTTCCATGAGAACCTCTCTCTGATAGCCCAATAGGTTTTGGTAAACCCCTGATGGCCAGACAATGGTGAGTCATGAGACGCCTGAAGTATCTTCTTCTTGAGCTGGAAGCCCTCTGTCAAGAAGATCCTATCTCTGTAGTTGATGATCTCATCTATCACCTTATATATGTCATCTGTCACCTGACCATCTAGAACCTCACAGGAAAATCTATCCTTGGAGTACTCCACCAAGAGTTGAGCCTTCCAATCTGTATCCAAGCTTATCAGAGCCAATGTGGCTGGCCTACGCAAAAGTGCATCGAATACCACATTATTCTTCCCTTTGACATATTCAATGTCAAAGTCATAAGCCTAGATCTTTCTAATCCACTTCTGCTGCCTCTCTTGTAGCTGTTTCTGCTTCAAAAATAATCTGAGGCTATTGTGATCAGTCCTTACCTGGAACCTGTTACCCACTAAGTACTGCTGGAATTTGGCCAATTCATGCATAATGGCCAAAATATCCTTGTCGTATATAGGATACAACCGCTCATGAGGAAGGAGATTTTTTCTCTCATAGGCTATAGGGTGGCCTCCCTGCATCAAGACTGCGCTAATCCCCTCTCCCGACACATCACACTCCAAAACAAAAGGTTGCGTAAAATCTGGTAACGCAAGCACTGGACAACTGCTCATAACCTCCTTGAGCCTGTCAAAAGCCCGCTGCGCTGTATTCGACCAACTGAATTCCCCCTTCTTCGTCAAACCTGTAAGGGGTACCGAAAGCTGAGAGAAACTCTTGATGAAATTCCTGTAATATGTGCAGATGCCAACAAATCCTCAAAGTTCTGTCACGTTTCTTGGCTCTGGCCAGTCTCTGATGGCCCTGATCTTCTCCTCGTGGAGCCTCACTCCATCCACTCCTATGATGTGCCCCAAATAAAACATCTCCGTCATCCCAAACTCACACTTAGAGAGCTTAGCATAGAACTGTTGCTCCTCCAAGATATGCAGTACTGCCTCTATGTGCTGGAGATGCTCCTCCCAAGTCCTGCTATATATCAATATATCATCAAAAAATACCAACACAAACTTCCTCAGATGGCTGTGGAAGATATGATTCATGCATGACTGGAAAGTAGCTGGGCTGTTGGTTAGCCCGAAAGGGATAACCAAAAACTCAAAGTGACCGTAATGGCACCTGAAAGTGGTCTTGGGAATGTCCTGTTCCCTCATGCGAATCTGGTGGTACCCGGATCTCAAATCGATCTTTGAGAAGAACTGGGCTCCTCTCAACTCATCCATCAGCTCGTCAATCCTTGGTATGGGGTACCTATTCTTCAGGGTCTTACTATTTAGGGTCCTATAGTCAATGCACATTCTCATTGTGCCATCCTTCTTCTTCACCAACACCACCAAAGAAGAAAAAATACTGGTGCTAGGCCGAATATGTCTAAGAGCCAACAACTCCTGGATGACCCACTCAATATCATCCCGATAGGCCTTGGGGTGCCTATAGGGTGTAGAAATAACAGCCTGGATGCCCTTCTCTAGCTTAATAGTGTGCTCAAACCCCCGATCTGGTGGCTGTCCCGATGGTATCTCTCCAAGTACCGTCTCATACCTGTCGAGGATGGCCTGTATATACAGATGAACTGTCTTCATGGTAGCCCCTGCCTCTGATGCCCGCAACTCAACTGCCCACTCTATGTATCCCTTCCGAAATTCTACCTCTATCTGGTGAGCTGAAACAGTCTGAGGTGGGTAAGTGTGCATCCCACGTATCTTCTCATGCTTCGCAATCTTCTTGTCATCCCATTCCATCTCCAAGGCCTCCCAATCTGTGGTGACTTTTCCCAAAGTAATCAACCAATGTACACCCAATACCACATTGGTATCCGGTATGTTAACCATGAAAAATTGGTCGGTCACTGTGTAGGTACCCATCGTGACAACCAGCTCTGGAACATACCTGGCACACTACATCGTCTGATTTCCGGGGACCAACACTGAAAATCCATCGAAGCTCTCTATCGGTATGCCTCTCCTCTCAACCATCTATGCATCAATGAAGTTGTGGGTTGCCCCACTGTCTACCAAAACTGAAACTCGCTGCCCATGCACTGTCCCTCGGACCCGCAGTGTTAGATACTTGGGTACTCCTCACAATGCTACAAGGGTCCCCCCTGTGGGTGCAAAAGCTGAACCTACTGCCCCTGGAGGTGGAGGTGGAAAATGGTCCTACTTTGTCTGACCATCTCCTGCCTCCCCATCCTCATACTCATCCTCTTCCCCGCTACTCTCAAACAAGACCTCAATGAAATGTGCTTTGCTAGCAACACATTGGTGACCTGGTGCCCACGGCTCCTGACAAGTAAAGCACAACCTCTTCTTCTTCAACTCCCTCCGGGCATCATCATCGAGCTGTACCCTACCCTAATTCCCCTTGGGAGGCGAAATCCTCAAATCCTTCCCCTTTGGCTCGAAAACCTATTTCTGGGGGTAAGGTGTCCTGATCTGGGGTAAGGCATCCTGCAAATCTCGAGTTCTGCCAATGGCATCTTGGAGTGTGGCTGGTCTAGTGGATCTGAATAGACCCCGAAGTGGCTTTGCTAACCCCTCAACAAACATATAGATCATCCGTGATGTGGATAGATCTGGCACCATCATTGAAATCCTCAGGAAATCTGCAATATACTTCTTAGGACTCCTAGTCTGTTTGAGCCTCGTCAGCTCAACAAAGTTCTCCTCTGGTTCCTTCCGGTCGAACCTCTCTATCAGTCTCCGAGTGAATTCGACATAGGTAGTCACGAAGGAATGCCCAAGTGTCACCCTTCCATGGAACCACCAGTCCTGAGCCTCACCCTCCAAATGCAGCGTGGCCACCTTTATGGCCTCCGTTTCTGCCATCTGGTTGAGCTGGAAATATACATCCAGCTTCTCCACCCAAGAATTTGTTGAACTGTTTGATGAACCATCAAACATAGGTAAATGGAATCGACTCGCTGTACGCTGGGTGTCTCCATCACGATAATGTCGGTGCCCTCTGTGATGGTCGCGAGGTTTGCTATCCCGCTTGATATGAACAAAGTATTTGAAAAAAATGGCATCCCTGAACTCCTGCCCAGCTGCCTGGTACTCAGAAAAATAATCACCTATGCGGTCAGACTCTAGTTCCTCCTGTGCTCCTGCCCCAGTATCTGCACTCAGAAAATTTGGCATCATGGCACGAGTGGGGGCATGTGATACTTGGTGCAGAGTGAAAACATGCTCCTGCAAATGGTGGGATGTGCTAAACCTGTCATCAACCTGGAAACCATTTGGGGTTTCACGCTGTCTAGCCTCCACAGCTGTGAACCTCTAGCCCATTGCCTCTATCTGCCTCGCCAGATCCTGTACTGATATGAGGAGTGCTTCCTCAAACTATTTTGCATCGCTATCCTCCGCCATTGACTCTCCTTGCTCTGCTGCTACCGCAGGCTCCTCCTGTTCTGTGTCCACCACTCAAACGTAGTCTCCCTCTCCGTAGGTGTTTTATAACCTATGCTCAATATCTCTGTACTTCCTATCTCTGTGGAAGATGTAGGGTTTTTCTTCCAATGACATAGACTACTAGCTCCACAGGCTGAGCCAGATCTAGGCTCTGATACCACTGTAATATCCCTTTTCAGGGATATCTCTAAAACACAAGCAAACTCTAACCAGAGATGGACTGGGAGGGCATTTACTAGATATTTCACCTCTGAAAAAAGGATGAGATCTAGAGGCTATCTGGCCCTTTCCAGACTCTATCTAAGAGAGTGGGAGAAAACACAACAAGTGGTACAGAAATTGAAATGCAAAGGGAAGGAACAACATAAATGCAAACATACAATAGTGTGTATATAAAACATGCACAGATACTCAAGAAATACCAAGAGAATGCTGAGCCATTTTATTATTTTGATAAATATATAGGAGTACAAAAGGTGATCAAAGCGATAACACCTAAACTTGCACAAGGCAAGTTAAGATATATTCTTAGAACGCTGCATGGAATGGCTGTGTATCTGATCTGCATTCCAACTGCTGAAAACGGCTGTGTAGCTGCCCTGAAATTCCTCCTTGCGGATCTGTGCTTTAATCCCAATGATCACGTCGCCATTGTCTAGGATCCTCAATAATATGATCACCGCTCAACCAAAAATTCCCAATAGACCAAGATCCTCCAAGAATACCAACTGGAGCTTTCCCCAATACAGACTACATCCTCCCACTCAGGACTGCGCAGTCAATAAACGTGTTGCTCCTCCACAGATGCCGCACAATCAATAGACATGCTGCTCCTCCACGAATGCTGCAAATCGATCCTCCCACAACAACATTGAAGGGACTACCTCACCCAAGCAGGCACACGAGGTCCCCCGGGGCTGAGGGCGAGATCTCCAAATGGAGACACTCAATGCACTAAACAACACTGCAGACAGGTTAAACAACCAACGTGCTCAAAGTCACAATGACCAATTTCAAATGAATAAACTCCAATGATAAAAAATGAGGAGGCTATCATCTTTATATAGTGTTGGCCGCTCTCAAATCCCGAGGCCGCCTCCACCCACAATACCACGGTAATATCCATTTTCTGCGTGCTCAATTTGGCCCCCTTGTTTACAATGTGCATCTACTAGGAAGTCCCCCTTATTTTAGAGTGAGTTGTGTTTCCTTTACTCACTTTTATTCATAATCTAACTACTTAAATAAAAATTGACCAAAATTGAATATTCCAATTAGCCATTGCTAATTGGGAATATTACACATTAACCCTTGAGAGAGCCCTCTCAGGCTGAGGAGACTAAGCCTCAGTCACAAGATTAGGTTTGAAATAGTTACATGAGATTGTATGATCAAGCAGCCTATCAGGTCCAATTTTGTGATAACATTTTGGTGCGTCTGCCAGGAGCCTGAAGATTATACTTTCCCAAAATTTTGAGGCTAAACTTCTGAAGTTAGCAAGAGCTCAAGAAGATTTTCAAGGCTGCATCTACCTTGGTGACTCCATTCAAAATTTATATGATCAAAGGTGGCTTCGAGAAGGAGATACACGAGGAGTAATCTTGACCCAGATCCACCTACCATTGTGGACAGTCCAAACACTATTTCCAGAGGAAATCAAGGAATTTATGAAATATCAAGTACTCCATCACATTCAAAATCCTTGTCCTCTGAAATATGAAGAAGTCTTGAAGATAAAAGAGTTGATGATAAAATCTAGGAAGTCTTTTTTAGATCTGAAAGTGAAAAATAATTAACTAAAATTATCTTAGACTTGCATAAGAGAGGCATTGATACCTCAACCCTAGTAACACAGGAAGATAAAGAGGAGTTTTGGGAAGCAATTACTTTTGAGTTGTTCTTGGAAAGGGAGTCTTTAGATAAGTTGAAAGAGCTTGACCCTTTTTAAATCTTGTTGAAAAATAAATTTGGTTTTCCTCTTCCTGGTTGGAGCTCAATTGTTAGTGGACAACAAAGACCAAACAATCCTCCTCATAACAGTTCTTCATCCTCTATTTCTACTATCCCTAAAGCTACCATAGTCCCTTTCACTATGGCTGGAAATGTACCTCCTCCACCTGCTGCACCTGCTAGATATGCCCCTCTTGCTCTTCCAACTGTTTTACATGACCTCCCTATTTATGATGCTAGAATCAAAACTTGGGGAAGTGATGAAGAGATTATAGCAGAAGAACATGTAGACCAATTTAATGATTTTATAGATAGGGAGGAGGTTGATCACGAATATGTTATGTTGAGATTGTTTTCTCAGAGCTTTACTGGTGAAGTTAGGAAGTGGTTTAAAGCCCTTACTCCTGGAAGTATTCATAATTGGAATGAGTTTGAAGATACCTTTTTAAGAAAATGGGAAAATAGAACTAATCCAGTACAAGCCCTCACTGAGTATAACAGTTTAAGAAGAGTTGTTGATGAAACTGTTCAAAAATTTTCAAAGAGGTTTAATAAGGTTTATGACTCTATTCCTATCCATTTAAAAACTCCACAAGCTTTAGCTCAGATGAGATATGTCGAAGCTTTTGATTATGAATTTTCTATACCGCTGAGAGAGAGAGAATCCCCTTCACTTGCTGAAATGAAAAATTATGTAGTGAAGGTGGAGGTTAATATGATAGCAGCCAAAAAGTAAAAAATGGGTAAGACTAAGTTAAAAGAAGAAGAGAAACCTTCCTCCTCTACCTTTGACGATAAATTTGATTCAATGATGAAAAAAATGGAAAATATAATGGATAGGCTGGCCCTTGGGAATACCTCTACTCCTCCTACACAACATGAACCTCAGTTTAGAAACCCTTAGTTTAGGAGACCTCAGAATTAGCAAAGGCCAAGAGAAAAAATAAAAAAATAGCCCGACCCTCCAGTAAGACCTCCTTTCCAGCAGAACTTAATTGATGAAGAAGATGAACTTGAAATTCCTGAAGTGTCTATTCACTGTTTAGATGAAGAAATGTCTGGAATTTTCTTAACTAAAGAGGAACATGATGAATCAGACCAAGGTAATCATGGAGAGGAAACATAAGATTATCTTAAAGGGTATCAACATGCTATTTTTGAGATGCAAAAACAATACAATATAAGAAATAGAAATGTGCCGATCATTGAAAATAAAACACAACCTAAGAAAGATACACCTAAGGCTGCTGATAGCAAGAAAGATACACCTAAGGCTACTGAAGGTAAGAAAGATACACCAACTCTTCCTCCAATCAAAGAAGATGAAAAATCTGTTTATGTTTTCAGTTTGGAAAATGAAATTTCTAATATCAAAATACCAGTACCTTTTGGTGAGATTCTCAAATTAAATGAGTATAGAAGAAAGATTGTTAAAATGTTGAATTCACAACCAGGAGCTGCTGATATTTTGAATGTACAAGAGGATCATCCAACCATATACTTGGGTCCAAGATTAGAAGATGAACAAAATGAGGTGCCTCCTTTTTATGTGAGCCTTAACATTCATGACATGACATTACATAATGCTATGTTGGATTTAGGGGCCTCTCATAATATCATGCCCAAGTTAATCATGGAAAGGATGGGGTTAGAAATAACTAGACCATATAAGGATTTGTTTTCTTTTGATTTAAAAAGAGTTCAATGCACTGGTTTAATTAAGGATGTGTTTGTTGGTCTTACAAAATTCCCTTCCAAGATAGTGGTCATGGACATCGTGGTAGCAGACATTCCATCGAAGTTTGGCATGCTATTATCAAGGTCATTGGTAGCAAAAATTGAAGGTACAATGCAGATGGACATTACTTATGCCACCATTCCTGTTTTTGGTGAGCAAAGGAGATTGTATCGAGAGACAAGAATGGCTTACATGGTGAGTAGTAAAGATAAACCTAAAAATTTTCCAATTTATGCTCTTGATACTGAACTTGGATCTGCTATTATTTTCAATGAGTTGATTGATGAAGCAGAGGATGAGAAGAAAGCAGAAAATTAGCAATATAAAATTGAGTAATCTAAAAATCAACAAACAGAAGATCATCAAGTCAGCGATAAGATAACAGAAGGTTGTTGGTCATTGTATTTTGATGGATCGGCAGGAAGAGAAGGGCCAGGAGCAGGAATTTGGATCACAATTCTAAGTGATTAAAGTAAGTTCTTTTCCTACAAATTGAACTTTGATTGCACAAATAACATGGCTGAGTATGAGTCCTTGATTTTGGGCTTAGAAGTTTTGAAAAGAATGAATGCTCAAAAGATTTCTTTTTTTGGAGATTCAGAATTATCCATTAAACAAGTTGAAGGTGCTTATCAAAAAAAGGATATAAGGATGAGGGCACATAGAAACTTAGTTTTGGACATGTTGGAAAATTTCAAAGCTTAGTCATTCATTGTCAAAACTAGAGACCAAAACACCATTGCTAATTCTCTAGCTGTCTCTGCATGTCTTTTCATTATTCCCATACATTCCATTGAAAAATATGAGATTTATGTTTGCCATAGACCAGCTATCCCTGATAATATTACTCATTGGAAATTTTTTGAGGATGACCAACAAGTGAAGAAATTTATTGAGCTGAAAGAAGAGTTTGAAAATATACAAGTAGATCAACAAAATATGCTTGATGAATCTAAAGGAAAGTCTGAAGTTTGGCAGCTAAAGAATAATTCCATACCAAAGGGTCTCATACCTCTTGAAAAACTTTTTGATCAGAATGATGTTTTTAAATCTCCTAAGATACAAGCTGATGATGAAGAGGTTGAGAGTTGTAACGTTGGTACAGTAGCTATGCCAAAAATGATTAAACTTTCAAAGTTTCTTTCAGTGGATATGAAGTATAAGTATATTGAGATGATGAAGAGATTTATTGATGTTTTTGCTTGGAATTATGCTGTTTTGATAGAGTATCACCCCACTATTATTCAACATACTATTCCCATCAAAGAAAATGAAAAGCCTTTCAAGAAAAAGTTGAGGAGGATTAATCCACTTCTCATGCCACTGATTGAGAAGGAAATCAAGAAACTCTTTGATGCCAAAATCATTGTCCCAATTAGATTCTCAATTTGGCTTGAAAACTTGGTTCCGGTTAGGAAAAAGAGTGGAGAAATTAGAATATGTTTTGACTTCAGAAACTTGAATAAAGCATCTCTGAAGGACAACTATCCTCTCCCAAGGATGGACCAAATTTTGCAAAATATTGCTGGTTCTCAAAGGATATCTATGCTTGATGGTTTTTCAGGTTACAATCAGATCCTTATACATCTGGATGATCAGGAAAAAACAACCTTTACTACACCATGGGGCACTTTCATGTATGCCAAGATGCCATTTGGTCTCATGAATGCAGGAGCTACCTTTCAGAGGGAAATGGATATTGCTTTTTCTGAAGAGAAGGAAAAGATGGTGGTTGTTTATCTTTATGATATAACAGTTTTCTCAAGGAGGGAAGAAGATCACTTGAAACACCTAGAAAGAATTCTACTAAAGTATAGAAGGTTTGGCATCTATCTAAATCCCACCAAAATTATTTTTTCTTTAACTTAAGGTAAATTACTTGGATACATTATTTCTAAATATGGGATTAAGATTGATCCAAACAGGGTCAATGCAATTCAAAAAGTGGATTTGCCTAGAAGCAAGAAGGAGATTCAATCTTTCCTTGGAAAGGTAAATTTTGTTAGGAGATTTATTTTTAATTTTGCTGAGATTGTGAAGGAAATAACAAGGATGATAAAGAAAGGAGTTGACATTAAGTGGAAAGTAGAGGAAAGGCACTCATTTGAGGAGATAAAAAAGGCACTCACTCAAGCGCTTGTATTGATTAGCCCAGATTTCTCAAAATAATTTCTGGTTTTCACTTTTGCATCAGAAAATACTATTTCTAGAGTTTTGTTGCAAAAGGGACAGCAAGGTATTGAGCAACCTATTTCATTTTTTAGTAGGAAATTAGCTAACTCTGAGCTAAAGTACAATATCTTAGATAAGCAAGCCTCTGCCTTGGTTAAGACTATCAAAGATTTCAGAATTTATATTCTGCATTCTTATATTGTGGCTTTTGTTCCTAATACTGTTGTGAAAGACATCCTAACTCAAGCTGATCTTGATGGTAAGAGGGGAAAATGGATTTCCAACTTGCTGGAATGTGATATAGAGATCAAGCCAACAAAATTGTCAAAGGACAAGGCTTAGCAAAGCTGATGGCACAGTCAAAATTTGACTATATTGACATGAATTTAATTGCAAAAATATCAGAAATTTTAGATGAGGAAGAAGAACTAATCCCTATTGAAGAAAATTACATCACTTCATATTGGTATAGGGATATTGTTTTTTTCCTACTACGTCATAAAGAACCTGTTGAGCTAACAAATTCTAAGGCAAGATTTTTGAAGCTAAAATCCTTGAGGTATTGCATTTTTGATAAAAATCTATTTTGGAAGGACACCGATGGTATTTTGCTGAATTGTTTGTTGGAAGAGGAGGCTAATAAAGTAATTGAGGAGTTCCACAAAGGAGATTGTGGAGTTCACCATTATTAGAAGGCCAGAGTGAAAAATATTCTTAGAGTAGGGTATTTATTGGCCTATAATTTTTAAGGATGTTTACAAAAAGATCGTTGCCTGCCATGAATGTCAGATTTTTGATGGTAAGAAGAAGCTTTTCCCTTTACCTTTAATGGCTATCTATGTGGAAGCACCATTTTGGCAATGGGGGATAGATTTTATTGTAGAGATTCATCCATCATCATCTGGCAAACATTGCTGGATTCTCACAACAACTAATTACTTTACCAAATGGATTGAAGCAATCCCAACTAGGTAAGAAAATGATTCTGTTATTATTTCTTTTTTGGAAAATAATATTTTGTCTAGATTTGGTTGCCCCATGAAGATCATAACTGATAATGCACAGACATTTAATTCTAAGAAGCTGATTAATTTCTGTCATTAATATCATATTACTCTTGGGCATTCCACTGCATATTTTCCATAATGGAATGGTCTTGCTGAATCTTCTAACAAGAGCAATGTGAGGATCATTAAAAAAGTGTTGCAGGAAAATAAGAAGGCTTGGAATTTGAAGCTGAAGTATTCCTTATGGGGTGATATGATATGCACAAAAAGGTCAATTGGAAATTCACCTTATGAACTGGTATATGGAGTTGAGGCCATTTTTCCTACATCCTTAGGGGTATCTGTCATGAAGCTGCTTCAGGGATTAGAAGAAGAACCAAATACAGTTCATAGAAGAATCAATCAGGTAATAGCTCTACAAGAGAAGAGGTATGAAGTTTGAAATAGCAATAAACAATCTCAAAACAGAATCAAGAGGACATTTGATAAGAAGATTAAGGAATAAATTTTTCAAATTCAGGATGTAGTGCTAAAATGGGAGGCCAGAATTGAAGAGAAAGGCAAACATGGTAAGTTTGAGAACTTGTGGAAAGGTCCTTTCAAAATAGCTGCTTTCCATGGAAACAATACTTACATACTGCAAGAGATGGATGTAAAATCATATGCTGGAGGACCTATCAATGGTAGGTTTTTAAAGCATTACTCTTCCTAAAAATTTTCTGATCATTCATATCATTTTATATATTCCATTTTATGAGTTTTTCTACTAATAATGACAAGCTAAATCAACAAGCTTGAGCCTGAGGTGAAGGCCATTAGAGTTTGAGGAGAAAATCTTCGAAATTTCAAAGTTTTTTCTATTTTGTCAAGAAAATGGATAGTAGCACTAAAGCTACTGGTTCTTAGTGTACCACAGGGGCACACTATCCCAAGTGGAGCCACTGTTATCACTTAAAAAATTCAAAACATCATTATGACAAGATTACTTATGATCATGGGTCAAAATAGGGTCATAAGAGTCATTTATTGAGTTTGACCAAGGGAAGTGTTAAATTTTTTAAGTTTGAGCCTACCCTAGTGTTTAAATAAACTCATTTTTAAGGTCTTTCATGTCAAGTCTTTCATCATTTTAGGATTCATTCCATTTCCCAAAGTTTTTATATCAAAACTGCCCAATTATCCAAGAAACCATAGTTTTGTAGCGCCTCACGTTTAAAATAGTCACTTTGCACTACGAAAGTGCTGATAGTTTCGTAGCGCAAACAGAAAAAATTACACTACAGGCACTACACAAGTGCGGTTTTGTAACTGTCTTGTCAGTTAAGTTGTCAAATGTTAGAGAGCGTTGGGAAAGGGTAGGATAGAGGCTTGTTGAGTCATGTAATGATGAAATCAAAGTACACACCCACATTTGCAGTCATCATGGTCAGTTTAGGTTATGAGTGAGTCATCATTTTCAGTTATGAAAGGACATTTGAAATTCAAATTCTTTCCTAATTAGTCATTCTAATTCCTTTTGGGCTTTCATTCGTAATATCTGAGCTCTAAGTATCGAGCCAAAATTGTGGCTGGTTCTTACAAATATTTATTATATCCATTTCAAGTGAGGCTGCTCACAGAATTATTCAAGCGAGGCTGATACATCAATATCAAGCGAGGCTGAAAGATTTGTATCAAGCAAGGCTGAGAGGTTCTCTGAAGAATATGGTAGAGGAAAGAAAAATACACAGAGGAGGACAATGCTTAAGGCATGAACTTGAAGACATGAAGGAAATAGCTAAAGTCCCAGCAGTGATGGAAGCATTCAGAAGAGAAGGTTGCCTACGATTTTGTGAGAAATTGTAGGGCTGTCACACACAGGTATCCAAGGAATTTGCTATGAATTTCAATGGAACAACCACTAATGTGGGGATGCTAAGTTTTTCTATCACACCAGAGGTCATTTCTATCGTTACAAAGATTCCAATAGGTTAAGAAACCTGGTTCAAAGGGTTCAAATTTAATATGGAGTAGTGTGAAGAGTTCATGAAGCTTGAGCACATTGAGATGGATCTCAACAATCTTATCCCAAGAAGCTGCATCAAAGATAATTATTCAAAACTACTGCTCAACATTCAGAAATATTTTACCTGTGAAAGTAGATATCACAAGGTTTATTCATACCATTTCAAATTGCTTCTACACTTGACTGGTAAGATTTCACTTGACTTACCTTTTTATCTGCATAGAATTCTTGAAAATATGGCTGATAAGGTGCAAGAAAAGTCTAAGAGGAGTGAGACATCATTATTTCATCATGGCTTAATGAAATTATTAATTTTAGACAAACTTCAAAAGATAGGTAGAGATTGGTCCTCATTCTTGTTTGTTAATGGATTTAAGTTGAAAACCCTAACTCCTGCAAGAAACCATGAAGGTAAAGGGGTTCCATCACCATCAACAGTAGAACTAAGCCAACCTATGGTTGAAAAACCAAAAGATCATGTAAGAGTAAAGCCAAGAAAGCAAACTCTCCCACCTCCAAAAAAGGGCTAGAGAAAATGAAAATGATTGATACACCAACTCTCCCACCTCCAAAAAAGAAATCAAAGGTTGTCAAAGATGCAAAACAAGAACAAGCTGTTTGCAAACAAGGGACCAAAAGAATAACTAGAATCCAAACATTGGTTTTAAAAGGAAAGACAGTTGCTACAAAAGAGAAGCTAGTAACAAAGGGGAATCTTGAGGATATTCTTCATATCATTGACATAGAAGAAACACATATTTTCCAAACTGAATTTATCGGAGAAGATGAGGAGAAGTTGAAAAATTCCAAGTCTGAAAGGAGATTAAAGTTTGAGGGGGAAGATGTAGGTTTCATTTTTCAAGCAAGAAAGCCTATGACAAGGCATGCAAGGAAATTAATGGAAGGCATCAAAGAAGTTCAAAAGCCCACTGAGACAGCTAAATCACCTAAAGAGATTATTGATCTCTCATCACCCATAGTGAAGGATACAATCAACAAATGAAAAAGGGGAAAAGAGAAAGTGATAGAGAAAACAGAGTTTCAGCGTCTTGAGGAAAAGTTAAAGTTGGAAAATCAGGAAATCGCTGTCATGAATAAGGGAGCTAGAAAACACAGTGTCAAGAAAGTACAGTTTAAAAGGATGAAGGTAATGTGGGAAGGAAAAATTGATTCTATTTTTGAAACTTTAGACAATACAGAGCAACTTATCAAGTGGACAAGTCCAACAATAAAAGAAGCTAAGTTTGTCAGAATAATAAACACCCATCTGAGAGCTACTAACAAAAGTCTTAAAGACTAGGTGAAGGATTTACAAGAGCAACTGGAGATAATTCATGATGAGTTATAGATAAAAGGCATTAAAATGACAGTCATAGAAGAACCAATAGGTCAAACAATTGCAAATGAAGAATGAATGCCTCAAGGAAGCTAAAATGAAGTTGATTTATGGTTTGTATGGTTTGAAGATGATGAAGATAGGTTTTATTTTGAGTTTTTGGGGCAACCATAGTTTTCATTTGACAAATTTATGAAGAATCTACATGCTCAGCAGTTTCATAGCACCTCCAGGCTTAAAAAGAAAAAAAGCTCTACGAAACTGCAGTACTTGCCTTTTTTGTTTCCTTTGATTAGTATTTAAGGGGTTAAAGGCTGAGTTAAGAACTGAAATTGCTATGAAAGAGGTGTTGAAGGGTGATTAAAATAATGCAAGAGGAAAGAGTCAAGAATTTGGAGAACAAAGACTTGTAATGACAGCGCTACAGAAAGCGCTACAAAACTGTTGTATTTTCGTAGTGCAATATATTACAACCTTTTGAATAGTTTTTGAAGCGGTTTTGGATAACTGGAGGCGAAGAAAGAGTTATGGGACATGTTAAGTTAACTTTCAATATCCAAGGACCATGAAATGAAGATTAAATTATGGTCATAATGTTCAAATAAGGAAAAAGATGCTATGCCTAAAAAACAGGGTACAATTTCCTATTTTTGTGGAGGTCAGCTAAGTGGTCATAAAGAACTGAACACCATTATCCAAATTCGACCATGTGATGATACACTTGTCAATGATGCAATTTCAAATAGATAAGGTTCTTATAGATAGTAATAAGGAGTTTGAGTCCTTTTTGAAATAGTACTATCAAGTAGGATAGGTGTCTTTTTGTATTAAATTTCATGTTTTACGGTTATGCAAGGTGTCAGTGGATAGAAATTCGATGTATCTAGCCTAGAGGAAAATCATCTGATGATGTAAGAGGTTTGTTAAAAGCCATTGGGTCGAATTGGTCAAGTGCTAGGCATTTTTGGCAAAATTGAGCTTGTTGTGAATTGATTGTTTTCAGCTAATACAAAGATCTTCTACTTGACCAACTTGAGATTCTTAAGGGGTTTTTAGGGTTTTCCTATTCTATTTGTATTTCTTATAGATCTCATTTGCAGTGGTGTTCATCTATATTACTCAAAATTCATCTATAAGATGCTCTGACTTCCTTTATATGTGAACTGACTGTGTTTTTGCATGTTTTATGTGTGTGTGCCTTATAACTAAAAACTATGATATGCCTCAACTTCCATGTTAAATAGACTCACTGAATTACTAAATTGTGTTGACTCCATAAGCCCAATGTATACATGTTGATGTTATTTTCAACCTCTATCTATCATTATCAGTTTACTTCCTAAATAGATTTAGCCATCTATACCTTTATACATATCATTAACCCTTGAGAGAGCCCTCTCAGACTGAGGAGGCTAAACCTCAGTCGCAAGATTAAGTTTGAAATAGTTACATGAGATTGTCTGATAAGCAACCTATCAAGTTCAATTTTGTAATAAAACTTCCATTCTTATAAATTTTAACATAAAATTCAAGATTTTCCAAAAAAAAATATAATATACGATTTCCAATAACTTCTTTTTTCAAGTTGAAGAAATCACTATTTTTTATTATTTTAATATTAAACTTTTGATTAAGAAATAACCGAATTATTTGGCCGAACGTATTGAAACAACGAATTTGCTAATTTTTTTTTGGAGCGAATGTAACGTGTTACTCAGGTCTAGATGCATACAATTGTGGTCTTCTTATAAAGATGAGTTACGCTCATTCTTTAATTTAGGAAATTGTTATCATGTCAATGTATCCAATTATATTTTATATTAGTTACATTTATTCTTTAGTTTAGAAAATCCGAGATAGCCGAGGATAATTAAATTGTTATCATGTCCATGTATCCAATTGCATTTTATATTAGTTACATTTATTCTTTAGTTTAGAAAATCCGAGATAGCCGAGGATCTTACCATTATTAAATTTATTAAATTTAAAAACAGTAACATTTTTTTTTTTAATTCAATTAATTTTGTTTGGAGCGGTTAGTTTTGTTTAGGATTGGAACACAAGATTTGCAAAGATCAACCTCCCTACCAAATTATTGAACCACATCCTCTCACCAAACTGAAGTTAGTGAAATTAGTAATACTTAATCAAATTAAAAACAACATGCATTCATTATTCTAGATAAAGGTATGGGGATGGCAGGCTGCAATTCCACCATTTGATTGAAACTTTAGAGATTACGGATGAAAAAATATAAGGCGGAGTTGTACCATTGAAAGAAATCGGGTTGTACTCGATGAAATGCCTTTGAATAGGAGGTGGAATTGTTCCCTTTGGAAACATTGGAGTGGATTCGATGCAATGAGTTTACGGATGAAACACAGACAAACAAATAGATCAAGAATAGGGATGAAGATTTGATTGAGTAGATGAATTATGGGTGAATAACATAGATGTGGATGGGAGAGGCTTGACAGGAGAAATGCAGGGCTGAGATGTCGTTTAGAGATGTCATGATCGTTTACTTCATTTTCTAGACGAATCTAGTGAAGTTTTAGGTTATTTCTCGAATAATAAATTCATGTCAGGCTAAAAGTGGTGTTTTTATTAAAAAAAAAAAATTTGGTTTTGCAAGTGAGATTAGTTCAACTTTGTGAATTTCTCGAATAACCTCTTTGGATATAAGTCTTCATTTTGTTTAAACAGTAAAATGCATTTAAGATAAGAAAAGCATTCAACTAGAAGGTTGTGGCACAATTTCACTATTAATCGTACCCATTCTGTCTTTTACGAGAGGATTTTTATATTATTACCATCTGGCTATTGACAATGTTCCTGAATTGGCCCAAAATTATCCAATAAACATGATTGGATAAATAAACCATGATATATATATATATATATATATATATATATATATATATATATATATTGTAATGAAAGTTTGAAATATAATCATTTTAATAGTTTCATATTTTAAGTTTTAAGTTTTGGGTTTTTCAGAGTGTTGAATTTATATATTAAAAAATTATAAATTGATATTTTAATCAATTTTTATTTTTAATCAAGTTTTAGTAAAAAAAACTCTAAAACATAGAGAAATTAGACAATACTTCTAAATTATGCATGATATGAACTTGTAATATTAAGCTTCATCAAGAAGGAAAACCATCTTATCTTGCCCTGTTGCCAAAATAAAAAAAGAAAATAAGCTATATATTTAAATCATTTTAATAATAATTTGTTTTTTTTTTGTAAGCTTCGTAGTACCTTTCTATTTTCATATACTTAAAGGGCAAATTTTCATACAAATTGTAGCAAGTACACTAACCTCAACCTGCCTGGAGGAAACTAGGTCTGTTGGCCATCGTAACGAGCTAAAAACAGACCAAAACCGAAATTGTCTTATCCTTCTACTTATAGCCTTAATTACTTCAGTATGTCCATAATATTTACAAATAAAACAAGTAGTAATACTAATATACGCCAAAACCATAGAAAAAAACTAAGCATCTAAGCAGAAATATCCTCAGAGGAATCTACAGGTGCTGGGTCTTTAGCAGTAGTACCCAACACCTGTTCACTGCATTGTAGATTTTGAAACTGTCTCTCTATCTTTGCAATCCTGTCATTCATCTGAATCTGAGCTTTAAACATCTCGTGCATGTCTAGTTTCATATACAAAATTAGATTAAAATGCATATGGCTACCCCCTCCGATGTAATTTGAGTTGGATCACCAGAAGACCATGTGTTTAGGCTATTTCTAGCTTTAGGAGAGTGCAAATTAATTAATGCATTCAACCATTGTTAACATTCATGAACACAACACAATAATCTACACTCTCAAGATTAATAGTTTGTCTTTATCTCTTCCTCCCAATCATGGCGATATGTAATATAATCAAGCACGAGATTCTGTACTATTTTTCTTAAAATCATTCCTGTCCATATTCCCTGCTAGGTAAATTCGTTGTCATTTTTCATGATTGTACTAATCAGCTACGTAGAACCTTTTGTTTTTCATTTGCTTCACATAGAAATGGACCTTCATTCAAAATATACACACTCAGCACTAGAATTACGTGGACTTACTTTTAAAATTAAATTAAATACCCAACCAAGCAACACGTCTAGTGGACTCCAATGACTTACATTACAACATAAAGGGGGCTTTAAGACAATATTTAAGACAAGTTTTGGGTAAATTGTCTTAACTTGATACAAAAGAAAACTTTTGTATTGTCTTAAATATTGTCTATAAGTGGGTGTCTCAAATTAAATCGTCTTAAAATTAAATTGTCTTGAAATATTGTCTCTATAAAGACAATAAATAAAACAAGAATTTTTGTCTCTCTAGACATAATTTCATTTATCTTTCCAAAGACAATAGTTGGAATTAAAGATATATTTTCTTGATGGAGACTGTGTCTTTAATCCTATCTATTGTCTCTCTAGAGACAATATAACACAATGAATCCACAAAAATATCTCACCATTAAAATAAATCAATATAAAAATATTTAATTAAAGAAAGCTACAATATCATTGAATAATTCATGTTAGGGTACAGTGGAATCGAACCACCAACCTCCTGCATGGAAGGTGCTCTTCCATTGAGCTAGCACCCTCTTTGGACCGCTCTAGATATAATATGTTGACTCTCCAATAATAGAATGATGATTGATGAAAAAATGTAATCTTAGGGCTGAAATCTCCGCAATGTGAAATAAAGTTTGTTTGCATTACATATTGTGCCCGAAAATGAATGGAAATTTGCATAGTTTTTTACATCCAAATCTTCTGAATATCTAGAAGTGGAGATTTAACAACCTTTGATCACCATTGGACCCCATCATGACTATAAGCATGGTTGAAAACTCAGATGGGAAGTAGCTTTACCAACAAGAAGCACACCTCATGAAAGCAAGATGAAAAGTTCACCTTAATTCAACAATATGGCATTTTATTCTTAATGGCCCTTGGATAGAAATTAGCTAATCCATTCAACTCATGATTTCTAGTTACAACAGTCTGATGACAGTAGGAAAATGATATACATGTAAATTTTACACTGTAAACATATATTGAAGATATAGGCTATGATGTTTGTTTTTAATTTTATAAACTCGTTGTGAACATCAATTTCTTTGCCATTAGAATCTGTGTTAGACACCATCTCTTGCCAATGCTCAAGGATAGATGAAGTGCAGGAAATAATTTTCTTCACCATTCGTAGTAATTGGCAACATGAGAGCATAACCAATGTCAATAGCATACTATACAAGACACCTACTCTCAAGGACTCCCTAAGAAATCGTCGTGTTGATGTACATTTTTGTTTAGCAGATAGAATTTGACATGCTAGAGGAAAAAACTTCTGAAAAAAAGATATTACATTGTCATTAATAAAATTTTACTTCAATTAATAACTACTTCCAACACTTTTTTTTTAATTATTTAATTATGCTTATTCAATATCATTATTATTATCAGGCACCCAATTCTCACTATAATTGTACTTTGAAGTTCTGCACCAATGTATCAATAGTAACTTGGTGCATATATTTACCTCAGGTGCCCACCTTTAGATTGTAGTTTGACTTGAGAGTTATAAGAATATTCAATGGTCCTAGACACATTATAAAGTGACAATAGTTTCCGAAGTACCAAAAATTTCAAATCCTTAGCCTTCATCTATTATCAAGTCTTAGAGTAATTGTGAAACATTCGAAGAATCCAAACCTTAAGTTTGTCAATGTTGAAGACAAGGCCCACGATCCTCCTGTGCTTCACCCATCCCGATCGATCTACCAAAATCAAACCCCACCCTAGCAAAGTCAATACCAAGGACCTGTGTGTCTCCTTTCCATAGTAACCGAATTTATTTGATAAAAATTCGTTGATTAACTCTGGCTCTGAAACATACAGTCGTTGATGGATTCCATGCCAATAGAAAAATATCTCCCCTGAGCAGCAACAATTAACAACTACTAATCAGACATTGATTTCAACCTTGACACCAGTGGAAAAATGAAAACAACTAGCAGAAAGAATATGTTATAAATTCATTGGCCTAGCATTTTGAGGCCTATAAGAGCAACATATGAAAGTAAAATAAGTCTAAAAGGAAAAGAAAATGAACGATAATGAATGATAGAGAGAACCATATATATGACTCCACATATCGTAGTGTTGCGTGACTCTAGGAACAATGTCATGAGAAATATTCTATATGGATTGTGCAAGAGCGTCCTTAATAAGCTGCGTGTACTCACTCCCATTGATTATCCGGTAAGGTAGGCCTCTTATCCCTTGGGTTGTATAGGCCTTCTGGAATGCATAAGGTCTCCATTTCAAGTCTCTAAAGAGATTGACAACGAATAATTCAACACTACTTCTATTAACAAAATCCATCTTCAAAACCTCACACAATACCATACCATTACAGGGATACTTCACTCTATTTTCCCAATGGTTTGTGTGTCAATTAAATTTTCACATAAATGAACTAAGTCGTTTCATCTTTATAGGTGCAATTGGGACCCAGAAATGCAATGAAACTACAAAATGAACTAGTATTTAGTTAAACATCCCATTTTTTCCAATCAATGATGACAACTATAATTTCAATTACACTTCGAATGCATACAATGAGAATACAACACCACCAACATCCACAATGAAGGCAGGGTTCTTAATAAAGAGGAAAATAAGGATTCATTTTTTTTTTTTTTTTTAGATTTTAGATTAAAAAGTAAACAAAGAGAGTATAGTCAACACCTTGTGCTCTTCTCCTAGAGACAAGTTTGACAGTCCCCTGCAGCCTCCTCAGCAACCCATCTATTAGGGGACCTAACAAGGGCTATGAAAATGCTGATGCCTCCTTCCATAGAAACCACTTTCACAACATCTGCATTGATTGATAAATTTTCTATGCCCGTGTGTCTCCTTTCCATAGTAACCAAATTTATTTGATAAAAATTCATTGATTAGCTTTGGTTCTAAGATATACAATCGTTGATGGATTCCATTCCAATAGAAAAATGTCTCTCCTGAGCAGTAACAATTAAAAAATACTAATCAGACATTGATTTCAACCTTGACACCACTGGAAAAATTCAAAAAACTAGCAGAAAGCATATGTTATAAATTCATTGGCCTAGCAGTTTGAGGCCTACAAGAGAAACATATGAAAGTAAAATAAGTCTCAAAGGAAAAGAAAATGAATGATAATGAATGATATAGAGGACAATATATATGACTTCACTTATGGTACCGTGGCATGACTCTAGGAACAATGTCATGAGAAACGTTATGCATGGGTTGTGAAAGAGCCTCCTTAATAAATTTTGTGTACTCACTCCTAGTGATTATCCGGTAAGGTAGGGCTCTTATCCCTTGGGCTGTATAGGCTGTCTAGAATGCATAAGGTCTCCATATCAAGTCTCTAAATATTTTGAAATTCATGCTCCCAAATAAAACAACTAAAATGTCAATGAATAATTCAACACTGCTTCTATTAACAAAATCCATATTCAAAAACTCACACATTACCATACCATTACAGGGATACTTCACTCTATTTTCTCAATAGTTCTACGTGTCAAAGAAATTTTCACAGAACTAAACTAAGTTGTTTCATGTTTATAGGCGCAATTGGGACCTAGAAATGCGATGAAACTACAAAATGGAGTATTTAGTCAAACATCCCAGTTTTTCCAATAAATGATGAAAAATATAATTTACATTGCACTTCAAATGTATACAATGAACAAGCAATGCCACCATCATGCATAATGAAGGCAGGGTGCTTAATAAAGAGGAAAATAAGGATTCATTTTTTTTCATTTTTAGATTTTAGATTAAAAAGTAAACAAAGAGAATATAGTCAACACCTTGTGCTCTTCTCTTACAGATAGGTTCGACAGTCCCCTGTAGCCTCCTCAGCAACCCATCTATTATGGGACCTGGAAAAGTCTATGAAAATGCTAATGCCTCCTTCCATAGAAACCACTTTGGAAACATCTGCATTGAATGGTAAATTTTCTATGCTCGTGTGTCTCCTTTCCATAGTAACCAAATTTATTTAATAAAACTTCATTGATTAGCTCTGGTTCTGAAATATACATCCGTTGATGGATTCCATGCCAACAGGAAAATGTTTGTCCTGAGAAGCAACAATTAAGAAATACTAATCAAATATTTATTTTAACCTTGACACCACTAGGAAAATTCAAACAGCCAATAGAAAGCATATGTTATAAATTCATTGGCCTAGAAGTTTGTGGCCTACAAGAGCAACATATGAAAGTAAAATAAGTCTTAAATGAAAATAGAACAAATGATAATGAATGCTAGAGGGAAACATATATCTGACTCCACTTATGGTGGTGTGGCGTGCCTCTAAGAACAATGTCATGAGAAATATTTTGCATGTGTTGTACAAGAGCCTCCTTCATAAGTTGTGTGTATTCACTCATAATGATTATCTGGTAAGATAGGCCTCTTTTCCCTTGGGCTGTATAGGTCGTTTGGAATGCCTAAAGTCTCCATATCAAGTCTCTAAAGAGTTTGAAAATTATGCTCCCAAAGAAAACATATAAAATGGCAACGAATAATTCAACACTACTTCTATTAACAAAATCGATCTTCAAAACCTCACACAATACCATACCATTACAGGGCTACTTCACTCCATTTTCCAAATAGTTTTGTGTTTCAATGGAATTTTCACAAAAATGAACTAAATCGTTTCATGTTTATAGGCGCAAGTGGGACCTAGAAATGCAATGAAACTGCAAAATGAAGGAGTATTTAGTCAAACATCCTAGTTTTTCCAAACAATGATGACAACGACAATTTACATTGCACTTCCAATGCATACAACGAGCAGGCAGCACCAACAACATGCATAATGAAGGCAGGGTGCTTAATACAGAGGAAAACAATGATTCATTTTTTCATTTTTAGATTTTAGATTAAAAAGTAAACAAAGAGAATATATTCAACACCTTGTGCTCTTCTCCTACAGACATGTTCGATATTCCCCTGCATCCTCCTCAACAACCCATCTATTAGGGGAGTTGTCAAGGGCTATGAAAATGCTAATGCCTCCTTCCATACAAACCAGTTTCGCAACATCCGCATTGACTAATAAATTTTCTATGCCCATGTGTCTCCTTTTCATAGTAACCTAATTTATTTTATAAAACTTTGTTGATTATCTCTGGTTCTAAAATATACAGTCGTTGATCGATTCCATTCCAATAGAAAAATGTCTCTCATGAGTAGCAACAATTAAAAAATACTAATGAGACATTGATTTCAACCTTGACACCACTGGAAAAATTCAAACAACTAGCAGAAATCATATGTTATAAATTCATTGGCCTAGTGGTGAGGCCTGAAAGAGAAACATATGAAATTAAAATAAGTCTCAAAGGAAAAGACAATGAATTTTAATGAATGATAGAGAGAACCATATATGATAGGAATAATGTCATGAGAATTATTATGCATGGGCTGTGTAAGAGCCTCCATAATAAGTTGTGTGTACTCACTCTGGTAGGCCTCTTTTCCTTTGGGTTGTATAGGTCGTCTTGAATGCATAATATATCCGTATCATGTCTCTAAATATTTTGACAATTATGCTCCCAAACAAAATAACTAAAATGGAAATGAATAATTCAACACTTCTTCTATTAACAAAATCCATCTTCAACACCTCACACAATACCATACAATTATAGGGCCACTTCACTTTGTTTGCCCAATAGCTCTTTATGTCAATGGAATTTTCACATAAATGAAATAAGTCGTTTCGTGTTTATAGGTGCAATTGGGACCTAGAAATGTAATCAAATTGACAAATGAAGGAGTACTTAGTCAAACAACCCAATTTTTCCAATCAATGATGACAACTATAATTTACATTGCACTTACAATGCATACAATGAGCACTCAACACCACCAACATGCACAATGAAGGAAGGGTGCTTAATAAAGAGGAATATAAGGATTCATTTTTTTCATTTCTAGATTTTAGATTAAAAATTAAACAAAGAGTATATAGTCAACACCTTGTGCTCCACTCCTAGCGATAGGTTTGACAATCCCCTGCTGCCTCCACAACAACCCATGTATTAGGAGACCTGGCAAGGGCTATGAAAATGCTAATGCCTCCTTCCATAGAAACAACTTTGGCAACATCCGCATTAACTGATAAATTTGCTATGCCCGTGTTTCTCCTTTCCATAATAACCAAATTTATTTGATAAAATATCATTGATTAGCTCTGGTTCTGAAACATACATCCATTGATGATTCCATGCCAATAGAAAAATGTCTCTCCTAAGCTGCAACAATTAAAAAAATACTAATCAGACATTGATTTCAGCCTTAACACCACTGGAAAAATTCAACCAACTAGCAGAAAGCATATGTTATAAATTCATTGGCCTAGAATTTTGAGGCCTACAAGAGAAACATATGAAAGTAAAATAAGTGTCAAAGGAAAAGAGAATGAATGATAATGAATGATAGAGAGAACCATATATCTGACTCCACTTATGGTAGTGTGCCATGACTCTAGGAAAAATGTCATGAGTAATATTCTGCATGGGCAGTGCAAGTGCCTCCTTAATAATCCGTGTGTACTCACTCCCAATGATTATCCAGTAAGGTAGGCCTCTTATCCCTTGGCCTTTATAGTTCATCTGGAATGCATAAGTCTCCATATCAAGAATCTAAAGACTTTGACAATTATGCTCCCAAACAAAAGAATTCAAATGGAAATGAGTAATTCAACACTGCTTCTATTAAAAAAATCCATCTTCAAAACCTCACACAACACCATACGATTACAGGGCTACTTCACTCTATTTTCCCAATATTTCTATGTGTCAATGAATTTTTCACAGAAAAAACTAAGTTGTTTCGAGTTTATAGGTGCCATTGGGACTTAGAAATGAAATGAAACTACAAAATGTAGGCATATTTAGTAAAAAATACTAGTTTTACCAATCAAAGATGACAAATATAATTTACATTGCACTTCCAATGCATACAATGAGCAGGAAGAACCACCAACATGCACAATGAAGGCAGGGTGCTTAATAAACAGGAGATTCATTTTTTTTTCATTTTTAGATTTTAGATTGAAAATTAAACAAATAGAATATAGTCAACACCCTGTTCTCTTCTCCTAAACATAGGTTCGACAGTCCCCTGCAGCCTCCTGAGCAACCCATCTATGAGGGGACCTAACAAGGGCTATGAAAATGCTAATGCCTCCTTCCATACAAACCACTTTCGCAACATCTGCATTGACTGATAAATTTGCTATGCCTGTGTGTCTCCTTTCCATAGTAACTGAATTTATTTGATAAAAATTTGTTGATTAGCTCTGGTTCTTAAATATACAGTCATTGATGGATTCCATGCAAATAGAAAAATGTCTCTCCTCAGCAGCAACAATCAACAAATACTAATCAAACATTGATTTCAACCTTGACACCACCAGAAAAATTCAAACAGCTAGCGGAAAGCATATGTTATAAATTCATTAGCCTAGCAGTTTGAGGCCTACAAGAGAAACATATGAGAGAAAAATAAGTCTCAAAGGAAAAGAGAATGAATGATAATGATGATAGAGAGAACAATATATCTGACTCCACTTATGGTAGTGTGGCGTGACTCTAGGAACAATGTCATGAGAAATATTCTGCATGGGTGGTGCAAGGGCCTCCTTAATAAGATGAGTGTAATCACTCTTAGTGATTATCCATTAAGGTATGCCTCTTATCCCTTGGGTTGTATAGGTCGTTTGGAATTCATAAGGTCTCCATGTCAAGTCTCTAAAGAGTTTGACAATTATGCTCCCAAACAAAACAACTAAAACTACAATGAATAATTCAACACTGCTTCTATTAGAAAAATCCATCTTCAAAACCTCACATAATACCATACCATTATAAGGCTAAATCACTGATCCAGGTGGATATTGGTGGCCACTCCCCTATTCCACTTGGGGCCCCACCATTGTCTCTTTCAGTTTTTCAGTTTCGGCACAACTTACTATTTTTAGTAGTTTTTCGGGTCTTGAACTTCCGGAGCCATTTTAAGGCCCTAAACGACATTTTTTGGGCATCGTGCCTCTAATTTTGGAATGATATTTGTCGCAAAAGTTGTATTCCTTGGATAGATCTTTCTAATGATGTATCATGTGCGTCAAATGGAGATAGTATGCCAAAGTTACGTCCCTGGGAAGTTGAAACACCAATTTACCCAAACGGGGCCCATATTTTTGGCGCTTCATCTCCTAGGGTTATGTTTTTGGATGTTTAGGGTTCTCCATTGTTTCTAAATAATAAATAGGCCCTCGAGCCTCATTGTAACTCAGTTCAGAGGCCTGTAGCCACCACATCTCTCCTCAGAGATAACTACTAGCGCCCTATCTAGTTTTATTTCCATTCTGTCTGCAAGCAAATTTCAGTTCTTTGATATTAATGAAATGAAGTGTTATTTCCGTTGTATCTCTGTATTTATGGTTATGTGTTTATTATATTGTGTTCCTGCATAAATCTGGATTAGTGGTATTAGAGCGGTCTTCTTTTTCTCGATCCTTCTTTGCATGTCCCCAACGAGGTTGGGTTATAAGGAGTTAGGGCTTGATCTGGTGGAACCTTTGCAAGATCAGCCTCGCAAACCCCGAAGGATGCCCATGGGGAACGAAAAGAAAGATGAGGGAGCAGGAGATCCTATCACAATATTGCTCAAGGAGGCCCTCGAAAAACAAAGGAACGTGATGATGGATAACTTTGCATAGATCCTTCAACGGCTACCCACCGGTGGCTCATCTGCATCTAGCAGCCACTCTGGAGGTGCGACTCCTTTTAAGGTACAAGTAAATTTTGACATTCCCATATTTGAGGGTCAAATAGATGCAGATGATGTAGACTTTTCCGACAGGGAGAAGATTATTTTTGCACTCCTCAAAGCCGCCCCCCATGTCAAGGACTTGTGGGAAACCCACTCTGAGAAAAAGGATGAGACAAAACCCTCTCTGTTCTCGGCCGTACCCACTTGGAATTCTTTCCGAGATGCCGTAAAGGAACAATACTATCCCGTGGGGAGCTATGAGGACAAGTACATACAATGGACCACGTTGCAGAAACAAAGGGATCAAGATGTGCATGAGCTGACGAATCTATTCCATACCCTGCGCACCAAGTTGGGTATCAAAGATTCAGAGAAACATCTGGTGCTAAAGTATCACAGTTGTCTGCATAGATACATTCAGGAGGAAATGGAGTTCCTCGACATCTCCTCGCTTGGTACGACATACCGGTATGCTGCCAAGATTGAGCAGAAATTCAAACAGAAGAAGCGAGACTTTGGAACTGCA